>CM040119.1:313301054-313901054 GCA_022559845.1 Amorphophallus konjac | reverse complement strand
GGGCCTGTCTAACTTCTGCCCTTATCACTTGTTCTTCATGGTCATCTGCATCGTTCCGAGGTTTCCTCGTCGTTTTGATCACCCGGGGAGGGGGACATTCCCCTGTTATTTCCTGCAATTGCTGGGCGACTGAGTGCTCTACCTCTCCGTGGTAGGCGCTTTCTCGAAGCCATGGCTAATAATGACGGGGATCCAGGTTCAACGAACTCAACCCCGATAGATCAGGACCCGATCGAGACCAGGGGAGGTGTGCTCCTTGTAGGCTAGCCCTCGGAGTCCCACTCTCCAAATGGTCAGTCCCTCCATGGGATGAATCACCGACTATGGGTCCTTCACCCCTCGCAGGCTAGCCCTCGGGGCATCGTTCCCATCATCAGTGACTTCATCCCTCTGTCTCTTCCCTTAAGGAGCTTTGGTGCCCCTAGCAGGCTTGTCCTCGGGGTATCCTATCTAGTAGGGTATGCTGGCTGCCTTCGTGTAGACCGGTGATTTAGGGGCTTGCTCCACCAGTGAGTATGACCCCGATTCTCCCCTGTAACTCTTCTTGTTCAGGGGAGATGCTGTCAAATTTTAGACAGATTCCAGCTAAATTAGGTTAATAAAGTGATCGTTCTGAATTTAATCAACTCAGTGCTCGAGTATGAACCTCGCATTGGTTTAGTCTTCATTTTCAGAGAGCTCAGAACTTCAACTTAATAAAGAACTGGCCTCAATGGCCTCAAGATCCCCTGCGTGGGCTTAACAAACTCAAAATGCCCAAAATTAATGTTAAAACGGCGCGGTACCTCCCGGCGCGACCTAACCCGGCGCGGTACCCCCCCCCCCCCCGCGCCGGAATAAGGCCACACTCATCCCCAATAAATTTTCTCATGTGCCTTTCCGGCGCGCCCTAAACCGGCGCGCCCCAAGGCCCTTGCGCGCCGTTTCAATATGCATGGTGACCGCGCCGTATTAACTACTACACCTACGCGTGACCGCGCCGTGTAAGCATTCTTATACACTTGTAGTCACGCCGGTTTTGAAGCGTCATGCTACTCTAGTGATTCATTCACCCCGGGTAAGTCTCGTCTCTCGGGGGCGATGTCAATAAGCCGTAGTTGGTGAATAAAAAGGAGTGCCAAGCGAGCCCGAATCATATTATCATCATACTCATTGTCATATCTGTTAAGCGTTTTACTTTCGCTATTACACTTGTGTCGTTCTTCCTCCTCTCGGTGAAGGGTAATAAATGTGGCTGATCGCCACCGTTTCATAACACTATCTTCTTGTGCAATCTAGGCGTGAATGTCTTGTGTGCATGCATGCATAGATCCTCGGGTATATCAAATGGCATCGACAGAAGACCGGGTTACGCCCGACCGGAAGTCTTCGCCATGCGCGATGGTGGTCTTCGGACCTACATCCTCCGCCACGTACCGAGGATCCATAATTCCATGAACTGTGCATCTTCTATACGATAAACATGTGCATCCTGCATGTCTTCATCATGATCACCCTGTAGTTCTTTTCTTAATCCGGCTTCGACAGCCCGCTATCTCGGCAATTAATCAAAGGTGTTCCCTCCTCGTGGGGGATGTAATTAACGCCATAGCCTTTATGGTATGGCGGACTGCTGGTCCCGACCGAACCTCACATTCGCCCGACATGGGTCAGAATGAGCGCACAATAAAATCGTCACTCACGTGACTGGCACGCCCTCGTCATCAATCAGTCAGTTGACTACCAGTTAGTCAAATGGTTGATCGATATGCGAACGAAAAGGGAAAGAAAAAACATGCTAGAAACAAGTCTGGCACGCCCGGTGGGACTAGTGTCACCTTTCATCTCTTTGCCGAGATATCCGGGCTTCGAAGCCCTTTCAAAGGCTACTGATTATTTTCCTGTTTGTCTTTGTAGGCAAACAATGACAACTCATGGAATAGCTGGCGTCGACTTCGATCAGTCAGTAGTCGCTGGACACGCGCAAGGGTACCTGGCGGTACCTATGGAATTCGGCAGCTTCCCTGCCGCTGTAGGCTTCCCCAACTTCCTGGGTTTGGCCTTCGTCGACATCCTAGAAGTCGAAGCCCCGGAACCTTCCAAGCAAGCTATGGAGGAAGTGGAACCTCTGAAGGTTCCCCGCTGCAATGACTTGCTCAAGAATCCGGCCCCGGCCGCTAGCTGCATGGTGCACCATGATGTACGTGGGACGCACCCCGCTGTAGCCAACAAACCCCCTGGAGGACGTCAGCGTCGCCAGGCTCGCAAGAACACTGCTGTGATCACCGGAACTGTCTCTCAGTCCGGGAAGTCAATGCTGGTGGGAGGCATGCGTGTCTTCCTCAATGGGCGCACGGCACAGGTGACCCCAGACCGAGTCATCCCAAATGTTCCTGTCCACAACACATATCAGGCCCTTGCTGGAAGGAGGGCAGAAATGAAAGAAGCCGGCCACCATGGCCAAGGAAACCTGGCGCTCAAGCCGAGGAAGTTCAGACAGGTGTGGGTTCCCAAACGGACCCGACCTGTCCACCAGCCGACACCCATCCGCCGCCATCTTGTGAATGACGATGCGGAGGTGATAAGAGAAAGGGGCCTACCCCCGAAGATGGAAGAAGAGGTGGTTGCGGATCCTCCGCGCCACAGAAGTTTCCGGGCTGCGGCTCGTCAAGCCAACGTCCCTGCCACGGGGCGAAGATTCCAACAGCCAGCCGACAGAGCTCGACTGGCCTACATTCCTCCTTCTGGAGGTCGACCACTATCCCCCGTGCTACATCAAGAACGGGGTCGAGAAGAAATGGCCTGCCGGGTCAGAAGCTATTTTCGAGGATTGGGCAACACCTCACTCGGACAGCAGCGGCTGATGCAGACAGTCGCCACTGAAGAAGATTACTGCCCATCAACGGCAGATGAAGAAGAGATAAGAGACAGAATGAGGATGTCGTCGATCGACGATAATGGATACGATGACGGCTTTGAGATCGAAGCCGATGAAGCCGTCCCCGAGCGGGAAGAAAGAAGAAGAATTTCTGTGTTTGAGAGGCTGACCTTTCCGCAACAAGCCAGGTGGAGGGTCCATCGACAAAGAAGAAGGATGCAGGTTTTCACTTGCAACATGGCTGGTTTACCCAGCCGATATGGGGAGCTCCCTGAAGACCCCCAAGAACTGGCTCAATTGGCCGTACGGCCGGGGCCAACTACCCGCAGGACAGAAGCAGCAAGAGGGCTTTTGACGATGATGAAAGAGAAACAGCCCCAGGTCTACCTCCACTAGGATGATAAAGCCCCCGTCTTGACCGCTAATGTGGTGACGTCGGAAGAAGAAGACGATGTACTCCTCGACATCCTGCCTGAGGGTACGTCCGGGGAAACAACAGAAGGTGTCCCCACCACTATAGATCCATCAGTCCTGATGCTGCTGCAAAAATATCAACGGGAAATAGATTCCCTGAAGAAACAACTGATAGAAAAGACTGAGCACTCATCAGCTTCTAAACCACCCGAAGTCCAGGGTGAATCATCCCGGGGAGCGGCTCGTCGAGACGACCCTCCACCTCTTTATACACTACCCCAGCCGTCAGAACCAACCGTGACGACAGCACAACAGCAGCCACCACAGCCTCAGCCGCTGCTACCTCCGGTGCTTCCTCAGGTGCACCCAACACCCCCGCTGCTGCGGCCTCCACAGGCGACCACCCTGGTCACCCCATACATGCAGCCAGCACACTTCTATCCGGAGCCAGTCGACCCCACGGTCGTGAACCGGATGATGGTGGAAAGGATGATTGAGCTGAAGCTCGCAGAGAAGAGTGAAGGCGACTACGTCGCATTCGATGCCTATCGGGTGCCCTACCCGCAACACCATGCGGCTGAACGACTTCCCCCGGGAGTCAACAAGCCGCCCAAATTTGACAAATTCAACGGGAAAGGTTCCCCAAAAGAGCATATTGCATATTATATGACCGTTATGGGTGATCTGGCCACCGACGAGTCATATCTGCTGAAATTCTTCGGGTCCTCGCTTACAGGGCACGCATTTGAATGGTACTCCAGTCTCTCGGCCGGGTCAATTTGTAGTACCCGAAATTTTTATTTCACTTAATATGCATATTTATAAATATTTATATTAATGTTGATATCTATCGGCATATTTATAAATATATTAATGATGATATTTGTCGGCTTTCTTTTAAATGAGCCATGTTCATAATTTATTTATGTTAGTAATTTTATCATGATTCCATTGCATGTTAATAGCTAATTTGATTGAGAAATATCTAAATTGATCTAGTTGGAATAAATGTAATTGTTAAGTGCCATTAGTAGATAATTAACCTTGTTAGAATTTATCTGTATGAGGTTATTATTAATAATGTTAATAGGGTAATCAAGCACCCTGGAATGTGGTTAGGAATGGAATCCTTATCATTTTGTTTAAAATGTATCAACTAGATTAATGCATGTTTGATTTTACACCATGGTTAAATGAATATGCTTATTTCATCTTTGGCTTATTAAGTAGATTCTTGTTTAATTAACTTAGCTCTCATATTTAGTCTGTCCTTTTCCAATAAAAGCTCGTCAATACCCTAATTGAATTTAAGTTCGCTAATTTAGAGTTAGATTATATCTAGTAGCTTTATTGTGAATTATTATAATGTTAGTCATTAATTTGATCGAAATAAAGGAAATATAATTTAAAATTTAAGTCATTAATTTTAGCATTTATTTTATCAAATCATCAATTGAAGTATGTTAATCACATTAATATTTGAAGGTTACTATTCATAATTCGGGTCACATTTTATTTTTGTGGAAATTTATTTATTTTATATTTTTCCTAGATGGGGCCCATGATACTAATAAAATGTGTAGTTATAAGTTTTCCCAATTTCCTTTTTGATAAATAGTTATAGATTTTAGAATATGCTGATGAATAGTGACTTTTGTCTAATTCATCTAATTCGTAGGATGTAAAACCCAACGTAAACCCAAGTTTACTAGGGTAGATTCCCTGTTTTCCACTTACCTAGGGGTTGATCTAGTTGTCCTTGTCATGGGGTGGGATAATCCCACGCATTATGGGAGACAAAGAGGCATTTTTATTGGGAGACTATGACCCCCAATAGTAGTCTCTGTTCCTCCCTGCCAGCCTGTACACGAACCATTAGTGCTGGTCTTTTATCTTAAAATCTAGAGGAGGGGCTGGGTAGGGGGTTCATCCGTGGAGAAAACCCAGGCTCTTGGAGGGGAAGATCTGCTGGCTCTAGAGTGGCGCTTCTGCAGCTCTGGAGTGTAATCTAGGCAAGTGTGATTTTCAACAAATTATCTTGTATAAGTATAGTAGCTTAACCTTGAAATAGAAGGAATGATTACCTCCATGATCTCCACGATAGTTAGATAAATAGGTTAGATTGTTAGGAATGTAGTTTTTTTTTCCGCAACCTGTTAATAGCATGTTGCCTTAATATAACCTGTTAATAGCATGTTGCCTTATTAGTTTTGTTGATTTAGCACGTAGAGTTTGTTAAAGTATTAGTTTTGTTGATTTAGCATGTTAGAGTTTGTTAAAGTATTAGTTTGTTGATTTAGCATGTTAGAGTTTGTTAAAGTTAATGGATTATGTGTTTTTAACATAGTTTTGTAACCCTCATTAACCACTTATATATGGTTATTAGATTCTAACAAGATTAACATCTAGTAGCTTTATTGTTACTATTCATAATTCGGGTCACATTTTATTTTTGTGGAAATTTATTTATTTTATATTTTTCCTAGATGGGGCCCATGATACTAATAAAATGTGTAGTTATAAGTTTTCCAAAATTCCCTTTAGATAAATAGTTATAGATTTTAGAATATGCTGATGAATAGTGACTGTTACCATTACGTAGAACGTAAAACCCAGTTTTAACTTAATTATACTTGATATGTCTTAATAGTGTCAAGCCTGTTTACACATCCGTGTGGCCTTCATTTCAAAATACTTTCTTCATGAAAGTTGTCCATATTTAAGTTAGCTTTATTTTATCTTTTAACTATTTCCTTAAAATCCCCACATATTTTGAGTTATCACCAAATTAATCACTGACTATCATATGCGGTTACTGTTCATCCGAGATGACAGTTTCTGCCTTTTGCCATTTTTGAGATCCTTACAAAACTATTTTCACTCTGAGTCCTTCGTGAAAAATGTTCCTCTCTCATATATCTAACTCTTATACTTCTACCACTTCACCTAATTCCTTTTTATTTTTACGTTATAAATATATTTCTAAGGTGCTGTAAAGTCATTATTTCCATGGGGTGTTCTTACCAAATTAGTAGTAATGTATTCACTATAAACCTACAAGTCTCACTAAATTTACCATGATTTCAGTGTTGCAAATCATCCTGAAATATACATTTATATATATTCTACTCAATGATTTTACTAGTGTATATTCCAGTTTTATTCATACACTCTACACTTCTCATGTACCCTTTATTTTTACAATTGTTGCATATTGAATAAGCCTATTAATGAAATTCTTATGGACCATTATGGACAATGCTACTATAGATGGTACTGAGGCCAAACTGTAGAAATGCCCAGTATGGGGAGGCCTTCTGACCCCGCGGGGCACGGGGGTAAAATCCTTTTTGAGGTGGGGAAATATCTTCCTCCGATTCTGCACAGTAATCAAGACCTTGTTACCGAAGCCTAGGTAACTTGGTGACTGTTTAAACCTTTCGAGGTTACTGACCAGCTAATAGTAGTTTGGGCAATGTGTCCGGGTCCTTCCCTCTATTACCTACTGTCTACTGTTTCTATCATCTGTCCTTTGCACTTCTGTCTACCTCAGAATAATTGTGGCCTTTGGGCTTTCTGTTATATGATCAGTAACTGAAATTGTACCTGTATATGTGTATATTCTGAGGTTAGACTTTCACATGAGTATAACTGTATAAGTCCACATGAGTATAACTGTATAAGTTTCTAGTTGTTTTAACTTCCCTTGTGAAAATTGTTTCTTCTTGCATACTAAGCTCGTAGAATACAGTTAGTCATGTTCTATTGCAAGCATAGTCCTTACCGTATCTTATGTTAAATTCTGCAATTTAATTAACTGTCCCTTAAATTGATAGTTTAACCCATTATACTTGTACAAGTGATGTGTTGAATGTTATTCTTGCTAAGTCTATTCGTAGACTTACACTTGAAATTTCAGGTAATATATCTGGAGAAAACGTGGAATTTGAATCTGACCCCGTGGAGGAAGCGTGATTTATGATATAGTTATTCCTTTGTTGTATGTTTTAAATAAATTGTGAACTCTATGTCTCAATTATGTGTATTGCAAATTTGTAAGGCTTTATCATATTTGGACTATCGGAGTAATGTAATTTAGACTTGCTGAGGACATTACCTTTTATTATTCCGCTGCAAATAAAGAAAAAAAAATGTATGCTCAATTTGTGTAAACTCAACCTGTCTCCGGCAACTGTTGGGTATTTTCCCACTGTGGCGTCCACCTCGTAATCGAAGGGAGTTATATACTGTACCGAGTGCGGGGCGGGGCGCTACAGGAAGTGGTATCAGAGCCCTTCACGTTGAGATTACATAAATGAGATCATCAGCAAGGATTCACATTCCAAACATGGTTAATTGACTGGTAGATAACACTAAGAAGGCTACTAATGTAGACGAACTCAATTACTTTCTTTCAGGTAATGGCACCTCGTCGTCGTTCCGCTCAGGATGAAGAACCAAGGAGAGAAGCTGAGGCAGGTCAACAAGGGTTTCCGCCGCCGCGACCACCGCCATTGGTGGATTATGACACTTTTAAGCAAGGATTAGTGCAAGTGATGCAAACTCAGGCAAATGCGCAGGCGGATTTACAAGCTCAAGTTCAGGCCCAAGCCCAACTGCATCAGGAGATGGCACCGAGGAGGGCTGAAGGACCGTCAGTCATGGAGAAGTTTCGAAGGCTGAACCCGCCTTCCTTTAAGGGGGAGAGTCAACCCTTAGTTGCAGAGCATTGGCTGCGGGCCATGGAGAAGATCTTTCGGAGTATTCGATGTGATGAAGAGGAGAAGACTAACTTAGCAACTTTCATGCTGGAAGAACATGCAGAGGTTTGGTGGTCGTCGGTGCTGCGAAATCAGTTTGAGGATGGAGATAAGGAGGTACCATGGGAGGACTTTGTTCGCTTGTTCCGAGCAAAGTACATCCCCGAGCATATCCAAGACAAAATGGAGCAGGAATTTCTCACTCTGACCCAAGGATCCATGACGGTGCTGGAATATGAAGCTCGTTTTGCTGAGCTGGCACGATATGCACCCCATATTGTAGCTGATGAGCGAAGGAAGGTAAAGAAATTTGTGTCGGGTCTTCGACCGTCATTGAGGACAAGACTGGTGGCCTTTAATCACCACTCGATGGAAGAAGCTCTCGGTGCGGCTTGCCGACAAGAAAGCGATATGGAGCAATACCAGGAAGAGAAAAAGGTTCTGTTGAAGAGGCCTTCGTCATCTTTCCAGCGAGGGGACCATGTGAAGAAACCCTCTTTCCAGACACCTACTCGACCACTTGCAAGGCCGGCTCCTATGCAAGCCAAGGGAGCAGGAGGTTCAGCATCTGACACCAAAAGTGAATGCAAACATTGCGGCAAATGGCATGGAAGTAAAGAGTGCTGGATGTTAGCGGGGAAATGTCTTCGATGTGGCAGCGCGGAGCACAAGATCAAAGATTGTCCAAAGTTGATATCATTCTCGCCAACTCAAGCTCCACCTGCAACTGCTGCTGCTGCACCTATGAAGACAGCTGGACGTCCTCGAGCACCGGCGCGGGTATTCGCTCTTACTAGTGAGAATGTGGAACAAGCGGAAGATGTGCCAGAAGGTACACTCTTAGTATCTGGTTTCCATGCTAGAACATTATTCGACACTGGTGCTACTCACTCCTTTATGTCTGGGCATTTTTCCAAGTTATTATCTACTGAATCGGGCATCATGCCATCAAGTTTGGATGTGCCTCTTCTAGTGCACACCCCTGCTGGAATTCTTTCAACTGGGAGGAGCTATCCTTCCTTGCCTATTGTTATTGGAGATAAAGAATTAGCTGGTCACTTCTACCTTCTAGAAATGAAGGATTATGACATCATTCTCGGGTTAGACTGGCTTGAGAGACACTATGCTCTCATTGATTGCCGGAAGAAGAGAGTGGTCTTCCGTATCCCTGGCAAAAAGGAGTTCTTTCATCCTTTGCCCCGGATCAGGTCGGAAAAGTTTATAATCTCGGCCATGAAGGCAGCCCGGTTGCTGAATAAGGGTGGTAATGCTTTCCTTACATGGATGGTGACCTCAACTCAGGTACCTCAGACTCCATTGCTAGAAGAAATTGAGGTAGTTCGGGATTTTCCGGATGTCTTTCCTGAGGATTTACCAGGTTTGCCGCCAGCAAGGGAGATTGAATTCTCTATTGACCTTGTGCCCGATACCATGCCGATATCTAAGGCCCCGTATCGGATGGCACCTGCTGAATTGGCGGAGTTAAGGAAGCAACTACAGGAACTTATAGACAAGGGTTTTATTCGACCTAGTGTCTCACCGTGGGGAGCTCCAGTCTTATTTGTGAAAAAGAAGGATGGATCACTTCGTCTATGCATTGATTACCGGAAGCTCAATCAGGTGACGGTCAAGAACCGTTACCCTTTGCCGCGTATTGATGATCTATTCGATCAACTGCAAGGTGCTTCGGTATTCTCAAAAATTGATTTGAGATCAGGCTATCATCAACTCAGAATCAAGGAGGAGGATATTTCCAAGACAGCCTTCAGAACCAGATATGGTCATTATGAATTCCAGGTTCTACCTTTTGGTCTAACTAATGCTCCTGCAGCATTTATGGACTTAATGAATCGGGTGTTCAGACCTTATTTGGATAGCTTTGTGGTTGTATTCATTGATGATGTTCTTATTTATTCACATGATGAAGTTGCACATAAGGAACACTTGAGGATTGTTCTGGAAACTCTTCGGGCACACAAGCTATTTGTGAAGTTCAGTAAGTGTGAATTCTGGTTGAGAGAAGTTCACTTTCTTGGCCACGTAATATCTGGTAGTGGAGTGGCAGTTGATCCAGCTAAAGTTCAAGCCGTGCTCGAGTGGGAAGCTCCGAAGACTCCCACTGAAATCTGGAGTTTTCTCGGGTTAGCAGGCTATTATAGAAAGTTTATTAAGGGTTTTGCTTCTATTGCTGCACCCTTGACTAAGCTAACAAGAAAAGGAGTAAAGTTTATTTGGAGCCAGGAATGTGAGCAAGGCTTTCAAGAATTGAAGGACCGTCTAACTTCAGCACCACTTCTGATCCTACCTAATAACAGTGATATGTTCACTATCTACACTGATGCTTCTAGGGTCGGGATCGGATGTGTTCTCATGCAAGATGGCAGGGTTGTTGCCTATGCTTATCGACAATTGAAGGAGCACGAGAAGAATTACCCTACGCACGATTTGGAATTGGCTGCTGTTGTTCATGCCTTAACAATTTGGAGACATTACCTTTATGGGGTTAAATTTGAAGTCTTCACTGACCACCAGAGTCTCAAGTATCTATTTTCTCAGAAAGAGCTTAACCTACGTCAACGGCGATGGGTTGAATTTTTGAAGGATTATGATTTTGAACTGCTATATCACCCTGGAAAGGCTAATGTTGTAGCCGATGCGCTTAGCAGAAAGCGGACCTTAATGCAGCAAGATTGGAAGATGTTGGAAGATGCTGCGTGTTCCATGATATCAGTTGAGTCTCAGCTTTGCCAAGCCTTTGTTGCACAATTATGCATTGGGTCGGCTGTTATGGAGCGAGTGTTGGAAGCTCAGTTAAATGATCCTCAATCGCAAGGTATGATTGGTAAAGCAGGTATCGCTCGAGACGAGGATGGAGTAGTCAGATTTCAGCATAGAATGTGTGTACCTAATGTGGCTGAATTGAAGGATGAAGTGCTAGAAGAAGCCCATAGATCCAAGTTCTCCATTCATCCCGGTGGTAAGAAAATGTACCAAGATTTGAAACGGTCATTTTGGTGGCCGGGTATGAAGAAGGATGTGGCTGATTTTGTAGCTAAGTGTTTGATTTGTCAGCAAATTAAGGTTGAAAATCAGAGACCGTCAGGTTTAATGCAGAAGATTGAAATACCACAGTGGAAGTGGGAAGATGTCACCATGGATTTCGTCTCAAGTTTGCCCCGATCATCAAAGGGTAAAGATGCTATTTGGGTGATCATGGATCGATTCTCGAAGACTGCACATTTTCTGGCAATGAAGAAGAAGCAATCCATGGAGAGTTTAGCTCGCCTTTATGTTGATAATATTATCAGATTGCATGGTGTGCCAAAGTCTATTATTTCAGATCGTGACCCTCGTTTCACGTCTCGATTCTGGCAAGGACTGCAGAGTGCTCTTGGGTCCCAGTTGAAGCTCAGCTCTGCATACCATCCTCAGACAGATGGTCAGTCTGAGAGGACCATTCGCACCTTGGAGGATATGTTGAGAGCATGTGTTCTTGACTGGGGAGGAGATTGGGAGCGACATCTACCATTGGTAGAATTTGCCTACAATAACAGTTATCATACAAGTATAGGCATGGCTCCGTTTGAAGCTTTGTATGGAAGACCCTGTAGATCTCCTCTATGTTGGGAAGAAATTGGTGAAAGGCAGCTAATCGGGCCAGATGTGGTACAAGGAACATCAGATAAGATTCAACAAATTCGATAGAGATTAAAGGCAGCCCATGATCGGCAGAAGAGTTATGCAGACAGTAGAAGAAAGGATCTGGAATTTGCAGTCGGTGAACATGTATTCCTCAAGGCGTCACCAATTAAAGGAGTTTCAAGATTTGGTATGCGTGGGAAGCTGCAACCTAAATTTATTGGACCCTTTGAAATTCTGGACAGAGTAGGAAATGTGTCATATCAGTTGGCCTTACCGCCATCAATGGTGGCCATTCATCCAGTGTTTCACGTATCCATGCTTCGCAAGTATGTCTATGATCCGTCCCACGTGATCAGTTTCGAAGGAGTAGAATTACAACCAGATCTGTCATTTGAAGTTCAGCCAATCCAGATTTTGGATCGCAAGGTGAAAGTTCTCAGATCGAAGTCCATCCCGTTGGTGAAGGTTTTATGGGGCAATGCGCTCCATGAGGAGGCTTCATGGGAACTCGAAGAGGATATGGAGAAAAAGCACCCTCATCTCTTCGGTATGTTTCTCAATTAACTTCGGGACGAAGTTTCTTTAAGGGGGAGAGGGTGTAGTACCCAGAATTTTTATTTCACTTAATTTGTATATTTATAAATATTTATATTAATGTTGATATCTATCGGCATATTTATAAATATATTAATGATGATATTTGTCGGCTTTCTTTTAAATGAGCCATGTTCATAATTTATTTATGTTAGTAATTTTATCATGATTCCATTGCATGTTAATAGCTAATTTGATTGAGAAATATCTAAATTGATCTAGTTGGAATAAATGTAATTGTTAAGTGCCATTAGTAGATAATTAACCTTGTTAGAATTTATCTGTATGAGGTTATTATTAAAAATGTTAATAGGGTAATCAAGCACCCTGGAATGTGGTTAGGAATGGAATCCTTATCATTTTGTTTAAAATGTATCAACTAGATTAATGCATGTTTGATTTTACACCATGGTTAAATGAATATGCTTATTTCATCTTTGGCTTATTAAGTAGATTCTTGTTTAATTAACTTAGCTCTCATATTTAGTCTGTCCTTTTCAAATAAAAGCTCGTCAATACCCTAATTGAATTTAAGTTCGCTAATTTAGAGTTAGATTATATCTAGTAGCTTTATTGTGAATTATTATAATGTTAGTCATTAATTTGATCGAAATAAAGGAAATATAATTTAAAATTTAAGTCATTAATTTTAGCATTTATTTTATCAAATCATCAATTGAAGTATGTTAATCACATTAATATTTGAAGGTTACTATTCATAATTCGGGTCACATTTTATTTTTGTGGAAATTTATTTATTTTATATTTTTCCTAGATGGGGCCCATGATACTAATAAAATGTGTAGTTATAAGTTTTCCCAATTTCCTTTTTGATAAATAGTTATAGATTTTAGAATATGCTGATGAATAGTGACTTTTATCTAATTCATCTAATTCGTAGGATGTAAAACCCAACGTAAACCCAAGTTTACTAGGGTAGATTCCCTGTTTTCCACTTACCTAGGGGTTGATCTAGTTGTCCTTGTCATGGGGTGGGGTAATCCCACGCATTATGGGAGACAAAGAGGCATTTTTATTGGGAGACAATGACCCCCAATAGTAGTCTCTGTTCCTCCCTGCCAGCCTGTGCACGAACCATTAGTGCTGGTCTTTTATCTTAAAATCTAGAGGAGGGGCTGGGTAGGGGGTTCATCCGTGGAGAAAACCCAGGCTCTTGGAGGGGAAGATCTGCTGGCTCTGGAGTGGCGCTTCTGCAGCTCTGGAGTGTAATCTAGGCAAGTGTGATTTTCAACAAATTATCTTGTATAAGTATAATAGCTTAAGCTTGAAATAGAAGGAATGATTACCTCCATGATCTCCACGATAGTTAGATAAATAGGTTAGATTGTTAGGAATGTAGTTTTTTTTTCCGCAACCTGTTAATAGCATGTTGCCTTAATATAACCTGTTAATAGCATGTTGCCTTATTAGTTTTGTTGATTTAGCACGTAGAGTTTGTTAAAGTATTAGTTTTGTTGATTTAGCATGTTAGAGTTTGTTAAAGTATTAGTTTTGTTGATTTAGCATGTTAGAGTTTGTTAAAGTATTAGTTTGTTGATTTAGCATGTTAGAGTTTGTTAAAGTTAATGGATTATGTGTTTTTAACATAGTTTTGTAACCCTCATTAACCACTTATATATGGTTATTAGATTCTAACAAGATTAACATCTAGTAGCTTTATTGTTACTATTCATAATTCGGGTCACATTTTATTTTTGTGGAAATTTATTTATTTTATATTTTTCCTAGATGGGGCCCATGATACTAATAAAATGTGTAGTTATAAGTTTTCCAAAATTCCCTTTAGATAAATAGTTATAGATTTTAGAATATGCTGATGAATAGTGACTGTTACCATTACGTAGAATGTAAAACCCAGTTTTAACTTAATTATACTTGATATGCCTTAATAGTGTCAAGCCTGTTTACACATCCGTGTGGCCTTCATTTCAAAATACTTTCTTCATGAAAGTTGTCCATATTTAAGTTAGCTTTATTTTATCTTTTAACTATTTCCTTAAAATCCCCACATATTTTGAGTTATCACCAAATTAATCACTGACTGTCATATGCGGTTACTGTTCATCCGAGATGACAGTTTCTGCCTTTTGCCATTTTTGAGATCCTTACAAAACTATTTTCACTCTGAGTCCTTCGTGAAAAATGTTCCTCTCTCATATATCTAACTCTTATACTTCTACCACTTCACCTAATTCCTTTTTATTTTTATGTTATAAATATATTTCTAAGGTGCTGTAAAGTCATTATTTCCATGGGGTGTTCTTACCAAATTAGTAGTAATGTATTCACTATAAACCTACAAGTCCCACTAAATTTACCATGATTTCAGTGTTGCAAATCATCCTAAAATATACATTTATATATATTCTACCCAATGATTTTACTAGTGTATATTCCAGTTTTATTCATACACTCTACACTTCTCATGTACCCTTTATTTTTACAATTGTTGCATATTGAATAAGCCTATTACTGAAATTCTTATGGACCATTATGGACAATGCTACTATAGATGGTACTGAGGCCAAACTGTAGAAATGCCCAGTATGGGGAGACCTTCTGACCCCGCGGGGCACGGGGGTAAAATCCTTTTTGAGGTGGGGAAATATCTTCCTCCGATTCTGCGCAGTAATCAAGACCTTGTTACCGAAGCCTAGGTAACTTGGTGACTGTTTAAACCTTTCGAGGTTACTGACCAGCTAATAGTAGTTTGGGCAATGTGTCCGGGTCCTTCCCTCTATTACCTACTGTCTACTGTTTCTATCATCTGTCCTTTGCACTTCTGTCTACCTCAGAATAATTGTGGCCTTTGGGCTTTCTGTTATATGATCAGTAACTGAAATTGTACCTGTATATGTGTATATTCTGAGGTTTGACTTCCACATGAGTATAACTGTATAAGTCCACATGAGTATAACTGTATAAGTTTCTAGTTGTTTTAACTTCCCTTGTGCAAATTGTTTCTTCTTGCATACTAAGCTCGTAGAATACAGTTAGTCATGTTCTATTGCAAGCATAGTCCTTACCGTATCTTATGTTAAATTCTACAATTTAATTAACAGTCCCTTAAATTGATAGTTTAACCCATTATACTTGTACAAGTGATGTGTTGAATGTTATTCTTGCTAAGTCTATTCGTAGACTTACACTTGAAATTTCAGGTAATATATCTGGAGAAAACGTGGAATTTGAATCTGACCCCGTGGAGGAAGCGTGATTTATGATATAGTTATTCCTTTGTTGTATGTTTTAAATAAATTGTGAACTCTATGTCTCAATTATGTGTATTGCAAATTTGTAAGGCTTTATCATATTTGGACTATCGGAGTAATGTAATTTAGACTTGCTGAGGACATTACCTTTTATTATTCCGCTGCAAATAAAGAAAAAAAAATGTATGCTCAATTTGTGTAAACTCAACCTGTCTCCGGCAACTGTTGGGTATTTTCCCACTGTGGCGTCCACCTCGTAATCGAAGGGAGTTATATACTGTACCGAGTGCGGGGCGGGGCGCTACACAATTAATGACTGGTCAGATATGCAGAGGAAGTTCAGAGAAAGATTCCATGTCACAGAAAGGGAGGTCACAGTGGCCGAGCTCTATTCAACAAAACAAAGGGCAGATGAGACAGCCCTTGACTACATCAAGAGGTGGAGGAACCTCGGAATGAGATGTAAGCGGCCCCCGCATCAGGAGGACGCTGTGCAAATATGTAAACAAAATCTCAGGAGGGAGGTCCTGGAAAAGATGATTGGTATGGAAATACGGTCGTTCGACCGGCTGAATAATGTGGTGGCTGAGGTGGAGGCTTTTCTAGCCAAGCCTGTCCCGACGTCGACTGCCAGCACAGCCCAGAAGGGCAAGGCGGCGGAACGGCGCCCCATACCTAAAGAAGCGAATGCGCTTGATATCAAGGCGTTCGAACAACAGAAGGAGAAAGGCAAGAAAGCGGCTCCCCCGCAACCTGCGAAAGCTCTAGATGATAAAGAAGGTCCTTCGCTGAGGGACAAAATAAAAAAAGCTTATTCCTTTCCAAAAGACAAGACCCGAGTCCTGTTCGACTGGGTAACAGAATACAACATGGTCACTCTGCCTGAACCAAGGAGGCCGGAGGACCTGAAGAGAAAAGACAGTCCAAGATTCTGCCCCTACCACCAGATGTTGGGACATCCAATCGAAGACTGTTATGTTTTCAAAGACGTCATCGAAGGGATGGTGAAGAAGAATGAGATAGAGCTGGGAGAGTACAAAGTAGACCCTCCTCAGCCACATGAAGCCCCTTTTAGGAGGGCAGCAGTCAACATGATCTCCATCTACCAGGCATTACCTGAGGAGATCTCTGAAGTAAGCACACGGAGCACCTACGAAATCCATTTCCTGGAGCCCGTGAAGGAACAGCAGGGGTGGCAGCAAATCCCTGTGAAGCGCAAGAAGAAGAGGGCACCCCGCCGAAAAGAGGGGGCACGTATCCGTGGCATTACACCCCGGCCTGCTCCGCCAGTGGTAGCACCCGTATGGGTCACTCCACCTACAGCTATCAGAATACATACACCCAACAGGAAGAGACAAACTCCGCTGCCAGTAATCAAGGAAACCAATCCTGGGGTCCTTCGACTGCAACACTTAATTGAAGGGCTAGATGAATATGTGTAGCCCAAACTGAAATCTCTGCTGGTACGGGACCACGTCCCATGGGAAGAGCTGGAGCAACTCTCACTCAAGCAAGGGGAGGAAGCTGAAGCAGCACCACCTCAAGAGAGCAACATGTTCTGGGGGCAAGCACCTGCAGAAACCAAAAAGAAGAAAAAGCAAAAGAAAAAGAAAAGAAAGGCCCCTGGGGCCCATAAAACACAGGTCATCTACTGCAATACCCTGTCAGCACTCTTCAACCTGCCCGGAGAAGAGGAAGAAGAAGAAATTTGCTTCACACCCCATGCTGGGGGAGGCAAGGCCGAGGCCGCAACTGCTGCACATGCTACTCGGTCAGGCCGGAAATGGGGGCGCCAGCCGCCACCCAATCACAACATTATGTTCAGAGGGGAGCAACCCTACAAGACACCTCCGCCGGAAGTTAAGGGAGTCTAAATCCCTCCTCCGTCAGGCCTATACAACAAGACAGGGGGCAAGACAGTCCCTTCATTCCTTGAATTCATGAAGATGTCAAAGGGGAAGCAGCCTTGTCAGGAGGCTAACCCTACACCCGGGGTCATTCACCCGCAGCCAGCGCAATCTACTGAGGATGCAAATGCAGATGGGGCTTGCCCTACAACAGCTAATAAAGAAGACATGACAGCCGATGCCAGTCAAGAGGGTGCCGAGTCTGAGGAAGATGAAGCAGGTCCGTCAGGACCCACAAATCAAAACCTCCCCAAGTTCAGATGGGTTGAAGAGATGAAGCTCTCCAATGTCCGGGCTGGGAGCTGAATAATGAAGTTGCTCAAGAAGCTCCCCGCTCGATTTACGATCTGGGAAATTCTCTCTTTGAGTGAAGAGACTCGACAGGCGATCATCACTGCTTTGCAGACACCTGCTCATTTTGAAACCTGCATAGCTGAGGCTATACCAGAAGCCAATATGACCTTCTCTCCAGAAGACATGCTACTGCCTACTGCCAGTCACAACATGCCGTTATATATGAAAGGGCATCTGAATGGAAGAGAATTGAACCGGATTCTGATCGATCCTGGTGTAGCAGTCAACATCCTGCCATATAGAATATACGAGAGGAACCACTTCAATGTGTATCTCGAGAAAGTCGGGGATATGCGTATCGCTGGCTTCAACCAAAAATGTGAAGTATCTATGGGGGTGGCAGAGTTCACACTGACCCTGGCAGATTTCACTACAACGGTGCAGTTTCACGTCATTGACTCTCGCACCTCCTACAAAGCGCTGCTCGGCCGCCCATGGCTGCATGAAAATATGGTGGTGCCCTCCACGCTCCACCAATGCATCAAATACAGCCTCCAGGGGAAGGAGGAGAGGATATTTGCTGACATCCACCCATTCGAGGTGTTTGAATGTCACTTGGCGGACGCCAACCTATACACGGGGTCTCCCCGGAAGGTTTCTGAAGTTGAAGCCCCCGTAGGGGCGTCGAAGAACAGATCGGGTGACGGTTGGTATCCACCACCGCCGCGCGGATATGTCAAGCCGAAGGTGGTTTCCCACATCACGGCTTCTGGAAATGTCGGCAGGGTGACACCCCCAGCATTATACCCCAAAGCTAAGGAAGTGCATGTTGATCAACAGCATGACCGCATCGGAGTCCCGGCCGGCCTTACCAAGCCAGTCTCCGGCCTCGATGGTCCCACTGTCGAACCTTTCAAAGCTTGGGAGGTGACACAAGAAGATGGGCCCAGCAGCTTGTTCTATACAACTGAGGAGCATCCCACTCAGGAGGACACAGACTGCAGCCTCCCTGAGGATCTAGCCAACCCACGGGTTCCTGTTCAGGGCCTGTCATTTACCACTGATCGGATGGCCGGGATGTTTCGAAAGCAACACATCCCTCCCGATCAGTCTCAAAAACGCAAGGAAGCTTTCCAGAAGATGTGGTATCCTGCAAATCTGGATAAGGAAATGAGACGTGTCTCTCAACATCCAGGGTTGGGCTTCACCCTGGAAGAATATTATTACAGTGGGCGGTACGAGGTGGATACTATCTCCACCTTCTATCCAACTGAAGATAGCCCTCTGGGGGCAACCTTTGATGAATATCCGGCGGAAGCCGAACATGTTGAATTGGCTCTATCCGGGAATCAACAAATGGAGACCTTGATCTCCTGCCGATGCTGGGAGCAGGTCCGTCCTAAAGAAGCGGCCTTTCAAGCTGAATTTGATACGGCTAGCAGCAGCGGAGCCGAAGACATTCAAGAAGTAGGAGTCTCTCCCTCTTCAGGGGTCCTACTAATGACAACTTCAACACCCTTTCTGCCAATCAGGGAGGCCTTTGTCAACTCCAATCAAGGGGAGCCAGCTACCAGAAAAGAAAAAGCCACTTCTGCGGAAGATACAACTGTCCCAAAAGGCGAGACTCCCTCAACTTCTGCTACAAATCCAATATGCTGTCCGAGTCCGGCGGCAAACAACTACTGGCCTGTCATGGCTGCAACCTCATCTACAAGCACTGAAGCTGTTCTCTCACCCTCGAGAGCTGCAACGGCAACGGATGTGTCAATAGATCCATCCACACAGTCGCGAGCACAAGAAGCAAGAGGACCCCATGAAGCTCTGGCGATGTCTGTCGAGGAAGTCGAAGTACTCGACCCTCAAGATGGTATCCCAGACTTCGTTGACCTCCAGCCGGCACCCCCGGAAATAGAAGACGGAGGCCAGGCCACAGTCGATGAACTAATATAAGTCAACTTGGGAGATGAGGAGGACCCTAGGCCCACCTTCCTCAGCTCCCAACTATCCCCAGAAGGACGGGAGCTGTACATCCAGCTGCTGCTAGCATACCGGGATTGCTTCGCCTGGACCTACAAAGAGATGCCAGGTCTAAGCCCTGCTGTCTCACAAGACGAGCTAGCAATCGGCCCCGAAGCCGAGCCGGTGAAGCAACCACCGCGGCATATGAGGCCAGAGCTCATCACCCGAATCTGTGCTGAAGTTGACAAACTCATTGATGTGGGATTTGTTGAAGAAAATCAATACACCACATGGCTGGCGAATATCGTCCCCGTGAAAAAGAAGAATGGACAGATCCGGATTTGTGTTGACTTCCGAGATCTAAATAAAGTCTGCCCTAAAGATGACTTTCCGGTGCCAATAACGGAAGTCATGATTGATGCTACAACCGGCCACGAGACCCTGTCATTCATGGATGGGTCGTCCGGCTACAATCAGATTTGGATTGCGGAGCATGACCGGGTCCATACTGCTTTCCGAACTCCTAAAGGCATTTATCATTACAAGAGAATGCCATTCGGACTGAAGAATGCTGGCGCAACCTATCAGCGTGTAATGACCAAATTTTTTGATAAATTGCTCTACCACAAGGTCGAGTGCTACATAGATGACCTGGTGGTCAAAACCAGAAGAAAAGAAGATCATCTGCAAGACCTCCAGACCGTTTTTCAGAGGCTGAGGTAGCACAAGCTAAAAATGAATCCTATGAAATGTGCGTTCGGAGTGTCGAGCGGAAAATTCTTGGGCTTCATCATCCGATATCGGGGAATCGAGATAGACCCCGCAAAGATCAAGGCGATTCAGGAGTTACCTCCACCTAGGAACATCTCCGAGCTAAGGTCACTACAGGGTCGCTTGGCTTATATCCGGCGGTTCATTTCCAATTTGTCAGGGCGATGCCAGCCTTTTCACAAGTTGATGATGAAAGATGTTCCCTTTTATTGGGATGAAGATTCCCAGACAGCCTTTGACAAGCTAAAAGACTATCTGAAGACTCCTCCAGTATTGGGCACACCGGTGAAAGGACGGCCGTTGAGACTGTATATAGCAGCTACACACAATTCTCTGGGGGTAATGCTAGCCCAGAATAATGAAGAAGGGAAAGAACAAGCCCTCTATTACCTCAGTCGGAGACTGGTCAGAACTGAAGAGAAATATACTTATATTGAGAAGATCTGCCTGGCACTAGTCTTCGCAGTCAAAAAGCTCCGGCATTATATGTTGTCGCATGAAATCAGCTTGGTGTCCAAGGAGGATCCCCTGAAATATATTATGTCCCAGTCGGCACTCAAAGGCCGCCTAGGCAAATGGGCGGTAATCCTTATGGAGTTTGATGTCTCCTACGTACCGCGCAAGGCCATCAAAGGTCAAGCTATTGCAGACTTCTTCGCTGAGCACCCAGTGCCCGGGGAAAGCCCGTGGGAATCGGAACTTCCCGAGGATGAAACCCTAGAAGCCGCCCAAGTACAACCTTCCTTATGGCAGCTATACTTTGATGGCGCTTCCAGAATTGACACCTCTACTACCGGGTCATCCAGGGTCAGAGCAGGAGCAGGCATAGTCTTGAAGTCCCCAGAAGGAGAAGTGGTGCATACATCCTGCTCCATAAGCAAACAATGCACAAACAATGAAGTAGAATATGAAGCCCTGATAATCAGGTTGCAGATTGCTCTGTCCATGGGAATTCAGATGCTGGAAGCATTCGAAGACTCCATGCTAGTTATAAAACAGCTGGAAGGAGAGTTCGAGGTGCGAAAGCAAGAGCTCCTCCCCTATCACCAGTTGGCAACTCGCCTGATGTCAAGATTTTACTTCATCAACATCAAGCACATCAATCGAGGCCGGAATGCTCTGGCAGACGCCCTCGCTAAGCTGGCCAGTTCATTGGCGGTCCCGCCAGACACAAGCCTGAATATAACAGTGATCAACCGCCGACAGGTCCCCAGCGTAACAGAGGTTCTGGCCGACGAACAAGAGATGGAAGTAGCAGTCATCGAAGGGGTTCAGCAGCCCGACTGGCGAGAGCATCTCCTACGCTGGTTTCAACACCAGCAACTTCCAAAAGAAAAGGAACAAAGAATGAAGCTCCTGAGGATCAAGGATTCTTACGAGATGAGAAGCGGGACCTTGTTCCGAATTATGGTAGATGCCCGAAGGAAAGTCCTACTCCGTTGCTTGTCTTCAGCAGAAGCTGGACAGGTGATGCAAGAAGTTCATGCAGGATCAGCTGGGGCACACCAGGCCGGTCCGAAAATGAAGATAGAGATAATGAAATTGGGTTACTATTGGCCCGCTATATTTAATGATTGCTGCAAGTTTGCCAAAGCTTGTCAGAAATGTCAAGAGCACGCTAATGTGGCGAGAAGACCTCCAGTGCCACTGCATCCCACTCTACCAAGTTGGCCGTTTGCTCAGTGGGGCACGGACGTGGTAGGGCCACTACCAGCATCTTCATCAGGATGCAGATACATCTTAGCAGCTACAGACTATTTCTCCAGATGGGCGGAGGCAGTAGCACTAAGAGATGCGACCGGAGAACTAGTTGCAAGATTCTTCCGGCAGAATGTAATATTCCGCTTCGGGATCCCCAGCCGAATCATCTCTGATAATGGCAGCCATTTCAGAAATCAGAAGGTTTACCGGCTAGCCGACAAATACAAAATTGACTGGAGGACATCGTCCCCCTACAACCCTCAAGCCAATGGACTAGCAGAGGCCTTTAACAAGACCTTGTGCACCGTATTAGCAAAGACTGTCAAGTCTAACAAAAAGGATTGGGAAGAAAGGATGTACGAAGCACTTTGGGCTTATCGTACTGTCTACAAGACCCCAACCGGCTGTTCACCTTTCTCCCTTGTCTATGGGTCGGAAACTGTAGTGCCGATTGAACTTGAAGTTCCTTCATTGCGAGTTGCCATCCAGCACGGATTAGTCAGTGGTGAGCAGACCAATGCAGAAAGAAGATTGGAAAAGCTCGCTGAGCTCGAAGGAAAACACCTCCAGGCGCAACAAAACATCCAACTCTACCAAGCTCGCATGGCCCGTGCTTTTGACAAGTTAGTCAAGGGTCGAGAGTTCAAGAAAGGAGACCTGGTGATGGTCAAAAGAAGAGAAGTGATGACCTCTAACCCCAAAGGGAAGCTGGTCGAAAACTGGGTCGGACCGTATATCATCCGCCGAGTATATGAAGGGGGTGCCTACGTCCTTGTAGATCACAAAGGAGTCATCCAGTTCTCTCCCCTCAACGGAAAACACATTAAGCTGTATCATGCGGCGCAGCCGACACACCCCGAGTGATCAGTCGAAACACACTTTTTCTTGGTTAGTGGCACTCCGCCCTAACCGAGCTACCCTTTCCTTGGTCTAGTGGCACTCCGCCCTAACCGAGCTACTTTTCCTTGGTTAGTGGCACTCCGCCCTAACCGAGCTACTTTTCCTTGGTTAGTGCCATTCCGCCCTAATCGAGCTACTTTTCCTTGGTTAGTGGCATTCCGCCCTAACCTTGCTACACTTTCCTTGGTCTAGTGGCACTCCGCCCTAACCGAGCTATCCTTTCCTTGGTCTAGTGGCATTCCGCCCTAACCGAGCTACTTTTCCTTGTTTAGCGGCATTCCGCCCTACTCGAGCTATTTTTCCTTGGTTAGCGGCATTCCGCCCTAACCGAGCGACCTTCTCCTTGGTTAGTGGCACTCCGCCCTAACCGAGCTACCTTTTCCTTGGTTAGTGGCACTCCGCCTTAATCGAGCTACTTTTCCTTGGTTAGCGACATTCCGCCCTAATCGAGCTATTTCTCCTTGTTTAGTGGCATTCTGCCCTAACCAAGCTACCCTTTCCTTGGTTAGCGGCATTCCGCTCTAATCCAGCTACCCTTTTCTTGGTCTAGTGGCACTCCGCCCTAATCGAGCTATTTCTCCTTGTTTAGTGGCGTTCTGCCCTAACCAAGCTACCCTTTCCTTGGTTAGTGGCATTCCGCCCTAATCGAGCTACCCTTTCCTTGGTCTAGTGGCACTCCGCCCTAACCGAGCTACCCTTTCCTTAGCTAGTGGCATTCCGCCCTAAGCGAGCTACTTTTCCTTGGTTAGCGGCATTCCGCCCTAATCGAGCCACTTCTCCTTGATCAGCGGCTTTCTGCCCTAATCAAGCTACCTCTCCTTGGTTAGCGGAATTTCGCCCTGATCAAGCTACCCTCTCTCGGCTCGCATTCCGAATAAAAAAAAAGAAAAGAAAGAAGTCAAAATAAAAATGGGGTTAAAAATAGAGATACCCCGCCAGACTTGCTCCCACATCGGGACAAGTGCAAAAATGGCTATAACCCGGCTGTGGCGAAAATACGAAAGGGCGTCGCAGGCAAAATCGGGTACCCCGCCACGTGAAAACCCGAAAGGACGCGTGGGCAAAAGCAAGAGGGGGCTGGCTTCGGCGAAAACCCGAAAGGGCGCCTGAGTCGGTAAAGTGGTAATTTCCAAATGCCTCTCCTATTCTCCACCCTATAAACTCCGAAAGGGAGAATCATCAAAGTCCCGCCGGAAATCCTTTAACACATCCTCTTCGACCCTCGTCATCATCGGCGAGATCGGTCAATCTCTACCCCCAACTTGGACCTTACGTCCCTGTTGACGACCCCATCCTTGTTTCGACAGTGACATATGCCGATGAACAAATCCTTTTCGACCCTCGTCATCCTCGACGAGATCGGTCGATCTCTACCCTCAACTTGGACCTTACGTCCCTGTTGACAACCCCATCCTTATTTCAGCAGTGACATATGTCGAAAAACAAACCCTCTTCGACCCTCGTCATCATCGGCGAGATCGGTCGATCTCTACCCTCAACTTGGACCTTACGTCCCTGTTGACAACCCCATCCTGGTTTCGGCAGTAGCATATGCCGACGAATAAACCCTTTTCGACTCTCGCCATCATCAGCGAGATCGGTCGATCTCTACTCTTGAACTTGGATCCTACATCCTTGTTAATAAACCACGTCCTTGCTTCTACATTTAACTAGTGTCGACGAAATAAACCTAAGACCAACCCTTGTCCTCATCAACAAGGACGGTCAGCGTTCCCGCGGTCCAGTTCTTCTGAACCTCGAATTCAAAAACAAAAAAAAAGAAAAGAAGAGAAAATAAAAGAAAATGGGGTTAAAAATAGAGATACCCCGCCAGACTTGCTCCTATATCAGGTCAAGTGCAAAAATAGCTATTACCCAGCTGTGGCGAAAACCCGAAAGGGCGTCGCAGGCAAAATCGGGTACCCCTCCGCATGAAAACCCGAAAGGGCGCGCGGGCAAAAGCAAGAGCGGGCTGGCTTCGGCGAACTCCCGAAAGGGCGCTTAGGTCAGTAATGTGAATAAAAATGAATGGTGAATAGTGATGAACCATCCGCCGTCCAAAAGGCCATTTCCGAGGTCAGGGCGAGGGTCTTCATCCGATATCCCACTTATACACGTCCAGTGTCTATCCCCTTTCCACCCTTGTCACCATCGGCAAGATCGGTCGCTACCCTTTCCGGTTCTTGTCACCATCGGCAAGACCGTCTACCTCTTTCGACCCTTGTCACCATCGGCAAGATCGGTCGCTACCCCTTCCGATTTTTTATCACCATCGGTAAGACCATCTACCTCTTTTGACCCTTGTCACCATCGGCAAGATCGGTCGCTACCTATCCGATTTTTGTCATCATCGGCAAGACCGTCTACCCCTTTCGACCCTTGTCACCATCGGCAAGATCGGTCGCTATCTACCCCTTTCGACCCTTGTCACCATCGGCAAGATCGGTCGCTACCCCTTCCGGTTTATTGTCACCATCGGCAAGACCGTCTACCTCTTTCGACCCTTGTCACCATCGGCAAGATCGGTCGCTACCTATCCGGTTCCTGTCACCATCGGCAAGACCGTCTACCCCTTTCGACCCTTGTCACCATCGGCAAGATCGGTCGCTACCCCTTCCGGTTCTTGTCATCATCGACAAGACCATCTACCCCTTTCGACCCTTGTCACCATCGACAAGATCGGTCGCTACCCCTTTCAGTTTTTGTCACCATCGGTAAGACCGTCTACCCCTTTCGACCCTTGTCACCATCGGCAAGATCGGTCGCTACCCCTTCCGGTTCTTGTCATCATCGACAAGACCATCTACCCCTTTCGACCCTTGTCACCATCGACAAGATCGGTCGCTACCCCTTTCAGTTTTTGTCACCATCGGTAAGACCGTCTACCCCTTTCGACCCTTGTCACCATCGGCAAGATCGGTCGCTACCCCTTCCGGTTCTTGTCATCATCAGCAAGACCATCTACCCCTTTCGACCTTGTCACCATCGACAAGATCGGTCGCTACCCCTTTCAGTTTTTGTCACCATCGGTAAGACCGTCTACCCCTTTCGACCCTTGTCACCATCGGTCAAGATCGGTCGCTACCTATCCGGTTCCTGTCACCATCGGTAAGACCATCTACCCCTTTCGACCCTTGTCACCATCGGCAAGACAGGTCGCTACCTATCCGGCCTTTGCCGCCATCGGTAAGACTGTCTACCCCTTTCGACCCTTGTCACCATCGGCAAGACCGGTCGCTACCCGTTCTCGGTTTTGGCCGTTCTCGGCAGGACCGTTTATCCGTCAGTTTCACTATGCCCTCCTGAGTCCCCCGAACTCTCGGCTGGCATAGGCCGTTTCTAGTCTTGAGAAAAAGTCACGGCGCGGTGGAGTGAACACCTCACCCCTTCCCTGAAGGCGTGAGCGCTCTCCTGCCCTAGTGACTCATACACTCGGACTAGAATCAACGGGAAAATGAAAAGAAAGAAAAATAGTGACAAGATGGAGTCTTCATTCAAGAGCAGGACGGAGATTTTTTATTACTACAAAGTAAAAGGCACATGATTACATGGGCCATGCCCCGGAATACATAAGGTGCATTAAAAGGAAGCAAATAAAGAAAAAAAGATTACGACAAAGGACGACGGAAGATGTCCTCTAGCACAGGAAGACCCAGGGAGGGATGACGGGTCAGTTCTTGCAATCTGAACTCGGTGGCCTCCAGCTCGGATAGCTTCACCTCTAGGGAAGCAGCTTGTCCTTCGGCCATCTCAGCATCCTCAACCTTTTGGACCCCCAGGCGATCTGCTTCTTCAAGTTCAGCCTCTATCCTTGAAAGTTCAGCCTGTAATACAGCCATCCGGGCCGTCAGGGAGCTCCGGCGTTGTAAAGAAGCGTTGGGTTTGTCCCTCGCCCTCGCCGCGGTCTCTTGCAGAGAAATAAGGGCCGCGCCGGATCAAAATGGGAGCATTATAGGCGCGCCGGATTAACATCCGAGGCAAGGGGGGGGGGCACCGGGTTAACTCACGCCGTAATAAGATGTGAGCGGCGCCGGATTAATATTCATGCCGAATTAAGGGCCATTCAGAGCCCCTGTCAACCGAAGAGGAGATCAGTCCGGGTGAATTTCATCCGTCGATCTTGCTACAATTGTGCCTTTCTCGCAACACCCACGTCTGTGGGACATTTGTTGGCACCTAAAATATGATCATTGGTGACCAAGCCAATAAAGACGAATGACCCGGCACACCGAAGCACGGAAGCCGATGCAGATCAACATATTGAAGACTTCTCAAGCTGTCAGAGCCTCGGGTCACTCCGTACGGATACGGGGACTTCACCTCAAGAGAGCCGAGACAAACTCACAACCAACCGGCAGTGCGACCAAGCCTGCCCAATGTATAGGCATCGACTTCGTCGTGCTGCATCCACTACACCCGTTGTCCGACCAAGGTCGACGGTCTACCCGGTGGCTACCCACCTCATGAAAGACTCTCCTGAGGATAAAGGAGTCACCCCGGCTTCCCGAAACAGAGAACCGAAAGCTCTGACGGCGGAAGATCCCGATCACCCGGCATGGGCACGGCTTCCCGTCAAGATGGGCCCATTAGTGGCCGAATGATCGCCCAGCTCAGGCGGAACTATCTCCCGGCTATCCAACATCCTAGAGAGCTCTGAGTACGAGCCAGGCCGGACCAACAGCATGGATCGTAGAGCCCAAGGCCGTGTTGGTAGAAAGCCCGTACGATCAAGATAAAGCTATTCGGAACATCGAAAATGGCCGTACGCCATCTTAGGAGCTCCGATAAGATGTCTCATCGAGGCTGCAACAAGCATCGGCAAGGTACACGTCCACGGTGACTCTCGGAATCATCCCCGGGTTCATCGGCTAACCTGCAACGCGCGGGAAATGCTAATACGGCGCGCCCTTATACGGCGCGGCCGTTAAACCGGCGCCCCTCGAGCCCGGCGCGCTAGTTATTGAAATGTTAAACCGGCACGCTGATCTCACGCCGAATGAAGACTCGAACTCACCCCCTATATATATGGCGGATCGAGACAACAAAGGGGCGGTGGCTGATCATTTTGGGGGTCCTCTGATCGTTTTCGAGAGGCCGGAGAGGGAGATAAAAAAAATCAGAAGAAGAAAAAAAGAAGAGGGAGGAGAGGGCTTCCTTTTTCGCTTGAGGTACAGAGAGTGAAGGTTTCTCAGGAGGAGTGACCGTCGGCCATCTTCTTCGGCTGCGATACCCTGTTTCAGGAACAGGTGGGCACGGGCGTTGTTTTTTTCTGCTTTCCGTAGTTTTCTTCCTCGAAACTCCTATCCATCGAATGTAAGCGAGGGGGGGAGGAGCGACAATGAAATGAGTCGATTCTCCTCCCCCCTCTACACGATCTCTTCTGATTTTCTTTCTCGGTTATCGCACCGTGAATATCTTCTGTCTCTGTTGTCGGCGAACGGTGATCAAGTGATGGTGCCGGGGCTGTACTCTCGCCATGTAAATGTTAAACCCTTCCCATTTTTTTTGGAATGGCAACGTATGTGTGTGCGTGTGAATGCTTAAATCAATGAATCGGATGAATAATCCTCCCCTCTCTTTCTCTATCTATGCTAACGCGTCTGTCTGAGTTCTTCTCTGCGTCACTCTAACCTTGGTTTCTCCGAAGGTTGCACGTGCCCCGACTCGTCGTGGGCTATAGAAACACCCCTCCCCTGGGGCTTTTCTTTGATTCATTTTTTTGTTATGCTTGATTCAAGGGTCTTTGCACCCCTTTCTCTTCTCGGATGGAGCCGTGCCTCTGCGAGTGTCTCTGCCCGCTCCACACAGGGTTTACATCCCTGAACATTGCTTTCTAGCTGTTCGAGCATATGCCCCTGCTGCGGGCCTGTCTAACTTATGCCCTTATCACTTGTTCTTCATGGTCATCTGCATCGTTCCGAGGTTTCCTCGTCGTTTTGATCACCCGGGGAGGGGGACATTCCCCTGTTATTTCCTGCAATTGCTGGGCGACTGAGGGATCTACCTCTCCGTGGTAGGCGCTTTCTCGAAGCCATGGCTAATAATGACGGGGATCCAGGTTCAACGAACTCAACCCCGATAGATCAGGACCCGATCGAGACCAGGGGAGGTGTGCTCCTTGTAGGCTAGCCCTCGGAGTCCCACTCTCCAAATGGTCAGTCCCTCCATGGGATGAATCACCGACTATGGGTCCTTCACCCCTCGCCGGCTAGCCCTCGGGGCATCGTTCCCATCATCAGTGACTTCGTCCCTCTGTCTCTTCCCTTAAGGAGCTTTGGTGCCCCTAGCAGGCTTGTCCTCGGGGTATCCTATCCAGTAGGGTATGCTGGCTGCCTTCGTGTAGACCGGTGATTTAGGGGCTTGCTCCACCAGTGAGTATGACCCCGATTCTCCCCTGCAACTCTTCTTGTTCAGGGGAGATGCTGTCAAATTTTAGACAGATTCCAGCTAAATTAGGTTAATAAAGTGATCGTTCTGAATTTAATCAACTCAGTGCTCGAGTATGAACCTCGCACTGGTTTAGTCTTCATTTTCAGAGAGCTCAGAACTTCAACTTAATAAAGAACTGGCCTCAATGGCCTCAAGATCCCCTGCGTGGGCTTAACAAACTCAAAATGTCCAAAATTAATGTTAAAACGGCGCGGTACCTCCCGGCGCGCCCTAACCCGGCGCGGTACCCCCCCCGTGCCGGAATAAGGCCACACTCATTTCCAATAAATTTTCTCTTGCGCCTTTCCGGCGCGCCCCAAGGCCCTTGCGCGCCGTTTCAATATGCATGGTGACCGCGCCGTATTAACTACTACACCTACGCGTGACCGCGCCGTGTAAGCGTTCTTATACACTTGTAGTCACGCCGATTTTGAAGCGTCATGCTACTCTAGTGATTCATTCACCCCGGGTAAGTCTCGTCTCTCGGGGGCGATGTCAATAAGCCGTAGTTGGTGAATAAAAAGGAGGGCCAAGCGAGCCCGAATCATATTATCATCGTACTCATTGTCATATCTGTTAAGCGTTTTGCTTTCGCTATTACACTTGTGTCGTTCTTCCTCCTCTCGGTGAAGGGTAATAAATGTGGCTGATCGGCACCGTTTCAAAACACTATCTTCATGTGCAATCTAGGCGTGAATGTCTTGTGTGCATGCATGCATAGATCCTCGGGTATATCAAATGGCATCGACAGAAGACCGGGTTACGCCCGGCCGGAAGTCTTCGCCATGCGCGATGGTGGTCTTCGGACCTACATCCTCCGCCACGTACTGAGGATCCATAATTCCATGAACTGTGCATCTTCTATACGATAAACATGTGCATCCTTCATGTCTTCGTCATGATCACCCTGTAGTTCTTTTCTTAATCCGGCTTCGACATCTCGCTATCTCGGCAATTAATCAAAGGTGTTCCCTCCTCGTGGGGGATGTAATTAACGCCATAGCCTTTATGGTATGGCGGACTGCTGGTCCCGACCGAACCTCACATTCGCCCGACATGGGTCAGAATGAGCGCACAATAAAATCGTCACTCACGTGACTGGCACGACCGCGTCGTCAATCAGTCAGTTGACTACCAGTTAGTCAAATGGTTGATCGATATGCGAACGAAAAGGGAAAGAAAAAACACGCTGGAAACAAGTCTTGAGCTGAGGCTGCATGAAAATAAGCAGTCATATCTATTTTTTATTCGATACGCGAACGAAAAGGGAAAGAAAAAACACGCTGAAACAAGTCATATCTATTTTTTATTCGGGCAAAAGTGTCATACCAAAAAAAAATATCGAACGCTGTATTAGCTTTTCCCGCGCGTTGCAGGTTAGCCGATGAACCCGGGGATGATTCCGGGAGTCACCGTGGACGTGTACCTTGCCGATGCTTGCTACAACCTCGACGAGACATCTTATCGGAGCTCCTAAGTTGGCGTACGGCCATTTTCGAGGTTCCGAAGAGCTTTATCTTGATCGTACGGGCTTTCTATGGACACGGCCTTTGGCTCTACGATCCATGCTGTTGGTCTGGCCTGGCTCGTACTCAAAGCTCTCTAGGAGGCTGGATAGCTGGGAGATAGTTCCGCCTGAGCTGGGCGATCATTCGGCCACTAATGGGCCCATCTTGACGGGAAGCCGTGCCCATGCCGGGCGATCGGGATCTTCCGCCGTCAGAGCTTTCGGTTCTCCGTTTCGGGAAGCCGGGGGGACTCCTTTATCCGCAGGAGAGTCTTTCATGACGTGGGTAGCCACCGGGTAGACCGTCGACCTTGGTCGGACAACGGGTGTAGTTGATGCAGCACGACAAATTTTCATTTGTTGGCACCTAAAATATGATCATTGGCGACCAAGCCAATAAAGACGAATGACCCGGCACACTGAAGCACGGAAGCCGACGTAGATCAACATATTGAAGACTTCTCAAGCTGTCAGAGCCTCGGGTCACTCCCCACGGATACGGGGACTTCACCTCAAGAGAGTCGAGACAAACTCACAACCAACCGGCAGTGCGACCAAGCCAGCCCAATGAACCGGCATCGACTTTGTCGTGTTGCATCCACTACACCCGTTGTCCGACCAAGGTCGACGGTCTACCCGGTGGCTACCCACCTCATGAAAGACTCTCCTGAGGATAAAGGAGTCCCCCCGGCTTCCCGAAACGGAGAACCGAAAGCTCTGACGGCGGAAGATCCCGATCGCCCGGCATGGGCACGGCTTCCCGTCAAGATGGGCCCATTAGTGGCCGAATGATCGCCCAGCTCAGGCGAAACTATCTCCCGGCTATCCAACCTCCTAGAGAGCTCTGAGTACGAGCCAGGCCGGACCAACAGCATGGATCATAGAGCCGAAGGTCGTGTCGATAGAAAGCCCGTACGATCAAGATAAAGCTATTCGGAACCTTGAAAATGGCCGTACGCCAACTTAGGAGCTCCGATAAGATGTCTCGTCAAGGCTGCAGCAAGCATCGGCAAGGTACACGTCCACGGTGACTCCCGGAATCATCCCCGGGTTCATCGGCTAACCTGCAACGCGCGGGAAATGCTAATACGGCGCGCCCTTATACGGCGCGCCCTTAGACGGCGCGCCCGTTAAACCGGCGCCCCTCAAGCCCGGCGCGCTAGTTATTGAAATGTTAAACCGGCGCGCTGATCTCACGTCGAATGAAGACTCGAACTCACCCCCTATATATATGGCGGTTCGAGACAACAAAGGGGCTGTGGCTGATCGTTTTGGGGGTCCTCTGATCGTTTTCGAGAGGCCGGAGAGGGAGATCAAAAAAATCAGAAGAAGAAAAAAAGAAGAGGGAGGAGAGTGCTTCCTTTTTCGCTTGAGGTACAGAGAGTGAAGGTTTCTCGGGAGGAGCGACCGCCGGCCATCTTCTTCGGCTGCGATACCCTGTTTCAGGAACAGGTGGGCGCGGATGTTGTTTTTTTCTGCTTTCTGTAGTTTTCTTCCTCGAAACTCCTATCCATCGAATGTAAGCGAGGGGGGGAGGATCGACAATGAAATGAGTCGATTCTCCTCCCCCCTCTACGCGATCTCTTCTGATTTTCTTTCTCGGTTATCGCACCGTGAATATCTTCTGTCTCTGTTGTCGGCGAACGGCGATCAAGTGATGGTGCCGGGGCTGTACTCTCGCCATGTAAATGTTAAACCCTTCCCATTTTTTTTGGAATGGCAACGTATGTGCGTGCGTGTGAATGCTTAAATCAATGAATCGGATGAATAATCCTCCCCTCTCTTTCTCTATCTATGCTAACGCGTCTGTCTGAGTTCTTCTCTGCATCACTCTAACCTTGGTTTCTCCGAAGGTTGCATCGTGCCCCGACTCGTCGTGGGCTATAGAAACACCCCTCCCCAGGGGCTTTCCTTTGATTCATTTTTTTGTTATGCTTGATTCAAGGGTCTTTGCACCCCTTTCTCTTCTCGGATGGAGCCGTGCCTCTGCGCGTGTCTCTGCCCGCTCCACACAGGGTTTACCTCCCTGAACATTGCTTTCAAGCTGTTCGAGCATATGCCCCTGCTGCGGGCCTGTCTAACTTATGCCCTTATCACTTGTTATTCATGGCCATCTGCATCGTTCCGAGGTTTCCTCGTCATTTTGATCACCCGGGGAGGGGGACATTCCCCTGTTATTTCCTGCAATTGCTGGGCGACTGAGGGCTCTACCTCTCCGTGGTAGGCGCTTTCTCGAAGCCATGGCTAATAATGACGGGGAGCCAGGTTCAACGAACTCAACCCCGATAGATCAGGACCCGATCGAGACCAGGGGAGGTGTGCTCCTTGTAGGCTAGCCCTCGGAGTCCCACTCTCCAAATGGTCAGTCCCTCCATGGGATGAATCACCGACTATGGGTCCTTCACCCCTCGCAGGCTAGCCCTCGGGGCATCGTTCCCATCATCAGTGACTTCGTCCCTCTGTCTCTTCCCTTAAGGAGCTTTGGTGCCCCTAGCAGGCTTGTCCTCGGGGTATCCTATCCAGTAGGGTATGCTGGCTGCCTTCATGTAGACCGGTGATTTAGGGGCTTGCTCCACCAGTGAGTATGACCCCGATTCTCCCCTGCAACTCTTCTTGTTCAGGGGAGATGCTGTCAAATTTTACACAGATTCCAACTAAATTAGGTTAATAAAGTGATCGTTCTGAATTTAATCAACTCAGTGCTCGAGTATGAACCTCGCACTGGTTTAGTATTCATTTTCTGAGAGCTCAGAACTTCAACTTAACAAAGAACTGGCCTCAATGGCCTCAAGATCCCCTGCGTGGGCTTAACAAACTCAAAATGTCCAAAATTAATGTTAAAACGGGGCAGTACCTCCCGGCGTGCCCTAACCCGGCGCGGTACCCCCCCGCGCCGGAATAAGGCCACACTCATTTCCAATAAATTTTCTCTTGCGCCTTTCCAGCGCGCCCTAAACCGGCGCGCCCCAAGGCCCTTGCGCGCTGTTTCAATACGCATGGTGACCGTGCCGTATTAACTACTACACCTACGCATGACCGCGCCGTGTAAGCGTTCTTATACACTTGTAGTCACGCCGGTTTTGAAGCGTCATGCTACTCTAGTGATTCATTCACCCCGGGTAAGTCTCGTCTCTCGGGGGCGATGTCAATAAGCCGTAGTTGGTGAATAAAAAAGGAGGGCCAAGCGAGCCCGAATCATATTATCATCGTACTCATTGTCATATCTGTTAAGCGTTTTGCTTTCGCTATTACACTTGTGTCATTCTTCCTCCTCTCGGTGAAGGGTAATAAATGTGGATGATCGCCACCGTTTCATAACACTATCTTCATGTGCAATCTAGGCGTGAATGTCTTGTGTGCATGCATGCATAGATCCTCGGGTATATCAAATGGCATCGACAGAAGACCGGGTTACGCCCGGCCGGAAGTCTTCGCCATGCGCGATGGTGGTCTTCGGACCTACATCCTCCGCCACGTACCGAGGATCCATAATTCCATGAACTGTGCATCTTCTATACGATAAACATGTGCATCCTGCATGTCTTCGTCATGATCACCCTGTAGTTCTTTTCTTAATCCGGCTTCGACAGCTCGCTATCTCGGTAATTAATCAAAGGTGTTCCCTCCTCGTGGGGGATGTAATTAACGCCATAGCTTTTATGGTATGGCGGACTGCTGGTCCCGACCGAACCTCACATTCGCCCGACATGGGTCAGAATGAGCGCACAATAAAATCGTCACTCATGTGACTGCCACGCCCGCGTCGTCAATCAGTCAGTTGACTACCAGTTAGTCAAATGGTTGATCGATACGCGAATGAAAAGGGAAAGAAAAAACACGCTGAAACAAGTCTGGCACGCCCGGTGTCAGAATGAGCCACACTCATTTTCTTGTTGTATAGGCCTGACGATGGTTCCAGTTGGATACCTTTTTCTTTTCTGGTAGTTGGCTCCCCTTGATTGGAGTTGACCAAGGCCTCCCTGATTGGCAGAAAGGGTGTTGAAGTTGTCATTAGTAGGACCCCTGTAGAGGGAGAGACTCCAACTTCTTGAATGTCTTCGGCTCCGCTGCTGCTTGCCGTATCAAATTCGTCTTGAAAGGCCTCTTCTTCAGGACGGACCTGCTCCCAGCATCGGCAGGAGATCAGGGTCTCCATTTGTTGATTCCCGGATAGAGCCAATTCAGCATGTTCGACTTCCGCCGGATATTCATCAAAGGTTGCCCCCAGAGGGCTATCTTCAGTTGGATAGAAGGTGGAGATGGTATCCACCTCATACCGCCCACTGTAATAGTAGTCTTCCAGGGTGAAGCCCAGACCCGGATGTTGAGAGACACGCCTCATTTCTTTATCCAGATTTGCAGGATACCACATCTTCTGGAAAGCTTCCTTGCGTTTTTGAGATTGATCGGGAGGGATGTGTTGCTTTTGAAACATCCTGGCCGTCCGATCAGTGGTAAATGCCAGGCCCTGAACAGGAACCCGCGGGTTGGCTAGATCCTCAGGGAGGCTGCAGTCTGTGTCCTCCTGAGTGGGATGCTCCTCAGCTGTATAGAACAAGCTGCTGGGCCCATCTTCTTGTGTCACCTCCCAAGCTTTGAAAGGTTCGACAGTGGGACCATCGAGGCCGGAGACTGGCTTGGTGAGGCCGGCCGGGACTCCGATGCGGTCATGCTGTCGATCAACATGCACTTCCTTAGCTTTGGGGTGTAATGACGGAACAAAAAGCTCCAGCATTATATGTTGTCGCATGAAATCAGCTTGGTGTCCAAGGAGGATCCCCTGAAATATATTATGTCCTAGCCGGCACTCAAAGGCCGCCTAGGCAAATGGGCGGTAATCCTTATGGAGTTTGATGTCTCCTACGTACCGCGCAAGGCCATCAAAGGTCAAGCTATTGTAGACTTCTTCGCTGAGCACCCAGTGCCCGGGGAAAGCCCGTGGGAACCGGAACTTCCCGAGGATGAAACCCTAGAAGCCAACCAAGTACAGCCTTCCTTATGGCAGCTATACTTTGATGGCGTTTCCAGAATTGACACCTCTGCTACCGGGTCATCCAGGGTCAGAGCAGGAGCAGGCATAGTCTTGAAGTCCCCAGAAGGGGAAGTGGTGCATACATCATGCTCCATAAATAAACAATGCACAAACAATGAAGCAGAATATGAAGCCCTGATAATCCGGTTACAGATTGCTCTGTCCATGGGAATTCAGACGCTGGAAGCATTCGGAGACTCCATGCCAGTTATAAAACAGCTGGAAGGAGAGTTCGAGGTGCGAAAGCAAGAGCTCCTCCCCTATCACCAGTTGGCAACTCGCCTGATGTCAAGATTTTACTTCATCAACATCAAGCACATCAATCGAGGCCGGAATGCTCTGGCAGACGCCCTCGCTAAGCTGGCCAGTTCATTGGCGGTCCCGCCAGACACAAGCCTGAATATAACAGTGATCAACCGCCGACAGGTCCCCAGCGTAACAGAGGTTCTGGCCGACGAACAAGAGATGGAAGTAGCAGTCATCGAAGGGGTTCAGCAGCCCGACTGGCGAGAGCATCTCCTACGCTGGTTTCAACACCAGCAACTTCCAAAAGAAAAGGAACAGAGAATGAAGCTCCTGAGGATCAAGGATTCTTACGAGATGAGAAGCGGGACCTTGTTCCGAATTATGGCAGATGCCCGAAGGAAAGTCCTACTCCGTTGCTTGTCTTCAGCAGAAGCGGGACAGGTGATGCAAGAAGTTCATTCAGGATCAGCTGGGGCACACCAGGCCGGTCCGAAAATGAAGATAGAGATAATGAAATTGGGTTACTATTGGCCTGCCATATTTAATGATAACTGCAAGTTTGCCAAAGCTTGTTAGAAATGTCAAGAGCACGCTAATGTGGCGAGAAGACCTCCAGTGCCACTGCATCCCACTCTACCAAGTTGGCCGTTTGCTCAGTGGGGCACGGACGTGGTAGGGCCACTACCAGCATCTTCATCAGGATGCAGATACATCTTAGCAGCTACAGACTATTTCTCCAGATGGGCGGAGGCAGTAGCACTAAGAGATGTGACCGGAGAACTAGTTGCAAGATTCTTCCGGCAGAATGTAATATTCCGGCTCGGGATCCTCAGCCGAATCATCTCTGATAATGGCAGCCATTTCAGAAATCAGAAGGTTTACCGGCTAGCCGACAAATACAAAATTGACTGGAGGACATCGTCCCCCTACAACCCTCAAGCCAATGGACTAGCAGAGGCCTTTAACAAGACCTTGTGCACACTATTGGCAAAGACTGTCAAGTCTAACAAAAAGGATTGGGAAGAAAGGATGTACGAAGCACTTTGGGCTTATCGTACTGTCTACAAGACCCCAACCGGCTGTTCACCTTTCTCCCTCGTCTATGGGTCGAAAGCTGTAGTGCCGATTGAACTTGAAGTTCCTTCATTGCGAGTTGCCATCCAGCACGGATTAGTCAGTGGTGAGCAGACCAATGCAGAAAGAAGATTGGAAGAGCTCGCTGAGCTCGAAGGAAAACGCCTTCAGGCGCAACAAAACATCCAACTCTACCAAGCTCGCATGGCCCGTGCTTTTGACAAGTTAGTCAAGGGTCGAGAGTTCAAGAAAGGAGACCTGGTGATGGTCAAAAGAAGAGAAGTGATGGCCTTTAACCCCAAAGGGAAGCTGGTCGAAAACTGGGTCGGACCGTATATCGTCCGCCGAGTATATGAAGGGGGTGCCTACGTCCTTGTAGACCACAAAGGAGTCATCCAGTTCTCTCCCCTCAACGGAAAACACATTAAGCTGTATCATGCGGCGCAGCCGACACACCCCGAGTGATCAGTCGGAAGACACTTTTCCTTGGTTAGTGGCACTCCGCCCTAACCGAGCTACCCTTTCCTTGGTCTAGTGGCACTCCGCCCTAACCGAGCTACTTTTCCTTGGTTAGTGGCATTCCGCCCTAACCGAGCTACACTTTCCTTGGTCTAGTGGCACTCCGCCCTAACCGAGCTACCCTTTCCTTGGTCTAGTGGCATTCCGCCCTAACCGAGCTACTTTTCCTTGTTTAACGGCATTCCGCCCTACTCGAGCTATTTTTCCTTGGTTAGCGGCATTCCGCCCTAATCAAGCTATACCCTCCTTGGTTTAGTGGCACTCCGCCCTAACCGAGCTACCTTCTCCTTGGTTAGTGGCACTCCGCCTTAATCGAGCTACTTTTTCTTGGTTAGTGGCATTCCGCCCTAATCGAGCTATTTCTCCTTGTTTAGTGGCATTCTACCCTAACCAAGCTACCCTTTCCTTGGCTAGTGGCATTACGCCCTAATCGAGCTACTTTTCCTTGGTTAGCGGCATTCCGCCCTAATCGAGCTACTTTTCGTTGGTTTGCGACATTCTGCCCTAATCGAGCTACTTCTCCTTGATCAGCGGCTTTCCGCCCTAATCAAGCTACCTCTCCTTGGTTAGCGGCATTTCGCCCTGATCAAGTTACCCTCTCTCGGCTCGCATTCCGAATAAAAAAAAAGAAAAGAAAGAAGTCAAAATAAAAATGGTGTTAAAAATAGACATACCCCGCCAGACTTGCTCCCACATCGGGACAAGTGCAAAAATGGCTATAACCCGGCTGTGGCGAAAACCCGAAAGGGCGACGCAGGCAAAATCGGGTACCCCGCCACGTGAAAACCCGAAAGGGCACGTGGGCAAAAGCAAGAGGGGGCTGGCTTCGGCGAAACCCCGAAAGGGCGCCTGAGTCGGTAAAGTGGTAATTTCCAAATACCTCTCCTATTCTCCACCCTATAAACTCCGAAAGGGACAATCATCAAAGTCTCACCGGGCATGCCAGACTTGTTTCAGCGTATTTTTTCTTTCCCTTTTCGTTTGCGTATCGATCAACCATTTGACTAACTGGTAGTCAACTGACTGATTGACGACGCGGGCGTGCCAGTCACATGAGTGAAGATTTTATTGTGCGCTCATTCTGACCCATGTCGGGCGAATGTGAGGTTCAGTCGGGACCAGCAGTCCGCCATACCGTAAAGGCTATGGCGTTAATTACATCCCCCACGAGGAGGAAACACCTTTGATTAATTACCGAGATAGCGGGCTGTCGAAGCCAGATTAAGAAAAGAACTACAGGGTGATCATGACGAAGACATGCAGGATGCACATGTTTATCGTGTAGAAGATGCATAGTTCATGGAATTATGGATTCTCGGTACGTGGCGGAGGATGTAGGTCCGAAGACCACCATCGCGCATGGCGAAGACTTCCGGCCGGGCGTAACCCGGTCTTCTGTCGATGCCATTTGATATACCCGAGGATCTATGCATGCATGCACACAAGACATTCACGCCTAGAATGCACATGAAGATAGTGTTATGAAACGGTGGCGATCAGCCACATTTATTACCCTTCACCGAGAGGAGGAAGAATGACACAAGTGTAATAGGGAAAGCAAAACGCTTAACAGATATGACAATGAGTACGATGATAATATGATTCGGGCTCGCTTGGCCCTCCTTTTTATTCACCAACTACGGCTTATTGACATCGCCCCCGAGAGACGAGACTTACCCAGGGTGAATGAATCACTATAGTAGCATGACGCTTCAAAATCGGCGTGACTACAAGTGTATAAGAACGCTTACATGGCGCGGTCACGCGTAGGTGTAGTAGTTAATACGGCGCGGTCACCATGCGTATTGAAACGGCGCGCAAGGGCCTTGGGGCGCGCCGGTTTAGGGCGCGCCGGAAAGGCGCAAGACAAAATTTATTGGAAATGAGTGTGGCCTTATTCCGGCGTGGGGGGGTACCGCGCTGGGTTAGGGCGCGCCGGGAGGTACCGCGCCATTTTAACATTAATTTTGGACATTTTGAGTTTGTTAAGCCCACGCAGGGGATCTTGAGGCCATTGAGGCCAGTTCTTTATTAAGTTGAAGTTCTGAGCTCTCTAAAAATGAATACTAAACAAGTGCGAGGTTCATACTCGAGCACTGAGTTGATTAAATTCAGAACGATCACTTTATTAACCTAATTTAGTTGGAATCTGTCTAAAATTTGACAGCATCTCCCCTGAACAAGAAGAGTTGCAGGGGAGAATCGGGGTCATACTCACTGGTGGAGCAAGCCCCTAAATCACTGGTCTACACGAAGGCAGCCAGCATACCCTACTGGATAGGATACCCCGAGGACAAGCCTGCTAGGGGCACCAAAGCTCCTTAAGGGAGGAGACAGAGGGACGAAGTCACTGATGATGGGAACGATGTCCCGAGGGCTAGCCTGCGAGGGGTGAAGGACCCATAGTCGGTGATTCATCCCATGGAGGGACTGACCATTTGGAGAGTGGGACTCCGAGGGCTAGCCTACAAGGAGCACACCTCCCCTGGTCTCGATCGGGTCCTGATCTATCGGGGTTGAGTTCGTTGAACCTGGATCCCCGTCATTATTAGCCATGGCTTCGAGAAAGCGCCTACCACGGAGAGGTAGAGCCCTCAGTCGCCCAGCAATTGCAGGAAATAACAGGGGAATGTCCCCCTCCCCAGGTGATCAAAACGACGAGGAAACCTCGGAACGATGCAGATGACCAAGAAGAACAAGTGATAAGGGCATAAGTTAGACATGCCCGCAGCAGGGGCATATGCTCGAACAACTAGAAAGCAATGTTCAGGGAGGTAAACCCTGTGTGGAGCGGGCAGAGACACGCACAGAGGCACGGCTCCATTCGAGAAGAGAAAGGGGTGCAAAGACCCTTGAATCAAGCATAACAAAAAAAAATGAATCAAAGAAAAGCCCCCGGGGAGGGGTGTTTCTATAGCCTACGACGAGTCGGGGCACGATGCAACCTTCGGAGAAACCAAGGTTAGAGTGATGCAAAGAAGAACTCAGACAGACGCGTTAGCATAGATAGAGAAAGTGAGGGGAGGATTATTCATCCGATTCATTGATTTAAGCATTCACACGCACGCACATACGTTGACATTCCAAAAAAAATGGGAAGGGTTTAACATTTACATGGCGAGAGTACAGCCCCGGCACCATCACTTGATCGCCGTTCGCCGACAACAGAGACAGAAGATATTCACGGTGCGATAACCGAGAAAGAAAATCAGAAGAGATCGCGTAGAGGGGGGAGGAGAATCGACTCATTTCATTGTCGCTCCTCCCCCCCTCGCTTACATTCGATGGATAGGAGTTTCGAGGAAGAAAACTACGGAAAGCAGAAAAAAACAACGCCCGCGCCCACCTGTTCCTGAAACAGGGTATCGCAGCAGAAGAAGATGGCCGGCGGTCGCTCCTCCCGAGAAACCTTCACTCTCTGTACCTCAAGCGAAAAAGGAAGCCCTCTCCTCCCTCTTCTTTTTTTCTTCTTCTGATTTTTTGATCTCCCTCTCCGGCCTCTCGAAAATGATCAGAGGACCCCCAAAACGATCAGCCACCGCTTTGTTGTCTCAAACCGCCATATATATAGGGGGTGAGTTCGAGTCTTCATTCGGCGTGAGATCAGCGCATCGGTTTAACATTTCAATAACTAGCGCGCCGGGCTCGAGGGGCGCCGGTTTAACGGGCGCGCCTTATAAGGGCGCGCCGTATTAGCATTTCCCGCGCGTTGCAGGTTAGCCGATGAACCCGGGGATGATTCCGGGAGTCACCGTGGACGTGTAGCTTGCCGATGCTTGCTGCAGCCTCGACGAGACATCTTATCAGAGCTCCTAAGTTGGCGTACGGCTATTTTCGAGGTTCCGAATAGCTTTATCTTGATCGTACGAGCTTTCTACCGACACGGCCTTCGGCTCTACGATCCATGCTGTTGGTCCGGCCTGGCTCATACTCAGAGCTCTCTAGGAGGTTGGATAGCTGGGAGATAGTTCCGCCTGAGCTGAGCGATCATTCGGCCACTAATGGGCCCATCTTGACGGGAAGCCGTGCCCATGCCGGGCGATCGGGATCTTCTGCCGTCAGAGCTTTCGGTTCTCCGTTTCGGGAAGCCGGGGGGACTCCTTCATCCTCAGGAGAGTCTTTCATTAGGTGGGTAGCCACCGGGTAGACCGTCGACCTTGGTCGGACAACGGGTGTAGTGGATGCAGCAGGACAAAGTCGATGCCGGTTCATTGGGCAGGCTTGGTCGCACTGCCGGTTGGTTGTGAGTTTGTCTCGGCTCTCTTGAGGTGAAGTCCTCGTATCCGTACGGAGTGACCCGAGGCTCTGACAGCTTGAGAAGTCTTCAATATGTTGATCTGCATCGGCTTCCGTGCTTCTTTATTAGCTACTGTTGGGCAAGCCCCATCTGCATTTGCATCCTCAGTTGATTGCGCTAGCTGCGGGTGAATGACCCCGGGTGTAGGGTTAGCCTCCTGACAAGGCTGCTTCCCCTTTGACTCTTCATGAATTCAAGGAATGAAGGGACTGTCTTGCCCCCAGTCTTGTTGTATAGGCCTTGAACCCCTTTCTCTTCTCGGATGGAGCCGTGCCTCTGCGCGTGTCTCTACCCGCTCCACACAGGGTTTACCTCCCTGAACATTACTTTCTAGCTGTTCGAGCATATGCCCCTGCTGCGGGCATGTCTAACTTATGCCCTTATCACTTGTTCTTCATGGTCATCTGCATCGTTCCGAGGTTTCCTCGTCGTTTTGATCACCCGGGGAGGGGGACATTCCCCTGTTATTTCTTGCAATTGCTGGGCGACTGAGGGCTCTACCTCTCCGTGGTAGGCGCTTTCTCGAAGCCATGGCTAATAATGACGGGGATCCAGGTTCAACGAACTCAACCCCGATAGATCAGGACCCGATCGAGACCAGGGGAGGTGTGCTCCTTGTAGGCTAGCCCTCGGAGTCCCACTCTCCAAATGGTCAGTCCCTCCATGGGATGAATCACCGACTATGGGTCCTTCACCCCTCGCAGGCTAGCCCTCGGGGCATCGTTCCCATCATCAGTGACTTCGTCCCTCTGTCTCTTCCCTTAAGGAGCTTTGGTGCCCCTAGCAGGCTTGTCCTCGGGGTATCCTATCCAGTAGGGTATGCTGGCTGCCTTCGTGTAGACCGGTGATTTAGGGGCTTGCTCCACCAGTGAGTATGACCCCGATCTCCCCTGCAACTCTTCTTGTTCAGGGGAGATGCTGTCAAATTTTATATAGATTCCAACTAAATTAGGTTAATAAAGTGATCGTTCTGAATTTAATCAACTCAGTGCTCGAGTATGAACCTCGCACTGGTTTAGTATTCATTTTCAGAGAGCTCAGAACTTCAACTTAATAAAGAACTGGCCTCAATGGCCTCAAGATCCCCTGCGTGGGCTTAACAAACTCAAAATGTCCAAAATTAATGTTAAAACGGCGCGGTACCTCCCGGCACGCCCTAACCCGGCGCGGTACCCCCCTGCGCCGGAATAAGGCCACACTCATTTCCAATAAATTTTCTCTTGCGCCTTTCCGACGCGCCCTAAACCGGCGCGCCCCAAGGCCCTTGCGCGCCGTTTCAATGCGCATGGTGACCGCATCGTATTAACTACTACACCTACGCGTGACCGCGCCGTGTAAACGTTGTTATACACTTGTAGTCACGTCGGTTTTGAAGCGTCATGCTACTCTAGTGATTCATTCACCCCGGGTAAGTCTCGTCTCTCGGGGGCGATGTCAATAAGCCGTAGTTGGTGAATAAAAAGGAGGGCCAAGCGAGCCCGAATCATATTATCATTGTACTCATTGTCATATCTGTTAAGCGTTTTGATTTCGCTATTACACTTGTGTCATTCTTCCTCCTCTCAGTGAAGGGTAATAAATGTGGCTGATCGCCACCGTTTCATAACACTATCTTCATGTGCATTCTAGGCGTGAATGTCTTGTGTGCATGCATGCATAGATCCTCGGGTATATCAAATGGCATCGATAGAAGACCGGGTTACGCCCGGCCGGAAGTCTTCGCCATGCGCGATGGTGGTCTTCGGACCTACATCCTCCGCCACGTACCGAGGATCCATAATTCCATGAACTATGCATCTTCTACACGATAAACATGTGCATCCTGCATGTCTTCGTCATGATCACCCTGTAGTTCTTTTCTTAATCCGGCTTCGACAGCCCGCTATCTCGGCAATTAATCAAAGGTGTTCCCTCCTCGTGGGGGATGTAATTAACGCCATAGCCTTTATGGTATGGCGGACTGCTGGTCCCGACCGAACCTCACATTCGCCCGACATGGGTCAGAATGAGCGCACAATAAAATCGTCACTCATGTGACTGGCACGCCTGCGTCGTCAATCAGTCAGTTGACTACCAGTTAGTCAAATGGTTGATCGATACGCGAACGAAAAGGAAAAGAAAAAACACACTGAAACAAGTCTGGCACGCCCGGTGGGACTGGTGTCACCTTTCATCTCTTTGCCGAGATATCCGGGCTTCGAAGCCCTTTCAAAGGCTACTGATTATTTTCCTGTTTGTCTTTGTAGGCAAACAATGTCAACTCATGGAATAGCTGGCGTCGACTTCGATCAGTCGATAGTTGCTGAACATGCGCAAGGGTACCTGGTGGTACCTTTGGAATTCGGTAGCTTCCCTGCCGCTGTAGGCTTCCCCAACTTCCTGGGTTTGGCCTTCGTCGACATCCTAGAAGTCGAAGCCCCGGAACCTTCTAAGCAAGCTATGGAGGAAGTGGAACCTCTGAAGGTTTCCCGCTGTAACGACTTGCTCAAGAATCCGGCCCCAGCCGCTAGCTGCATGGTGCACCATGTTGTACGTGGGACGCACCCCGCTGTAGCCAACAAACCCCCTGGAGGACGTCAGCGTCGTCAGGCTCGCAAGAACACTGTTGTGATCACCGGAACTATCTCTCAGTCCGGGAAGTCAATGCTGGTGGGAGGCATGCATGTCTTCCTCAACGGGCGCACGGCACAGGTGACCCCAGACCGAGTCATCCCAAACGTTCCTGTCCACAACACATATCAGGCCCTTGCTGGAAGGAGGGCAGAAATGAAAGAAGCCGGCCACCATGGCCAAGGAAACCCGGCACTCAAGCCGAGGAAGTTCAGACAGGTGTGGGTTCCCAAACGGACCCGACCTGTCCACCAGCCGACACCCATCCGCCGCCATCCTGTGAATGACGATGCGGAGGTGATAAGAGAAAGGGGTCTACCCCCGAAGACGGAAGAATAGGTGGTTGCGGATTCTCCGCGCCACAGAAGTTTCCGGGCTGCGGCCCGTCAAGCCAACATCCCTGTCACGGGACGAAGATTTCAACAGTCAGCCGACAGAGCTCGACTGGCCTACATTCCTCCTTCTGGAGGTCGACCACTATCCCCCGTGCTACATCAAGAACGGGATCGAGAAGAAATGACCTGCTTGGTCAGAAGCTATTTCCAAGGTTTAGGCAACCCCTCACTCGGACAATAGCGGCTGATGCAGACAGTCGCCACTGAAGAAGATTACTGCCCATCAACGGCAGATGAAGAAGAGATAAGAGACAGAATGAGGATGTCCTCGGTCGATGATAATGGATACGATGACGGCTTTGAGATCGAAGCCGATGAAGCCCTCCCCGAGCGGGAAGAAAGAAGAAGAATTTCTGTGTTCGAGAGGCTGACCTTTCCGCAACAAGCCAGGCGGAGGGTCCATCGACAAAGAAGAAGGATGCAGGTTTTCACTTGCAACATGGCTGGTGTACCTAGCCGATAAGGGGAGCTCCCTGAAGACCCCCAAGAACTGGCTCAATTGGCCGTACGGCCGGGGCCAACTACCCGTAGGACAGAAGCAGCAAGAGGGCTTCTGACGATGATGAAAGAGAAACAACTCCAGGTCTACCTCCACTGGGATGATAAAGCCCCCGTCTTGACCGCTAATGTGGTGACGACGGAAGAAGAAGACGACGTACTCCTCGACATCCCGCCTGAGGGTACGTCCAGGGAAACAACAGAAGGTGTCCCCACCACTATAGATCCATCAGTTCTGATGCTGCTGCAAAAATATCAGCGGGAAATAGATTCCCTGAAGAAACAGCTGATAGAAAAGACTAAGCACTCATCAGCTTCTAAACCACCCAAAGTCCAGGGTGAATCATCCCGGGGAGCGGCTCGTCGAGACGACCCTCCACCTCTTTATACACTACCCCAGCCGTCAGAACCAACCGTGACGACAGCACAATAGCGGCCTCCACAGCCTCAGCCGCTGCTACCTCCGGTGCTTCCTCAGGTGCACCCAACACCCCCGCTGCTGCGGCCTCCACAGGCGACCACCCTGGTCACCCCATACCTGCAGCCAGCACACTTCTATCCGGAGCCAGTTGACCCCACGGTCGTGAACCGGATGATGGTGGAAAGGATGATTGAGCTGAAGCTCGCAGAGAAGAGTGAAGGCGACTACGTCGCATTCGATGCCATTCGGGTGCCCTACCCGCAACACCATGCGGCTAAACGACTTCCCCCGGGAGTCAACAAGCCGCCCAAATTTGACAAATTCAACGGGAAAGGTTCCCCAAAAGAGCAAATTGCATATTATATGACCGTTATGGGTGATCTGGCCACCGACGAGTCATATCTGCTGAAATTCTTCGGGTCCTCGCTTACAGGGCTCGCATTTGAATGGTACTCCAGTCTCTCGGCCGGGTTAATTAATGACAGGTCAGATATGCAGAGGAAGTTCAGAGAAAGATTCCATGTCACAGAATGGGAGGTCACAGTGGCCGAGCTCTATTCAACAAAACAAAGGGCAGATGAGACAGCCCTTGACTACATCAAGAGGTGGAGGAACCTCGGAATAAGATGTAAGCGGCCCCCGCATCAGGAGGACGCTGTGCAAATATGTAAACAAAATCTCAGGAGGGTGGTCCTGGAAAAGATGATTGGTATGGAAATACGGTCGTTCGACCGGCTGAATAATGTGGTGGCTAAGGTGGAGACTTTTCTAGCCAAGCCTGTCCCGACGTCGACTGCCAGCACAGCCCAGAAGGGCAAGGTGGCGGAACGGCGCCCCACACCTAAAGAAGCGAATGCGCTTGATATCAAGGCGTTCGAACAACAGAAGGAGAAAGGCAAGAAAGCGGCTCCCCCGCAACCTGCGAAAGCTCCAGATGATAAAGAAGGTCCTTCGCTGAGGGACAAAATGAAAAAAGCTTATTCCTTTCCAAAAGACAAGACCCGAGTCCTGTTTGACTGGGTAACAGAATACAACATGGTCACTCTGCCTGAACCAAGGAGGCCGGAGGACCTGAAGAGAAAAGACAGTCCAAGATTCAGCCCCTACCACCAGATGTTGGGACATCCAATCGAAGACTATTATGTTTTCAAAGACGTCATCGAAGGGATGGTGAAGAAGAATGAGATAGAGCTGGGAGAGTACAAAGTAGACCCTCCTCAGCCACATGAAGCCCCTTTTAGGAGGGCAGCAGTCAACATGATCTCCCTCTACCAGGCATTACCTGAGGAGATCTCTAAAGCAAGCACACGGAGCACCTACGAAATCCATTTCCTGGAGCCCGTGAAGGAACAGCAGGGGTGGCAGCAAATCCCTGTGAAGCACAAGAAGAAGAGGGCACCCCGCCCAAAAGAGGGGGCACGTATCCATGGCATTACACCCCGGCCTGCTCCGCCAGTGGTAGCACCCGTATGGGTCACTCCACCTACAGCTGTCAGAATACATGTACCCAACATGAGGAGACAAACTCCGCTGCCAGTAATCAAGGAAACCAATCCTGGGGTCCTTCGACTGCAACACTTAATTGAAGGGCTAGATGAATATGTGCAGCCTGAACTGAAACCTCTGCTGGTACGGGACCACGTCCCATGCCAAGAGCTGGAGCAACTCTCACTCAAGCAAGGGGAGGAAGCTGAAGCAGCACCACCTCAAGAGAGCAACCTGTTCTGGGGGCAAGCACCTGCAGAAACCAAAAAGAAGAAAAAGCAAAAGAAAAAGAAAAGAAAGGCCACTGGGGCCCATAAAACACAGGTCGTCTCCTGCAATACCCTGTCAGCACTCTTCAACCTGCCCGGAGAAGAGGAAGAAGAAGAAATTTGCTTCACACCCCATGCTGGGGGAGGCAAGGCCGAGGCCGCAACTGCTGCACATGCTACTTGGTCAGGCCGGAAATGGGGGCGCCAGCCGCCACCCAATCACAACATTATGTTCAGAGGGGAGCAACCCTACAAGACACCTCCGCCGAAAGTTAAGGGAGTCCAAATCCCTCCTCCGTCAGGCCTATACAACAAGATTGGGGGCAAGACAGTCCCTTCATTCCTTGAATTCATGAAGATGTCAAAGGGGAAGCAGCCTTGTCAGGAGGCTAACCGTACACCCGGGGTCATTCACCCGCAGCCAGCGCAATCTACTGAGGATGCAAATGCAGATGGGGCTTGCCCTACAGCAGCTAATAAAGAAGACCCGACAGCCGATGCCAGTCAAGAGGGTGCCGAGTCTGAGGAAGATGAAGCAGGTCCATCAGGACCCACAAATCAAAACCTCCCCAAGTCCAGATGGGCTGAAGAGATGAAGCTCTCCAATGTCCGGGTTGGGAGCCGAATAATGAAGTTGCTCAAGAAGCTCCCCGCTCGATTTACGATCTGGGAAATTCTCTCTTTGAGTGAAGAGACTCGACAGGCGATCATCACTGCTCTGCAGACGCCTGCTCATTTTGAAACCTGCATAGCTGAGGCTATACCAGAAGCCAGTATGACCTTCTCTCCAGAAGACATGCTACTGCCTACTGCCAGTCACAACAGGCCGCTATATATGAGAGGGCATCTGAATGGAAGACAACTAAACCGGATTCTGATCGATCCTGGTGCAGCAGTCAACATCCTTCCATACAGAATATACAAGAGGTACCACTTCAATGTGCATCTCGAGAAAGTCGGGGATATGCGTATCGCTGGCTTCAACCAAAAATGTTAAGTATCTATGGGGGTGGCAGAGTTCACACTGACCCTGGCAGATTTCACTACAACGGTACAGTTTCACGTCATTGACTCTCGCACCTCCTACAAAGCGCTGCTCGGCCGCCCATGGCTGCATGAAAATATGGTGGTGCCCTCCATGCTCCACCAATGCATCAAATACAGCCTCCAGGGGAAGGAGGAGAGGATATTTGCTGACATCCACCCATTCAAGGTGTTTGAATGTCACTTGGCGGACGCCAACCTATATACGGGGTCTCCCCAGAAGGTTTCTGAAGTTGAAGCCCCCGTAGGGGCGTCGAAGAACAGATCGGGTGACGGTTGGTATCCACCACCGCCGCGCGGATATGTCAAGCCGAAGGTGGTTTCCCACATCACGGCTTCTGGAAATGTCGGCAGGGTGACACCCCCCAGCATTATACCTCAAAGCTAAGGAAGTGCATGTTGATCGACAGCACGACCGCATCGGAGTCTCGGCCGGCCTCACCAAGCCAGTCTCCGGCCTCGATGGTCCCACTATCGAACCTTTCAAAGCTTGGGAGGTGACACAAGAAGATGGGCCCAGCAGCTTGTTCTATACAGCTGAGGAGCATCCCACTCAGGAGGACACAGACTGCAGCCTCCCTGAGGATCTAGCCAACCCGCGGGTTCCTGTTCAGGGCCTGGCATTTACCACTGATCGGACGGCCAGGATGTTTCAAAAGCAACACATCCCTCCCGATCAATCTCAAAAACGCAAGGAAGCTTTCCAGAAGATGTGGTATCCTGTAAATCTGGATAAAGAAATGAGACGTGTCTCTCAACATCCAGGTCTGGGCTTCACCCTGGAAGACTACTATTACAGTGGGCGGTACGAGGTGGATATCATCTCCACCTTCTATCCAACTGAAGATAGCCCTCTGGGGGCAACCTTTGATGAATATCCGGCGGAAGCCGAACATGCTGAATTGGCTCTATCCGGGAATCAACAAATGGAGACCTTGATCTCCTACCGATGCTGGGAGCAGGTCCGTCCTGAAGAAGCGGCCTTTCAAGCCGAATTTGATACGGCTAGCAGCAGCGGAGCCGAAGACATTCAAGAAGTAGGAGTCTCTCCCTCTACAGGGGTCCTACTAATGACAACTTCAACACCCTTTCTGCCAATCAGGGAGGCCTTGGTCAACTCCAATCAAGGGGAGCCAACTGCTAGAAAAGAAAAAGTCACTTCTGCGGAAGATACAACTGTCCCAGAAGGCGAGACTCCCTCAACTTCTGCTACAAATCCAATATGCTGTCCGAGTCCGGCGGCAAACAACTACTGGCCTGTCATGGCTGCAACCTCATCTACAAGCACTGAAGCTATTCTCTCACCCTCGGGAGCTGCAACGGCAACGGATGTGTCAATAGATCCATCCACACAGTCGCTAGCACAAGAAGCAAAAGGACCCCATGAAGCTCTGGCGATGTCCGACGAGGAGGTCGAAGTGCTCGACCCTCGAGATGGTGTTCCAGACTTCGTCGACCTCCAGCCGGCACCCCCAGAAATAGAAGACGGAGGCCAGGCCACAGTCGATGAACTAATAGAAGTCAACTTGGGAGATGAGGAGGACCCTAGGCCCACCTTCCTCAGCGCCCAACTATCCCCAGAAGGACGGGAGCTGTACATCCAGCTGCTGCTAGAATACCGGGATTGCTTCGCCTGGACCTACAAAGAGATGCCAGGTCTAAGCCCTGCTGTCTCACAACACGAGCTAGCAATCAGCCCCGAAGTCGAGCCGGTGAAGCAACCACCGCGGCGTATGAGGCCAGAGCTCATCACCCTAATCTGTGCTGAAGTTGACAAACTCATTGATGTGGGATTTGTTGAAGAAAATCAGTGCACCACATGGCTGGCGAATATCATCCCCGTGAAAAAGAAGAATGGACAGATCCGGAGTTGTGTTGACTTCCGAGATCTAAATAAAGCCTGCCCTAAAGATGACTTTCCGGTGCCAATAACAGAAGTCATGATTGATGCTACAACCGGCCACGAGACCCTGTCATTCATGGATGGGTCGTCCGGCTATAATCAGATTTGGATTGCGGAGCATGACCGGGTCCATACTGCTTTCCGAACTCCTAAAGGCATTTATCATTACAAGAGAATGCCATTCGGACTGAAGAATGCTGGCGCAACCTATCAGCGCGCAATGACCAAAATTTTTGATGAATTGCTCTACCACAAGGTCGAGTGCTACATAGATGACCTGGTGGTCAAAACCAGAAGAAAAGAAGATCATCTGCAAGACCTCCAGACCGTTTTTCAGAGGCTGAGGCAGCACGAGCTAAAAATGAATCATATGAAATGTGCGTTCGGAGTGTCGAGCGGAAAATTCTTGGGCTTCATCATCCGATATCGGGGAATCGAGATAGACCCCGCAAAGATCAAGGCGATTCAGGAGTTACCTCCACGTAGGAACATCTCCGAGCTGAGGTCACTACAGGGCCGCTTGGCTTATATCCGGCGGTTCATTTCCAATTTGTCAGGGCGATGCCAGCCTTTTCACAAGTTGATGATGAAAGATGTTCCCTTTTATTGGGATGAAGATTGCCAGATAGCCTTTGACAAGCTAAAAGACTATCTGAAGACTCCTCCAGTATTGGGCGCACCGGTGAAAGGACGGCCGTTGATACTGTATATAGCAGCTACACACAATTCTCTGGGGAAAATGCTAGCCCAGAATAATGAAGAAGGGAAAGAACAAGCCCTCTATTACCTCAGTTGGAGACTGGTCAGAAATGAAGAGAAATATACTTATATTGAGAAGATCTGCCTGGCACTAGTCTTCGCAGTCAAAAAGCTCTGGCAATATATGTTGTTGCATGAAATCAGCTTGGTGTCCAAGGAGGATCCCCTGAAATATATTATGTCCCAGCCGGCACTCAAAGGCCGCCTAGGCAAATGGGCGGTAATCCTTATGGAGTTTGATGTCTCCTACGTACCGCGCAAGGCCATCAAAGGTCAAGCTATTGCAGACTTCTTCGCTGAGCACCCAGTGCCCGGGGAAAGCCCGTGGGAACCGGAACTTCCCAAGGATGAAACCCTAGAAGCCGCCCAAGTACAGCCTTCCTTATGGCAGCTATACTTTGATGGCGTTTCCAGAATTGACACCTCTGCTACCGGGTCATCCAGGGTCAGAGCAGGAGCAGGCATAGTCTTGAAGTCCCCAGAAGGGGAAGTGGTGCATACATCCTGCTCCGTAAACAAACAATGTACAAACAATGAAACAGAATATGAAGCCCTGATAATCGGGTTGCAGATTGCTCTGTCCATGGAAATTCAGATGCTGGAAGCATTCGGAGACCCCATGCTAGTTATAAAACAGCTGGAAGGAGAGTTCGAGGTGCGAAAGCAAGAGCTCCTCCCCTATCACCAGTTGGCAACTCGCCTGATGTCAAGATTTTACTTCATCAGCATCAAGCACATCAATCGAGACCAGAATGCTCAGGCAGATGCCCTCGCTAAGCTGGCCAGTTCATTGGCGGTCCCGCCAGACACAAGCCTGAATATAACAGTGATCAACCGCCGACAGGTCCCCAGCGTAACAGAGGTTCTGGCCGACGAACGAGAGATGGAAGTAGCAGTCATCGAAGGGGTTCAGCAGCCCGACTGGCGAGAGCATCTCCTACGCTGGTTTCAACACCAGCAACTTCCAAAAGAAAAGGAACAGAGAATGAAGCTCCTGAGGATCAAGGATTCTTATGAGATGAGAAGCGGGACCTTGTTCCGAATTATGGCAGATGCCCGAAGGAAAGTCCTACTCCGTTGCTTGTCTTCAGCAGAAGCGGGATAGGTGATGCAAGAAGTTCATGCAGGATCAGCTGGGGCACACCAGGCCGGTCCGAAAATGTAGAGATAAAGAAATTGGGTTACTATTGGCCCGCTATATTTAATGATTGATGCAAGTTTTCCAAAGCTTGTCAGAAATGTCAAGAGCACGCTAATGTGGCGAGAAGACCTCCAGTGCCACTGCATCCCACTCTACCAAGTTGGCCGTTTGCTCAGTGGGGCACGGACGTGGTAGGGCCACTACCAGCATCTTCATCAGGATGCAGATACATCTTAGCAGGTACAGACTATTTCTCCAGATGGGCGGAGGCAGTAGCACTAAGAGATGTGACCGGAGAACTAGTTGCAAGATTCTTCCGACAGAATGTAATATTCCGGTTCGGGATCCCCAGCCGAATCATCTCTGATAATGGCAGCCATTTCAGAAATCAGAAGGTTTACCGGCTAGCCGACAAATACAAAATTGACTGGAGGACATCGTCCCCCTACAACCCTCAAGCCAATGGACTAGCAGAGGCCTTTAACAAGACCTTGTGCACACTATTGGCAAAGACTGTCAAGTCTAACAAAAGGGATTGGGAAGAAAGGATGTACGAAGCACTTTGGGCTTATCGTACTGTCTACATGACCCCAACCGGCTGTTCACCTTTCTCCCTTGTCTATGGGCCGGAAGCTGTAGTGCCGATTGAACTTGAAGTTTCTTCATTGCGAGTTGCCATCCAGCACGCATTAGTCAGTGGTGAGCAGACCAATGCAGAAAGAAGATTGGAAGAGCTCGCTGAGCTCGAAGGAAAACGCCTCCAGGTGCAACAAAACATCCAACTCTACCAAGCTCGCATGGCCCGTGCTTTTGACAAGTTAGTCAAGGGTCGAGAGTTCAAGAAAGGAGACCTGGTGATGGTCAAAAGAAGAGAAGTGATGGCCTCTAACCCCAAAGCGAAGCTGGTTGAAAATTAGGTCGGACCGTATATCGTCCGCCGAGTATATGAAGGGGGTGCCTACGTCCTTGTAGACCACAAAGGAGTCATCCAGTTCTCTCCCCTCAACGGAAAACACATTAAGCTGTATCATGCGGCGTAGCCGACACACCCCGAGTGATCAGTCGGAACAGACTTTTCCTTGGTTAGTGGCACTCCGCCCGAACCGAGCTACCCTTTCCTTGGTCTAGTGGCACTCCGCCCTAACCGAGCTACTTTTCCTTGGTTAGTGGCATTCCGCCCTAATTGAGCTACTTTTCCTTGGTTAGTGGCATTCTGCCCTAACCGAGCTACACTTTCCTTGGTCTAGTGGCACTCCGCCCTAACCGAGCTACCCTTTCCTTGGTCTAGTGGCATTCCGCCCTAACCGAGCTACTTTTCCTTGTCTAGCGGCATTCCGCCCTACTCGAGCTATTTTTCCTTGGTTAGCGGCATTCCGCCCTAATCAAGCTATACCCTCCTTGGTTTAGTGGCACTCCGCCCTAACCGAGCTACCTTCTCCTTGGTTAGTGGCACTCCGCCTTAATCGAGCTACTTTTCCTTGGTTAGCGGCATTCCGCCCTAATCGAGCTATTTCTCCTTGTTTAGTGGCATTCTGCCCTAACCAAGCTACCCTGTCCTTGATTAGCGGCATTTCGCCCTAATCGAGCTACCCTTTCCTTGGTCTAGTGGCACTTCGCCCTAACCGAGCTACCCTTTCCTTGGCTAGTGGCATTCCGCCCTAATCGAGCTACTTTTCCTTGTTTAGCGACATTCCGCCCTAATCGAGCTACTTTTCCTTGGTTAGTGGCATTCCGCCCTAATCGAGCTACTTCTCCTTGATCAGCGGCTTTCCGCCCTAATCAAGCTACCTCTCCTTGGTTAGCGGCATTTCGCCCTGATCAAGCTACCCTGTCTCGGCTCGCATTCTGAATAAAAAAAAGAAAAGAAAGAAGTCAAAATAAAAATGGGGTTAAAAATAGAGATACCCCGCCAGACTTGCTCCCACATCGGGACAAATGCAAAAATGGCTATAACCCGGCTGTGGCGAAAACCCGAAAGGGCGTCGCAGGCAAAATCGGGTACCCTGCCACGTGAAAACCCGAAAGGGCGCGTGGGCAAAAGCAAGAGGTGGCTGGCTTCGGCGAAAACCCGAAAGGGCGCCTGAGTCGGTAAAGTGGTAATTTCCAAATGCCTCTCCTATTCTCCACCCTATAAACTCCGAAAGGGACAATCATCAAAGTCCCGCCGGAAATCCTTTAACACATCCTCTTCGACCCTCGTCATCATCGGCGAGATCGGTCGATCTCTACCCCCAACTTGGACCTTACGTCCCTGTTGATGACCCCATCCTTGTTTCGGCAGTGACATATGCCGACGAACAAATCCTTTTCGACCCTCGTCATCCTCGACGAGATCGGTCGATCTCTACCGTCAACTTGGACCTTACGTCCCTGTTGACAACCCCATCCTTGTTTCAGCAGTGACATATGCCGACGAACAAACCCTCTTCGACCCTCGTCATCCTCGGCGAGATCGGTCGATCTCTACCCTCAACTTGGACCTTACGTCCCTGTTGACAACCCCATCCTTGTTTCGGCAGTAGCATATGCCGATGAATAAACCCTTTTCGACTCTCGCCATCATCGGGGAGATCGGTCGATCTCTACTCTTGAACTTGGATCCTGCATCCTTGTTAATAAACCACGTCCTTGCTTCGACATTTAACCAGTGTCGACGAAATAAACCTAAGACCAACCCTTGTCCTCATCAACAAGGACGGTCAGCGTTCCCGCGGTCCAGTTCTTCTGAACCTCGAATTCAAAAACAAAAAAAAGAAAAGAAGAGAAAAGAAAAGAAAATGGGGTTAAAAATAGAGATACCCCGCCATACTTGCTCCTATGTCAGGTCAAGTGCAAAAATGGCTATAACCCAGCTGTGGCGAAAACCCGAAAGGGCGTCGCAGGCAAAATCGGGTACCCCGCCGCGTGAAAACCCGAAAGGGCGCGCGGGCAAAAGAAAGAGGGGGCTGGCTTCGGCGAAAATCCAAAAGGGCGCTTAGGTCAGTAATGTGAATAAAAATGAATGGTGAATAGTGATGAACCATCCGCCGTCCAAAAGGCCATTTCCGAGGTCGGGGCGAGGGTCTTCATCCGATACCCACTTATACATGTCCAGTGTCTATCCCCTTTCGACCCTTGTCACCATCGGCAAGATCGGTCGCTACCCATTCCGGTTCTTGTCACCATCGGTAAGACCGTCTACCTCTTTCGACCCTTGTCACCATCAGCAAGATCGGTCGCTACCTATCCGGTTTTTGTCATCATCAGCAAGACCGTCTACCCCTTTCGACCCTTGTCACCATCGGCAAGATCGGTCGTTACCCCTTCCGGTTTTTTGTCACCATCGGCAAGACCGTCTACCTCTTTCGACCCTTGTCACCATCGGCAAGATCGGTCGCTACCTATCCGGTTCCTGTCACCATCGGCAAGACCGTCTACCTCTTTCGACCCTTGTCACCATCGGCAAGATCGGTCGCTATCTATCCGATTTTTGTCATCATCGGCAAGACCGTCTACCCCTTTCGACCCTTGTCACCATCGGCAAGATCGGTCGCTACCCCTTTCGGTTTTTGTCACCATCGGCAAGAACGTCTACCCCTTTCGACCCTTGTCACCATCGGCAAGATCGGTCGCTACCTATCCGGTTCCTGTCACCATCGGCAAGACCGTCTACCTCTTTCGACCCTTGTCACCATCGGCAAGACAGGTCGCTACCTATCCGGTCTTTGCCGCCATCGATAAGACTGTCTACCCCTTTCGACCCTTGTCACCATCGGCAAGACCGGTCGCTACCCGTTCTCGGTTCTGGCCGTTCTCGGCAGGACCGTTTATCCGTCAGTTTCACTATGCCCTCCTGAGTTCCCCGAACTCTCGGCCGGCATAGGCCGTTTCTAGTCTTGAGAAAAAGTCGCGGCGCGGTGGAGTGAACACCTCACCCCTTCCCTGAAGGCGTGAGCGCTCTCCGGCCCTAGTGACTCATACACTCGGACTAGAATCAACGGGCAAATGAAAAGAAAGAAAAACAGTGACAAGATGGAGTCTTCATTCAAGAGCAGGACGGAGATTTTTCATTACTACAAAGTAAAAGGCACATGATTACATGGGCCATGCCCCGGAATACACAAGATGCATTAAAAGGAAGCAAATAAAGAAAAAAAGATTACGGCAAAGGACGTCGGAAAATGTCCTCCAGCACAGGAAGACCCAGGGAGGGATGACGGGTCAGTTATTGCAATCTGAACTCGGTGGCCTCCAGCTCGGATAGCTTCACCTCCAGGGAAGCAGCTTGTCCTTCAGCCATCTCAGCATCCTCAACTTTTTGGACCCCCAGGCGATCTGCTTCTTGAAGTTCAGCCTCTATCCTTGAAAGTTCGGCCTGTAATATTGCCATCCGGGCCGTCAGGGAGCTCCGGCGTTGTAAAGAAGCGTTGGCTTCGTCCCTCGCCCTCGCCGCGGTCTCTTGCAGAGAAATAAGGGCCGTCTTGTTTTCAGCCCGCTCCAATGATATGGCCGCCAGCTGGTCAGCTGCCTCCCGGCCCAAGAACTCCCTCCGGTTCACATACTTCAGGAGCAGGATCACCCGCGGAGTCCAGTCGTCCATGGGACAACCGAGGGCCAGCAGTGAGCGGGACAGATGCTCTATCAAGCCCCTCAGCTGAACATAAGTTAAATCCCTACTGGCTGTTACGGTCTGCTGGAGGGTCCCCAGGAACTGCCACACGACATCACTCGAGGATTGAAGACCAAGTGGCGACGTCTCGGGCAGTTCGAACTCTACTCTGCCATCCACGACAGCCCATATATCATCAGCCGTCCCGGAGGATGACGACGGCATAAGCTACAGCCCACTACCACCGGGAACAACCGCACCGGCAGATGCGGTGGCTGGAGCCTCAACAACAACAATCTCCTTGCCGGCCCCCTGGGATGGGAGTCCAACAAGAACCCCAAGGATCGGGGACGTCCGTCCCCCAATAATCTCCCCGATTTCTACCTCAGCAGAGCCACCCTTCTCCAGAACTGACTGTTGTGCATCCTCCCTTGACGGAGAATCTCCGGCTATCGCCGAACTATCAACCTCCACGAGCGCTCCGGGACCAACTGGAACCATCGCTGTTGCATGATCCTTTGGGTACCGCAATGCGATGGGCCGCAGGACGGACGGGAAAGTTGCCTGGCCTGTTCCCAGGGCCGGGAGTGGTATCTGCACCGTCATAGTTGGCAGCGCCACCTCGGTCTGCATCGGAGATATATACACTTAAAACTTGGCTAGAAGGAGGAGAAAAGAAGCATGGCAAGCATCGACCCTGGATAGGTCCTTACCTCGGCTAGGACTAAGCTTAAATCTTTAAGAGCAGCTTCCCCAGCGCCAACTTCCTCACTCGTAAGCGATAATGACGGCACAGGACCGCCCCATGATAACCGGGCCGGGCTGAAAGTCAGATAGTCACTCTCGTAGGCCGAGGACACCCCAGCATCGTCGGTCTCAAAATCAAGCAGTGGTGACTCCTCGTCACTGGAGCCGCCACCATAATCTACATGCTCAGAGGAGGAAGACCCCTCTGCTCTCTCAGGACGCTCCGCCATCGAAGTAGGAGCCTCGCCAACAGGGGCATCACCCTCGGCGGAAGCTTTCCCGGTGCTCTCCACACCAAGGGCAGCAATAGATGATACCTCAGGGGCGGGTTCTCCCTGCCCCGAGGGGATCACCTCCTCTGCGCTCTCCGAGCCCGGAAACAATGATGGTTGTATATCGACTACAATTCACAGCAAAAAGGGGTCAAGATGGCTGAAGATACGAAGATTTACGTTGCTATCGCAACTAAACTATAGATTACCTTCCATCTCCCGCCGGGGTGTTGGAGAGGGCAGATCCCTTTCTATGGGAGCAGCAAGGACTTCCTCTGCCCCGTCCCTAGCCGCTACATCTACCGTCGCCTCCGGTCCGACGACCGCGGCAGCTGTATCAGAAACTGTCAGCATGGGCCACCCCAAGCGGTCAAGACAAGCTAATGCACTTTGAAGAAAAGAAGAGCCTACCTTCGGCCTCTGGCCCTTGTGCGCGAGAAGCCTCAAACTCTTCAAAGGATACAACGGAAGGAAGGACGGTTGCCGATGCCTGCTCTGCAGCTTTCTTCCGGCGTGCCTGTGTCACCCGGGTCACCGCCGCTTTCGCCTTCCCGACGGCCTCTCGCAGTTGGGACCTAGTCCTCTTCCTCGAATCTCCATGGGGCAATGGCGTCGTGGTCGGCGCCGGCTCAGGAACTTCAAAATATGCCGGCTTTTTGGCCTTTATGATCAGCTCCCTGAAGTGCCGGGTCTCCTCCGAAGTCGATCGGACTATATAAGCACAAGGGTGAGAATGACACAACCACAATGAAAAGAAGAAGTTGCCCGAAGGGCCTGAAGGAAGAGATAGAACGTACTTGCCGGTCCCGTATAAAAGGGGAAGAGAGGCCAATAAAATAGCGATGGCGTCTTGTCCCTCGAAGCCGCCTCGCGAATAAGCCAGCATAGATCCCCGATCTTTTCGCTCGGCTCAGCCAGCAGTGCCAAGTCCTCATGGCCACGGGAGGACAGCAGATAATACAGGCTCAGATGGTCCAGCCCCCACCTGTCTGCATATTTGAAGGAGATCTGAAGAGGATGGTCCAGTATAGCTTCACTGGGGCTACCCACCGAGAGGCCGTGAGACCGAAGGAGTGCAAACAGCCAGGGGGTATTGGCATATAAGTCAGCCCGCCTGTCCTCCTTGCGAATAAAAGTCCGATAGGGATACAACCTGTCCACCTCGGGACGCCAGTCGGCCACGGCCGCGATGGGCTCCTCTACTAGCCAAGGGAGTTGCTGGAGAATCACCCTCTCACTGCTTACCCGGCATAAACCCCGAAGGGTCTTCACATAATCATCCTTGTTGATCGGGGGCAGCTTCAGCTCAACTTTCATCTTGCGGCTTTTTACGAGCTTGCGGGCCTCTAGATAGGCCTTCACGTCCATATTAGTCCAAGATTTCAACTTCTTCAAATAAGAAGCGTCAATGTCAAGAACCGGCTCCGGCTGGGAAGCTAAGAACCTGTGCTCCTCCACGGCCCAGCACTCTCTCCGGGAGGTCCTGTAAAATCCCGTCCGCGCGTTCCACCACTTGACGTATTCAGGCGTGACGCGAGGGAACCGTGCGGGGGCGGGCACCCGGAAAGAAACGTCTTCGCGACGATGGAAAATGTCCCACCATATCCGGGCGTCGTCATTGGACGTTTGCCCGGCCCTGTGCCTGTTGGGCAATGCAAATTGCGAAGAGGAATGTGGAATCTGCTGGTCGTAGCCAAAGTTCCGACTGAAACGGAATGGGTAATACGGCTCCAGCCACAGAATGCCGCTCTTGCAAAATACGAGGACACTAGGCCTGATGGCCAGTGCCCAATCAACCAACTCCGGCTCCAGAATAGGCCTGGTATAATTGGCCCGGGAAATCGGATGGATGTACTCCTCAGTTTCAAAGAGCTTGCATTGCCTCATCCTGTTCGTCAATGGGCTCGAGTGAGCAGCTAAGCTCCAGAAATGAAGAACCCCGGGCGAGTCCACGGGAAGACGGGTCAATTTACCCCGAATGGCATAGAGTTGCTCTGTTAGCAATGATGGCTCGACACTTGCAAACTCTATCATGCGCGGGACCATAGGAACCGCTTGTAACGCCCGAGGAGCTACCTCCGGGAATAGGGTGCAGACCCAAGCATTAAAGAAATGTAACGGACCAACCGTCCGAAGGCTTATGGGGAGGCGCGTCTTGTGCAAGTCTCCCAACATCTTATAGGTGAGGCACAAAGCCACTGGGCAAAGAGACAGCTTGGTACCCCAAGCCATAAGACAGGCTGGATATATGGCTTCCGCCCTGATCACGCTCTCGTCACCTTGAGGGAGAGCAAAGGAAAAAAGCCAATAAACCAAATATGCAGCACAGTGAGTCACTGCATCAATACCAATAGGGTTTGGGTTTTCCCCCTGCCCTCCTCTCGAAGAAGATGACGAAGCGGCCTGGCGTCGTACCCTCTTCTTCCGCTTCTAGGCCACCGGTGCTATCGGAGGAAAATCTTCATACTTGTTCTTCCCCTGGAAGAAATATTGAAGCCAAGCGCCCATCCGCACTCTTCGCTTCTCGCCCGGCTTTCGAGCTTCTCTCGTGTCGTGCGACGAATGGAAGAGGGTGCGATACGCCTTCATTAGATACCGATAGGCGTAGCCCGCCATATACCGACCGTCACCGTCGGTCTGGTCCTTCAACCAGTCAGGCCAACAAACTTCTTCATACGGCTCTCCATCAATGGGCAGGCCGCTGAGCTGAGATAGACTCCACAAGTCTAAAGAGGTCTCCCCCTCTGAAGTATAGAAGGTGTTGTATTCAGGGTAAAACACCTCGATCATGCCACAGTACGAGCCTCGGGAAATCGGGTACCGATACCTTGAAGCGTACATGCTATGATATACACCAGCTCTGGTCAAAAGAGGAGCATAATGATGCAGCACGTAGTCTATGAACTCCACTGCTCCAGGCCTGAATGCGTGGGCGTCTGTAGCTTTCAACTCAGCAAACCACCCCACGGAGATCTGGTGCTTGAAGCGAATTGCCAAGCAATCCAGCAAGAATGACTCATCTCTATATCCCCATCTCAACGGGGCAAGGAATAAACCAAAGATCGGTTTCTCCCGATCTACTCTGCCCGCAGAGTCATTCCACCGAGCAGGTACAAATTCGGGAGCTCTGGTCAACAGTCCGTCTGCCGGAGCCAGGTCTTGCAGCCCCAGCACAACGCTCCACTTCCTGACCTCCCCGGGGAGATAGATGGGTCTTCCTCGCATCACACATTTGGCCAGGCTGTCTCTCTCCACTAGCAAGGCCTGCTCGACCTTCCGGACGGCGAACACATCCCGCTTCCCCTGAAGGTTGAAGCGTTGAAGAAGGGACATCAGGTGCTTGTCCTTGGGATAATCCTTCCTGGTCACGCCCTCTCTATCATAATGAAAAGAGTCGCCCCCGAGAATAAGGAGACGGCCGGTGTCTACAGTGTCCGCCTCTGAATCCGAAGACTCCGCAACTATGGCCACCTGGCCGTGCCCCCAATCGAGGGAATTGACGTTCTCCCATGTCACTGCGGCACGAGAAGAAGAACTGGATGCCATGATAGCTGCAAAAGAGGCATACCAAATAAAAGCAAAGTCAGAAAATGGCTAATCAAAGGCGAACTTCTGACAAAATTTCGGCAGAGTCTCCCCAGCACAGGGAATTGCCAAAGAAAAGTGGGAACGCGTCCACTGAGGAACAGTCCCTAAAAGGCAGCCATCGGCATTACACCGAGGCCAGAGGAACACCCGGGGAAACAGCTCCGAGGGCAAGCCCTGCTAGAAGCCTCTCGGGGCCTAAAGAAAGGGTTTTGAAACCCAAATGGACAACATCTCCACTCACCCGAAGGAAAATCGCCGCTCTCGGCGCCAGAAGGGGAGAAGAAGGGGAAGAGAGAGAAGGAAAATCGTCAAATGAGAGGCGATGAAGGAAAAAACGAAGAAGAAAAGAGATAAATAGGGGGATTCCCCCTTTGTTAAACCGGCGCGCTATTTAGCGAGCCGGGTTAAAAACTCTTTAAAGAAAAGCGCGCCGGGAAAAGGCGTGCCGGTTTAACTGCCTCCTCAGCTATGGGCCACGCCGGATCAAAATGGGAGCATTATAGGCTCGTCGGATTAACATCCGAGGCAAGGGGCGGCGCCGGGTTAACTCGCGTCGTAATAAGAAGTGAGCGGCGCCGGATTAATATCCATGCCGAATTAAGGGCCATTCAGAGCCCCTGTCAACCGAAGAGGAGATCAGTCCGGGTGAATTTCATCCGTCGGTCTTGCTACAGTCGTGCCTTTCTCGCAACACCCACGTCTGGGGGGCATTTGTTGGCACCTAAAATATGATCATTGGCGACCAAGCCAATAAAGACGAATGACCTGGCACACCGAAGCACGGAAGCCGATGCAGATCAACATATTGAAGACTTCTCAAGCTGTCAGAGCCTCGGGTCACTCCGTACGGATACAGGGACTTCACCTCAAGAGAGCCGAGACAAACTCACAACCAACCGGCAGTGCGACCAAGCCTGCCCAATGAACCGGCATCGACTTTGTCGTGCTACATCCACTACACCCGTTGTCCGACCAAGGTCGACGGTCTACCCGGTGGCTACCCACCTCATGAAAGACTCTCCTGAGGATAAAGGAGTCCCCCCGGCTTCCCGAAACGGAGAACCGAAAGCTCTGACGGCGGAAGATCCCGATCGCCCGGCATGGGCACGGCTTCCCGTCAAGATGGGCCCATTAGTGGCCGAATGATTGCCCAGCTCAGGCGGAAGTATCTCCCGGCTATCCAACCTCCTTGGTTAGGGCAGAATGCCACTAAACAAGGAGAAATAGCTCGATTAGGGCGGAATGCCGCTAACCAAGGAAAAGTAGCTCGATTAAGGCGGAGTGCCACTAACCAAGGAGAAGGTAGCTCGGTTAGGGCGGAGTGCCACTAAACCAAGGAGGGTATAGCTTGATTAGGGCGGAATGCCGCTAACCAAGGAAAAATAGCTCGAGTAGGGCGGAATGCCGCTAGACAAGGAAAAGTAGCTCGGTTAGGGCGGAATGCCACTAGACCAAGGAAAGGGTAGCTCGGTTAGGGCGGAGTGCCACTAGACCAAGGAAAGTGTAGCTCGGTTAGGACGGAATGTCACTAACCAAGGAAAAGTAGCTCGATTAGGGCGGAATGCCACTAACCAAGGAAAAGTAGCTCGATTAGGGCGGAGTGCCACTAGACCAAGGAAAGGGTAGCTCGGTTAGGGCGGAGTGCCACTAAACAAGGAAAAGTCTGTTCCGACTGATCACTCGGGGTGTGTCGGCTACGCCGCATGATACAGCTTAATGTGTTTTCCGTTGAGGGGAGAGAACTGGATGACTCCTTTGTGGTCTACAAGGACGTCGGCACCCCCTTCATATACTCGGCGGACGATATACGGTCCGACCAAATTTTCAACCAGCTTCGCTTTGGGGTTAGACGCCATCACTTCTCTTCTTTTGACCATCACCAGGTCTCCTTTCTTGAACTCTCGACCCTTGACTAACTTGTCAAAAGCACGGGCCATGCGAGCTTGGTAGAGTTGGATGTTTTGTTGCACCTGGAGGCGTTTTCCTTCGAGCTCAGCGAGCTCTTCCAATCTTCTTTCTGCATTGGTCTGCTCACCACTGACTAATCTGTGCTGGATGGCAACTCGCAATGAAGGAACTTCAAGTTCAATCGGCACTACAGCTTCCGGCCCATAGACAAGGGAGAAAGGTGAACAGCCGGTTGGGGTCTTGTAGACAGTACGATAAGCCCAAAGTGCTTCGTACATCCTTTCTTCCCAATCCTTTTTGTTAGACTTGATAGTCTTTGCCAATAGTGTGCACAAGGTCTTGTTAAAGGTCTCTGCTAGTCCATTGGCTTGAGGGTTGTAGGGGGACAATGTCCTCCAGTCAATTTTGTATTTGTCGGCTAGCCGGTAAACCTTCTGATTTCTGAAATGGCTGCCATTATCAGAGATGATTCGGCTGGGGATCCCGAACTGGAATATTACATTTTGTCGGAAGAATCTTGCAACTAGTTCTCCGGTCACATCTCTTAGTGCTACTGCCTCCGCCCATCTGGAGAAATAGTCTGTAGCTGCTAAGATGTATCTGCATCCTGATGAAGATGCTGGTAGTGGCCCTACCACGTCCGTGCCCCACTGAGCAAACGACCAACTTGGTAGAGTGGGATGCAGTGGCACTGGAGGTCTTCTCGCCACATTAGCGTGCTCTTGACATTTCTGAAAAGCTTTGGCAAACTTGCAGCAATCATTAAATATAGCGGGCCAATAGTAACCCAATTTCTTTATCTCTATCTTCATTTTCGGACCGGCCTGGTGTGCCCCAGCTGATCCTGCATGAACTTCTTGCATCACCTGTCCCGCTTCTGCTGAAGACAAGCAACGGAGTAGGACTTTCCTTCGAGCATCTGCCATAGTTCGGAACAAGGTCCCGCTTCTCATCTCGTAAGAATCCTTGATCCTCAGGAGCTTCATTCTCTGTTCCTTTTCTTTTGGAAGTTGCTGGTGTTGAAACCAGCGTAGGAGATGCTCTCGACAGTCGGGCTGCTGAACCCCTTCGATGACTGCTACTTTCATCTCTCGTTCGTCGGCCAGAACCTCTGTTACGCTGGGGACCTGTCGGCGGTTGATCACTGTTATATTCAGGCTTGTGTCTGGCGGGACCGCCAATGAACTGGCCAGCTTAGCGAGGGCGTCTGCCTGAGCATTCCGGCCTCGATTGATGTGCTTGATGCTGATGAAGTAAAATCTTGACATCAGGCGAGTTGCCAACTGGTGATAGGGGAGGAGCTCTTGCTTTCGCACCTCGAACTCTCCTTCCAGCTGTTTTATAACTAGCATGGAGTCTCCGAATGCTTCCAGCATCTGAATTCCCATGGACAGAGCAATCTGCAACCCGATTATAAGGGCTTCATATTCTGCTTCATTGTTTGTGCATTGTTTGTTTATGGAGCAGGATGTATGTACCACTTCCCCTTCTGGGGACTTCAAGACTATGCCTACTCCTGCTCTGACCCTGGATGACCCGGTAGCAGAGGTGTCAATTTTGGAAACGCCATCAAAGTATAGCTGCCATAAGGAAGGCTGTACTTGGGCGGCTTATAGGGTTTCATCCTCGGGAAGTTCCAGTTCCCACGGGCTTTCCCCGGGCACTGGGTGCTCAGCGAAGAAGTCTGCATTAGCTTGACCTTTGATGGCCTTGCGCGGTACGTAGGAGACATCAAACTCCATAAGGATTACCGCCCATTTGCCTAGGTGGCCTTTGAGTGCCGGCTGGGACATAATATATTTCAGGGGATCCTCCTTGGACACCAAGCAGATTTCATGCGACAACATATAATGCCGGAGCTTTTTGACTGCGAAGACTAGTGCCATGCAGATCTTCTCAATATAAGTATATTTCTCTTCAGTTCTGACCAGTCTCCGACTGAGGTAATAGAGGGCTTGTTCTTTCCCTTCTTCATTATTCTGGGCTAGCATTGCCCCCAGAGAATGGTGTGTAGCTGCTATATACAGTATCAACGGCCGTCCTTTCACCGGTGCGCCCAATACTGGAGGAGTCTTCAGATAGTCTTTTAGCTTGTCAAAGGCTGTCTGGCAATCTTCATCCCAATAAAAGGGAACATCTTTCATCATCAACTTGTCAAAAGGCTGGCATCGCCCTGATAAATTGGAAATGAACCGCCGGATATAAGCCAAGCGGCCCTGTAGTGACCTCAGCTCGGAGATGTTCCTAGGTGGTGGTAACTCCTGAATCACCTTGATCTTTGCGGGGTCTATCTCGATTCCCCGATATCGGACGATGAAGCCCAAGAATTTTCCGCTCGACACTCCGAACGCACATTTCATAGGATTCATTTTTTAGCTCGTGCTGCCTCAGCCTCTGAAAAACGGTCTGGAGGTCTTGCAGACGATCTTCTTTTCTTCTGGTTTTGACCACCAGGTCATCTATGTAGCACTCGACCTTGTGGTAGAGCAATTCATCAAAAAATTTGGTCATTACGCGCTGATAGGTTGTGCCAGCATTCTTCAGTCCGAATGGCATTCTCTTGTAATGATAAATGCCTTTAGGAGTTCGGAAAGCAGTATGGACCCGGTCATGCTCCGCAATCCAAATCTGATTGTAGCCGGACGACCCATCCATGAATGACAGGGTCTCGTGGCCGGTTGTAGCATCAATCATGACTTCCGTTATTGGCACCGGAAAGTCATCTTTAGGGCAGGCTTTATTTAGATCTCGGAAGTCAACACAAATCCGGATCTATCCATTCTTCTTTTTCACAGGGACGATATTCGCCAGCCATGTGGTGTACTGATTTTCTTCAACAAATCCCACATCAATGAGTTTGTCAACTTCAGCACAGATTCGGGTGATGAGCTCTGGCCTCATACGCCGCGGTGGTTGCTTCACCGGCTCGGCTTCGGGGCTGATTGCTAGCTTGTGTTGTGAGATAGTAGGGCTTAGACCTGGCATCTCTTTGTAGGTCCAGGCGAAGCAATCCCGATATTCTAGCAGCAGCTGGATGTACAGCTCCCGTTCTTCTGGGGATAGTTGGGCGCTGAGGAAGGTGGGCCTAGGGTCCTCCTCATCTCCCAAGTTGACTTCTATTAGTTCATCGACTGTGGCCTGGCCTCCGTCTTCTATTTCCGGTGGTGCCGGCTGGAGGTCGACGAAGTCTGGAACACCATCTCGAGGGTCGAGCACTTCGACCTCCTCGTCGGACATCGCCAGAGCTTCATGGGGTCCTCATGCTTCTTGTGCTAGCGACTGTGTGGATGGATCTTTTGACACATCCGTTGCCGTTGTAGCTCCCGAGGGTGAGAGAACAGCTTCAGTGCTTGTAGATGAGGTTGCAGCCATGACAGGCCAGTAGTTTTTTGCCGCCGGACTCGGACAACATATTGGATTTGTAGCAGAAGTTGAGGGAGTCTCACCTTCTGGGACAGTTGTATCTTCCGCAGAAGTGGCGTTTTCTTTTCTGGTAGCTGGCTCCCCTTGATTGGAGTTGACCAAGGCCTCCCTGATTGGCAGAAAGGGTGTTGAAGTTGTCATTAGTAGGACCCCTGTAGAGGGAGAGACTCCTACTTCTTGAATGTCTTCGGCTCCGCTGCTGCTAGCCGTATCAAATTCGGCTTGAAAGGCCGCTTCTTCAGGACGGACCTACTCCCAGCATCGGCAGGAGATCAAGGTCTCCATTTGTTGATTCCCGGATAGAGCCAATTCAGCATGTTCGGCTTCTGCCGGATATTCATCAAAGGTTGGCCCCAGAGGGCTATCTTCAGTTGGATAGAAGGTGGAGATGGTATCCACCTCGTACCGCCCACTGTAATAGTAGTCTTCCAGGGTGAAGCCCAGACCTGGATGTTGAGAGACACGTCTCATTTCTTTATCCAGATTTGCAGGATACCACATCTTCTGGAAAGCTTCCTTGCGTTTTTGAGATTGATCGGGAGGGATGTGTTGCTTTTGAAACATCCTGGCCGTCCGATCAGTGGTAAATGCCAGGCCCTGAACAGGAACCCGCGGGTTGGCTAGATCCTCAGGGAGGCTGGAGTCTGTGTCCTCCTGAGTGGGATGCTCCTCAGCTGTATAGAACAAGCTTCTGGGCCCATCTTCTTGTGTCACCTCCCAAGCTTTGAAAGGTTCGACAGTGGGACCATCGAGGCCGGAGACTGGCTTGGTGAGGCCGGCCAGGACTCCGATGCGGTCGTGCTATCGATCAACATGCACTTCCTTAGCTTTGGGGTATAATGCTGGGGGTGTCACCCTGCCGACATTTCCAGAAGCCGTGATGTGGGAAACCACCTTCGGCTTGACATATCCGCGCGACGGTGGTGGATGCCAACCGTCACCCGATCTGTTCTTCGACGCCCCTACGGGGGCTTCAACTTCAAAAACCTTCCGGGGAGACCCCGTATATAGGTTGGCGTCCGCCAAGTGACATTCAAACACCTCGAATGGGTGGATGTAAGCAAATATCCTCTCCTCCTTCCCCTGGAGGCTTTATTTGATGCATTGGTGGAGCGTGGAGGGCACCACCATATTTTCATGCAGCCATGGGCGGCCGAGCAGCGCTTTGTAGGAGGTGCGAGAGTCAATGACGTGAAACTGCACCGTTGTAGTGAAATCTGCCAGGGTCAGTGTGAACTCTGCCACCCCCATAGATACTTCACATTTTTGGTTGAAGCCAGCGATACGCATATCCCCGACTTTCTCGAGATGCACATTGAAGTGGTACCTCTCGTATATTCTATATGCAGGATGTTGACTGCTGCACCAGGATCAATCAGAATCCGGTTCAGTTCTCTTCCATTCAGATGCCCTTTCATATATAGCGGCCTATTGTGACTGGCAGTACGCAGTAGCATGTCTTCTGGAGAGAAGGTCATACTGGCTTCTGGTATAGCCTCAACTATGCAGGTTTCAAAATGAGCAGGCGTCTACAGAGCAGTGATGATCGCCTGTCGAGTCTCTTCACTCAAAGAGAGAATTTACCATATCGTAAATCGAGCGGGGAGCTTCTTGAGCAACTTCATTATTCGGCTCCCAGCCCAGACATTGGAGAGCTTCATCTCTTTAGCCCATCTGGACTTGGGGAGGTTTTGATTTGTGGGTCTTGACGGACCTGCTTCATCTTCCTCGGACTCGGCACCCTCTTGACTGGCATCGACTGTCGGGTCTTCTTTATTAACTGCTGTAGGGCAAGCCCCATCTGCATTTGCATCCTCAGTAGATTGTGCTGGCTACGGATGAATGACCCCGGGTGTAGGGTTAGCCTCCTGACAAGGCTGCTTCCCCTTTGACATCTTCATGAATTCAAGGAATGAAGGGACTGTCTTGCCCCCAGTCTTGTTGTATAGTCCTGACGGAGGAGGGATTTGGACTCCCTTAACTTCCGGCGGAGGTGTCTTGTAGGGTTGCTCCCCTCTGAACATAATGTTGTGCCCCAGTTGATCCTGCATGAACTTCTTGCAGCTGCTGAGGCTCCCTGGCCGGCACACTAATCACCAGTCCCTCCTTGCCCGGTGCACTCCCTAGCCGGCTCTAGGGAGGTCTCCGGTCCGCTGTTTTCTCCGAGTTTTCTGAGGTTTCATTAAGGTGTTGCCCCTCTCAGGCGCCCACCTCCAGTTGTCGGGTTCCGCCACTCCTTGTGGGCGCGTTCCCTGTATCTCCCTTACACTCGGGTCAAGGGGAGATGCTGCCAAATTTTTGTTAAAAATAATAACACATCAAAAAGATAAAAGGAAGCAACAAACAAATGGAACAACAACACAAATTAAGAGGACTAAAAGGAAACCACAAACAAACGAAAAGAACAACGGTAATAACACGTTCACCAAGGCAAGGGAGCCGTAATCAACATAAGGAGAGCCGAATCGAACAATAGCTAAACAACTCGAACATCGTCCTCATGGGAGAAAGAATGGAAATTGATCAAGAGAAGAAAAGAAGAAACCCATGCAAACTTAATAAAAATCAGACAAGAAGAAAAGAAAAGCCTTAAAAGAAACGGAGGAGGAGTGGGCCCCCCCCCTTGCCCTTCGCCAGCACGCTCAACGCGCCCTTCAGCGGCACGCTCCTGCCACCCCCCCCAGCGGTGCGCCGCTAGCCACTCTTCCCCGGCACGCTTCCTGGCGCCCTCAGCGGCACACCCTGGCCAGGCCCTCAGCGGCACACTCCTGCAGCCCTTCAGCGGCACACTCTTCCACCCCTTTCTCAGCGGCGCCCCCTGGCCCCCAGCAATACACCCCTTGGCCCTCAGCGGCACACTCCCTTGGCCCTCCAGCGGCACACTCCCATGACCCATCCCGAGATAATGCTATTAATAAAGATAATAAGCTAAAAGAAAACATAATAAATAAACAAATAATGATACAAAACTTAAATAATGATAATAATAACAAACTCAAAAGAAAATAGAGAAATAATAGCAAACAATAATGTTAAATAATAATAATAATTGATAATAAATTCCAAAAAAGGTGAATAAATAAATAAGAATGATAAAGAAATAAGCAATAATAATAATAAGCTTAAAAGAAATAATGATAATGATAAATAGACAAATAAATGATAACAAAAATAGATAAATAATAATAACAAACTTAACAAAAAATGACAAGCAAATGAATGATAATAAAACGAACAAAAATAATAACAAACCTAATAATAACAATAGTGAATGAATAAATCACAAGAAAAATAAATAAATAGTAATAAAGAATTCACTCAAAGATATGTATAAATTAACAAATGATAGTGATAACGTTTCTTAAATAATAATAAAACAATGGGATCCGCTTCACAGCCCCGTCTCTCCCGTGACCCGGTGCCAAAGGAACAATGATGCTGCCCTTCCAAGTTGGGCCTGAGTCTTGGGAATTATCCCGAAATGGCCATGACCCGACCCCGCCTCGGGCTGACATTCCGATTAAACCTGACTCATTTCTCCGGCCGGATCCCTTCCGAGCCGCTACTAAAATTGCCGCACATTCGGCAGACATTTGAATGGGTTCACCTCGATTTCCGCCGCGTTTCTATTACGGACCTGCGTCCGAACGTGAAAAGGCCCGTGAGCGACCAACATGGCCGACGACTCTCGCCCCGATATGGTCGTGAGCCGGCATTGTTCCGGGCCGATAGCCCGTTAAATCGGATTCATTCTAATGGGATTCGCTCCCGCTCTTTCATTGAAATTGCCGTAAACTCGGCATACATTTGTACGGGGTCGTTTCCACCCACGTCGCACTTTCAATATGGGCCCTTGCCCGAACATGAAAAGGTCCACAAGTGACCGACAGAATCGGAATAGAACGAGATGGCTCTCGCCACCCCTGGACTCCTTCCATGGGAATATCAATAAGACCTCCGTGGGCCACACTTTGACCTCAGGCCTGTCCCGATCATGGTCATCATCTGGCTCATATCCTCGGTCTACAGCCCGCTCCTTTCGAACACGTTTTCGGTTCTGGAGTCTAGTCTCGGGACTCTCCCCCGTTGCCCTCCAGCACCGGAAATATTAATGATGCCCGCGCAAGCCTCGTTCGGACCACGGGAGGCGCCCCCGGTATGGTCCTGACTCGATCTCGCACCGGGCCAATAGATTCACTGGTTTTCGACTACAATAACCGAGATTCAACCGAATATTTTCAGTGTCTCGGAATAATAAACTTGTCGTATCCCGGCATGCATATGTTCCAGGTCCTCCCGCGACGATTACAATATTCTCAAGCCGGACTCCTGTCCGAATATTAAATGGTCTCCCGAATGACTGACATGTTTCGAACGCCCGCTTCTCCGGACACAGGGCTTTTCATCTGATTCAAGGGATATTCCCTCGTTGCCCCTTGGCACCGAAAATATTAATGACGCTCATGCAAGTCTTGTTTCGACCGCGGGGGGCCCACCGCAGTATGGTCGCAGCTTGCTCTTGCACCGGGCCAACAGATTTACCAGTTTCCGACCGCTCTAACTGAGGTTTAGCCAAACGTTTTCCGTTCTTTTGAACAGTAAATTGCCATATCCTGGCATACATATGCTCCGGTCTTCCCGCGACGATCGCGCTTTTCCCGAGACAGACACTCGTCCGAACATTCAATGGTCAGCACATGACCGACATGATCTCGAATGATTTTCTTCCCACCTTCGTGCGAGGATTTCAATACCTCCTAATAGACCTTTTATGCAATTAATTTCCTAGCCATGAGGCCCTGAATCTCGGCGATTAATCAAGGGTGTTCCCTTGTATGGGGGATGTAAACGACGCCGTAACCTTTATGGCGCGGCGGATTTTGGTCCCGACACGAACCACACAATCGTCTGACGAAGTCAGATCGAGCGCACCATGGGCTCTTCGAAGCCCGAATAAATTGTCACTCGATGACTGGCACGCCCACGCACTTAACAGACGAACCACCTGAACAAGCGAATTTTAGTGCGTCCACAAGAGGTTGTCCCGCCGCGGCCAACGTTCGACGGGTCCCCGCAGACGAGGGACAACGGTGCAACGAGGCCCACGCATTATGCAGGCTGGTGCAACACACTGTCCATGCCTGCAGACAGGAGAGCAAACCTTGCCACCCCGCCTGAAGCCTTTCTCAGGCGGGAAGGTCTTCCTCTCGGCTCGGGAAAATGCTTCGATCCCAGCTTGCCGAGTGGAAGAAGGGAAAATAGTCCCCACATCATCATACGACGCTTCCCGCCAAAAGGGAGATGTTCCAGCAATGAGGAGCATCTCACCAAGCACCTGCAAGAGGCAAACAACAGTTACATGATGACCAAGAGACAAGAGCTAGCTAAAGAACAAGGAAACCGCAATACCCAGAGAGTTCTCATCCCTTCAGGGACATAACTTATCTGGCTCGAGAAGCAAGACTCCCCTGCCGGTGTACAAGTAGTTGACCTTCTCCAAGGCCTCCCGCCAGCCGTCCAGGTACCCGAGCTTGTACTGCTTAGAGACCAAGCCACCCTCATCGGGCGCAGGCCACGGTCTCCACGGTGCCGGCGCTGGGTTCCTCCGGAGAACCAATGGTTGACGACGAGCCTGCAGAAATTCGTCATCCGACGAAGTACCAGACCCTTCTAATGACATCCTATGAGAAGGATACTCCCGAGATTTTCCTCATAGTTGATCGCTGGAACACTACGAAGGCCACTATTTATAGGAAGGAGCGAAGTCCCCAGACACATGAGGGCTCCCACCGCCTCAATCGAGTCCGTGAAAATTGAAGCGACGGCATCCCAAAAGTCACGCTCTTTCAAGAGTCCTCATTAAGGACGCCGCTTCGTATCTCAGAAGATCCTGCGGCAATTCAGAAAGAGGGAAGTACACGGTAGAGATCCTAAGTTTTGCGAACAAAAGGAACTCTTTCATTTCTGGGAAAGGAATATTACAGAGAGGCTATTGCCTCGGAAAGTGCAAAAAAGAAGAGGAAAAAATTAGGGGCATCCTCTCAAGGACCTGCCCTGAATATATCAGCACGTGCCCTGGACTCGACAGGCACACGTACGGCAGCAGCACTGGGAGAAGGCGGCTCGTCGATCAAGTCCACCACGGCAACATCTTCGGGGGCTCGCTCACCTGCATCCAACATCGACCCCTCGATGCCTGCCTCTATGGGGTCAGGTCCCTCCTCTTCGTCATCGGCCTCCGAGCCGTAAGGAGTCGAAGGAGGAGGGAGGTCTGGGGCCGCTAGGCTGAGATTCTCTGATGTGGCCTTCATAGCAGCACTCCAACCCTCCTGGAAGCCGCGGTCACGTGCCGGCCCGTAGTACCCCAGATCCGCCTCTGTCAGCTCGTCAAGGTAAGCCGTGGAAAAGCGGAAGGCCTCTACAGCCTCCTCGCCAGCCAAAGACAGAGATGAGCACAGCTTGGCGAGCTCCGCCTCAGCCTCTCGCGCATGGGCCTCCACGGCTCGGACCTCCGCCTGCAGCCGCTCGCACGTCGGCCCGCACCCGAAAGGCCTCCTGATCATGCTCCATACCATCAAGGGCCCGATTCAACTAGGCCAGCTGCACCTGAAGTCTGGCGTTGGTAGCGTCGGACTCCCTCAAACGCCCTTCGGCCTCTGCCTGAAGGGCCCGACTAGCCACCAGTTCACGAACGGCATCCAGAAAATGGTGCCTCCACAATCTGAAGGCGCTGACAGCAAGGCACGCGCTCCTCACAGTGACGGCCGTCAACTCGTCCACGGTCTCGGGACTGAGCTCCCCAACGTGCTCGTGCCATTGAGCACTATGCACCATGAGGTCGATGACAGCCGCGACCCCAGGTAACCCCACCGTCAAGTCCTCGGGCGGCGAGGACCGACCACGTGAAGGAGCCCCCGGCAGAGCAACTCCGGACACTGGGGGAAGGCCACGGCTGGAGCCTTGCCTCTTTGGCGCTCCTGCCCACTGGGGCGGGTACCGGAGCAGTAGCTGTCGGCACTACAGGCGATGCCGGCGGAAGAACTCTGGGGGGAGGCGCTTCAGAAGAAGGCGCGACGCGACTTCGGGCCGGGGTCGAGTCCCTCCCTCTCTTCCTCGGACGGCGGCGACGGTCCATCTCCGCCAACTCGACATCGGTCGGCTGGGCTTGACTACCACCGGCCATGGCAGACTCTTCACTAGATGCGCTAGGTGCAACTTCTGGGGAACTTTGCCGAAGGCTCGGCCCTCCGCTGGCCATAGACACTTCAGGTGAACGCACCAGGGGGACGCCAACGGGGATCGAGTATTGCAGCCTCCCCGGGGCGAACGCAACCTCATCTTGGGGAGCGACGACCGACACCTGACCTGTCCCCGGAGCAACGTGATCTATGGGGCGAGGAACAAGCCGCGGCAACTGGACGGTCTCAAAGGTCCAACCCTGCGCTTCCGTCGCCCCTGAAAATGGAACCAGGCTAGTCAAGCACCAGTCACTACCAATGCAACCCTATGGGAAAGTAAAACCAATACCCTACGGTAACGGGAGACACAACCTCAGCTCCCGGAGTAGCGCCGGGGTCAGAACAAAGTCCGCATCGACTAGAGGATACTGCTCGATGGCCTTCACCTTCCGGCGATCGTCGAACCTGAGAGTAGGCTGCGTGTCACGCTAGGTGCGACGACAACCACTGCGCATCCAAGCATCGGAAGCCCTTTCCCAGTCTTCCGACTTGATAAGGTACACATATCGATCCACCCAACCCTTGCGGTTGGACGTGGTCCGGGAAACCTTGATGAAATGTTGGTGGGTGCGAGCCTTGAAGTATGCGAAGAAGGTGTCGGACGGACAACTTTGGAGGAGGAAGAAGTGTCGGAACATATTTACACTAGGTTCCACCGACGCTCAGCGGCATGCATAAGTGAATCCGCAGAGAATGCTGTAAGAATTGGGGGTTATTTCCCTAGGGTGCCGTCCGTGGTGTTGAAGGACGGAGGCAATAAAAGGGTGAACCGGAACACAAAAGCCCGCTTGGAAGGAAGCTACTGGGATCATGATCCCACGGGACAGATAGCTCAACATATCATCCTTCGAAGACGGAAAGATGATATCATACATAGGAGGGATCTGGAAAGCCTCCCGAAGGCCATGAACGACCCTATAGGCTACTAGCGGGGGAGAACTAGGCCGACTAGTACCCGCACCCGAGGTGCCCGGCATACCATCGCGACCGTGAGGCATCTCTTCCGAGGAGGAGGACTCGACATTGAGGATTCCCCTACGCGGAGGCATCACTACAGAAGATGGAAAATACAGGAAATGAGGGATCCTCATCAGGCAGAAGGAGGAAGACGCCTACAACGAGATGCGATCACCAGCGAGACGTGGGTATAGCTCGCGAGAGATCTCGCAGTAGTTCTTATAACCACCCACTACGGATCGACATTGCCCCTTCGGCCGCTACGGCGGTATGGCTCCCGAGGCCAAGTGACCGTTCTTAGCCCACGTCCCCAGAACAGGACAAGACCAGGGGTCATCATTGCCAGCATGGCTTTAGCCACCACCGGAGGCACCTTGCGCGCCAAGTAAGTCTAGAAGCCACCAACTCCCGCTATACGAGGATATCTGTTATGTCCCTGTGATTTTGATGATAGCAAACACTATAAGTCATCATCTGTTTTAGTCTGCATACTGTTTGAGTCTCTGCATATAAATCTGTTTGTGTTGCATATGAATGTTTCATTGAACATCTTATCTGAATTACATAACCAACGAACATGCTGAGGCTGTGTGTTGTGTGTATTGGTGCATTTCATAATTGTTGATGCATTTCATAATTGCATTTTATCTGGATTGTTTGATGTTAGTCTGTACAATGGGTGATGCTGCTATACCCTTTCAGCATAGTCTGTACATCTGTTAACAGCATGCCTGGACATTGTTGAATGAAGTCTATACACTTGCCAACATGTCTCTCATGCATTATGTCTAAAGTCCATACATTGTCTGGACACACTCAAGTCCATACATTGTACTGTCTACACTTTGTTGCAGCTAATCTAAACATTCTTCAGTGAAGTCTATACATCGTCAGTGCATGAGCATCTTACAAGTCTATACACTGTCTAAGTACAGCCATCGTCTCAATTAGCAAGTCTGTACACTCAGCGTCTCATGATGTGTCTTAACACAATCAGCAAGTCTGTACATTCGAGCGTCTCATGTTGCATCTCACTTTCATAGCAAGTCTGTACAGCCTTCAGTTGCATAACTTAAGTCTGTACATTCGTCAGGATGCATAATGTGAAGTCTATATATCGCACAGCATGCAAGCCATCAAGTCTGTACATCGCCACAATGTTCAAGCTTGCTTAGCTCAAGTCTATACATCGGCCCTGTAGCTTGCTTAGCTCAAGTCTATACATTGGCAGGTCTGCACATAGTTACTTTGAAGCACGCTAAGTCTATACAACCTTTGCATTGCACTAAGTCCATACTTTAGCACTGTAGCATGTAGAACACCAAGTCTATACATTTCACTGTAGCATGTATTTCTTCAAGTCTGTACATCGGTGCGTCTCACTTAGCGTCTCATATGCATATTTGAGTCAAAGTCTGTACATCCACCGTCTCATTTGGGCGTCGTTCGTTCAGCAAGTCTGTACATCCGACCGTCTTATTCAGCGTCTCACGCATTTATCAAGTCTATATAGTCTTCACTGTAAAGTCTGTACAGCGCCGTGTTCATGCTTCAAAGTCTGTACAACGTCCTTCGCATGCTTGTGTCCGTCTTACCCATCGTCTCATGCAGCGTCTCTATGTGCAAGCCTATACATTGCCTTTGGGCATCTAAGTCCATACATTGGCAGCGTGTCTGTGTTTCAAGCCATTCGTCAACTCTATACATTTCCAGTCTTTACCTACATTCAGAACCCCAAGTCTATACACTGGTAAAGTCTGCACATTGTGCTTTGAAGCCGCATCAAGTCTAGACATTGTCCTGTAGCTAGCACGAAGTAAAGTCTGTACATTGTCCCCATGTTCACATGCTTCAAAGTCTATACATCGTGGGGCTTCGAGTCTTCAAAGTCTGTACATTCTTCAAGGGGTAAGTCTATACATTGGATATGGGTGTGCATCGTGAAGTCTATACATTGTTTGTCTAACTCAAGCCTTTACATCAAAGTCTATACACTGCTTTCTCATGCACATTCACACGCCAAGTCTATACATAGTCTGCCTGCCTGCACGCCATGTCTGCACATCGGTTGCACAGTACAACTAAGTCTATACATCCAGTTGCATCGCATGTCTGCAGAGTCTAGACATTCGTCCCACAGCCTACAGCTAAGTCTACACAGCTTCCACAGCAAGTCTATACAACATCCCACTGCTGCACTGCAAAGTCTATACATCGTGGCAACCTGCACGCAGCAAGTCTATACATCGCTGCTAGCCTACAATGCAGAGTCTGTACACTGCATACAGTGGGCATCCTTAAGTCTAAACTCTGCTGCTTTTATATGAAGTCTATACAGCCTGTGGCTTGTACATCGACTGAACTCTTCATTAAACCTACAGGTGTCTGGGAACGTGATCCGAGGTAGGCACCTGGCACGTGATCCAAGATGCTGAGAAGCCGCCACGTGGACTGAAGCTTGGGCGGGAATTGAAAAGAGCATTTAGCCCTATTTACTACTGCTATAAAAGGAAGCCTTCTTCCACAGAAGAAGACTGACAAAGTGGATGAAAGATAGAAGAAAAAGAGTGATCGAAAGAAGAAGTGCTGAAGCAGAAAGGGCAGAGAAGTAGCAGAAGAAAAAGAGAAAAAGAGAGAGCATGAGTTGAGAAGAAGAAAAAGATTGAGAGATAGAGAGGTCGTGAAGAAGAAGAGAGCTTCATTGTCTTCACTGGAATTTGGATCAGATCCAATCCAGTTTGCTCCTGCGAGATCTACCTTGTGCTTTTCATTTCTCCAGCTTTCTGTCACTGTGATTTTATCTTTTATTGTTTTCCTTTTACCTTGTTCTTCCGATTGCCCTGTTGGGGATCGGGTTCCTCCTGTGGTTTCAGGAGAAGGGAGATTTGTTTCTCCGGTTTGCTGGTGACTTTGTGTCATCAGTGGTTCCCTCCTTTGTGGAGGAAGAGAGGTTCGAGACCTCTGGTTTGCAGGTGATTTGGTGTCACTTGTGCTTCCCTCTGGGCTTTAGAGGAAGGGAGACTTGGGTCTCCGGCTGTAGGTAGTAGCTGCTACTTGTAGGTCCCCTCCTTGGTGGAGGAAGAAAGACTTCGGTCTTTGGCTTGCTTGTGACTGTGTGTCACTAGTGGATTCCCTCCGGTGTGGAGGAAGAGGGGAGGTTGTTCCCCTGGTCAAGCTGTGTGGCAGCATCTTGTTGCAGACTGAGTCTGATGTTCTAGCGTTGCTAGTGGAAGCCTCACTCCGGTTTGGAGTGAGTGGTGGACGTAGGTCTGTGGACCGAACCACCTAAAAATTCTGGTGTCCCTTGTGATTTGATTTTCTTATGTGTTCATCTTATTGCATCGCACATTAGATGCTTGCTTAGGATCGTGTGAGAGCTAATCGAATGGTTCACAGAATATATTTGCATCAGGTTATAATTCCGCATATCTGAGCATAAGTTTTTAATTAGGCTATAATTTTAAAGGGGAGATTCATTCACCTCCCTCTGAATCTATCGCACCTGTCTCAACAATTGGTATCAGAGCGGGTTGCTGTGCATAGGATCTAACAATCCGCAGCAGATCCTGCATCTTCTGTGGTGCTTTTCAGAGTGGATTTCTTGTGCTCGTTGTTTTGTCTCACTGATTTAGTGTCTTGATTTTCTCATCTATTTTCGGTGCATCTATCATCTCTCGATGGCTCATCCACCGATCTTCAGAGGTAATGACTTTGATATATGGCTGGAAAAGCTGCATCTGTATGTGAGGACAATTGATCCTAGTCTTTGGAAGGTGATAACTCACGGTCCTCATAAATTATCGAGGGATGTATCTAAATGGACCGATAAGGATAGATTGAAAAGCTCTGTCAACACTAGAGCATTAGTTTTAATGAAAGAATCAATTGACAGAGCTCTAATCTCATGTATTTCTTCTTGCAGGTCTGCTAAGGAGATTTTAGAAAGACTGAAGCTTATCAGGAATCGTAACATATGTCTGATGGTTGACAATGATGGACAGCAAGAAGAAAAAGAAGAAGGAGATGAAGATGAGGTACCTTCTGAATTCGATAATTATGATATGGATGATTGGATTGTAGCATATAATGATTTGCTTGATGCTTACAAAAAGTTGAGAAAATGAAATAAATCTCTAAAAAGGAAGTTGAATGATCATGTGAATGCTAATTCTGGAGGTGAGGATATGGTAATTCTAAAGATAGAAAATGAGATATTCAGAAGACAACTAAAAGAGTTTGACTCTGTTACTTCAGATCTAGATCATTTGAAATCTGAAAAGGGAATGCTTATGAAACAAATTGGTTTACATGAAAAGGAAAATCAAGAGCTTGCTTATGAAATTGCTGAACTAAAAGAAAGACTTAGCTTGATTGATGATGATCAGGCTCATAACGATAAAGTAGTTCAGAATGAAAAATTGGTAAAAGATTTAGAGTGTGTTAGCTTTGAATTGAATGTCTTAAGATCTGGGAATGAATGTCTTAGGAAACAGAGCTCAAAAGTCAATGTTGAAATTATATGTGAATCTGTTTGCAAGGATTGCTCATGTCTGAAAGAAGTTAACGAGAGTCTTCAATTTGATCTTGAATGGTATAAGGATATAGTTGAGTCATTAAGAAATGAGAATAATGAATTGCTCAATAAAAGTTTGAAAGATGAACAGAGAAAAGAAGCTCTAATAGAACAGCTAAGTTCCATTACTAATGACGAAAATTCTGCTGAACAAATCCTAAATTTAAAATCTAAAAATGAAAAATTGAAACTGATACAAAAAAGGGAATGAAGAGTTGAAGCAGTTAAACACTGCTATGTCAGAGAGACTGCTTACTCTAGAAAAAGGAAAATGTGTTGTTGATGAAAATCAATCTGAAAATCTTGCTAAACTCGAACAGGAAAATGAAACATTGAAAAATATGAATGATGCATTGCATAATCGGGTCATTTCTTATGAAACTGAAATTGCAGGCCTAGAACTTAATGTTTCAAAACTTGAATCTGAAATCACTAGCTTGAACAAATCTCTTGAAAGATTTGTGAGTGGAAAGGATAATTTGGACAAGCTCCTTGGTTGTAAAATTAATTTCCAATGTGAGGGTTTGGGTTTTAACCCAGCAAATAAAAAGGGCATTGATAGTAAGCTTCACACTTCATTTGTGTGCAGCTCTGAGCCAACTAGTACATCTAGTGCACCTATCTTCAAATTCAGTGCTCAGAAAAACCAAAAATCCACTATTAGTCCCAAAACTGTAGAACAAACTCAAAAATTGAAAAAGAATGACAATCTACAGAAAAAGGACAAAGACACTCCTGTTGTTACAAAAATTGTTGCACACAAGTCATATGATCTCCCACAAACTCATACTAAAAAGGGGTCATGTTTTTATTATGAAAAATTTGGTCATGAGATGATTGAGTGCTTTGTGATGAAGGATGATGATCTGAAATTTGACAAAACTCATGCTAGGAAAGACCATGTTAAGAGTCATGTTTTTCAGAAAAAGAAAATTCAATGTTATTATTGTGACAAGTTGGGCCACATTGCAGCCCACTGTTGGCATAAACAGGAAAATAAACTTAATTTTGAATTTATCAAATTTCCTGTAAATAAAAATGTTTTTGGTAGGAATAAAACTATTTTTGAAGAAAAGAATCTTGCATGCTTTGAATGTGGAAAAACTGGCCACCGAGCTTCTGAATGTTGGTGGGCAGGTAATGGTTTTAAAAGTAAGCAAATCAGATGCTTCGAATGTGAGAAAAATGGGCATACAGTCAAGGACTGTTGGTATGTTCAAAAGAATTCTGTTAACCCCCATTTTGTAAAATTCCCTGCAAAACCATTTGCAAGATTCTCATGCTATAACTGTGGGAAGCCAGGCCATAGATCTGCTGAATGTTGGTTGATTAAGAATAAGAATCAAACTGTTCATGCATACAACAGAAAATCTTATGATCATGTTTATAAACCTCATACTGCTGTTACTATGCATCATAAGAACCAGAAACCAGTCACATCATGCAGATATTGTGAAAAGTATGGTCACTCTATGGACAATTGCTACCTGATGGATAATGATGACCATGTTGCTAAGATTTTGTTTAGAACACCTGTCAGGGCTAACACAGGACCCAAAGCTGCTTGGGTCCCTGCAGGATCAAAATGATCAAAAACTTTGCAGGTGTGCCTTAGACTGAGAAATAAAGAGGGGTAAATTAAACCAAGGCACCCAAACTGATAAAGCCCCTTTCAGGTAAATTCTCTACACTTCCTGTTCTTAGAATAACTGCATACCATGTTAAATCTATTTTTGCATATTAATTCATCATCTGCATTGTCAGATTTAAATTTTCTGAACTCTCCTCATACATGATTTGCTTTTTAATGATAGACTGAATTTGTAGCCATTGAAAAATCTGATGCACTTATGATTGTTGATATTGCATATCATGCACTTTGTCAGGGGGAGTTTATCTGTTGTTGCATTTGAAGAGTAGTGCATGTCATAATATTTAAAAAATCAAAAAGGATATTCCATTGCATCTAGACAGGGGGAGCATTCCTGTTTGATCACTTCTTCACCTCTTGAACTCCTTCTATCTAGCAATCTGATCCATTCTCTTGGCAATTGTGTAGCTCACTTGTTCCTATCATTCACATTTCTTCATATCCTTTCAAGTCTGGTCCAAGCTAATCTGACTAAATTTTAGTCCTTAATGCTGACGTCTGATGGCTCTCTGCTATTCTCTCAATAAAAATGCTTTGTTGACTCCACTGATTTAATGACAATGTCAATGATTCATCTGAGTGAGGAAAGATTTTAGTCAGTGCACCCTAGACATAAATCAGACATATTCTGAAAAGAAGAAACTTCTATTATACTGGCTTAAGAATGTTTTGATAAATCAAATTAATTTAAGTCTAATGTATTTCCTAAGTTTTGATGTAAAAGACTTGAAAATATCTGAATCATCATTCTTAATAAGTCTTAACCAATTGTCTCATGAACTTCATGTAAAACCTTCTGAAGACTGAAATTTTAAAAGACATGGCTATCCTTGGTTAAGATACATGTAGAAGGTATTGTTCTTAAACTTTTCAGTGTACTGAGCATTGTTTGAAAAATCTGAAAACATTTAAAAAGTTAAAGCAAGAGCAATGACTTTAGTCACAGAGAAACTGGGTTCTCTATCAAAGAAGTAGAGTAAGCCCATGTCATGAAGTGCCATAGTTAACTCTCTTTTAAAAATGTTTGAAAATATGGCAGAGCAATGGCATGGGTGTGTTGAGTAACTGGGGATTCTGGCCTCTGATCAAGGTGTCTCCTCATGTAAAAAGATACTCCATTGCTAACTATGTTCTCCTTGAGAGGCAATATAGTTGTCACACTGAGTAACTGGGTAACTTCACCTAAGACGTGTTATGCCTCACGTAAAAAGGTGTTGACTGAACCAAACCTGCTCAGGAAAAATGAGTGATGTTCAATAGAAAATTCTGAAAAACTAAAGTCAAGTTTAGTCACATTTATTATCTCTGTTTAATCTCAATATTATCTTGTGTAACTTCTATAGGAGTCATTGAATTTAAATGAATAAGATGGAAGGAGGTTAAACGTGAATATCACATGAGTTGATGGTTCATCTTTATTAAAAGGTGTTTCAGATATGAGTATTGAATTTTCGTGATAAACTTCGAATACATCACTCTTAACTCATGATGGTAAGTTTTAAACTCATTCATAATCTATTATAATTGAAGAATCTGAAATTCGTTTACAAAGATTTATGAATTTGGTGTGGAAATGAAAATCTGTCTTCCTCATTCATTTATTGTGCTTACAGTTTGTGGTAATCCTTGAGTGCCTATGTGCTTTTGCTGATAGATGCTCATCACCTCTTTCACTCCATCTAATCAGGGGGAGCTTTCCTGTCATGCTGAGTGTCTTTCATAAAGGGGGAGATCTAGTCAGCATTCTTGAGTGTCCCTGTGCTTTTGTTGATATTCTCCTTTCATCTCAATTGGGTTCAACCTTCAAAACGTTTCTGATCATTATTCTATTCAGGGGGAGCTAATTGCCATTAAGGGGGAGCTTAGTCAAAGGGGGAGCTTTTAATTCACTCATCTTATGCAGTCTTATTCTTCCCTTTTCAACTAACGTATTTTTGCTGAAGTCAAAGGGGGAGAAATATTTGATCAAGTCAGTATGACTCATAGTGTTGCCATCATCAAAAAGGGGGAGATTGTTGTGTCCCTATGATTTTGATGATAGCAAACACTATAAGTCATCATCTGTTTTAGTCTGCATACTGTTTGAGTCTCTGCATATAAATCTGTTTATGTTGCATATGAATGTTTCATTGAACATATTATCTGAATTACATAACCAACGAACAGGCTGAGGCTGTGTGTTGTGTGCATTGGTGCATTTCATAATTGTTGATGCATTTCATAATTGCATTTTATCTGGATTATTTGATGTTAGTCTGTACAATGGGTGATGCTGCTATACCGTTTCAGCATAGTCTGTACATCCGTTAACAGCATGCCTGAACTTTGTTGAATGAAGTCTATACACTTGCCAACATGTCTCTCATGCATTATGTCTAAAGTCCATACATTGTCTGGACACACGCAAGTCCATACATTGTACTGTCTACACTTTGTTGCAACTAATCTGAACATTCTTCAGTGAAGTCTATACATCGCCAATGCATGAGCGTCTTACAAGTCTATACACTGTCTAAGTACAGCCATCGTCTCAATTAGCAAGTCTGTACACTCAGCGTCTCATGATGTGTCTTAACACAATCAGCAAGTCTGTACATTCGAGCGTCTCACGTTGCATCTCACTTTCATAGCAAGTCTGTACAGCCTTCAGTTGCATAACTCAAGTCTGTACATTCGTCTGGATGCATAATGTGAAGTCTATACATCGCACAGCATGCAAGCCATCAAGTCTGTACATCGCCACATTGTTCAAGCTTGCTTAGCTCAAGTCTATACATCGGCCCTGTAGCTTGCTTAGCTCAAGTCTATACATTGGCAGGTCTGCACATAGTTGCTTTGAAGCACGCTAAGTCTATACAACCTTTGCATTACACTAAGTCCATACATTAGCACTGTAGCATGCAGAACACCAAGTCTATACATTGCACTGTAGCATGCACTTCTTCAAGTCTGTACATCGGTGCATCTCACTTAGCGTCTCATATGCATATTTGAGTCAAAGTCTGTACAGCCCAAGTCTGTACAGCCACCGTCTCATTTGGGCGTCGTTCGTTCAGCAAGTCTGTACATCAGACCGTCTTATTCAGCGTCTCACGCATTTATCAAGTCTATATAGTCTTCACTGTAAAGTCTGTACAGCGCCGTGTTCATGCTTCAAAGTCTGTACAACGTCCTTCACATGCTTGTGTCCATCTTACCCATCGTCTCATGCAGTGTCTCTATGTGCAAGTCTATACATTGCCTTTGGGCATCTAAGTCCATACATTGGCAGCGTGTCTGTGTTTCAAGCCATTCGTCAAGTCTATACATTTCCAGTCTTTACCTACATTCAGAACCCTAAGTCTATACACTGGTAAAGTCTGCACATTGTGCTTTGAAGCTGCATCAAGTCTAGACATTGTCCTGTAGCTAGCACAAATCAAAGTCTGTACATTGTCCCCATGTTCACATGCTTCAAAGTCTATACATCGTGGGGCTTCGAGTCTTCAAAGTCTATACATTCTTCAAGGGGTAAGTCTATACATTGGATATGGGTGTGCATCGTGAAGTCTATACATTGTTTGTCTAACTCAAGCCTTTACATCAAAGTCTATACACTGCTTTCTCATGCACATTCACACGCCAAGTCTATACATAGTCTGGCTGCATGCACGCCATGTCTGCACATCGGTTGCACAGCACAACTAAGTCTATACATCCAGTTGCACCGCATGTCTGTAGAGTCTAGACATTCGTCCCACAGCCTGCAGCTAAGTCTACACAGCCTCCACAACAAGTCTATACAACATCCCACTGCTGCGCTGCAAAGTCTATACATCGTTGCAGCCTGCACGCAGCAAGTCTATACATCGCTGCTAGCCTGCAATGCAGAGTTTGTACACTGCATACACACTGCATCCTTAAGTCTAAACTCTGCTGCTTTTATATGAAGTCTATACAGCCTATGGCTTGTACATCGACTGAACTCTTCATTAAACCTGCAGGTGTCTGGGCACGTGATCCGAGGTAGGCACCTGGCACGTGATCCAAGATGCTGAGAAGCCGCCACGTGGACTGAAGCTTGGGTGGGAATCGAAAAGAGCATTTAGCCCTATTTGCTGCTGCTATAAAAGGAAGCCTTCTTCCACAGAAGAAGACTGACGAAGTGGATGAAAGACAGAAGAAAAAGAGTGATCGAAAGAAGAAGAGCTGAAGTAGAAAGGGCAGAGAAGTAGCAGAAGAAAAAGAGAAAAAAAGAGAGCATGAGTTGAGAAGAAGAAAAAGATTGAGAGATAGAGAGGTCGTGAAGAAGAAGAGAGCTTCATTGTCTTCACTGGAATTTGGATCAGATCCAATCCAGTTTGCTCTTGCGAGAGCTACCTTGTGCTTTTCATTTCTCCAGCTTTCTGTCGCTGTGATTTTATCTTTTATTATTTTCCTTTTACCTTGTTCTTCCGATTGCCCTGTTGAGGATCGGGTTCCTCCTGTGGTTTCAGGAGAAGGGAGATTTGTTTCTCCGATTTGTTGGTGACTTTGTGTCATCAGTGGTTCCCTCCTTTGTGGAGGAAGAGAGGTTCGAGACCTCTGGTTTGCAGGTGACTTGGTGTCACTTGTGCTTCCCTCTGGGCTTCAGAGGAAGGGAGACTTGGGTCTCCGGCGGCAGGTAGTAGCTGCTACTTGTAGGTCCCCTCCTTGGTGGAGGAAGAAAGACTTTGGTCTTTGGCTTGCTAGTGACTGTGTGTCACTAGTGGATTCCCTCCGGTGTGGAGGAAGAGGGGAGGTTGTTCCCCTGGTCAAGCTGTGTGGCAGCATCTTGTTGCAGACTGAGTCTGCTATTCTAGCGTTGCTAGTGGAAGTCTCACTCCGGTTTAGAGTGAGGGGTGGACGTAGGTCTGTGGACCGAACCACCTAAAAATCCTGGTGTCCCTTGTGGTTTGATTTTCTTATGTGTTCATCTTATTGCATCGCACATTAGATGCTTGCTTAGGATCGTGTGAGAGCTAATCGAATGGTTTACAGAATATATTTGCATCAGGTTATAATTCCGCATATCTGAGCATAAGTTTTTAATTAGGCTATAATTTTAAAGGGGAGATTCATTCACCCCCCTCTGAATCTATCACACCTGTCTCAACAATATCATCTTCGGATCACACCCTCTTAAAGAACTCTCTCTGAAACTACTCTCAATCCCCTACAAGTGCTCGGCAACTGAGAGTAGGGGGGAAGTGAGGAGGGTAAATCTGGTTTGACCCAAGAACGGCCCAGTGATTGGCGGCCCACTAAGATTCACATGTGCCGAACCCAGCCAAGAGGTGAGCGCCCATGCTTAACCCAATAAATAGAGGCTCGGCCCAACAAGAGCCTCAGATTCCACGACGCGTGACGGAGCTGGCCCAAGCGCAGTCCTCGCCAGAGGACACTCCGACGGCCCATCGTTGCCCCCACGAAGTAGGCCTTAACCCCGTAACGGGCGAGCACGTGCCATGAGCGTCGTAAGACTCGCCCAGGGACTGGCCGACGTCGAGGCTAATGCCCTCCAACGAAAAACTCCCGCCAAGATAGCGGGAGAACGTTACTCCACTAGAGGGACCCTTTCCTCCCAAGAGATAAGGTCCCTCGCTCCAGGGCAGCCCCTATAAAAAGGGACATCGACAAGAGAGAAGGGCACGGTAGATTCTTTTACTAAACCCCATACTGCTATGCAAGAGGAGACGGTGGATAAGTCTGCCATAAGAGCTTCCTATTGAGAATAGAGCAACCAAATTCGCCATAGGGATAGAGAGGCCACCTGCTACGGCCAAAGAGAATCCTCCTCGCACAGCCTTACCACCCAGCGAGCACTCTTCGGGTACCCGCTGGGACTAGCGAGCACGCGTGCAGAGGACCTGCACACCTCTCAGATCGTCTACTATAAACTCTTCTTCTCTCTTACTTCGCTCTTCTCTATTGCTCATCTATCCCTTGCTGACTTAAGCATCGGAGGGTTGTCCCCTGGGATAACACCCGGGGCTCCTTATGACGTCTCTTTGATTTCTTGGTGATTGCAGGCATCAACGGGTGTGAGACGACTTCCCCAACAAATAAATAGAGAACGTGATACGTGGCCTAGTAACTATTTTCCTGCCGCTACAGATACCACAATTAAAAGATTTTTAGATATATATCATAATTAATTTTTAAATTGATAATACCAACATGGCGTAACTCTTTATCCACGACGAAGAATATTATAGTTTTTGAATTGAACGAAAATCAAAGTGGCCATTTGAATAGTCTTGGCACCTAATTATTGAAACAAGAGACCATAATTTGCCATGCATGCCAAGTTAATTTTTGATATCATCTTACCCCAAATGCCATTGGATCAAGAATAAACCCTCTTATCGGAAGGAAGACTCTCTTATAGACTCATAATTATTAATATCATCGTAAATATACTCTGTGGGGGCAGCTGTAATCTGTCACTTTCGGCTATCGCCTGTTAAGTGTCAATGGACTGCAAGGAGGGTGGGGAGCTTATTATTGTATACAACACTAGCTAGCTATTTCATTTGGACATCCTGAATCTATCTATTCATGCACCTAATTAGTTGTAATCTGTGATTATTTTTAATCACGAGAGTGGATCCAACAGAGCGAATATATGATTATATATTCATGTAATCTACTCTGAATCATCAATTTTCTGGATTATTTGAATTCGCTCCGTGGTTCTTATCGGATTTTTATTGTTTTTGAATAATATGCTCTAAATTTTTTGAACATAATTTGCAAGTTAGATTTTTGATCAAAAACATAGGTAGTTAGATTATAAGAAAACTATTGATACAGTAATATACATCAATGTATGTGTATGTATATATTATATACAAACGTATTATATATAAAAGAGTTTCAGACCTACCGATATATTACAAAGTGAATAATATGTGTAATATCTGTATCATCATCACATCATGAGAGCCTTATCCCAATTAATTGGGGTCGACTACATGAATCATATTCCGTCAAAGATTTCTATCAAGTGTAATATTCATATTTAAACTCAAGAAACTAATGTCCTTCCTAATAACATCGCACCATCTCATTTTAGGCCTTCCTCGAGCTCTTTTACTAGCATCCACTACGATTTGGTCACATCTTTTAACTGGCACTGAATTAGGACGACGAAACACATGTCCAAATCACTTGAGTCTATTTTCTCTCATTTTACTATCAATTGGAGCTATCCCTAAGTCCTTACGGATGCGCTCATTCCTAATCTTGTCTTTCTTAGTTTTGTCACACATCCATCTCTGCTATACACATTTTGTGGATGTGTTCCTTTCGTACTGCCCAACACTCGGTACCATGTAACAAAGCAGGTCTCACAGCCGTTCTATAAAACCTCTCTTTGAGTTTCACAGGCATACGACGATCACAAAGGACACCTGATGCACTTCTCCATCTTAACCAGCCTGCCTTAATCCTATGTGTAACGTCATCACAAATCTCCCCATTCTCTTGTATGATAGACCCTAAGTATTGAAAGTTACTACTCTTCGGAATGTTATGTCCATCAATTAGAACCACGTCTTCCTGAACCACTCTCCCATTACTAAAATTACAGTGCATAAACTCTGACTTACTCCTACTAATTTTAAAACCTTTAGGCTTCAAGGCAAGTCTCCAACGCTCTAACTTAGCATTTAGAGCATCAATAGTCTCATCAATTAAAATAATATCATCTGCAAAAAGCATACACCAAGGGATATCCTCATGTAATTATTTAGTTACTTCATCCATAACTAAGGCAAAGAGATACGGACTTAGTGCAGAGCCTTGATATAAATCTATAGAAACAGGAAATTCACCAGTCTCCGCAGCAATAATTCGAACACTAGTAATAGCACCATCGTACATATCCTTAATCAAATCAACATATCCTTGAGAGATTCCTTTCTTTCTTAATGTCCACCAAATCAATTCTCTCGGTACTCGATCGTACGCCTTCTCCAAATCAAGAAAAACTATATATAAATATTTTCTCATCTCTCTATACTTCTCCATTAGCTGGCATAGTAGGAAAATAGCTTCTGTAGTAGATCTATTTGACATAAAACCAAATTGATTTTCCGATACAGTAGTCATACATCGGAGGTATTTTTCAATTACTCTTTCCCAAAGTTTCATAGTATGACTCATAAGCTTAATTCCACAATAATTATTACAGCTTTGAATATCTCATTTGTTTTTATAGAAAGGAACTACAACACATTTTCTCTAAACTTCTGGCATTCTCCGTTCCTTTAAAATTTTATTAAAAAATTTAGTTAGCCACTGAATACCAATATCTCCTAGGCCTTTCCATACTTCCATAGGTAAGCCATCTAGTCCTAAGACCTTGCCCATTTTCATTTTCCTTAAAGCATCCTCTACTTCTAACATCTTAATATGCCTGAAATATTGATATTTATCAAATATTGTGGACTCTTGGATACCTTCTAAAGATAAATCATTAACGGAATCTCCATTAAGTAATTTCTGAAAATAGCTATGCCACCTCTCTTTAATCTCAAGATCCTTAGTTAAAACCCTTTGATCTTCACCTTTAATACACCGAACATGATCTAAATCTCTAGTTTTCCTTTCTCTTAATTTAGCAAGTTTAAATATGTCCTTTTCACCCTCTCGAGTTCTTAATTTATTATATAAATCTTCAAATGCCTTTGATTTAGCTTCGCTAACTATTTTCTTAGCTCTATTTTTAGCGATTTTATAGGTTTCTAGGGTTTGATCATTTTTGTTAGTTTGTCAAACTTTAAAGCCTTCCTTTTTTACTCTAATGGTATTTTGGATTTCCTCACTCCACCACCAAGTCTCTTTTTCTAAATTCTTTTTATCTTTAGATTCGTCTAAGAGTTGTTTTGCAACTCTCGTTATACAATTTATAACATTATTCCTCGTTACATTAGTTTCTTGTTCTAAATTCTAAATATTTTCTTTTAATAGATAATTTTTAAATATTTCTAAACTTTTACCTTTTAAATTCCACCATTTAATCTTGGAATAATTATTTATAATGATCTTTCTTTTGAATTTAGGGATAGTGAGATCCATTACTAACAACCTATGTTGAGGGGCTAGACTCTCACCAGGAATAACTTTACAATTTTTACATAAAACTCTATCGACCTTCCTAATGAGAAAATAGTCAATTTGACTTATATATGTTCCACTCTTGTATGTTATTAAGTGTTCGTCCCTCTTCTTAAAGAAGATGTTAGTAATTGCTAGCTCATAGGCCATAGTAAAATCAAGAATAGTGTTACCCATATCATTTCTATTGTCAAAACCGAGCCCTCCATGAATCCTCTCATAGCCTCTATTATCTTTACCCACATGACCATTAAGATCCCCTCCAATAAAGATTCTCTCTTCACTAGGGATATTTTGGATCAAACTGTCAATAGCCTCCCAAAATTACTTTTTAATACTCTATTCTAATCCTACTTGAGGTGCATATGCACTAATTATATTCAAAATATCCTCGCCTAAAATAAGTTTAATTAACATTAGTATATCCCCAAATCTAGTTACTTCCACAACTCTGTCTTTTAAGTTTTTATCTATTATTATAGCAACACCATTTCTAGAGTTATTATTACCCGTATACCAAATTTTATATCCATCAATGTCTTTAGCTTTATGTCCTTTCCACCTAGTTTCTTATAGGTAAGTTATGTTAACCCTCATGTCCTTCATTAACTTAACTAATTCTAAACTCTTACCCGTTAAAGTTTCTATATTCCAAGTAGCTAGACGGATCCTATGTTTTTGGACTTGCTTCTTTACCCGTGTGCGTCCAACCCCACACGAGAACCATTGCCTATTTGACACCGCAATCGGGCGCCATTGCGGCGCGTTGCTTACGGGGAACGCCCTAGCTAGCCCTTGCTCACTTGTCAATCCATCCGAGTTCTGATGTAACGCGTCGCTTATGTGGAACGCCCTAGCATTAGCACAGAATGTATTTGGATCAGAATTCATATTGGAGATGTGACAAAATTTTACTACTGGCTGTCGACCTAACGCAAACCCTCCTCTTTTCTCATCCGGGTTTTGATGTTCCGATGTAATATCTGTATCTGCTCCAAAAATAATCTGGATGTCATCTAACAAACAAATATCAAATCAAATTTAAGAGTAATACTTTGTGCACTAAATTATATACATATGCATAGTTTGGAGTAGATACAAAGTTACGTCAAAATGTACCGTTTGTGCTCATTAGTCAAAAAAAAAAGTAAAAGGACTCTTTTTACATAGAAAAAGACGTCTTGCGTCAAACGGGTACAATATATATTTTTACATATTAAATATAAAGCACACTTGACAAAAAAATATAAGAATGAAATATTTTATGAAAGAATTAAATATTTTATTATTGAAATGAAACATATGATATAAAATTAAATATTTTGTTAGATTTCATTCTTATGATAAAATGTGTTTTATCTTTATAACAAATGTTTCATTTATGTAATAAAATGTTTCATTTGTACAAAATATTTCATTAGTTTATTTCTGAAGTCAAACAAAATATTTCAATCTATAACAAAATATTTCATTCATACGTAAAATATTTTAATCTTACAAAATATCTTAGTCATTTATTTTTTCTGTCGAGTGCGCTCAATTTTAATGTGTCAAAAAGTAGGTCGTATGGTTCCGAAGCGGGGTGTCCTTTTCTATGTAAAAAATGGTACTTTAACCTTTTTTTAGCCAATAAGAATAAAAATTATATTTTGACATGACTTTATACATCTTGGTTGAAATAAATTTAGATATATATTATCTACGTCGAGTCTCTATTCAATAAATAAAGTATTAATGAGCCTTTAGGGCTGCTTAATTAATTAATCATATGAGAGACACCCACTGGCCATCACGCGCGCCCTTTATATATATATATATATATATATATATATATATATATATATATATATATATATATATATATATATATATATATATATATATATATATATATATATATATATATATATATATATATTCTCCAAATTAACTGTTTTTCTTGCGTGATTACGTACACAGCATACCGGGGCGACGACGTACACCGTAGTAACCCCTCCGGCGAATCTTGCACGTTGGCCTTCGACAGGCTCGACGAGGTCGAGCAAGATCTGCTCTTGACCCTTGGAACCGAAGTAGCCCCTCTCTCTCTCTCTCTCTCTCTCTCACATATGGCTTTGTGAGGAAGTGAAGACGACTCTCCACTCTCCACCAGATTAGGGTACAATACGGCCCTTAATAATAAGGGTCTAAGCAACTTAGAACAATACGTCTCGACCGTCGAATCTCCTCACGTCCGACGATGAAACCCTATAGCTCCAAGTCAGGAACGGGGGAGATAAGTCTGGATCGTGAGCAACGGTTGGGCCCACTTGGATGGGGGACTGGGCCCCGGAGCTGATCTTGAGATTGCGGTCGACGTTGTCGCGAAGCATCCGCAAGGAAGCAACGAAACGTGGGCAATACAGGGCGCTAAGGGGCCCATCCGAAGGTGGCGAGTACTTGTGGCCCAGTAATAATACCGCCTAATGATGCGCCGTGGCACGTGCAGGTCTCCTGCCTATTTTAATTTTTAGATGATTTTCTTTTATTTTTTATTTTGGTCATGAATTTTTTATTTGATCAAATCAACTATTTCCGCTTCGGGTAGAGTTTTTTTTATTATGGCACCCCCAAAAAGAATTGAATTCTTTTGAAGGTGACGGTTGGTGCGTGGATTTCGGAAAGAGAGATTAGATACGCTTCTACCTTGTTAATTAATTACCGTCTGTCTATTTTCATTTGCATGCGGTGCTAGAAACGATGAGATTCCACCACAGACACCCATTGTTTAGTTGTCAATTTCACTGTTTATTATTATCATGTTTAGTGCTCTCTAAAAAGTTTAGCTGGTCACAATCATCATTCGATTTTACCTCGATTAATTATAAAATTTAGTACGTCAAACTTATTCACGTCAAGGTTTCACCGCGGCATTCCTTCGAAGACATCCATCTGATATGACTCTTGTGATTCCTCAGAAAATTTATTGATCATTTACATCATTTGATTGATATGATGACGTGTTTATGTTAAGTTACTTCAATTTGACATGACCCGTGTAAGTCTTATCCCCGCCCGGAGCACGCCCCATGTTGCAATTTAGATTGAATAATTGATGTAAAATAATGAGTTAGGTTGATGAAAATTTTAAATTCTTTTTGCTTGAAATGGTAAAAAAGAAAACTGAAAGTACTTTTAAATGTTTTAATCAAGGCATCTAAATTTCTGGATTCTTTTTTGTTCAGCTTGAGCGTAGATAATTAATTATGTTGGAACCGGAGATTAAAGACCAGCTAGTTTGTGTAAAGAACGGCTTACATATTATTTCATTTCTATTAAGATTAATATTAATTAAGATGACTGCAAATTAAAGGCGGATGTAATAAAGACCGGGTCTCGGTGGGTGTCACGCCCCGAGCGCGGAAGATTACCCGGAGGCGTGACGCGTCTATATAGATCGTGTCAATCTTGTAAATATCAGAGTGCGCAAATAACTAAGATTTAACTCGAAGTTAATACAATTAGGATGAGCTGACAATTGATACAACTAACCCAATGACAATTACATACATATCCAAGTCCAACTACTAGGCTTCAAGCCCTTATTACAATTATTGGACTAACACAGCTGACGTCTGACATAACTTGATATGACTGACATAAATGAAATTACAATAACACCATTTACACAAGTACAATTTACAAGATAACAAGATAACTCTATTTTTACACTCATCACTCCGACTCATTCCCTTCCGAGTTCTGGCTGATATCTGAATTTCCTGGAAAGGTTAGAAAACAACTAGATGAGCGAATCGCTCAGTAGGATTTACATCTCAAATGTTAACATGCTTTAAGTGAATTACACATTCATTTAATGTACGTAACCTATGCATGCAGACAGATAGATATCAAAGAATTGTAAAATCGACGGGAGTAGAAAGTGAGAGTATATAGATTTCACAATTTCAAGCAGCAGTGGCAAGTGATAGTAAATGATGTCAAGTCAGTGATAACTGAATAGCAACATGTTATTCAAGCTAGTAACTGAGTAGAAACATGTTATTCAAGCTAGCAATAGTAAGCAAAGTAGTTTCAAGTATGTATAACTGGAATTGACTATTTATAATGCATTCAAGTAAGCACTTTTACCCTTTTGCGGGTCTCAAGTCAATCAATCAAGTAATATCATGAGAATGAGTGGAATGTCTAAAGTCTAGCAAGCAAGTACTTCGGTGCAATACCAAACACCGTGGTCAATAAACTCCCATGGGCACAAGTACCTTCGGGTGCTTCCCCCAGGACCAGACCGGGCCCTATATGCACAGCATTCATCATGTATGTTGACATCCACTCTCATTTATAGCCAATATGGAATTTCAAGGTTTGACCAGTATGATATATAAGGTGGAATTATGGAATGGAATCCAAGGGCGCATTGATGTGTAGGGATGAACTAGGAGTGGAAATCAGTAACGTTTGATACATGGAAAAACTAGATAAGAGAGGTGCCTTATAGGCCACCTGACAATTTTGGAAATGACACCCTCACTATGGGATGCCCTTCCTGGAAATTATACAGGGTTCAGAGGACCCTGTCAGGAGTTAAAATCACCTCTCCGGCTGCCATCTGTCAGTGGAGATGGCAAAAGTGAAAGCCTAATGATCACGTTAACGTAATGAGCTAGCTGGGTCGACTCAATAGTCCATCGCGTCAACTCATCAGTTCATCGCGTCAACTCATCAGTTCACAGCGTCAACCCATCAGTTCACAGCGTCAACGCAGTGAACAGACAGGGTCGACCCTGTCAACAGGCAGGGTCGACTCTGCCATTCACTGCGTCGACGCAGTGGACAGGCAGCGTCGACCCTGTCAACAGGCAGGGTCACTGCGTCGACCCTGTCAACAGGCTGCGTCGACCCTGTCAACAGGCAGGGTCGACTCATCAATTCATCGCGTCAACGCGATGAACTGGCAGGGTCGATACTTTCTTTTGTTTCCTAATTTTCATGCCCTTTCAATCCTCTTTTCACTCTGAGTTCTTCACAAAAGCTCTTCTTCTCTTATAGATGTAGATTTTATTCTTCTACCATGACCTCCAATTCTTCTTAGTTTTTAAGTTATAATTAATTTTCTAAGGTTCTATTTTTTTTACTCAGTAACTGTTCACATATGCCTATATATCTCAGTTTTTCACATTTTTCACCTTCTTCCTCTCATTTTCTCTCTTTGCACTCTTCATAAAACTTCTTTCTAACCTTCCAATCTACGATTTTCTCTTCTATCATGTACTCTCATTCTCTCTAGATTCTTCGTTATTCTCCTTCTTAGAACCCCCCCTATTTTCAATATAATTTCTTGGTCTTTTTCAACTTGGTCTCTTTTGGCCTCTTTCAACTTGGTCTCTTTTCCACATTTTTCATCCTCTTGACTACAATTTCTTCTTTCACTATTTTAGGTTTTAGTTTCACAGAAATTGACATAATGACAGGCCCTTTACTAAAGCATGAACTATATCAAATATAGATACTAGCTACTTCATGCTAATCATCTCAGATTTAAGCCAACATATGTTAATCATTCTAGATATGATACTAATACTTGCTAATACTTGCTAATTCTTCTGGGTAATAAGTTAATACATGTTAATTATCTTAGGTATGAAGTTAATATATGCTAATCATCCTAGATTTAAGCCAATACATGTTAATCATTCTAGATATGAGACTAATGCTTGCTAATTATTTTCGGTATAAGGCTAATACATGCTAATCATTTCAGATTTAAGCCAACACATGTTAATCATTTTAGATATGACACTAATACTTGCTAATACTTACTAATTATTCTGGGTATAAAATTAATACATGCTAATTATCTTAGGTATGAAGTTAATATATGCTAATCATCCTAGATTTAAGCCAACACATGCTTTATAAACACTAAACATCGCATGGAAATGAGCCTAATACTAAAGGCCTAGACTAATCATCCTAGATTAGCTACTAATTTAGTTAAAAGTTGAGAACACCTACCTCTGTGAAGTTCGTAGCAGTAGACCCCTTCTAGCAGAGCTTTGCCCCAACCTTTAGCTAAGCTAGAATGGGAATGGGGTAGCAAAAGGGGATGTTATAGGGTCTAGTATGAACGGATAGGGGACAAGATCTGAAATAATGAGTCTTTACAGCTTGCACAGGCTGGAGAGATAAGAGATAGGCTGGAGAGATAAGAGACAATTGTTTGGACATATAACCCATGGCCCAATTAGTAAGTGCAAAATTAGCTTATAACATATAATTATTTGGCAAAAAGGGTAGATACATGGTGGATGCTAAAGATTTGACCCCTAGTCATTGGGTTGGAAGGCAAGTCACTTAACCAACTACACTAGGAAGCCACTTGTTAAGTGAATAACCTTTACATAACATAATAGGGTCGACTCATCAGTTCATGTGAACAGTGCTGCGTCAACCCATCAGTTCATGTGAACAGTACTGCGTCAACCCATCAGTTCACGGTGTCAACCCATCAGTTCACAGCGTCAACGCAGTGAACAGACAGGGTCGACCCTGTCAACAGGCAGGGTCGACTCTGCCATTCACTGCGTCGACGCAGTGGACAGGCAGCGTCGACCCTGTCAACAGGCAGGGTCACTACGTCGACCCTGTCAACAGGCAGGGTCGACTCATCAGTTCATCGCGTCAACGCGATGAACTGGCAGGGTCGACTCATCAGTTCATTTCCAGTTCACAGGGTTGACTCATCAGTTCATCGCGTCAACGCGATGAACAGTACTGCGTCAACGCGGTGAACTGGCAGGGTCGACTCTGCAGTTCAAATCTGCTCAAAATGGTTTAAGGTATTAATCTTTACATATGATAACTTCGTTTCCACTTCTTACATAAACTTCCTAAAGAGTTTATTTAATTTTTTTTGGAAAATATTAATAATAATAATATATTTTTTTTCATTTTTTTAAAGGGTGCTACACCCTCCCCTACTTAAAAGAATTTGGTCCCCAAATTCAATGGTATAAGGGTAAATTCAACTACATAAGGATACTGTAGAAAGTATAAGATAATTGCCGACTAAAATAGTTCTGGGTATCTTCTCTTCATAGATTCCTCGATCTCCCAAGTTGCTTCTTGCTCCGAGCATCGATTCCATTGAATTTTTACCATAGGGATCGTCTTGCTCCTTAGAACTCGAACTTCACGGTCGAGGATCTGCATCGGCCTTTGCTCATAAGTAAGATCCCTTTGAATCACCAATTCAGCATGATTGATGATGTGAGAAGGATCATGCACATATTTCTTCAGCATAGATATATGAAATACATTGTGCACTTCCGAGAGTTGAGGAGGTAAAGCAATGCGGTAAGCCACCTCGCCCACTCTTTCCAATACTTCAAATGGACCGATAAACCTTGGTGTAAGCTTGCCCTTAACATCGAATCTTCTAATACCTCGGCCGGGAGATACCTTGAGAAATACATGGTCACCCACTTGAAATTCTAAATCTCTCCTTCTATTATTAGCATAAGATTTTTGCCTGCACTGAGCTACCTTGAGTCTCTCTCTGATAAGGTGTATCTTCTCAGTCGAATCTCTAACCATATCTGGGCCTAGAATTTATCTTTCACCCACTTCTTCCCAGCATATTGGAGAACGACAACTCCTGCCATAAAGCGCCTCGAAAGGAGCCATTTGAATACTAGCTTGATAGCTGTTATTATATGCAAATTCGGCTAGTGGTAAGTGGTCATGCCAGCTTCCGCTGAAATCTATAATACATGCCCTTAACATATCTTCAACAACTTGATTTGTCCTTTCAGTCTGACCATCTGTCTGGGGATGGAAAGTAGTGCTGAAATTAAGTTTCGTCCCCAGAGAGTGTTGTAGACCCTTCCAAAAATGAGAGGTGAAGCGTGGGTCTCGGTCAGATACGATCGAGACGGGAACTCCATGCAATCTAACCATCTCCTTAATATACAGGGCAGCAAGTACGTCGACTGACCATCGACTTTTGATGGGTAAGAAATGGGCCGATTTAGTTAACCGGTCGATAATTACCCAAATTCCATCATATCCGCCCCTAGTCTTGGGCAAACCCATGATAAAGTCCATGCCAATGTCCTCCCACTTCCACTTGGGAATATCCAGCGGATGTAGCTTTCCGGCGGGTTTTTGATGTTCCGCCTTCACTTGTTGGCATGTGAGGCAACGAGACACAAAGTCTGCTACCTCCCTTTTCATGTTAGGCCACCAGAAAGTTCTTTTCAAGTCTTGGTACATCTTAGTGGCTCCAGGGTGGATTGTGTACCTCGATCTATGAGCTTCTTCAAGAATCTTCTTCTTCAACTCGGGACAGACGGGCACACATGTCCGTTCATGAAATAGTAATCTACCATCAGGTGCCAGCTTGAAATCCAGTCTCTCGTCTAGCTTGTTCTTTATCTCCACTAGCGAGGGATCCTCTTCTTGTAAATTCTTGATTTCAGGTAGCAAATCTGGATGTATGCTCATATGAGATAGAGTAATACACATGTTCTTCTCATCTGTGCTGATATCAAGCTCAGAGAATTTCTCCAGCAGTTTCCATTCTTGTATCATGCAGTTGGCCAATATTGTTCTCGGCTTTCGACTAAGGGCATCAGCTACGGAATTACCCTTACCAGGATGGTACTGTATAGTAAAGTCGAAATCCTTGAGATACTCGAGCCAACGCCTTTGCCGCATGTTTAGCTCCTTTTGGGAGAATAAGTACTTGAGGCTTTTATGATCGGAGTACATAGTGAATTGTTCTCCGTAGAGATAGTGCCTCCAGATCTTTAAAGCGAATACTACTGCGGCCAGTTCTAAGTCGTGAACTGGGTAGTTCTCTTCATGTTTCTTCAACTGTCGGGAAGAGTATGCAATGACTCTCCCATTTTACATCAATACACATCCGAGGCCAATACCAGAAGCATCAGTATATACCTCGTATTTTTTTCCTTCCATTGGTAATGATAAGACTAGAACAGTGGTCAAGAGATCCTTCAAAGTTTGGAAACTCTTTTCACAGTCTTCCTTCCACTCATAAGGCACTTCCTTGCGGGTTAACCTGGTCAGGGGAACAGCAATTTTGGAGAAGTCCTTTATAAAACGCCGATAGTAACCAGCTAGACCCAAGAAGCTCCGAATCTCAGTTACATTTGTGGGTCGTTCCCAGTTCTTCACGGCTTCGACCTTTGATGGGTCAACAGCAATTCCATTCTTCAAAATGATATGGCCTAAGAAGGATACTTCCTCAAGCCAGAACTCGCATTTGCTGAATTTGGCATATAGCTTGTTTTCCCTTAATATATGTAATGCCTTCTTGAGGTGTTCTTCATGATCCTCTTCGGTCTTTGAATAGATCAGAATATCATCAATAAAGACCACAATAAATTGGTCTAAATAGGGCCTGAATATGCTGTTCATTAACTGCATAAAAGCTGCGGGGGCATTTGTTAGTCCGAAAGGCATAACAGTAAATTCGTAATGCCCATACCTGCTTCGAAATGCAGTTTTATGAATATCTTCTTCTTTGATCTTCAATTGGTGGTAACCAGAACGAAGATCAATCTTGGAGAAATATAAAGCTTCAGATAGTTGATCGAACAGCTCATCAATCCTTGGCAGTGGATACTTATTCTTGATTGTAAGGTGATTTAGCTGCCGATAATCTATGCATAATCTCATCGATCCGTCCTTCTTTTTGACGAATAGCACGGGTGCTCCCCATGGGGAAGTACTCGGCCTGATGAAACCCTTTTTCAATAATTCCATTAGCTGCTCTTTTAGTTCCTTCAGCTCAGCAGGGGACATTCTGTATGGTGCCCTGAAATAGGACCAGCACCAGGGACAAGGTCGATTGTGAATGACACTTCCCTCTCCGAGGGTAAGCCGGTTAAATCTTCTGGAAAAACATCAGAAAATCCCGAATTACACGGATGTCTTCAAGTTTAACCTTCTCGACTTCCGTGGCAGTCACGAATGCTATGAAAGCCATGCATCCCTTATTCATAAGTTTACTAGCTCGGAGTGCTGATATAAGAAGTGATTTACTCCGAGGGCTATTGTAAACTAGCTCTGGGAAATCTACGAAAGTTACCTTGCCATGCCGGCAATCTACAGTTGCTTGGTATGTGGATAGCCAGTCGGCACCTAGTATGACATCATAACCCTTCATATCTAGGCATATCAGGTCAGCAGGTAAATTGCTTCCCTTAATCATCACTTCACAATTGGGATAGTGGTAAGTGACATCAGACTCATTCCCAAGGGGTGTAGATATGACCAAATCTAACAGTTCATGTTTCTTAGAAAATGAAGCAGCAAAGTTCTTGGAAACGAATGAATGAGTTGCTCCGGTATCGAATAAAACTTGAGCAGTTTTTGAACAAATAGTGAGAGTACCTTCCACAATTCCGCCTTCAGTGGGTTCCGTCTCTCGGAGAGCCTGTAGACGGCCTTGTTTCTTTATCGGACGCTTCTCGTCTTTGATGTCCTGCTCCTTCATCAGTGGGTAGTTTGGGATTCGATGCTCTCGGCTCCCACATCGAAGACAAGCTCCTAAGTTTCTCCAGCATTCCTCGGTCTATGACCAGCTTTATCACAATACTTGCAAATCTCCTTTGATGGTGTGGTGGAGGAGAATGGCCTGTCATTCTTCTGAATTTCTTTATCTTGGAGGACTCCCCTCCCGTGAAGAATCGCTTCTTGTTGAAGGATTGTTTGAATTTTCCCGGGCCTGTGACGGGTTCCTTCTTGTCTCTTCCTCGATTCTCTCAGATAACTCGGTCGCGTCTTCTAGTAGTTGAGCACGCCGAACCATCTCTGAATAGACTTGGATGTCCATCGGGGCAAGTTGTGTGATATAATGGGTCCGAAGCCCGTTGAGGAATCTTCTCGCCTTCATCTTTTCTGTACACACCAAGTGGGGTGCATACCTAGATAATCTAGAGAATTGGGCCTCATACTCGGCCACTTTCAAGCCCCGTTGTTTTAGAACGGCGAATTTCGTGCCTTTCTTTTCCTGGATATGATCGGAGAAGTACTTGTTGTTGAAATGCTCCGTGAATTCATCCCATGTGACATGGTATTCTGGCAGTGTTGCTTCTATAGATTCCCACCAGCATCGAGCGTCCCGCTCTAGTTGGAAAATGGCCAGTAACACCTTCTCTTCATCCGAGCATTGCATCACACGAAAGATCTGTTCTATCTCCTTCAGCCAATTCTCGGCATCCTCGGGGTCAGACGAACCCGTGAACCTTGGTGGGTTCATGTTACGGAAACTCCGGTGGAGATCTCCCGCTCCACGGTTTGCTCCGCCTTGGGCCACTTGTTGTAGTGCCTCGGTGAGGTTTTGCACGGTGCGCTGCATCTCACGCCATTGTGCTCTTTCCGCAGCCATGATCCTACAAAAGAGTTAAGTATGATAAAGATCGGATTTACTTGTAAGGTCGAAAGTCATTGTAGAACTTAACCCATGGCTCTATCCATCTCACCGGGTAAGGTATATCTATCCTTGAACTCAAGTTTTTTTTTACTTAGATTTCAATTTCTAACAGTTTATTTTTTTTTCTAGTTCCCTAGGTTTGAAAACCTAGGCTCTGATACCACGAAGGCTGTCACGCCCCGAGCGCGGAAGATTACCCGGAGGCGTGACGCGTCTATATAGATCGTGTCAATCTTGTAAATATCAGAGTGCGCAAATAACTAAGATTTAACTCGAAGTTAATACAATTATGATGAGCTGACAATTGATACAACTAACCCAATGACAATTACATACATATCCAAGTCCAACTACTAGGCTTCAAGCCCTTATTACAATTATTGGACTAACACAGCTGACGTCTGACATAACTTGATATGACTGACATAAATGAAATTACAATAACACCATTTACACAAGTACAATTTACAAGATAACAAGATAAGTCTATTTTTACACTCATCACTCCGACTCATTCCCTTCCGAGTTCTGGCTGATATCTGAATTTCTTGGAAAGGTTAGAAAATAACTAGATGAGCGAATCGCTCAGTAGGATTTACATCTCAAATTTTAACATGCTTTAAGTGAATTACACATTCATTTAATATACGTAACCTATGCATGCAGACAGATAAATATCAAAGAATTGTAAAATCGACGGGAGTAGAAAGTGAGAGTATATAGATTTCACAATTTCAAGCAGCAGTGGCAAGTGATAGTAAATGATGTCAAGTCAGTGATAACTGAATAGCAACATGTTATTCAAGCTAGTAACTGAGTAGAAACATGTTATTCGAGCTAGCAATAGTAAGCAAAGTAGTTTCAAGTATGTATAACTGGAATAGGCTATTTATAATGCATTCAAGTAAGCACTTTTATCCTTTTGCGGGTCTCAAGTCAATCAATCAAGTAATATCATGAGAATGAGTGGAATGTCTAAAGTCTAGCAAGCAAGTACTTCGGTGCAATGCCAAACACCGTGGTCAATAAACTCCCATGGGCACAAGTACCTTCGGGTGCTTCCCCCAGGACCAGACCGGGCCCTATATGCACAGCATTCATCATGTATGTTGACATCCACTCTCATTTATAGCCAATATGGAATTTCAAGGTTTGACCAGTATGATATATAAGGTGGAATTATGGAATGGAATCCAAGGGCGCATTGATGTGTAGGGATGAACTAGGAGTGGAAACCAGTAACGTTTGATACACGGAAAAAATAGATAAGAGAGGTGCCTTATAGGCCACCTGACAATTTTGGAAATGACACCCTCACTGTGGGATGCCCTTCCTGGGAATTATACAGGGTTCAGAGGACCCTGTCAGGAGTTAAAATCACCTCTCCGGCTGCCATCTGTCAGTGGAGATGGCAAAAGTGAAAGCCTAATGATCACGTTAACGTAATGAGCTAGCTGGGTCGACTCAATAGTCCATCGCGTCAACTCATCAGTTCATCGCGTCAACTCATCAGTTCATAGCGTCAACCCATCAGTTCACAGCGTCAACGCAGTGAACAGACAGGGTCGACCCTGTCAACAGGCAGGGTCGACTCTGCCATTCACTGCGTCGACGCAGTGGACAGGCAGCGTCGACCCTGTCAACGGGCAGGGTCACTGCGTCGACCCTGTCAACAGGCTGCGTCGACCCTGTCAACAGGCAGGGTCGACTTATCAGTTCATCGCGTCAACGCGATGAACTGGCAGGGTCGATACTTTCTTTTGTTTCCCAGTTTTCATGCCCTTTCAATCCTCTTTTCACTCTGAGTTCTTCACAAAAGCTCTTCTTCTCTTATAGATGTAGATTTTATTCTTCTACCATGACCTCCAATTCTTCTTAGTTTTTAAGTTATAATTAAATTTCTAAGGTTCTATTTTTTTTACTCAGTAACTATTCACATATGCCTATATATCTCAGTTTTTCACATTTTTCACCTTCTTCCTCTCATTTTCTCTCTTTGCACTCTTCATAAAACTTCTTTCTAACCTTCCAATCTACGATTTTCTCTTTTATCATGTACTCTCATTCTCTCTAGATTCTTCGTTATTCTCCTTCTTAGAACCCCCCCTATTTTCAATATAATTTCTTGGTCTTTTTCAACTTGGTCTCTTTTGGCCTCTTTCAACTTGGTCTCTTTTCCACATTTTTCATCCTCTTGACTACAATTTCTTCTTTCACTATTTCAAGTTTTAGTTTCACAGAAATTGACATAATGACAGGCCCTTTACTAAAGCATGAACTATATCAAATATAGATACTAGCTACTTCATGCTAATCATCTCAGATTTAAGCCAACATATGTTAATCATTCTAGATATGATACTAATACTTGCTAATACTTGCTAATTCTTCTGGGTAATAAGTTAATACATGTTAATTATCTTAGGTATGAAGTTAATATATGCTAATCATCCTAGATTTAAGCCAACACATGTTAATCATTCTAGATATGAGACTAATGCTTGCTAATTATTTTCGGTATAAGGCTAATACATGCTAATCATTTCAGATTTAAGCCAACACATGTTAATCATTCTAGATATGACACTAATACTTGCTAATACTTACTAATTATTCTGGGTATAAAGTTAATACATGCTAATTATCTTAGGTATGAAGTTAATATATGCTAATCATCCTAGATTTAAGCCAACACATGCTTTATAAACACTAAACATCGCATGGAAATGAGCCTAATACTAAAGGCCTAGACTAATCATCCTAGATTAGCTACTAATTTAGTTAAAAGTTGAGAACACCTACCTCTGTGAAGTTCGTAGCAGCAGACCCCTTCTAGCAGAGCTTTGCCCCAACCTTTAGCTAAGCTAGAATGGGAATGGGGTAGCAAAAGGGGATGTTATAGGGTCTAGTATGAACGGATAGGGGACAAGATCTGAAATAATGAGTCTTTACAGCTTGCACAGGCTGGAGAGATAAGAGATAGGCTGGAGAGATAAGAGACAATTGTTTGGACATATAACCCATGGCCCAATTCGTAAGTGCAAGATTAGCTTATAACATATAATTATTTGGCAAAAAGGGTAGATACATGGTGGATGCTAGGATTTGAACCCTAGTCATTGGGTTGGAAGGCAAGCCACTTAACCAACTACACTAGGAAGCCACTTGTTAAGTGAATAACCTTTACATAACATAACAGGGTCGACTCATCAGTTCATGTGAACAGTGTTGCGTCAACCCATCAGTTCATGTGAACAGTACTGCGTCAACCCATCAGTTCACAGCGTCAACCCATCAGTTCACAACGTCAACGCTGTGAACAGACAGGGTCGACCCTGTCAACAGGCAGGGTCGACTCTGCCATTCACTGCGTCGACGCAGTGGACAGGCAGCGTCGACCCTGTCAACAGGCAGGGTCACTGCGTCGACCCTGTCAACAGGCTGCGTCGACCCTGTCAACAGGCAGGGTCGACTCATCAGTTCATCGCGTCAACGCGATGAACTGGCAGGGTCGACTCATCAGTTCATCGCGTCAACGCGGTGAACTGGCAGGGTCGACTCATCAGTTCATTTCCAGTTCACAGGGTTGACTCATCAGTTCATCGCGTCAACGCGATGAACAGTACTGCGTCAACGCGGTGAACTGGCAGGGTCGACTCTGCAGTTCAAATCTGCTCAAAATGATTTAAGGTATTAATCTTTACATATGATAACTTCGTTTCCACTTCTTACATAAACTTCCTAAAGAGTTTATTTAATTTTTTTTTGGCAAATATTAATAATAATAATATATTTTTTTCATTTTTTTAAAGGGTGCTACAGTGGGGATGCCTGAAGAAGGCGTATGATGGAAGTTGAGGACAGATCAGTGGAGGGGAAGAAGCGTCCAATGTGGGGGCCCGGCCGTTCATTGTCATTAATGCAGTAGAAGAGTTGTGAAGAGAAGGCACATGGAAGAAGTCCTCAACCGTCCAAAATAATTAATTAAAGACGTGATGGAGAAAGAAAACGAAAGGTGAATGCACCAGAGGACTTCAATTGGTATACATATATATATTCTAGTCAAATAAACGCGTTACGTGTACGAGTTCACTTTGAGATTTTTTTTAAATTATAATGATATTCAAAAAGAGACATTGTGATTTCTCAAATACTAATCACCTGCCCATAATCATAGAAATAACAGACAAAAAATCAAATGTCATAACTATTTGGTAGATTACCCAACAACATTTAAGTACTTAAATGTCCACCATTTGCTTAGCGACCTTAAAAATAGTACAGACACATCTCCTTAGTACATATGTATATTCATGTAAGTTTCAAAATACGTTATGCCCAATGGGAATGCCAAAAGCAAATGATGTGTATTGCTGGTTGGAAAATCTTCCTAACTATTTTAGAATAAACGACAAGTAATAGTACATTTTTTTTTTGCATTTGATATATCATGAGATATGGAGCCTTTTAGTGTTTTCCTGTTATTCTTGTGCATACAATTAAAATCACTATTTATATTTACTCATTCTAGATTGAAAATATCATCTTGATGTCAACAATAAATCACCCAATGAAAATCATCTCATAAATATATTTCTAGGTTACAAAATATATCATTACGTTATGCATTCAAAGAAAATTTATAATACCTGTTTGGAATCATACCTACCAATTTCATTGTCACAGTTACTCACAAGAAGGTGCACCTATAAACCATTGGAGCACCTAAAGTAGAATGATGATACGACTGATTGAACAAAGAGTCATATATTTTCAAATTTCTACATGGCCATTACCTCTAAGAAAGAAAGAGCAAGAGAGTGGAGCAGCGGTGAGCTAAAAGCTTTACTCTTTTGTTATTATTGAGGGCAACGTGAACAATCTCATCTAACATCGCAAACCATTCCCCAGTACATTATTCACTCTATCCCATCCAAACATATTCAAATCTATTCTATGAAACTGAATGAGTTGATGTCAATTTTTATTTTGAAAGTGAGTCGATGTCAATTATTTGTGTTGGAAAATAATATTCACGGGTAGAGCTATTCTACTAGATCTAAGCACATAAATCAAAGGGAATCAAGATTAAGAGGATCAAACGCAGGTCAAAGCACGTAGTCGCTTTCTTTAGAGTCGTTCCGCCCCTACTCCGGTGCAGATAGACTTCCCGACGGAACTTCCCCCAAGATACGATGACCCAGAACTGGTGGCGACGTGAAGGCGCACTCCAACTCGCGTTGCCGAGGGTGAACACCACAATGACAAACGGCTCTTGCGTGAGGAAGACGACGATGGAAGAGAGGAGTTCAAGAGAGATAGCTTTCGGGTGAGAGAGAACCGAAAACCGTATCTCTCATGGAAAAATGACCCTCTTCAAATACTCTCTTTGGAAGTGACCCTTGACCGAGTCACACACAACCGCCCAAAGAGGAGAATTCGAAGAGACGCGGAGAGAATCCAAGAGACACTCGGTTAAATGGTAAAAAAATTAAAGAAAAATAAAAAAATAAAACAATCCTTCGAGAATCGCACGCACGCACGACACGGCCACAGCAAGGCAAGGCAATTCGCGCATGTGTGATATAGAAGATATGATCCAAAGATCCCACTAGCCTAAATAGGCCAACCTCCATAACCTCCTCAAAAGAATACAAAACAAAGACATGAGTCCCAATAAAAAGTAAATGGAAACCTTTTCCATTTTCCAATGTGGGACTGTTCAACATAAAGAAAGACTCGAACATTTTAAAATTTAAACATAGATTCCAACAATTTGTCTGCACGAAAATCGGATATTTTTATCTTTACCTTGGTAAAATAAATCAAAAACATCACTTTGACTGATTAACATATTTAAAAGGAAGTTGTTAAAGGAAATCATCTATTAAAACATCTTAACGGACCATGTGTTTAATTCTCTCCCCTTCTTGGTGCCTTTTCATATGATGACACAATTTCTGACAAGCTACATGCATAATCTAATGATGCACATAATGCTTTCAGACGAAGACATCTAATATACACAGTTAAAATATATGTCCAAGACTTTTAGTTTTTTTATTTTGAAGGTTACATAGGATTGCTTACATTCATGACACGTTAAAGATGGTTCTGGCTATAATCTTCCCAAGCAGAAAGAAACAAACAGACAAACTCTTTGGTCCTTAGTGTGCATGTCACAGATCATGTTATCTGAGTTGAAACTTGGAATGCTCTCCAATTACCGTATTAAATTGTCATAGGAAAATTGCTCTGCAAGAGGATAACATGCAAGTTGGGGCAGCGAAGCCACAATTCTCATCTCAGAGAAAAGTTATGTATCCTCCATTGCATTAAGATCCAAAAGTCCAGCTCTAAATTCCCCTCAGTTCAGGTGAGTAGCAACTATTCATGGCACCCACTCCTCCCAAACCTTGTGAGGTTGGAGTATATGGTTCCGAGCCAGATTCTCCATTAAAATTCAAGTTATGCAAAAGCTTAAAAAGTTTTTGCTTCTCCTCAGTTGATCGTGTTCTATGTCTCTACCGATAAAGGAGTATAAAGCACTTTATGTTGCCAAAAATACAGTAGGAAAATTGATGGGGGCATCTCTCGTCCTTCACATTTTTTCACAGCTTCGATTGCTCGCCAGCATAGCTCCATTGTGTCCGTCATATTTTTCTGAGTCGAGTCATGTAATTTTCATATTTTATTTGAGTCATGTCATTGTAATTTTCCTTTTATTTGAGTCATGTACATGTTAGTGTTGGTGTGCTACAGGTCAATTTCGGGTCGGGTAGGCCCAATAGTTGTACGATCTTGTTCATTATTAATAAAGTGGTGTTTGAGCGTAAATATGCGATTGTGTTACTTTACGTTGTCCCTAGGATATGTGGTTGTAAAGTCAACTCGAGATGGGATCCCGAACATGAGATTGACTTTACATGAACACATACCTTAAATTGTTCCTGGTTGGAGGGTAATCACTCGGGGACTTTGATTACCTATTAAACCAGTACACATGATGTGTCAGTGACCAGTCTCATGGTCATTGGTGCGGGGCACCAACACATATGTGTAGGTGTATGTCTTTGGAGGATATATACTGAACTGATCCGCTATTGAATCTTCAGATGGTTGATTATACCTAATGTCAACTGAAGATTCAACTGTCTCAGTAGCATCGTTGGTCCTTTGACCTGAGACATTGATCGGATCTTACATGAGGACTGGAATGGTTTAATTACTTAGCTAAGTGACTTTAACCATAAGTCATGAATTGTCGAGTCATTAACCACTCCAGGATACGTGTGAAGATCATCAAAGGTCAAGAGAGGATCGCTCACTGTCGGGTATATATCAGACAGTTCATAGGTCATGACATTGACGCTCCGTTAAATCCCTGGCCAGGGTCGTGTGAGTTCGTTTAGAACGGACGTCATACACTTAAAGGAGGTCATAGTCAAATGGCACGATCATGGGGTTTGACAGAAACCATACCCTTAATCGTACCAGACTCATAGAAGGAGCGAGGGATTATATCGATGCGGTAACTGTGGACTTACAGGTACCAGATATGCTGGTTTAAACCCGGCGTCCTCTAAGATCACGCGGATTTGCTTGACCCAATGTGATCAAAGGTTCGGAATAAATTAAACTATTCTTCGGCTCTAGTAGAAGCGAAGAATACGTTTAATTTACTTCTAATTAGGAATTAGAAGTTAATGGGCCTTAAACTAGAGTGACTATGGGCCTAGAGGATCAGACACAATGGATTCTCGGGTGACGGATTATTATTATACAAATGTATGTATTATTTCTATTTAATTCCTTTTAGAAAGGAGTGTAAATGGAGCTTAATACATATGTATAATAATAGATAGGATATATATATAATTTTGGTCTTTTGGAGCCCTTTTAGAAAATGACCAAACTCTATATATAGCATCCTATGTGAGTTCATTCGAACTCTTCTCTTCCAACCTCTTAAGCTAATCAAGCATTAGGCTTAAGGGAGAGGTTTAGCCTCCCCCTTTCTCCCCCTTGCTCTCTCTCTCCAGAAGGTGATAGAGTCGGGAAAAGTTACGTCGGGGAGGTACCGTCGCTGCGCAAGGGTCCGTGTTGATCTACTCTAGAGGCCGTACAGCTGTGCGGCTTGATATTTTACATCGGGCATCGCGGACAGCGTCGTTCCGCGTAAGGTGAAACACGCAACCCGTAATTAGGGTATTAGAAACACCGATTAGAGCACAGATTAAGTTTTCCATAACACCGGGATTGGGCAAATGAAATTTTTGTTATCCGCTGCGTCGTTCGTAGGTGCTGTGCGAAACCTTACAGTGGTATAAGAGTCAGGTTCGCGCTCTGGTCGGTGTTTTTATAGTTTTATAGAACCGTATTTAAAAGGGGATTAAATCTTCAATTGTTATTGCCACAAGGGGATGCTGGGCATCGCTGGAGTAATTTTAAAAAAAAAATTTCAGGCCCGGTTTGGGCGCACTGCGCCTTCCGCGTGCGCCGCGTGGGCAGCGCACGCGACGCCCGCGGGGGCAGGCGCCCGCACGCGCTCGCGGCGCGTGGCCGGCGCCGCCTGGCGGGCGCTACGGCCCGCCACACGGCAGGCGCCTGCGGCGCCCGCCTCGCCTGCGCGAAGGCGGGCGGGTGCGCTCGCCCACGCGGGCAGCAGCGCCCGCGTGGCGGCAATTTTTTTTTAATTTTTAATTTTAAAAAAAATTATTTTTATCTTTTTAATTTATTGTGCCCTAATATATTAATATATATATATTATATATATATATATATATATATATGAAAATGCACAGTAAATTAAATAGGACTTTATCTTGTAGTATAATTGTATTATCTCAAAAGTAAATGTCAAATGTTAAATTTTATTTAACCGTCTTGAATTTATCGATGTAAGATGATTACTATTTATCTTGAGATAAAATGGTAATAATTGAAGTTACTTTAGTAAATTTTAATTTTTAAAATTTTAATTATGAGATAATTAGAAATTTTAAATTTTATTGAAGTTAAATTATGTAAAATTTAATTATTTAAATTTAATTATTAGATAATTATTAAATTTAAATTTTAAATTTTATAAAATTACTAATTGAGGATAATTACATTATTTTAAATTTACTTTCAAACAAAATTATTAGTTAATTAGTTTGAAATTAAATTTAAATTATTGACATGTTTAAATTTTAAATTTAAATTTGATTATTAGATAATTAAATTTAAATTTAAATTTAATTAATTATCTCAATTAGATGTCCCTGTAGAAAATGATGGTTCTTTACGTGCTCTACTTTATTTACCTTGTATTGGCCTGCTTGTGTGTTTAATTTTAGTTAATCATGCTTTGATTTTTAAAATTAAACAAAGCTAGCCTATTTTTGTTTGCACATCCCAATTTTAAATTCAAAAGTAAGGATTATTTTTAGAAAATAACCTTTGATTGATTTTATTTAAATAGGTTGGCAAGTGATCATGGACTTAGATTAATGTAATTAATTAGGGTCTGTGAACCTCCTTTCTCTCTCTGTTAAAATTCTAATGTACTTCTATCTTCCTCCATTGTTGTACTCGCCCTGAGGGCTTCTGGAATTTTATTGATATGTAATTTACTTTTTTCCAACCTGCGAGCTGTGTAAAACTTGTAATTACTGTGGCGTCAGAGTTTGAAAGCGCGGAGCACACCCGACGAGGACGATCTAGCTGCTTCGGAAGCAGGCCGGATGTCTTAGTTACATTAGGGTTAAAGTCCATGAACACTTGTGTTTTAATTTTGCATTGGATGTATTTACTTTGTGCAAACTACTAGGTATGGTAAATATATTGGATATATTTATATTACCACCTAGGGTGAGATCAAGATAAAATTAAATTCTCTCGCGATTAAATTTTAGATCTTGTAAGCGTGGCTCTACGAGTCGTCGTGGCCCTCCATCATTATGGAGTGAATGAACGTCTTTATTTCATAGATTTGTTGTACTTTCCACAAGGTCCATGAGTTTGAGGGCGGGATTAAACTCCAAGGCTCGGCCTCAATGGGGTGAGGAATTGAACTCGACTTTGTTATGCTTTCCACAAGGGTCGGGTCATGAACTCATTGCTATGTAGTAATGATGGTTAGATCTAACCGAGAATATCATTTGTTGTGCTTTCCACAATGGGATGATTTCTCGGGGGCCGAATATCAGATATTACATTAGATGCAAGTACTTGTTGACTGCCCTTGAGATGGTGTATGGCTTGTTGTGCTTTCCACAAGGTCGTACATCAGTCTCGTTGGGATTCCGACTCACTAGGTTGATCTCGTTGATCTCCCGTTCTATATACTGAGGGTTATATAGTTCGATCGAAAAATAGTGGAACTAACTAAGATAGAAAATCACATCTAAGTTAGAATTTGAACACATGCTAAGTTATCTTTTATTTCTTATCCAGATTACAATGTCGTCGTCCAACCCCCTCCGCGGCATCTTGGATGCAAATAGATTAACTGGACCGAACCACTCGGATTGGCTGCGTAATCTACACATAGTCCTTACCGCCGAAAAGATTGCGTACATGTTGGACACGGTTCATTCTGAGCCAGCTCCTGATGTCGACGAGGGCGAGTTACTGGCTTATGCCAAGTGGTCTGAGAACTCATCCCTATCCCAATGTTACATGTTGGCCTATATGGCTCCCGAGCTGCAGAGGTAATTTGAAAAGACTGATTTTAGAAGTATACTTCTCAATCTACGTCAACTCTTCGGGGAGCAGGGTAGGATTGAGAGGTATGACATCTCCAAAAGATTTTTCAGGACACGGATGTCTGAGGGTTCATCAGTACATGCCCATGTATTGAAAATGATGGAGTTGATTGAAAGACTCAATGCATTGGGATTCAAGTTGGATCTTGAACTATGCATTGATCTTATACTCCAGTCATTGTCCGATTCTTTTTCTTCCTTTATCAAAAACTTTAACATGAATAGAATTGATGCAACTCTCCCAGAGCTGCTCAATATGTTAAAGAGTGCTGAAGGAACCATGCAGAAAGATAAACCATCTTCGTCTGTAATGATTGTTGGTCGGGCCAACAAGAAAAGGAAGGCCTCTCAAATATCCACCACAAGTAACAAAGGGAAGGGAAAGAAAAAGGTCACAGTTAAGTAACTCGCCAAAGTTGATAAAGAGAAGGGCAAGAAGAATGAAAAGGAAGACAAATATTTTCGATGCGGGGAAACTGGGCATTGGAAAAGGAATTGCAAGGTAATTCTAAATGAAGATATTTTTATCATAGACCTTAATTTGTCATATATAGAATCCACATCATGGGTATTGGATACTGGATGTGCATCTCATATTTGTAATTCTGTGCAGGTGCCGGCAAATAGAAGGCGATTGGGCAAAAATGAGATTGAACTGAGGATGGGCAATGGAGCTTTAGTTTCTGCCAAAGTTGTCGGGACTGCACGCCTCAGTTTACCTTCAGGAGATATTCTGGAGCTGAATGATTGTTATTATGTTCCTAATATTATTAAAAATATTATTTCAATCTCTGGCTTGTATAACATTAGATATACATTGGCTTTTAATAGTACCGGGTGCTCTATAACGAATAATGATTTGATTATAGCCAATGGTTCATTAGTCAATGGTCTTTATGTATTAGATACATGTTCTAATGTTATGCAAATTTTCAATGCTGATGAAGTGAATTCTGCATATCTATGGCATTGCAGACTTGGTCATGTAGGTGAGAAAAGAGTCTCTCACTTACACTCAAATGGGTATTTGAATTCATTCGAATACAAGCCATTTGATACCTGTGAGTCGTGTCTCATGGGGAAAATGACCAAGGCTCCCTTTAGTGGACATGGTGAGAGGGCTGTTGACCTTCTCGAGCTCATACAGTCGGATGTGTGTAGAGTCATGTCCATGGAGATAACATGGGGTCATCTCTATTTTATTTCTTTTATTGATGACTTCTCTAGATATGGCTATGTGTATTTAATAAGACATAAATCACAAATCTTTGAGAAGTTTAAGGAGTATAAGAATGAAGTAGAGAAACAGACAGGCAAAAGTATTAAGGCTCTTCGATCGGATCGAGGAGGTGAATACTTAAGCCATGAATTCACTTCTTATCTTAAAGACCATGGAATAGTTTCTCAGTGGACTCCACCGTATACACCACAGCACACTGATGTATCCGAGAGGAGAAATAGGACATTGTTAGACATGATCTGATCCATGATATCTATGTCAAGACTACCCTTATCTCTCTGGGGCTATACATTAGAGACTGCAGTATATTTATTGAATAGGATCTCAAGTAAATCAGTTCCTTCTATACCATATGAGATATGGAAGGGTAGAAAACTAAATTTTAATCACATTAAAATTTGGGGGTGTCATGCTCATGTAAAGAAGAACGAGAGTGATAAGCTTGAGTCGAGAATCGATAAGTGTAGGTTTGTGGGATATCCAAAGGAGACGTTTGGATATTATTTCTATCACCCTTCTGAGTAAAGGGTCTTAGTGGCCAAGAGAGTTGTATTTCTAGAAAGAGAATATCTACTCCAGAAAAATAGTGGGAGCCAGATAGAATTGGACGAGGTCCAAGAACCACAACCCGTAGACACAAGCTCATTAGATGAGATTGTATCGGTTGATCCTATTCAAAATGAAACACTGACACCATGGAGATCTGGTAGACTACCGAGAGAATCTGAGAGATATGTTGGACATGTCTCAGAGGGGTCCTCTAAGGTATGTATCGATGAGGATGATGATCCTCACTCGTACCAGGAGGCGATCCGTAGTGTAGACTCCGAGAAATGGCAAGAGGCAATGAATTCAGAGATCCAGTCCATGTACACCAACAAAATTTGGAACTTAGTTGATGTACCCGAAGGGAAAGTCCCTATCGGCAGCAAATAGATTTTCAAAAGGAAAATCGGTGCAGATGGACAGATTGACACATACAAGGCTAGACTAGTGACGAAAGGATATCGTCAAAGGCAAGGTATTGACTATGACGAGACGTTTTCGTCGGTATCCATGGTTAAGTCAATCAGAATCCTCTTTGTCATTACAGCATACCTGGATTATGAGATCTGGCAAATAGATGTGAAGATAATTTTTCTTAATGGAAATCTGTCAGAAGAGGTGTACATTGTACAGCCTGAAGGATTCACCTCCAAGCTACATCCTAATAAGGTATGCAAACTTCAAAGATCCATTTATGGATTAAAGCAGACATCTAGAAACTGGAACTTAAGATTTGACGAGGCTGTCAAATCTTTCAACTTCATTCGGAATGAAGATGAACCCTGTATTTACAAGAAGGTCAGTGGGAGCTCTGTGACCTTCTTGGTCCTTTATGTTGATGGCATCTTACTCATTGGGAATGATGTAGAGATGTTGACATCAACTAACTCTTGGTTGTCCAAGACTTTCTCCATGAAGGATTTGGGAGAAGCATCCTATGTGCTGGGCATAAGGATCTATCGAGATAGATCTAAAAGGATATTAGGATTATCCCAATCCATGTACATAGACACTATCCTCAAAAGGTTTAGGATGAAAAATTCCAAGAGAGGTCTCATTCCCATGAGACATGGAATTTGCCTATCCAAGGGGATGAGTCCTAAAACTTCTGAGGATGTGGCACACATGAATAAGGTACCCTATGCTTCGGCGATAGGGTCAATCATGTATGCAATGCTATGTACACGACCTGATGTTGTCAATGCATTAAGCATTGTCAGTAGATATTAGGTAAATCCAGGCGAAGAGCACTGGAAGGCAGTAAAGGGTATCCTTAAGTACCTGCGAAGGGTTAATGATCTTTTTCTGCTTTATGGAGGAGAGGACCTACAGCTTAGAGATTACACAGATTCTAGTTTCAAGTCAGATCCAGATGACTACAAATCTATGTCTGGATTTGTATTCATGTTGAATGGAGGGGCAGTCAGTTGGAGAAGCTCCAAGCAAGATACGACTGCAGATTCGACGACGGAGGCGGAATATATTGCTGCAGCTGAAGCTGCTAAAGAAGCCGTCTGGATGAAGAAATACATCTTAGAACTTGGCATAGTTCCCGAGATATCAGCTCCCATCCCATTATTTTATGATAATAATGGGGCCATCGCCCAGGCGAAGGAACCGAGATCTCACCAAAGGTCAAAGCATATTCTCAGGCGCTTTCACCTTATTCGGGAGATTGTTGATCGTGGAGATGTGACGGTAGAGCGTGTACCGTTAGAAGACAACATAGCAGATCCACTGACTAAGCCTTTGACACAGACTGTATTTGAGCGTCATCGGGATAAGATGGGCCTCAAAGTTGTGGGCAATTGACTGTACTTCAAGTGGGAGATTGTTAGTGTTGGTGTGCTACAGGCCAATTTCGGGTCGGGTAGGCCCAATAGTTGTACGATCTTGTTCATTATTAATAAAGTGGTGTTTGAGCGTAAATATGCGATTGTGTTACTTTACGTTGTCCCTAGGATATGTGGTTGTAAAGTCAGCTCGAGATGGGATCTCAAACATGAGATTGACTTTACATGAACACATACCTTAAACTGTTCCTGGTTGGAGGGTAATCACTCGGGGACTTTGATTGCCTATTAAATCAGTACACATGATGTGTCAGTGACCAGTCTCATGGTCATTGGTGCGGGGCACCAACATATATGTGTAGGTGTATGTCCTTGGAGGATATATACTGAACTGATCCGCTATTGAATCTTCAGATGGTTGATTATACCTAATGTCAACTGAAGATTCAACTGTCTCAGTAGCATCGTTGGTCCTTTGACCTGAGACATTGATCGGATTTTACACGAGAACTGGAATGGTTTAATTATTTAGCTAAGTGACTTTAGCCATAAGTCATGAATTGTCGAGTCATTAACCACTCCAGGATACGTGTGAAGATTATTAAAGGTCAAGAGGGGATCGCTCACTGTCGGGTATATATGAGACAGTTAATGGGTCATGACATTGACGTTCCGTTAAATCCCTGGTCAGGGTCGTGTGAGTTCGTTTAGAACGGACGTCATACACTTTCAGGAGTTCATAGTCAAATGGCACGATCATGGGATTTGACAGAAACCATACCCTCGATCGTACCAGACTCATAGAAGGAGCGAGGGATTATATCGATGCGGTAACTGTGGACTTACAGGTACCAGATAGGCTGGTTTAAACCCGACGTCCTCTAGGATCACGCGGATTTACTTGACCCAACGTGATCAAAGGTTCGGAATAAATTAAACTATTCTTCGACTCTAGTAGAAGCGAAGAATACGTTTAATTTACTTCTAATTGGGAATTAGAAGTTAATGGGCCTTAAACTACAGTGACTATGGGCCTAGAGGATCACACACAATGGATTCTTAGGTGACGGATTATTATTATACAAATTTATGTATTATTTCTATTTAATTCCTTTTGGAAAGGAGTGTAAATGAAATTTAATACATATGTATAATAATAGATAGGATATATATATAATTTTGGTATTTTGAAGCCCTTTTAGAAAATGACCAAACTCTATATATAGCATCCTACGTGAGTTCATTCGAACTCTTCTCTTCCAACCTCTTAAGCTAATCAAGCATTAGGCTTAAGGGAGAGGTTTAGCCTCCCCCCTTTCTATCCCTTGCTCTCTCAATCTCCAGAAGGTGATAGAGTCGGGGAAAGTTACGCCGGGGAGGTACCCTCGTTGCGCAAGGGTCCGTGTGGATCTACTCTAGAGGCCGTACAGCTGTGCGGCTCGATATTTTGCATCGGGCATCGCGGACAGCGTCGCTCCGTACAAGGTGAAACACGTAACCCGTAATTAGGGTCTTAGAAACACTAATTAGAGCACAAATTAAGCTTTCCATAACACCGGGATCGGGCAAATGAAATTTTTGTTATCCGCTGCGTCGCCCGTAGGTGCTGTGCGAAATTTTACAGTACCTAGGTTAATGAGTCATCACCTAGGTTAAGTGTCATTAGATTGTTTAGAATGGTTATTGGGCCCAATTTTTTGGGCTAGGCCCAGGGGCGCCCCTACCCCCTATAAGGTTTCGCACATCACCTACGGGCGACGCAGCAGATAACAAAAATTCATTTGCCCGATCTCGGTGTTGTGGAAAGCTTAATCTATGCTCTAATCGGTGTTTCTAAGACCCTAATTACGGGTTACGTGTTTCACCTTGCGCGGAACGACGCTGTCCGCGATGTCCGATGCAGAATATCGAGCCGCACAGCTGTACGGCCTCTAGAGCAGATCCACACGGACCCTTGCGCAGCGACGGTACTTCCCCGACGTAACTTTCCCCGACTCTATCACCTTCTGGAGAGAGAGAGAGAGAGCAAAGGGGAGAAAGGGGGGAGGCTAATCCTCCACTTAAACTTATGTGCTTGCTTAAGCTTAAGAGGTTGGAAGAGGTGAAGAGTTCGAATGAACTCACGTAGGTGCCATATATATAGGATTTGGACCCTTTTCTAAAGACCTCCAAAGTACCAAAATTGTATATATGACCTTTCCATTATTATACATATGTATTAAGCCCCATTTACACTCCTTTCCAAAAGGAATTAAAGGGAATTAATACATACACTTGTATAATAATAATCCGTCACCCAAGAATCCATTGTGTGTGATCCTCTAGGCCCATAGTCACTCTAGTTTAAGGCCCATTAACTTCTAATTCCCAATTAGAAGTAAATTAAACGTATTCTTCGCTTCTACTAGAGTCGAACAATAGTTTAATTTATTCCGAACCTTTGATCACGTTGGGTCAAGCAAATCCGCGTGATCCTAGAGGACCCCGGGTTTAAATCAACCTGTCTGGTACCTGCAAGTCCACATTTACCGCATCGATATAATCCCTCGCTCCTTCTATGAGTATGGTACAATCGCAGGTACAGTTTCTGTCAAACCCCATGATCGTGCCATTTGACTATGACCTCCTTAAAGTGTATGACGTTCGTTCTAAACGAACTCATACGACCCTGGCCAGGGATTTAACGGAACGTCAATATCATGACCCATTAACTGTCTGATATATACCCGACAGTGAGCGATCCCTTCTTGACCATTGACGATCTTCACACGTATCCTGTAGTGGTTAACGACTCGGCAACTCATGACTTATGGTTAAAGTCACTTAGTCAAGTAATTAAATCATTCCAGTCCTCGTGTAAGATCCGATCAATGTCTCAGGTCAAAGGACCAACGATGCTACTGAGACTGTTGGATTTTCAGTTGACATTAGGTATAATCAACCATCTGAAGATCCAATAGCAGATCAGTTCAGTGTACATCCTCCAAGGACATACACCTACACATATGTGTTGGTGCCCCGCACCATTGACCATGAGACTGATCACTAACACATCATGTGTACTGGTTTAGTAGGTAATCAAAGTCCCCGAGTGATGACCCTCCAACCAGGAACAGTTTAAGGTATGTGTTCATGTAAAGTAAGTCTCATAATCGAGATCCCATCTCGAGTTGACTTTACAACCACGTATCCTAGGGACAACGTAAATTAACACAATCGCATATTTACGCTCAAACACCACTTTATTAATAATGAATAAGATCGTACAACTATTGGACCTACCCGACCCGAAATTGGCCTGTAGCACACCAACGCTAACAATCTCCCACTTGAACTACAGCCAATTACCCACAACTTTGAGGCCCATCTTGTCCCGATGGCGCTCAAATACAGTCTGTGTCAAAGGCTTAGTCAGTGGATCTGCTATGTTGTCTTCTGACGGTACACGCTCTACCATCACATCTCCGCGATCAACAATCTCCCGAATAAGATGAAAGCGCCTGAGAATATGCTTTGACCTTTGGTGAGATCTCGGTTCCTTCGCCTGGGCGATGGCCCCATTATTATCGCAAAATAATGGGATGGGAGCTGATATCTCGGGAACTACGCCAAGTTCCAAGATGAATTTCTTCATCCAGACAGCTTCCTTAGCAGCTTCAGCTGCAGTAATATATTCCGCCTCCATCGTCGAATCTACAGTCGTATCTTGCTTGGAGCTTCTCCAACTGACTGCCCCTCCATTCAACATGAATATAAATCCAGACATGGATTTGCAGTCATCTGGATCTGACTGGAAAGTAGAATCTGTGTAAGCTCTAAGCTGTAGGTCCTCTCCTCCATAAAGTAGAAAAAGATCCTTAGCCCTTCGCAGGTACTTAAGCATACCCTTTACTGCCTTCCAGTGCTCTTCGCCTAGATTTTCCTGATATCTACTGACAATACTTAAAGCATTGGCAACATCAGGCCGTGTACATAGCATTGCATACATGATTGACCCTATCGCCGAAGCATAGGGTACCTTATTCATGTGTGCCACCTCCTCAGAAGTTTTAGGACTCATCCCCTTGGATAGGCAAATTCCATGTCTCATGGGAATGAGACATCTCTTAGAATTTTCCATCCTAAACCTTTTGAGGATAGTGTCTATGTACATGGATTGAGATAATCCTAACATCCTTTTACATCTATCTCGATAGATCCTTATGCCCAGCACATAGGATGCTTCTCCCAAATCCTTCATGGAGAAGGTCTTGGACAACCAATACTTAGTTGATGTCAACATCTCTACATCATTCCCAATGAGTAAGATGTCATCAACATAAAGGACCAAGAAGGTCACTGAGCTCCCACTGACCTTCTTGTAAACACAGGGTTCATCTTCATTCTGAATGAAGTTGAAAGATTTGACAGCCTCGTCAAATCTTAAGTTCCAGTTTCTAGATGTCTGCTTTAATCCATAAATGGACTTTTGAAGTTTGCATACCTTATTAGGATGTAGCTTGGAAGTGAATCCTTCAGGCTGTACCATGTACATCTCTTCTAACAGATTTCCATTAAGAAAAACTATCTTCACATCCATTTGTCCGATTTCATAATCCAGGTATGCAGCAATGGCAAGGAGGATTATGATTGACTTAACCATGGCTGCCGGTGAAAACGTCTCGTCATAGTCAATGCCTTGCCTTTGACGATATCCTTTCGCCACTAATCTAGCCTTATATGTGTCAACCTGTCCATCTGCACCGATTTTCCTTTTGAAAATCCATTTGCAGCCGATAGGGACCTTCCCTTCGGGTACATCAACTAAGTTCCAAACTTTGTTGGTGTACACGGACTGGATCTCTGAATTCATTGCCTCTTGCCATTTCTCGGAGTCTACACTATGGATCGCCACTTGGTACGACTGAGGATCATCATCCTCATCGATACATACCCTAGAGGACCCCTCTGAGACATGTCCAACACATCTCTCAGGTTCTCTCGGTAATCTACCAGATCTCCGTAGTGTCAGTGTCTCACTTTGAATAGGATCAACCGATACCGTCTCATCTAATGAGTTTGTGTCTATGGGTTGTGGTTCTTGGACCTCGTCCAATTCTATCTAGCTCCCACTATTTTTCTGGAGTAGATATTCTCTTTCCAGAAATACAGCTCTCTTGACCACTAAGACCCTTTGCTCAGAAGGGTGATAGAAATAATATCCAAACGTCTCCTTTGGATATCCCACAAACCTACACTTATCGATTCTCGACTCAAGCTTATCACTATCTTACTTCTTTACATGGGCAGGACACCCCCAAATTTTAATGTGATTAAAATTTGGTTTCCTGCCCTTCCATATCTCATATGGTATAGAAGGAACTGATTTTACTTGAGATCCTATTCAATAATAAAGCTGCAATCTCTAATGCATAGCCCCAGAGAGACAAGGGTAGTCCTGACATAGACATCATGGATCGGACCATGTCTAACAATGTCCTATTTCTCCTTTCGGATACACCATTGTGCTGTGGTGTATACGGTAGAGTCCACTGAGAAACTATTCTATGGTCTTTAAGATAAGAAGTGAATTCATGGCTTATGTAACGACCCGAGAATCTGATTACCGGGAAGGCCCGATAACCCGAGACTCGCACTGCCGCCCACGAGCCGGGATGGCTCGGAAGGGCTAAAAGGAGTGTGGAGGCACAAAGAAATAGGAAATAAAGTAGGACAATCTAACAATTAACATAAATAAACAAACAACTACAGCTACAACAGAGTCCAGTCCAATAGAAAGTACAGTCTAAAGCAGTAAAACGTACCATATGCCAAGTGAACACTCGGCCCGGCAAGCTGGCAACTGAGAACCTCCGCTCCGCACCCTCGAACCGCGAGGAAGAACCGCTACCCCTGAAAAGCAGGGAATGAGTCTCCAAAATAGAGACTCAGCAGGGATCCCGCGGAACCCCAACCGGAAACAACGACGGTAGCGGAAAGGAGAGCTACAACTATAGCAGGAACAGCAAACCGGTGGCCGGTCAAAAACTCGGCACTACAGCTACTCCTACTGCCAGAAGGCAGACCTCGATCACGCCATCGAAGCTACCGAACCATGCTAGTACCACCTACCGAAGTAAAAACACATGGCAACCACGCCGTAGAGGCCTGTCCCCCGGACACAGCTGACCTGGACACGCTGTCCAAGGTGCAACCCCGACCATCCGATCGCGGGTACCGCCCAACAAGACCCAACCTCGGTAAAGCCACTAGCACTAATCTCATGACGCAAAAACCAACACACGCGTCATGGCGAACCAACCGAAACTCAACGGTCAACACGACCGAAACCCGAAGGTCAGAGTCACGAAAACTGACAGTCTGTCACTCCGTACTCGACAGGAGTACCACCCATTAGAAGCACACCCGGTAGCGTCCCCTGACGTCTTACACCGTACCGCAGGTGAACCGCCTGACGTGGTAGGTCCTACCCGAGGCGCGAACACCGTACAAGTAACCACAAACAAGTAACTAGCTGGGGTCACGCCCGTCGACGTGGGTCCAACCGCCCCCAACCACGTGTGCACACACAGACCTTGCGTCACTAGGTCTGGTCCTCTGATCGATTTTCCCCTGGCACTGGACTCTGATGTGACGAGGGACCCGACGGTAACCGGTCCACAAACCGCCTCTAAGGGTAAGCCCGTACACCACTCCCTGGTGCGACCAGCACACGCGTACTGGTAGGCTACGACTAGTGGAGGGTCACTGAAGGAGTAGACTCTCAAGTCAACGGAAAACAACGTCCGAATCCGACGACGTACGGGGACCACCCAACGTACCGGCCCCGTCGCACGGTGACCACAATCGGAGAAGAAACGGGACTCACAGTCCACGGTCACGCACGCACCATGCGGTAGAGTCGAGAAAACTCAAGTGGCGCTAAGCCACTGGACTCTGGACAGTCCTCTAGACGCACTACACCCAACGGTCCTTGAGTCACAAGACTCGGGGTCAAGACCGTTGTACGCAACAACACAAGGCCGTCAATCTAGTCCAATCTCTAGGTCTAAAACCACGGTAGCACAAGTACCGAGACAACTCACGAGTCATCAAGACCACTCCCTCGGAAAGGGAATGCAAAGGACTAAGGCCACCCACACGGGCCACACGGAAAACACAGAAGCACGATTCCCAGGGTAGCACACAAGCCACCACGATGATTTCCCATCTTGTAGCAAGCGGGAAACCTCCAGCCCCAGGCCGGATAACTGGACTCGCAGTCCAAGGCCAAGCACATGGCTCACATGGGAATTGCCTTCCAAAGAAAACCCACGACATGTGGGGGAGACCCCACCGCACACCCACCGATGCACGATGACTCGATCAAGCGTAAACACTACAACCAGGAACACATGAGGTCACCCGGACCTACCACACCTATGGACACGCTAATCGAGGTAACACGGTCCCTCCCGACATCCCAAAAACATAGACACAGAACCCATGGGGTGTCCGGGATACTCGCAAGGCCGGAGGTCGACCACTGGGTCACAACCGGGTCGACTGGAGACCAAAACAACACCATCGGAGCGCTAAAAGGTCACCTGGACCCTTAAGCTTGTGACACGCAAAACGAGATAAGTGGGACAACCTATGGACACCCAAAGACACGGTCACAGAACTCCACGGGGTGTCCGAGACACTCACGAGACCTAAAGTCAACCACGGGGTCGCAACCGGGTTGACCGGAGGTCAAAACAGCGCAAACAGGAACTAGAACGTGATACTGGTCACCTGGTGACCGCGACCAGATAGTGGTCGACCGGGGACCGCGACCAGATGGTAGCGGTCGACCGGAGACCGCGACCATGCTGTCACGGTCACCTCACGACCGCAACTAGCCACGCGCAACCCCGCTGGTAGCGGTCGCCCGAGGACCGCGACCTGATAGTAGCGGTCATCCCATGACCGCGACTAGACCAAAGCGGTCTATCGCATGACCGCGACGCTCGAAGGCCTCCTCAACCAAAACACAAAGGATGAACGCGTTTCTCCCAAGACCGTGACCAATGAACGCGGTTTCTGGTGGACCGCGACTATTTCGGAAAATCGAGAACGGCGGGAAAATGCCCCAAAATCCACGCCATGCCCCCAAACATCCACGGATGACGGGGAAAACATAGGGGAAGCCCCCAAATAACCCCTAGCATGCATCTACGGCCTCGGATTGGCCAGAAACGTAATGAAACGGGAGATCGGCCCACAAGCCCTAAAACATGGATTTTGCCCAAATCACCCCGTTTGGCCCGCTCGGCTCACCGTAGCCTACGAAACTTGCGGGAAAGGAAGTGCACGAGATGGGGGTCCATCACCCTACCTCCACCAAAGATTTCATGCACCGTTGACGCCGATCCACGAAGAAAACGCCGTTGAAGCCTCGCCGCTCTACGAACTCACGGCCGGGCTTCACCGCGCCCTCGAGCCTCGATCCTCGACCCATCCTCGCCGTCCTCCTCGCCCCCGCCTCGATCCGTCGGCCGCCGGAGAGGAGAGAGTGAGAGGAGAGAGTGGGAGAAGAGAGAGAGGGTGAGAGTGAGAAATGAGAGGAAGAGAGAGGGTGGGGGTATATATAGGAAAATCCGAAAAATCAGAAAAATCCTGAAAAATAGAAAATCACACCCTCGCGATCCTCGGAACGCACCGATCGCAACGGTACCACACTCTCCTAGGTGAACGGCCCGGTTCACCCGCAACGAGGTTCCGAAGGGAAAGCCGAAACCCACGCCGGGAATCGAAAAACACACGCGAAAAAAGCCGCGGAACGCCTCCGGGCCTCCGAAACGACTCCGGATCGCGCCGATCCGAACACGAAAAATGTCCGAAACGAAATTTCAGACACAACGGAGTCGGACGCTCCGAGAAACCAGATCTGGGACCCACGAACGAGGATCTGAAAAACCCGGGGCATTACAGCCCTCCCCCCTTAAAGGAATTTCGTCCTCAAAATTCAGGACCTAACACAAAGTCATAGGGGAAGAACACTGAACGAACTGACAACGCTGTCAGAGCCCCAGCACAGAAAATCTCTGTTCTCATGAAAACACCAGTCCTGAGGGACACAGCTAGACTTACAATCACAAGCAACACCTCGCTCCTCGCGCCGAGCACACTGGCCAACAGAGCAGGCATATACCAAAGGACACAGTCCGACATCACCTCAGACAATGCGTGAATCCATCATGGCACTGCAGCCACAATCTTGCTCACCGAGGAATCACAACCCTCGACACGAGCAACACCTACTGATTCATCCAATGGTCGGCAGACAAATCGCACATCAGCTTCGCAGCCAGCTGACAGGTCGCACACCCTCCTCAAGGGAGCAACCAAAACAGAGCCTCCACCAGCTCAGGCAGTCCTCTCCGCAGACCGCAACCAGAACATCGGCTCAGCACCAAGAAACACCTCACACATGGCAAGCCGAAAGCCAGGCATAACACTGTGCCAACTCTTGTCAGAAGATAAACTTCGACAAAGTCCAGATCCCATCCGGAAAGGCACATCAGAGAAATGACCACCAAAGGTCTCGCTGGCACATGGCTCTCGCCACGCTCGAGCCCCAACAACCAGCATCTTCTGTCTCTGAAAAGACCATCCACTGGTCACCAACTGCTCGTCAACGGGAAACCTCCGCTTGCTCAGCTTCTTCCTTCTTTCCTGGTCCTCAACCGGGTCCAAAGGAAACATTCCAAACTTCGGCAAGCCATCCGTCGACTCACACACAGACTGAAGCCGCATCTCGAGCTGCACTCCTCTTGGACACCGCATCCGAGCTCGAACATCGCTCCAACTCGACCCTCTCGGGGAGCACGACGAAACCAAATGACGGATCCTAGTGTCTTCAATCACCACCTCACTGGACTCAGACTCACAGGGGAATCATCCCATGCTGGTCACCAAACCAGGGATAACCATTGCGACACCAACGTCTTATCAAGGACCATCCTCCGACGCCCATCTCACAAAAGGCCTCCGCCCACAGGCGTCACTCATCCATCTGGTCTCATCAAATCCTTCGATCAATGCAAGTGGACACCTGACAATCCCGATTCCGCCCTTACCACAGAGCCACGGGACACCACCAGAACAGTGCTCACGGGTCCCTAAGCAATAAACATCTCACCGTCACAATCCGACAAGACAGTAGAACCAACAGACACTGCTGTGGTCGGTCACACGGTTAAGCTCACTGGCCACTCATAGCAGTCAACCGGGACCCATAGTCTGCCAGAGACCACTTCCCCAAAAACGATCTCATCCGAGGACACGACTGGGAACACAAGTCGGGCGCCAAGCCACCGACTCTGACCAACACGTCCTCGACCTCCGTCAGGCGACATCCTCAACAACCTCATCCAGGTCCAACACCGACGCCTGACACGGCATCCAACACAGGAACATGGTACTCATGCGGCGCACTAGTCAGCACTTTTCCCCAACACTCCATCCTGCCAGTGCCAACAACCATAATACCTCGAGCAACGGCACGGCAACAACACGTTTCACACCGAGGAACCCATCCTCCGATGCTCAACGCAAACTCAGAAATCCGCCCGTAGCAACCAACGCTATGATCCTGAACCAGTGGGTTATGGGCCCACCACGCTTCCGCTGCGCACTCAAATCCGCGCGCACAGCTGAGAAAGTAAAACACCGCCCAACCAGCACTCGTCCTTCCGGAACAGCGCCAGCACCCTCACACGACAAGGGAATGGGCACAACTTCTCACAGGCAACCACCCTGCCAAGACAAGGAGCACGTCTCGCACGGACTTCATGGCACACAAGGCCAACCAATCCGAACACACAATGCAAGATGACGATCCTTAGCCAAACGCAATCTCTCCAACCAAAGGAGAAACCAACGCACTTTCGACCAACGGAAGAACTCCACGCTCGACCTGACCTCGAACCTCGCCCACGCTGGAAACAGCACCATCCAGCACCAAGGAAAACCATCGCTTCCATCAGGTCAGCGCCTCTGACACACTCGACGAGTGTCACGTCGGACCACAATCACAGCATCTCTCGATGCATCACCGCTGTAATTCCTCGAACTGCAACACGGCATGCCAAGAGCCGCAACACGAGCCATAACAACAACCGCCGATGCTCATCCTCGAGTCCCGAACTTGCCACGGAGCCTTCACATCTCAAACCAACTCCAGGGCGAACACACCCCATTCGCACACAAGAGCGCAGGAGCAAGACTTACTGGGACACCACAGCCCAATCCTGCCTCGAAATCCATAAAACAATCGGGACCGACACGTCATTTCTGACGCCATAGAGCACTACAAGGACATCAGGCTCGACAAATCAACAGCTCACCGAGAAGACATTCCGCTCATGTAACGACCCGAAAACCTCAGGGGCTGGATAAATCTCAAGCTGGAGTGGCCAAAACCGACAGCAGCTCCCTCAGAGCGCGCTCACGGCCACTTAACCACGAACAGTCCTCTCCAGCCACCTGACCACGCCGCAGATTCCTCGAACGCAGCACCACGAACTCACGCCTGCCAGCAACCTCTGCCCAACGCAGCACAACCAGGGCCACCACCGATGAGGGAGAAGGCTCTCGACCTCGATCCTTAGACCCCATGCTGGCACAAAAGCCGCGGACAGCAACCACCTTCACAGCGCCGCACAGCGCACTCAAGCTCTCAAGCGAGAAACTAGGCGGAAAGCGAACACAAAACCCTAAGCCAGCTGCTGACTGTACTAGACCTTACGGACTTTGATCACTGCAATATTTCGAATTCCTATGTACGTCCATAACCACCGCTCTGATACCAGCTGTAACGACCCGAGAATCTGATTACCGGGAAGGCCCGATAACCAGAGACTCGCACCGCCGCCCACGAGCCAGGAGGGCTAAAAGGAGTGTGGAGGCACAAAGAAATAGGAAATAAAGCAGGACAATCCAACAATTAACAGAAATAAACAAACAACTACATCTACAACAGAGTCCAGTCCAACAGAAAGTACAGTCTAAAGCAGTAAAACGTACCACATGCCAAGTGAACACTCGGCCCGGCAAGCTGGCAACTGAGAACCTCCGCTCCGCACCCTCGAACCGCGAGGAAGAACCGCTACCCCTGAAAAGCAGGGAATGAGTCTCCAAAACAGAGACTCAGCAGGGATCCCGCGGAACCCCAACCGGAAACAACGACGGTAGCGGAAAGGAGAGCTACAACTATAGCAGGAACAGCAAACCGGTGGCCGGTCAAAAACTCGGCACTACAGCTACTCCTACTGCCAGAAGGCAGACCTCGATCACGCCATCGAAGCTACCGAACCATGCTAGTACCACCTACCAAAGTAAAAACACATGGCAACCACGCCGTAGAGGCCTGTCCCCCGGACACAGCTGACCTGGACACGCTGTCCAAGGTGCAACCCCGACCATCCGATCGCGGGTACCGCCCAACAAGACCCAACCTCGGTAAAGCCACTAGCACTAATCTCATGACGCAAAAACCAACACACGCGTCATGGCGAACCAACCGAATCTCAACGGTCAACACGACCGAAACCCGAAGGTCAAAGTCACGGAAACTGACAGTCTGTCACTCCGTACTCGACACGAGTACCACCCACTAGAAGCACAGCTGGTAGCATCCCCTGACATCTTACACCGCACCACAGGTGAACCGCCTGACGTGGTAGGTCCTACCCGAGGCGCGAACACCGTACAAGTAACCACAACAAGTAACTAGCTGGGGTCACGCCCGTCGACGTGGGTCCAACCGTCCCCAACCACGTGTGCACACACAGACCTTGCGTCACTAGGTCTGGTCCTCTGACCGATTTTCCCCTGGCACTGGACTCTGATGTGACGAGGGGCCCGACGGTAACTGGTCCACAAACCGCCTCTAAGGGTAAGCCCGTACACCACTCTCTGGTGCGACCAGCACACGCGTACTGGTAGGCTACAACTAGTGGAGGGTCACTGAAGGAGTAGACTCTCAAGTCAACGGAAAATAACGTCCGAATCCGACGACGTACGGGGACCACCCCACGTACTGGCCCCGTCGCACGGTGACCACAGTCGGAGAAGAAACGGGACTCATAGTCCACGGCCACGCACGCACCGTGTGCTAGAGTCGAGAAAACTCAAGTGGCGCTAAGCCACTGGACTCTGGACAGTCCTCTAGACGCACTACACCCAACGGTCCTTGAGTCACATGACTCGGGGTCAAGACCGTTGTACGCAACAGCACAAGGCCGTCAATCTAGTCCAATCTCTAGGTCTAAAATCACGGTAGCACAAGTACCGAGACAACTCACGAGTCGTCAAGACCACTCCCTCGGAAAGGGAATGCAAAGGACTAACGCCACCCACACGGGCCACACGGAAAACACAGAAGCACGATTCTCAGGGCAGCACACAAGCCACCACGATGATTTCCCATCTTGTAGCAAGCGGAAAACCTCCAACCCCAGGCCGGATAACTGGACTCGCAGTCCAAGGCCAAGCACATGGCCCACATGGGAATCGCCTTCCAAAGAAAACCCACGATATGCGGGGGAGACCCCACCGCACACCCACCGATGCACGATGACTAGATCAAGCGTAAACACGACAACCCGGAACACATGAGGTCACCCGGACCTACCACACCTACATGGACGCTAATCGAGGTAACACGGTCCCTCCCGACACCCCAAAAACACAGACACAGAACCCATGGGGTGTCTGGGATACTCGCAAGGCCGGAGGTCGACCACTGGGTCACAACCGGGTCGACCGGAGACCAAAACAACACCATCGGAGCGCTAAAAGGTCACCTGGACCCTTAAGCTCATGGCACGCAAAACGAGGTAAGTGGGACAACCTATGGACACCCAAAGACACGGTCACGAAAGTCCACGGGGTGTCCGAGACACTCACGAGACCTAAAGTCAACCATGGGGTCGCAACCGGGTTGACCAGAGGTCAAAACAGCGCAAACAGGAACCAGAACGTGGTAGTGATCACTTGGTGACCGCGACCAGATAGTGGTCGACCGGGGACCGCGACCAGATGGTAGCGGTCGACCGGAGACCGCGACCATGCTGTCACGGTCACCTCACGACCGCAACTAGCCACGCACAACCCCGCTGTTAGCGGTCGCCCGAGGACCGCGACCTGATAGTAGCGGTCATCCCATGACCGCGACTAGACCAAAGCGGTCTATCGCACGACCGCGACGCTCGAAGGCCTCCTCGACCAAAACACAAAGGATGAACGCGGTTCTCCCAAGACCGCGACCAATGAACGCGGTTTCTGGTGGACCGCGACCATTTCGGAAAATCGAGAACGGCGGGAAAACGCCCAAAAATCCACGCCACGCCCCCAAACATCCACGGATGAGGGGAAAAACATAGGGGAAGCCCCCAACATACCCCTAGCATGCATCTACGGCCTCGGATCGGCCAGAAACGCAATGAAACGGGACATCGGCCCACAAGCCCTAAAACATGGATTTTGCCCAAATCACCCCGTTTGGCCCACTCGGCTCACCGTAGCCTACGAAACTTGCGGGAAAGGAAGTGCACGAGCTGGGGGTCCATCACCCTACCTCCACCGAAGATTTCATGCACCATGGACGCCGATCCACGAAGAAAACGCCGTTGAAGCCTCGCCGCTCCACGAACTCACGGCCGAGCTTCACCGTGCCCTCGAGCCTCGATCCTCGACCCATCCTCGCCGTCCTCCTCGCCCGCGTCGCCCCGCCTCGCCCCCGCCTCGGTCCGTCGTCCGCCGGAGAGGAGAGAGTGAGAGGAGAGAGTGGGAGAAGAGAGAGAGGGTGAGAGTGAGAAATGAGAGGAAGAGAGAGGGTGGGGGGTATATATAGGAAAATCCGAAAAATCAGAAAAATCTCGAAAAATAGAAAATCACACCCTCGCGATCCTCGGAACGCACCGATCGCAACGGTACCACACTCGCCTAGGTGAACGGCCCGGTTCACCCGCAACGAGGTTCCGAAGGGAAAGTCGAAACCCACGCCGGGAATCAGAAAACACAGGCGGAAAAAGCCGCGGAACGCCTCCGGGCCTCCGAAACGACTCCGGATCGTGCCGATCCGAACACGAAAGATGTCCGAAACGAAATTTCAGACACAACAGAGTCGGACGCTCCGAGAAACTAGATTTTATACCCACGAACGAGGATCCGAAAAACCCGGGGCATTACAGCTTAAGTATTCACCTCCTCGATCCGATCGAAGAGTCTTAATACTTTTGCCAGTCTGTTTCTCTACTTCATTCTTATATTTCTTAAACTTCTCAAAGGTTTGTGACTTATGTCTCATTAAATACACATAGCCATATCTAGAGAAGTCATCAATAAAAGAAATGAAATAGAGATAACCTCCTTTTGCTTCTATGGACATGGGTCTACACACATCCGAGTGTATGAGCTCGAGAAGGTCAACAGCCCTCTCACCATGTCCACCAAAGGGAGCCTTGGTCATTTTCCCCATGAGACACGACTCACAGGTAGCAAATGGCTTGTATTCGAACGAATTCAAATACCCATTTGAGTATAAGTGAGAGACTCTTTTCTCACCTACATGACCAAGTCTGTAATGCCATAGATATGCAGAATTCACTTCATCAGCATTGGAAATTTACATAACATTAGAACGTGTATCTAATACATAAAGACCATTGACTAATGAACCATTGGCTATAATCAAACCATTATTCATTATAGAGTACCCAGTGCTATTAAAAGCCAATGTATATCCAATGTTATACAAGGCAGAGATTGAAATAATGTTCTTAATAATATTAGGAATATAATAACAATCATTCAGCTCCAGAATGACTCTTGAAGGTAAACTGAGGCGTGCAGTCTCGACAGCTTTGGCAGAATCCAAAGCTCCATTTCCCATCCTCAGTTCAATCTCCTTTTTGAACAATCGCCTTCTATTTGCCAGCACCTGCACAGAATTACAGATATGAGATGCACATCTAGTATCCAATACCCATGATGTGGATTTCATATATGACAAATTAAGGTCTATGACAAAAATACCTTCATTTAGAATTGTCTTGCAATTCCTTTTCCAATGCCCAGTTTCCCCGCATCGAAAACATTTATCTTCCTTTTCATTCTTCTTGCCCTTCCCTTTGTCAACTTTGGCGAGTTGCTTACCCGAGGCCTTTTTCTTTCCCTTCCCTTTGTTACTTGTGGTGGATATTTGAGAGGCCTTCCTTTTCTTGTTGGCCCGGCCAACAATCATTACAGACGAAGATGGTTTATCATTCTGCATAGTTCCTTCAGCACTCTTTAACATGTTGAGCAGCTCTGGGAGAGTTGCTTCAATCTTGTTCATGTTAAAGTTCATGATGAAGGAAGAAAAGGAATCGGGCAATGATTGGAGTATAAGGTCAATGCATCGTTCAAGATCCAACTTGAACCCCAATGCATTGAGTCTTTCAATCCACTCCATCATTTTCAGTACATGGACCTGTACTGATGAACCCTCAGACATCCGTGTCCTGAAAAGCCTTTTGGAGATGTCATACCTCTCAATCCTACCCTGCTCCCCGAAGAGCTGGCGTAGATTGAGAAGTATACTTCTACAATCAGTCTTTTCAAATTACCTCTGCAGCTCGGGAGCCATAGAGGTCAACATGTAACATTGGGTAAGGGAGGAGTCCTCAGACCACTTGGCATAAGCCAGTAACTCGCCCTCGTCGGCATCAGGAGCTGGCTCAGAATGAACCGTGTCTAACACATATGCAATCTTTTCGACGGTAAGGACTATGCGCAGATTACGCAGCCAATCCGAGTAGTTCGGTCCAGTTAATCTATTTGCATCCAAGATGCCGCGGAGGGGGTTGGACGACGACATTGTAATCTGGATAAGAATTAAAAGACAACTTAGCATGTGTTCAAATTCTAACTTAGATGTGGTTTTCTATCTTAGTTAGTCCCACTATTTTTCGATCGAACTATATAACCCTCAGTATATAGAACGGGAGATCAGCGAGATCAACCTAGTGGGTCGGAATCCCAACGAGACTGATGTACGACCTTGTGGAAAGCACAACAAACCATACATCATCTCAAGGGCAGTCAACAAGCACTTGCATCTAATGTAATTTCCGATATTCGGCCCCCGAGAAATCATCCCCTTGTGGAAAGCACAACAAAGGATATTCTCGGTTAGATCTAACCATCATTACTTCATAGCAATGAGTTCATGACCCGACCCTTGTGGAAAGCACAACAAGGCCGAGTTCAATTCCTCACCCCATTGAGGCCGAGCCTTGGAGTTTAATCCCGCCCCCAAACTCATAGACCTTGTGGAAAGCACAACAAATCCATGAAAAGAAGACGTTCATTCACTCCATAATGATGGAGGGCCTCGACGACTCCTAGAGCCACGCTTACCAGATCTAAAATTCAATCGCGAGGGAATTTAATTTTATCTTGATCTCACCCTAGGTGGTAATATAAATATATCCAATATATTTATCGTACCTAGTAGTTTGCACAAAGTAAATGCATCCAATGCAAAAAAATAAACGCAAGTGATCATGGACTTTAACCCTAATGTAACTAAGACTTCCGACCCGCTTCCGAAGCAGCTGGATCGTCCTCGTCGGGTGTGCTCCACGCTTTCAAACTCCGACGCCGCATTAATTACAACTTTTACACGACACGCAGGTCGGAGAAATTAAATTACATGTGACTCAAATTCCAGCAGCCCTTAGGGCGAGTACAATAATGGAGGAAGATAGAAGTACATTGGAATTTGAACAGAGAGAGAAAGGAGGTTCGCAGACCTGTGGACACTAAAAAAAAAGGGATCAAGAAGGAAAGAGAGAGCAAATGGGCCAAGCAAAAGGGGGCAAGATATAAGGGCCCAACATGAAAAGAGGAGGGGCTTTTCAAATAAAAAAAGGGAAGAAAAAAAATATAATAAAGAAATGGAGAAACCCCACGTAGGTGGACCCTCCCTTCATTTCTCTTCCCCAATCTTTTCTCCCTCACGGAAGTAAGCTTCATGCGACCTCCTCCCTGCGCCTCGTTGCCCGATGGAGAATGGCGGAGGCTCGCGCCTTTGACAGCCAGGTTAGGGCTGAGACCGGCGGGAAACCGCAGCGCCCGGTAGACCCTCACGCTGATCGAATGGCTGCCCCCCCTCACTCATCTGCTCGCAGACCTCCGCCCGAGGAAGCAACGGCACGTAGCACCATTCCGGCAACATCTCGACCTCCCAACGCGAAGACAGGTGCACGACCACCCCATATGGGGGAATCCTCTGCTGTCGCGCCCCTGCAGTTGTGAGAAGAGCACCGGTGGCAGCGGCGTCCGCAAACCAGAAGCAAGATCTGGAGAGGCTCCCCTCGAACGAGAAGGCTCCGAGCCCCTATAAGAAGCCCCTTGCGGTGAAGATTTGGTTGGTTAGCTGGCTTTGGTTAGTAGTCCCTCCTCCGGCTTCCATGGTTGTTTAGCTATTGAGAGTTCTCCCCCTTCGGTTCTTGAGTGCCCAGTTCGGTGAGGGAGATAATACAAAGGGGGTGAGCTTAGGGAGAAAAGGGGGGGCAGTATTGTAAGAGGGTGGGTCTTTTCCCCATTCCTTGTGTTTCTTTCTTTCCCCCCTTGTTGCTCCATGATGTATGATTTTTTTTATTTTCCCTGATGTAATTTGCTTTCAAAAAGAAATGAGATGAAGGGGGTCTGCTACCTGATTCCCTTTCATGGATATGGCATCCGTTTTTCCCACTATGCGCATTTGAATACAATATATATATACACGAACATGAATATATGATTATGTCTGCTATATCTCCCTACCTCATTCTACCTGTTTCTGGGTTCTCGCATGAAGGTGGCGTTTTACTATGTAATAAATATGCATAGGTAAGGTGTCCGCACCTGTTTGCCTCATTTCTGGCATTTTCTCCGGTGCATACGTATGTAAGTATGATATGGCTATATACATCTTCTATCTTAGTAGGGTTGGCTCTTTCACTGTATATATGCACATATGAAACTCTTTTGACCTCTCTCTTTATTTACATCCTCTAAATCCCACCTCGGTCTTTGGCTGGCTCCCCACCACCATTGACACCAAAGGGATGAGGCACATGGGATGCGTCCCGAGTCGAGTCTCCTCATAAATCTTTTCTCTTGCCCCTTGAATTTCTGACCACTCTTGGATCCCCGGGGGCCTCATCCCTCTTATGATATGGACCCCGGGAACTCCCTTGAACGAGTAAATATGGATGGTTTATGCTTCGGCAAAAGATCTTCAAGACCACACTCCGGAAACGGAATTGTGGCATCCCCGGTCGATTGGATCCCTAGTAGGCTCGCCCTCGGGATTCCTCTATAGTCGGCTCGGGTTTACGGGGTCGTTGCCTTTGGGCGCACCCTCTGTGTTTCGGGGTCACCTCGGAGTCCTCTCCGTGGATGGTGTCCCCTATTTATCCCCCAAACGCCTTGGGTTAAGGGGAGATGCTGCCAAATTTTTACTGGGTAAATTGAGGAGATAACAACATTCAAATTAAAAAAATTAACAAGTGCTGGATATGCTGAATCAAGAGAGCCAACTATCGACCAAGGAAGAACAGACGGACTGTCCAAATAAAATCTTCACCGACAGGAAGTGCAACAGTTGAATCACATTCTGAAAGTTGCTGGAACAAAAAAAATAATACTGAAATGGTGCTCAATGATAAAAAAAAGGGGGAAGAAAGAGTAAAAGGTTGACTGAACTGAAGAATTTGCTATGGACTGAAATTCAGAACATGTGATGGCCAGTTTCAGCTCGGAGTAATGCTAGAATGGAATAAGAAGAGCAGAAATTGAGAGTTTGGGTTGTGGAGATCCCTGATGTAAGAAATGAAATCTAATCTGAACTAATCTACAATGCAAATTTCTGAACCAGCTGAAACAAAGCGGATGAGGAAGTTAACTGCTAATCTGGAGTTTAAAATCCCAACCTAAAATTGAATTATCTGTTTCAAATCAGCACCTTTGTACAAATAATGCATAATCATACATGTGCAATCGAGTTGTCCTCTTGGTTCAAGAACTGAATAAAGAAAAGGATAATGAGCAAAATTCGATTACTGAACTCCTGAAATCGAGATGAACAGATATAATGAAAAAACAAACCATAAATAACTCCAAACTCCAATCTGAAAGTTGAGACCCCCCCCTCATTAATGCATTAGCACCCTTGCATACATGCATGAATCGCATATAATTTGCACGTGTGATCGGATTTTGTCATAACCCAGTCTATTTTGGGATGTGCATAATCTTTTCTTTGCAAAAGTCGACTTCCGGGGGCTCGAAAGTCGACTTCTGGAACACCCCAGAGGGATCCAGTTCTGCCTGACAGACAGAAGTCGACTCTTGCACCAGTAAGAGTCGACTTCTGCGCCCAGCCAGAACTGGGTAGCTCCGGGCCTGTATGCTGAAGTCGACTCCTGCCGACCCGAGAGTCGACTTCCGCACCTTCAGTGCAGAATGCCTTATGGCTTCCATTGCTTTGCTGTCTCCCTCCTTTTTTTTAAACTCGTTTCCTCCCTCTAGATTATCATTCCATGAACTCAAGAGGGACAGAGGAAATAAATTTGCTGCACTTTAATGGAACATGAGGGTGAATGAAAGAATGAGGAACAATAATATGATTTGGTCATATGAACAAAAGGAAGAAACAAAAGGGACCCACTGAAGTTCTTATGCATACTTCCCCGCCCACTCCAATTCACTGAATTTCCATGGGTTCTTTGGCGAGTTTGTCCTTTCCTCCCTGCGTGCATGCTCATGCATGTCATCATCCATGATCAGATTCTAAAAGATAGCAGAATTCTCTAGAAGAAAGGGGCCCTTATGAACATGATAAAGAGAATTAATGAACACATGATCAAAAAGAGTTCAATGTGCAAACAAGACAATATGGCCCTCGCCTCCCCGAGCCCGGTGAAAGGGATATCCAAGCCGCCCCTCTAAGTCGGATTCAGACCTCGGGAACCATCCCAATATGGTTGTGATCTGACATTATTCTGGGCAGATAGTTTGTCAAACCGGACTCGTTTCTATTGGGACTTATTCCCACTCTTCCATTAAATTTGCCGTATACTTGGCATACATTTACGCGGGTTTGTATCCGTCTTCGTCACTCTTCCAACACGGACTTCCGTCCGAACACGAAATGGTCGGCAAGCAACCGACATGATTCAAGTATTTTCACCCCAACGAGGGGCATTTTCACGCAACTTGCGAATTTCAATACTCCGCTTCGTTAATGCTAATCTCCTGGCCGTAGGGCCCTTTGTCCTGGCAACTAATCAAGGGTGTTCCCTCGTATGGGGGATGTAAATGACGCCGTGACCTTTATGGCGCGGCGGGTTTTGGTCCCGACACGGACCACACAATCGTCTGATTAGTCAGATCGAGCGCACAATAAATCGTCACTTTGTGACTGGCACGCCCATGCACTAAATAAACGGAATTGATAAAAAGTGCGTCCACAAGTCTAGCACGCCCGGTGGGACCGAAATCACCCTTCATCTCTTTGCCGGGACTAAGGGCCCTACGGCCCCTTTCATGTAATGCTAATTGTTTGATTTGCAAATGCAGGTTGCATTTCGGGCACCAGGATGGCCCCCACGTTCGGCCAACAGGCCGTCGAGAGCCATGTTCGGAACGGCTACTTGGCCGTCCCCCTCAGCTTCGAGAGCTTCCCTCCCGCGGTAGGCTTCCCCAACTTCCTTGGGGTAGCCTTCACGAACCTGCTGGACGTGGAAGCGTCTGACAGGACTAAAAGCAACGCTCCCATCCAGGGGGCCGCCAAAGCTACTGTCGACCGATCAATGGCCGAGACTTCCAAGACCGTCCCGATTGGGACGCTGAGCTGCAACGTGCACCACGTGCACCAAACTGCCGGCCCTTCTCACCCAGGGTCGGCCTCTCACCAAAGGAGGCTCCGAAGGAGCCATGCCACAACATCATACCGAGGTCGGTTCTCCAGCACCGGCAAGTCGGCTGTCGTCGGGACTTTCCGGGTGCATCTTAACGGACGGCGTTCCGAGGTGATCCCGGATCGCATTGTACCCGCCGTACCAGTGCGCAACTCTTTTCAAGCACTGGAGAAGATGAAGGGCAAGATGACGCTCGCCACTCTGGCCCCAGCGTCGCAGCATCAGTCGGCCTCCAGGCCCACCAAAGCTAAGCAACTTTGGGTTCCCAAGGGGGCCCGGTTCACCTCACCAGCCCAGGCGAGGCCCAACACCTTTTGCCCGGCAAGGGCACAACAAGGGGATGGGGTCAAGACATCGGCCCCCGTCTACCAGATGACATTAACTACACCGGCCCCATCGGAGAACATCCACCGTTGACACTATCGACGTCACTATCAGGCTGCCCATGTGGAGCCTACAACCCACATGCCCATTGCTACCAACAGGGCGACATCACCGGCTTCTCCTCCTGACCAGGACTGGGAAGGAGTCGAGCAAGCCATGAAGAACTACTTGCGGGGCCCGGGGAGCATTCCCCTTGGTCGCCAGAGATTACTGGGGGCAGTAGCATCTGCATTTGAAGAAGTAGAGACCCGGTCGATGCCCAGTGCCGAGTCAAGAAATTGCTCTGAGGAGCAATATCAGTCCCAGCCGAGGGAAGAAGTGAAGCCGCGGAGGTCGGTCTTTGACAGATTGGCCTTTCCGGGTAGGCCATCGAGAAGAACAACAAGAAGAGGCAGAGACCTAAGAGTTTATACTTGCAACATGGCAAGGGTAGCTGGCCGGTATGGGGCCCTACCAACCGAGCCCGAAGAAGTAGCCAGGCTCGCCACAAGGCCAGGACCTCTTACCAGAAGAGGGAAAGCGGCAGCTGAAAAGACGCAAGTCCACACTGGAGGGCCCAACTATGAGGAACCTTCAACATTCTTGGCTGCCAATGTTATTACAGAAGGCACGGCGGGAGAACCATCCACTTCATCTGAAGAGGTGCCGATCGAAGAAAGGGGGGGCACCCCTAGCCTTCCCATGAATGACCCCGCAGTATTACACATGATGCAGCAATATCAGCGGGAGATCGAATTGTTAAGGAAACAACTAACTGAAAGAGCTGCTCAACCCTCAACATCCGGGCAGACTGAAGCATTACCAGAGACCCCTGGGGGAAACGGTCAGGCCTCGGAAGCTTCTCCACAAGCGATGATGTCTCCCCCAATACCTACCTACACTGGCAGCGTACCCCTGCAGCAGCCACAGCATATCGCACCAGCCCCGCCACCGAACTTACCATTCCAGGGGTCCACTATTGCACCTCAGGTGACAGTGTTAACAACGCCTCTGGCGCAACCGGCCCATTTCTATCCAAACCCGGTTGACCCGGCGACAGTAAGCAGACTAATGCTCGAACAAATGATAGATATGAAGTTGGCAGAGAGGAGCGATGGTGATCACACGCCATTCGACGTATACCGGGTACCTTACCCGGCACACTATGCTACCAAGAGGCTATCGATCGGCATCACCAAGCCGCCGAAGTTTGAAAAATTCAATGGGCAAGGGTCTCCCAGGGAGCACATTGCCTATTATGTGAACATTATGGGGGATCTAGCTACAGATGAAGCTTATCTTCTTAAATTCTTCGGCTCGACACTTACCAGGCTCGCTTTCGAGTGGTATTCGAGCTTGCCCGCTGGGTCCATTGCAGACTGGCCTGATATGCAGAAGAAATTCAAGGAAAGATTCTACATAGATGAGCAGGAGGTGACCGTGGCAGAGCTTTACGCCACGAGACAGAGAAATGATGAGTCGGCACTCGACTACATAAAGAGATGGAGGAACCTCAGCATGAGGTGCAAACGTCCCCTGCATCAGGAGGACGCAGTGCAGATCTGTAAACAGAATCTGAAGAAGGAGATCCTTGAGAGGATGATCGGTGCTGAGGTAAGGTCGTTCGACCGTCTGAACAACATAGTGGCAGAGATCAAAGCATTCCTTGCTCGATACTCTTCTGCTCCATCTGCATTAAGTCAGAGGGTCAGGCAGGCTGAGAGGAGGCCAACACCGCCAGAAGTTCATACACTGGACTTCGAAGCTTTCGAGAAACAGAAAGAGAAAGCCAAAGAGATGGCCAACACCTCCACTGAACGGTGGGAAGGTCCCTCCCTGCGGGAGAAGATGAGAAACAAATTGTATTCCTTTCCTCGGGATAAAGCCCGAGTCCTGTTTGAATGGGCCACCAAGTACAACAAGATCACATTACCAGATCCAAAGAGGCCTGGTGACTTGAAGAAGAAGGATGATCCTCATTTTTGCCCATACCATCAAATGCTCGGGCATACCATTGAGGATTGTTACATCTTCAAGGATGCCGTTGAGTCCTTGATCAAGAAGGGAGAGCTAGACATGGGGGAGCTCAGAGTGGATCCTCCGCAGCCGCACGAGGTGTCGAGCCTCGGCACCGCTGTCAACATGGTATCTTCATACCAATAACTGCCTGAAGAATGGGCGGAGGCCTGTACACAAACCACTTATCAAGCCTTCGTCATGGCGCCAGCTCATGATCAAGGAGGTTGGCAAGCTGCGCCAACAAAGAACAGAAGAAGAAGACAGGCTCCTCGGCCCACTCCAGAGGTTCGCATAAGGGATGTTACACCCCGACCAGTACCGCCACCGGTGACACCTATTTTGCATGACACAGCCCCCCGGCTCGTTATGAGGCGGCCCACTCACAACAAGAAGAAACACGTCCCGATGTGGGTGCGCAAGGAAAACAGTCCTGCAGTTGAAAGACTCCAAGCTATTATTGATGGGCTTGAAGATTATGAGCAGCCCGAGATCCAGCCAGTGGAGTTGAAGGAGTATGTCCCTTGGGAGGAGTTCGAGTCACTCGAACTAGCTCCAGAAGCAGAAGCCGAGACGAAAGAAGAGCCTCTCTTGTGGGGTGAGCTTCCCCAAGAGCAGTTGCCAGCCACTGAAGAGAAAAAGAAAAAGAAGAAGAGAAGACCTAGAAACAAGAAGAAGAGTGAGGTTGTCCTCTCTTGCAACACCCTCTCAACATTATTTGACACAACCCTCTCCTTGAGAGAGGAAGAGCAAGAAGTGCCCGTCGAGCCATCAGAGGTGAATCAAGCTGAAGCATCCACCTCCGAACATGTCACCAGGTCGGGAAGGAAGTGGGGACGTCCTCCTCAGGCCGACCACAGCATCCTGCTCAGGGGTGAACAACTGTACCACATTCCCGAGCCTAGGGTCCAAGGCGTGGAGATTCCCCCTCCCTTAGGTCTCTACCCCGGAGAACTGGTCGGCCAGGCCGCCCCTTCATTTATTGAATTTCTTACGACTCAGAGGGGAAAGCATCCATGCCCCCGCGAGTCCCAGCAGACCAAAGAGACGGGTAGCCCCTCGGCCCCGTTGGTACTGACTCCTCCTCGGCCAAGGGAAGAACCTGACAACACCCCGAACCTTGCTGAGTTCATGAAAGAAAAGGAAGTGACCCAGCAAGCTCTGCAAGCTCAAGCGGCACCCGACCCAGCGGAAGAGGCACCCGCCGAGCTAGCTCCCCAGGTTCAAGGCGGAGGCAGGCATAGTAGAGCCGACGAGATGAAGTTGCTCGAGGTCTGAGCCAGCAACAGAATAGTCAATCACCTGAAGAAGATCCCAGCCAGGTTCACCGTCTGGGAAATCCTATCTCTAGATGAAGAGACACGACAAGCCGTCATTGCTGCACTCCAGACACCAGCATATGCTGAAGCCTGCCTCGCAGAAATGTCACCTGAAGTAGCTGTGGCCTTCACAGAAGAGGATATGCTTCTACCTACCTGTAGCCACAACAGGCCACTCTACATGAAGGGGCAGCTGAATGGGCATCCCATCAACAGAGTCTTGATCGACCCTGGGGCAGCAGTTAACATACTCCCCTATCGGGTGTATCAGAAGCATTACTTTGACGTACACCTGGTCGAGGTCAGGAACGTCAAGATTGCCGGCTTCAACCAAAAGTGCGAAGTCCCTATGGGGGTCGCAGAGTTCAACCTCTCCCTCGGTGATTTCACCACCAAGGTCCAATTCCATGTGATCAACTCCAACACCTCTTACAAGGCGTTGCTCGTCCGACCTTGGCTACATCAAAATAGGGTGGTACCATCCACTCTGCACCAATGCATCAAGTACCCCAGCGACGGGAAAGAGGAGAGAATCTTCGCCGACCTCCATCCTTTCGAAGTGTTCGAATGTCACTTGTCAGATGCTAATCTTTATTTGGAAAAGCCGAAGCAGGCCTCCCAAGCTACTCAGGACAAAGGAAAGAAGAAGGCAGAGCCTGATAGCTGGTTTCCTCCACCACCGCCTGGCTATGTGGCCCCCCCTCAGGTGTCATTTGTTTCTGAAGCGGAAGGGGTATTCCGGGCCACCTACCTTCCCATTTACCCTACACCGGGAACACCATACCTTGAAGACTTGCTGGAAGACATCAGGGTCCCTCCCGGGATCATCAGGCCTCTTGCAGAAGCTGACTGCCAGGTGGCTGAACCGTTAAGGACCTTCGAGGTGCCCAACCCCGAGGGTCTGCCTACCATCTTTTATGTGGCCAAGGAGCACCCGGTCAAGGGGGATGATGATTGTAGCCTCCCCGATGAGCTGCACGACCCACTCATCCCAATAATGGGACTTCCTGACACAGCCGGTCCTGTGGTCAAGATGGCCAGAAAGCAAGGGATCCCCTTCTGCCAGCTCTCCAGTCGGAAAGAAATGTTCAAAAAAATGTGGAACCCGCCAAACCTGGACCGGCGGTTGTTGCAAATCACCCGGCATCCAGGATTGGGCTTTTCACTAGAAGATTCCTATGAAGCTGATGTGATATCAGTCTCGGCTCCAGGCGGCGATAGCCACGCAGGCACTGCAGGCCCATGGCAGGTTGAAGGCCGTCAGCATCTTATGCCTTTGGCCGATGAAGAACAAGATGAAGAAATATTCCTATGGAATCCACCTCCCTGTAGGAATAAGGGGAAGACCCCGTCCTCCTCCGGGGGACCAATCCCGAATGACCACAGCAGCGGGGTGCCATCGCCCTCGTCTGACACTGACCCAAAGAATGGGGAAGCGGGCCGAGCGCCGAGCCTCACTCGGTGCGACTCTACCCTACTCGCCCTATACTGTAGGCAACAGCGAGGGATCGAAATGCTGAAGGTTCGCTTGGCCGAAATGACTGTACTCATTATGGGCATCCTCTGTCGACAAAGCATCAGCGCGCACCGGTCCCCGAACACCGTCCCAAACGCCCCCGGGCACCTGAAAAGGGAGGCTAGGGATGTAGCTGCTTCCCTGGTCAGGCGATCAGTCGAGCGAAGCCCCACGCTGCGGGAGAAGATGCAAAGGCCCTACTCTTTCCCAAGGAATAAAACCCGAGGAATTTTTGAATGGGCCTGCTACTATGGCAAGGTCTCCCTCCCAAGGTCAAAGAGGCCGCAAGATGCTCGCAAAAGCGGTGACCCCTCGTTCTGCCCCTATCACCAAATACTGGGCCACTCCATCGAAGACTGCTACGTCTTCAAGGACATTGCTCAAGACCTGATTGAGAGAGATGAGCTCAGAATGGGAGATTATGTGGTCGCTCCGCCACGCCCCCATGTGGCAGGCAGCCATGAAAGAAGTGTTTACATGGTGTCAGTTCAGCACCAGATTTTTGAAGATGCAGCTGAGAATGGGCAACCCCAGCCACCAGCAGAGCAACAGCCCCCAATATGGCAATCAATCACCTTAGCCCCTGCAAGAGCCATCTATGACAATTACAAAGAAGATCCCGGAGAAGTCCTTTACTTCTCCACACAAGAGAGCCCCCCAGAGCCGCACACAACAAGCCTAATGGAGGGGGAAAGAAGCAAAGCCTCGTTACCTAATGAGGCAGAGCAAGAAAACACATATGGTGTCCTTGAAGCAGAAGATGGTGAAGACAAGGATTTCATTGACCTGCTACCAGCGCCTCCAGAATTTGAAGATGGCGGCCAGGCCACAGTGGACGAGCTCATTGAAATTAATCTAGGCACAGAAAGCGACCCCAGGCCGACCTTTCTGAGTGCCCTTCTTCCTCCACAGGAGAAGGGGCAATATGTCAAGTTGCTGCAAGAATTCCGGGACTGTTTCGCCTGGAACTACAAAGAGATGCCCGGTCTGAGCCCCGGCGTGACTCAACATATTTTGGCTATTGATCCCAAGGTGGAGCCAGTGAAGCAGCCCCCCAGGCGTATGAGGCCGGAGCTGATAAAACTGATTTGTGAAGAAGTCAACAAGCTCATAGATGTCGATTTTGTAGCTGAAAATCAATACACTACTTGGTTGGCCAACATTGTACCGGTGAAGAAGAAGAATGGACAGATCAGGATCTGCGTGGACTTCCGCGACCTGAATAAAGCTTGCCCAAAAGATGACTTTCCGGTGCCCGTCACTGAAGTGATGATTGATGCAACTACCGGCCATGAGGCCTTGTCTTTCATAGACGGATCGTCCGGCTATAATCAGATATGGATAGCTGAACATGACCGAATTCATACGGCCTTCCGGTCACCTAAAGGGATATTCCACTACAAAAGGATGCCTTTCGGCCTCACGAACGCTGGCGCCACTTACCAGCGGGCGATGACCAAGATATTCGACGAACTGCTATATAGCAAAGTCGAATGCTACATCGTTGATCTGGTCGTCAAGACAAAGAAAAGGGGGGATCACCTGAATGACCTTAGAGTCATCTTCGAGAGACTCCGGCGGTATGAGCTGAAAATGAACCCAATGAAGTATGCCTTCGGCGTCTCCTGTGGAAAGTTTCTTGGCTTCATTGTCCGATATAGGGGGATCGAGATCGACCCCTTTAAAATAAAAGCCATCCAGGAGCTACCTCCTCCGGAGAATTTGGGAGAGTTAAGGTCCCTACAAGGCCGGCTAGCCTACATCCGAAGATTTATCTCCAATTTGTCAGGGCGCTGTCAACCATTCCACAAATTAATGATGAAGAATGCACCTTTCAACTGGAACCAGGAATGTCAGAAGGCCTTTGATCGGCTGAAGGATTACTTAAAGACACCGCCTGTGCTGGGGGCACCTGTCAAGGGGAGGCCACTTATTCTATATATAGCTGCCACTGAATGTTCACTGGGGGCAATGCTCGCCCAGAACAATGATGAGGGGAAGGAGCAAGCTCTTTATTACCTTAGCCGAAGACTAATAGGGGCAGAAGCAAAACACACCCCGATTGAGAAGGTTTGTCTCGCCTTGGTCTTCGCAGTCAAGAAGTTGAGGCATTACATGCTCTCGCATGAAGTGAGCTTAATCTCTAAGGCTGACCCAGTCAAGCACATTCTCTCCCAGCCAGTCCTGAAGGGACGTCTCGGCAAGTGGGCCGTATTGTTAATGGAATTTGACATCACTTACGTGCCTCAGAAGGCCATTAAGGGTCAAGCCATGGCCGATTTCTTTGTAGCACACCCTGTGCCTGAAGATTCCCCACTGGCCACAGATTTGCCTGAAGATGAAACACTGGAGGTGGACCAAGCCCAACTGATCGCCTGGCAGCTGCACTTTGATGGAGCTTCGAGAACAGAAACAACCCCGTCTGGGCACACAAAAGTATGGGCCGGGGCCGGCATCGTCCTTAAATCCCCTGAGGGAGAAGTATTGCACACATCCTGCTCCATTAGCAAACCCTGCACAAATAATGAGGCAGAATATGAAGCTCTGATCATTGGTCTCCAAGTCGCTTTACAGATGGAGATTAAAATATTACATGTGTTTGGCGATTCATTGCTCGTCGTCAAGCAGGTCCAGGGACAGTTTGACGTCCGAAAACCCGAGTACTCCCTTACCACACTAAGGCGAAATGTCTCATGCAGCAGTTCTACCTCATTGAGATAGGCCACGTTGCCAGAGGAGAGAATGCACAAGCTAATGCACTGGCAAAATTGGTGAGTGCATTGGCAGTCCCGCCAGATGGATCCCTCAGCATCCGGGTGCTGAATCAACGCCAAGTGCCTAGCATGGTAGAAGGGCCAGGAGAAGAAGAACCTGAGGTCATCACAGCGGAAGCCATTAGCCCGACCGACTGGAGAGACCCCCTTTTGCAGTGGTTTAAATATCAGCAACTGCCCAGGCAAAGGGAAGAGAAGATCAAGTTAATCAGAACAAAGGACTCTTACGAGGCCCGAAACGGGATCCTATTCCGAATTATGGCAGACGCCAAACGGAAGGTGCTCCTCCTATGTTTATCCACTGAAGAAGCTTGGAAGGTCATGAAAGAGGTTCACGCCAGAACAGCTGGTGCACATCAGGCAGGACCGAAAATGAAAATTGAAATAAAGAAGCTCGGCTACTATTGGCCGACAATGTTCGACGACTACTGCAAGTATGCCAAGTCTTGTCAAAAATGCCAGGAGCATGCGACGGTGCCCAGGAGACTGCCCGTGCCCCTGCATCCAACACTGCCCAGCTGGCCCTTTGCCCAATGGGGAACAGACGTTGTGGGTCCACTACCCGCATCATCAGCTGGGTGTAAGTACATCTTGGCCGCAACTGATTACTTCTCCCGCTGGGCGGAGGCTGTTGCTTTGAAAGAAGTGACTGGGGAGATCGTCACCAGATTTGTCCGTCGCAACGTCATATTCCGGTTTGGCACTCCGAACCGAATTATCTCAGACAATGGAAGTCACTTCCGCAACCAGAAGGTCTACCGGCTGGCAGAGAAGTACAAAATCGACTGGAGGATGTCAACCCCCTACAACCCACAGGCCAATGGTTTGGCTGAAGCTTTCAATAAGACTCTTTGCACTCTCCTGTCCAAAATTGTTACTTCTAACAAGAGAGACTGGGAAGAAAAAATGTACGAGGCCCTGTGGGCATATCGAACTGTGTACAAAACTCCAACGGGTTGTTCACCCTTTTCCCTGGTATATGGCTCAGAGGCAATCGTCCCTATCGAGCTGGAAATACCCTCCCTCCGGGTCGCAGTCCAACATGGGTTGGTCCGGGAAGGGTAGACAAATGTCGAGCGAAGGCTCGAAGAGCTCTCCAACTTGGAGGGAAAAAGGCTTCAAGCTCAGCAGAACATCCAGGTCTATCAGGCCCGAATAGCGCGTGCCTTTGACAAGCTCGTCAAGGAACGTGAATTCAAAAAGGGTGACCTTGTCATGGTCAAGAGAAGAGAAGTCATGGCTTCCAATCCCAAGGGCAAGCTGAATGAGAATTGGCTCGGACCCTATGTAGTCCAGAAAGTCTACGAGGGTGGAGCATATGTAATCGTCAACCATCGGGGGGAGGTTCAGTTTCCACCCCTCAACGGTAGACATTTGAAGTTGTACCACTCTCCTCTTCCCCCATTCAATGAATGACACATTTCTCTGACCCACCCTGGGCACTATTACCGAGGTGGTTTGGGCATTATTTATCTCATGTTAAAAAAAAGAGAGAGAAGAACAAAAAAAGAGAGAAGAGAAAAAAGAAGTGGGAAAAAAGGAGAGACAAAAAGAAAGAGAAGAAAAAAAAGAAAAAAATATAATAATAAAAGAAGGGGAGGGAGGAGCCAATCTCCCTTTATGAGCATTCACTTTTATCTCCGAGAATGTTTCAATAAACAAGCCAGCCATGTCGGTCCCCGACCCCCTGTCGGCATCGATGAACAGACCTGTGGCCCAGACCCTTCGTCTGGTTCCATGAACAAAAAGATCCTTGCTTTGGCACTAACCCCGTGTCAATGAATAAACCATGTCAGCTTCCGGCGCCTGTCGGCACTGATGAAGAGGAGAAGAGACAAACAAACCACGTCGGTCTCCGACACCCTGTCGGCATCGACGAATAAACCAGTGGCCCAGGCCTTTCGTCTGGTTCCATGAACAAAAATACCCTTGCTTTGACACTGACCCTGTGTCAATGAACGAACCATGTCGGTCTCCGACTTCCTGTCGGCATCGATGAATAAACCATTGGCCCGGACCTTTCGTCCGGTCCCATGAACAAAAAGACCCTTGCTTTGACACTAGCCCCATGTCAATGAATAAACCACGTCAGTCTCCGACTCCTTATCGGCATCGATGAACGAACCAGTGGCCTGGACCTTCCGTCTAGTCCCATGAATAAAATACCCTTTCTTTGGCACTAACCCCGTGTCAATGAATAAACCACCTCAATATTACAACTCCATGTCCCACCGACGAATAAACCCTTAGCTTGGACCTTCCGTCCAAGTCGATGAACAAAAAAGAACTCCTTACTCGGATTGGACCTTCCATCTGAGTCGATGAACGAAAGGGACCTCCTTTGCTTGACCCGGACCTTCCGTCCAAGTCAATGAACAAAAAAATAACCTCTTTGCTTGGCTCGGACCTTCCGTCCAAGCTAATGAATAAAAAGAGATAGAGCCTTCTTACTTGGCCCGGACCTTCCGTCCAAGCCAATATAAAAAAGGGAGAAAAAGAAAAGAAGAGAACTTCCTTGCTTGGCTCGGACCTTCCGTCCAAGTCAATGAATAAAAAAAAAGAGAACTTTCTTGCTTGGCTCAGACCTTCCATCCAAGCCAATGAACAAAAAGAACCTTCTTGCTTGGCTCGGACCTTCCGTCCAAGTCAATGAATGGAAGACCCCTTTGACCTGGCACTCATCCCGTGCCAATGAATAGACCACATCAGCTCCCGACACCCTGTCGGCACCAGCAAATAAACCCTTCGCTTCGAACGTTCCACCCGAATGTATAAAATCCATCTCACTCCATTGGGGCCCCTTTGCAAAGCCTTCGGCTCAGACCCCCCGTCCGAGTCGATGAATAAACATCCTTCCTTAACCCAGCACGAGCCACCAATCCCTCTCAGGATCGGCCTCATCCAGTCGGCTTAGGCCTTTAGTCTAGATCGACGCATAAACTATCTCCTTGCTTCGGCATTAACCTCATGCCGATGACTAAACACCCCCACTCGGGCTAGATATCTCGGTCCACGTGCCTATGCAGTGAAGCGGTCCCCTCATCCCTTCACTGAAGGGGTGAGCGCTTTCCTGTGAATTTACACCGGACTAATGATCTATCGGCTCGGAGAATAGAGAAATATGCTGAAGAAGTCTACACCCGCGGACCCCGCGCACTCGTCCCTCGCTTGCGCCATCCACGGGCGGGGGGCATTTGTGGACACTAAAAAAAAAGGGATCAAGAAGGAAAGAGAGAGCAAATGGGCCAAGCAAAAGGGGGCAAGATACAAGGGCCCAACATGAAAAGAGGAGGGGCTTTTCAAATAAAAAAAAGAGAAGAAAAAAAATATAATAAAGAAATGGAGAAACCCCACGTAGGTGGACCCTCCCTTCATTTCTCTTCCCCAATCTTTTCTCCCTCACGGAAGTAAGCTTCATGCGACCTCCTCCCTGTGCCTCGTTGTCCGATGGAGAATGGCGGAGGCTCGCGCCTTTGACAGCCAGGTTAGGGCTGAGACCGGCGGGAAACCACAGCGCCCTGCAGACCCTCACGCTGATCGAATGGCTGCCCCCCCCCCCCCCCTCGCCCATCTGCTCGCAGACCTCCGCCCGAGGTAGCAACGGCGCGCAGCACCATTCCGGCAACATCTCGACCTCCCAACGCGAAGATAGGTGCACGACCACCCCATATGGGGGAATCCTCTGCTGTTGCGCCCCTGCAGCTGTGAGAAGAGCACCGGTGGCAGCGGCGTCCGCGAACCAGAAGCAAGATCTGGAGAGGCTCCCCTCGAACGAGAAGGCTCCGAGCCCCTATAAAATGCCCCTTGCGGTGAAGATTTGGTTGGTTGGCTGGCTTTGGTTAGTAGTCCCTCCTCCGGCTTCCATGGTTGTTTAGCTATTGAGAGTTCTCCCCCTTCGGTTCTTGAGTGCCCAGTTCGGTGAGGGAGATAATACAAAGGGAGTGAGCTTAGGGAGAGAAGGGGGGGCGGCAGTATTGTAAGAGGGTGGGTCTTTTCCCCATTCCTTGTGTTTCTTTCTTTCCCCCCTTGTTGCTCCATGATGTATGATTTTTGTTATTTTCCCTGATGTAATTTGCTTTCAAAAAGAAATGAGATGAAGGGGGTCTGCTCCCTGATTCCCTTTCATGGATATGGCGTCCGTTTTTCCCACTATGCGCATTTGAATACAATATATATATACACGAACATGAATATATGATTATGTCTGCTATATCTCCCTACCTCATTCTACCTGTTTCTGGGTTCTCGCATGAAGGTGGCATTTTACTATGTAATAAATATGCATAGGCAAGGTGTCCGCACCTGTTTGCCTCATTTCTGGCATTTTCTCCGGTGCATACGTATGTAAGTATGATATGGCTATATACATCTTCTATCTTAGTAGGGTTGGCTCTTTCACTGTATATATGCACATATGAAACTCTTTTGACCTCTCTCTTTATTTACATCCTCTAAATCCCACCTCGGTGTTTGGCTGGCTCCCCACCACCATTGACACCAAAGGGATGAGGCACATGGGATGCATCCCAAGTCGAGTCTCCTCATAAATCTTTTCTCTTGCCCCTTGAATTTCTGACCACTCTTGGATCCCCGGGGGCCTCATCCCTCTTATGATATGGACCCCGGGAACTCCCTTGAACGAGTAAATATGGATGGTTTATGCTTCGGCAAAAGATCTTCAAGACCACACTCCGGAAACGGAATTGTGGCATCCCCGGTCGATTGGATCCCTAGTAGGCTCGCCCTCGGGATTCCTCTATAGTCGGCTCGGGTTTACGGGGTCGTTGCCTTTGGGCGCACCCTCTGTGTTTCGGGGTCACCTCGGAGTCCTCTCCGTGGATGGTGTCCCCTATTTATCCCCCAAACGCCTTGGGTTAAGGGGAGATGCTGCCAAATTTTTACTGGGTAAATTGAGGAGATAACAACATTCAAATTAAAAAATTAACAAGTGCTGGATATGCTGAATCAAGAGAGCCAACTATCGACCAAGGAAGAACAGACGGACTGTCCAAATAAAATCTTCACCGACAGGAAGTGCAACAGTTGAGTCACATTCTGAAAGTTGCTGGAACAAAAAAAATAATACTGAAATGGTGCTCAATGATAAAAAAAAGGGGGAAGAAAGAATAAAAGGTTGACTGAACTGAAGAATTTGCTGTGGACTGAAATTCAGAACATGTGATGGCCAGTTTCAGCTCGGAGTAATGCTAGAATGGAATAAGAAGAGCAGAAATTGAGAGTTTGGGTTGTGGAGATCCCTGATGTAAGAAATGAAATCTAATCTGAACTAATCTACAATGCAAATTTCTGAACCAGCTGAAACAAAGCGGATGAGGAAGTTAACTGCTAATCTGGAGTTTAAAATCTCAACCTAAAACTGAATTATCTGTTTCAAATCAGCACCTTTGTACAAATAATGCATAATCATACATGTGCAATCGAGTTGTCCTCTTGGTTCAAGAACTGAATAAAGAAAAGGATAATGAGCAAAATTCGATTGCTGAACTCCTGAAATCGAGATGAACAGATATAATAAAAAAACAAACCATAAATAACTCCAAACTCCAATCTGAAAGTTGAGACCCCCCCCCCTCATTAATGCATTAGCACCCTTGCATACATGCATGAATCGCATATAATTTGCACGTGTGATCGGATTTTGTTATAACCCAGTCTATTTTGGGATGTGCATAATCTTTTCTTTGCAAAAGTCGACTTCCGGGGGCTCGAAAGTCGACTTCTGGAACACCCCAGAGGGATCCAGTTCTGCCTGACAGACAGAAGTCGACTCTTGCACCAGTAAGAGTCGACTTCTGCGCCCAGCCAGAACTGGGTAGCTCTGGGCCTGTATGCTGAAGTCGACTCCTGCCGACCCGAGAGTCGACTTCCGCACCTTCAGTGCAGAATGCCTTATGGCTTCCATTGCTTTGCTGTCTCCCTCCTTTTTTTTAAACTCGTTTCCTCCCTCTAGATTATCATTCCATGAACTCAAGAGGGACAGAGGAAATAAATTTGCTGCACTTTAATGGAACATGAGGGTGAATGAAAGAATGAGGAACAATAATATGATTTGGTCATATGAACAAAAGGAAGAAACAAAAGGGACCCACTGAAGTTCTTATGCATAAATCCCCGCCCACTCCAATTCACTGAATTTCCATGGGTTCTTTGGCGAGTTTGTCCTTTCCTCCCTGCGTGCATGCTCATGCATGTCATCATCCATGATCAGATTCTAAAAGATAGCAGAATTCTCTAGAAGAAAGGGGCCCTTATGAACATGATAAAGAGAATTAATGAACACATGATCAAAAAGAGTTCAATGTGCAAACAAGACAATATGGCCCTCGCCTCCCCGAGCCCGGTGAAAGGGATATCCAAGCCGCCCCTCTAAGTCGGATTCAGACCTCGGGAACCATCCCAATATGGTTGTGATCTGACATTGTTCTGGGCCGATAGTTTGTGAAACCGGACTCGTTTCTATTGGGACTTATTCCCACTCTTCCATTAAATTTGCCGTATACTTGGCATACATTTACGCGGGTTTGTATCCGTCTTCGTCACGCTTCCAACACGGACTTCCGTACGAACACGAAATGGTCGGCAAGCAACCGACATGATTCAAGTATTTTCACCCCAACGAGGGGCATTTTCACGCAACTCGTGAATTTCAATACTCCGCTTCATTAATGCTAATCTCCTGGCCGTAGGGCCCTTTGTCCTGGCAACTAATCAAGGGTGTTCCCTCGTATGGGGGATGTAAATGACGCCGTGACCTTTATGGCGCGGCGGGTTTTGTCCCGACACGGACCACACAATCGTCTGATTAGTCAGATCGAGCGCACAATAAATCGTCACTTTGTGACTGGCACGCCCATGCACTAAATAAACGAAATTGATAAAAAGTGCGTCCACAAGTCTGGCACGCCCGGTGGGACCGAAATCACCCTTCATCTCTTTGCCGGGACTAAGGGCCCTATGGCCCCTTTCATGTAATGCTAATTGTTTGATTTGCAAATGCAGGTTGCATTTCGGGCACCAGGATGGCCCCCACGTTCGGCCAACAGGCCGTCGAGAGCCATGTTCGGAACGGCTACTTGGCCGTCCCCCTCAGCTTCGGGAGCTTCCCTCCCGCGGTAGGCTTCCCCAACTTCCTTGGGGTAGCCTTCACGAACCTGCTGGACGTGGAAGCGTCTGACAGGACTGAAAGCAACGCTCCCATCCAGGGGGCCGCCAAAGCTACTATCGACCGATCAATGGCCGAGACTTCCAAGACCGTCCCGACTGGGACGCTGAGCTGCAACGTGCACCACGTGCACCAAACTGCCGGCCCTTCTCACCCAGGGTCGGCCTCTCACCAAAGGAGGCTCCGAAGGAGCCATGCCACAACATCATACCGAGGTCGGTTCTCCAGCACCGGCAAGTCGGCTGTCGTCGGGACTTTCCGGGTGCATCTTAACGGACGGCGTTCCGAGGTGATCCCGGATCGCATTGTACCCGCCGTACCAGTGCGCAACTCTTTTCAAGCACTGGAGAAGATGAAGGGCAAGATGACGCTTGCCACTCCGGCCCCAGTGTCGCAGCATCAGTCGGCCTCCAGGCCCACCAAAGCTAAGCAACTTTGGGTTCCCAAGGGGGCCCGGTTCACCTCACCAGCCCAGGCGAGGCCAAACGCCTTTCGCCCGGCAAGGGCACAACAAGGGGATGGGGTCAAGACATCGGCCCCCGTCTACCAGACGACATTAACTACACCGGCCCCACCGGAGAACATCCACCGTTGACACTATCGACGTCACTATCAGGCTGCCCATGTGGAGCCTGCAACCCACATGCCCGTTGCTACCAACAGGGCGACATCACCGGCTTCTCCTCCTGACCAGGACTGGGAAGGAGTCGAGCAAGCCATGAAGAACTACTTGCGGGGCCCGGGGAGCATTCCCCTTGGTCGCCAGAGATTACTGGGGGCAGTAGCCTCTGCATTTGAAGAAGTAGAGACCCGTCGATGCCCAGTGCCGAGTCAAGAAACTGCTCTGAGGAGCATTATCAGTCCCAGTCGAGGGAAGAAGTGAAGCCGCGGAGGTCGATCTTTGACAGATTGGCCTTTCCGGGTAGGCCATCGAGAAGAACAACAAGAAGAGGCAGAGACCTAAGAGTTTATACCTGCAACATGGCAGGGGTAGCTGGCCGGTACGGGGCCCTACCAACCGAGCCCGAAGAAGTAGCCAGGCTCGCCACAAGGCCAGGACCTCTTACCAGAAGAGGGAAAGCGGCAGCTGAAAAGACGCAAGTCCACACTGGAGGGGCCAACTATGAGGAACCTTCAACATCCTTGGCTGCCAATGTTATTACAGAAGGCACGGCGGGAGAACCATCCACTTCATCTGAAGAGGTGCCGATCGAAGAAAGGGGGGGCACCCCTAGCCTTCCCATGAATGACCCCGCAGTATTACACATGATGTAGCAATATCAGCGGGAGATCGAATTGTTAAGGAAACAACTAACTGAAAGAGCTGCTCAACCCTCAACATCCGGGCAGACTGAAGCATTACCAGAGACCCCTGGGGGAAATGGTCAGGCCTCGGAAGCTTCTCCACAGGCGACGATGTCTCCCCCAATACCTACCTACACTGGCAGCGTACCCCTGCAGCAGCCACAGCATATCGCACCAGCCCCGCCACCGAACTTACCATTCCAGGGGTCCACTATTGCACCTCAGGTGACAGTGTTAACAACGCCTCTGGCGCAACCGGCCCATTTCTATCCAAACCCGGTTGACCCGGCGACAGTAAGCAGACTAATGCTCGAACAAATGATAGATATGAAGTTGGCAGAGAGGAGCGATGGTGATCACACGCCATTCGACGTATACCGGGTACCTTACCCGGCACACTATGCTACCAAGAGGCTACCGATCGGCATCACCAAGCCGCCGAAGTTTGAAAAATTCAATGGGCAAGGGTCTCCCAGGGAGCACATTGCCTATTATGTGAACATTATGGGGGATCTAGCTGCAGATGAAGCTTATCTTCTTAAATTCTTCGGCTCGACACTTACCAGGCTCGCTTTCGAGTGGTATTCGAGCTTGCCCGCTGGGTCCATTGCAGACTGGCCTGATATGCAGAAGAAATTCAAGGAAAGATTCTACATAGATGAGCGGGAGGTGACCATGGCAGAGCTTTATGCCACGAGACAGAGAAATGATGAGTCGGCACTCGACTACATAAAGAGATGGAGGAACCTCAGCATGAGGTGCAAACGTCCCCCGCATCAGGAGGACGCAGTGCAGATCTGTAAATAGAATCTGAAGAAGGAGATCCTTGAGAGGATGATCGGTGCTGAGGTAAGGTCGTTCGACCGTCTGAACAACATAGTGGCAGAGATCAAAGCATTCCTTGCTCGATACTCTTCTGCTCCAGCTGCATTAAGTCAGAGGGTCAGGCAGGCTGAGAGGAGGCTAACACCGCCAGAAGTTCATACACTGGACTTCGAAGCTTTCAAGAAATAGAAAGAGAAAGCCAAAGAGATGGCCAACACCTCCACTGAACGGTGGGAAGGTCCCTCCCTGCGGGAGAAGATGAGAAACAAATTGTATTCCTTTCCTCGGGATAAAGCCCGAGTCCTATTTGAATGGGCCACCAAGTACAACAAGATCACATTACCAGATCCAAAGAGGCCTGGTGACTTGAAGAAGAAGGATGATCCTCATTTTTGCCCATACCATCAAATGCTCGGGCATACCATTGAGGATTGTTACATCTTCAAGGATGCCATTGAGTCCTTGATCAAGAAGGGAGAGCTAGACATGGGGGAGCTCAGAGTGGATCCTCCGCAGCCGCACGAGGTGCCGAGCCTCGGCACCGCTGTCAACATGGTATCTTCATACCAACAACTGCCTGAAGAATGGGCGGAGGCCTGTACACAAGCCACTTATCAAGCCTTCGTCATGGCGCCAGCTCATGATCAAGGAGGTTGGCAAGCTGCGCCAACAAAGAACAGAAGAAGAAGACAGGCTCCTCGGCCCACTCCAGAGGTTCGCATAAGGGATGTTACACCCCGACCAGTACCGCCACCGGTGACACCTATTTTGCATGACACAGCCCCCCGGCTCGTTATGAGGCGGCCCACTCACAACAAGAAGAAACACGTCCCGATGTGGGTGCGCAAGGAAAACAGTCCTGCAGTTGAAAGACTCCAAGCTATTATTGATGGGCTTGAAGATTATGAGCAGCCCGAGATCCAGCCAGTGGAGTTGAAGGAGTATGTCCCTTGGGAGGAGTTCGAGTCACTCGAACTAGCTCCAGAAGCAGAAGCCGAGACGAAAGAAGAGCCTCTCTTGTGGGGTGAGCTTCCCCAAGAGCAGTTGCCAGCCACTGAAGAGAAAAAGAAAAAGAAGAAGAGAAGACCTAGAAACAAGAAGAAGAGTGAGGTTGTCCTCTCTTGCAACACCCTCTCAACATTATTTGACACAGCCCTCTCCTTGAGAGAGGAAGAGCAAGAAGTGCCCGTCGAGCCATCAGAGGTGAATCAAGCTGAAGCATCCACCTCCGAACATGTCACCAGGTCGGGAAGGAAGTGGGGACGTCCTCCTCAGGCCGACCACAGCATCCTGCTCAGGGGTGAACAACTGTACCACATTCCCGAGCCTAGGGTCCAAGGCGTGGAGATTCCCCCTCCCTTAGGTCTCTACCCCGGAGAACTGGTCGGCCAGGCCGCCCCTTCATTTATTGAATTTCTTACGACTCAGAGGGGAAAGCATCCATGCCCCCGCGAGTCCCAGTAGACAAAAGAGACGGGTAGCCCCTCGGCCCCGTTGGTACTGACTCCTCCTCGGCCAAGGGAAGAACCTGACAACACCCCGAACCTTGCTGAGTTCATGAAAGAAAAGGAAGTGACCCAGCAGGCTCTGCAAGCTCAAGCGGCACCCGACCCAGCGGAAGAGGCACCCGCCGAGCTAGCTCCCCAGGTTCAAGGCGGAGGCAGGCACAGTAGAGCCGACGAGATGAAGTTGCTCGAGGTCTGAGCTAGCAACAGAATAGTCAATCACCTGAAGAAGATCCCAGCCAGGTTCACCGTCTGGGAAATCCTATCTCTAGATGAAGAGACACGACAAGCCGTCATTGCTGCACTCCAGACACCAGCATATGCTGAAGCCTGCCTCGCAGAAATGTCACCTGAAGTAGCTGTGGCCTTCACAGAAGAGGATATGCTTCTACCTACCTGTAGCCACAACAGGCCACTCTACATGAAGGGGCAGCTGAATGGGCATCCCATCAACAGAGTCTTGATCGACCCTGGGGCAGCAGTTAACATACTCCCCTATCGGGTGTATCAGAAGCATTACTTTGACGTACACCTGGTCGAGGTCAGGAACGTCAAGATTGCCGGCTTCAACCAAAAGTGCGAAGTCCCTATGGGGGTCGCAGAGTTCAACCTCTCCCTCGGTGATTTCACCACCAAGGTCCAATTCCATGTGATCAACTCCAACACCTCTTACAAGGCGTTGCTCGTCCGACCTTGGCTACATCAAAATAGGGTGGTACCATCCACTCTGCACCAATGCATCAAGTACCCCAGCGACGGGAAAGAGGAGAGAATCTTCGCCGACCTCCATCCTTTCGAAGTGTTCGAATGTCACTTGTCAGATGCTAATCTTTATTTGGAAAAGCCGAAGCAGGCCTCCCAAGCTACTCAGGACAAAGGAAAGAAGAAGGCAGAGCCTGATAGCTGGTTTCCTCCACCACCGCCTGGCTATGTGGCCCCCCCTCAGGTGTCATTTGTTTCTGAAGCGGAAGGGGTATTCCGGGCCACCTACCTTCCCATTTACCCTACACCGGGAACACCATACCTTGAAGACTTGCTGGAAGACATCAGGGTCCCTCCCGGGATCATCAGGCCTCTTGCAGAAGCTGACTGCCAGGTGGCTGAACCGTTAAGGACCTTCGAGGTGCCCAACCCCGAGGGTCTGCCTACCATCTTTTATGTGGCCAAGGAGCACCCGGTCAAGGGGGATGATGATTGTAGCCTCCCCGATGAGCTGCACGACCCACTCATCCCAATAATGGGACTTCCTGACACAGCCGGTCCTGTGGTCAAGATGGCCAGAAAGCAAGGGATCCCCTTCTGCCAGCTCTCCAGTCGGAAAGAAATGTTCAAAAAAATGTGGAACCCGCCAAACCTGGACCGGCGGTTGTTGCAAATCACCCGGCATCCAGGATTGGGCTTTTCACTAGAAGATTCCTATGAAGCTGATGTGATATCAGTCTCGGCTCCAGGCGGCAATAGCCACGCAGGCACTGCAGGCCCATGGCAGGTTGAAGGCCGTCAGCATCTTATGCCTTTGGCCGACGAAGAACAAGATGAAGAAATATTCCTATGGAATCCACCTCCCTGTAGGAATAAGGGGAAGACCCCGTCCTCCTCCGGGGGACCAATCCCGAATGACCACAGCAGCGGGGTGCCATCGCCCTCGTCTGACACTGACCCAAAGGATGGGGAAGCGGGCCGAGCGCCGAGCCTCACTCGGTGCGACTCTACCCTACTCGCCCTATACTGTAGGCAACAGCGAGAGATCGAAATGCTGAAGGTTCGCTTGGCCGAAATGACTGTACTCATTATGGGCATCCTCTGTCGACAAAGCATCAGCGCGCACCGGTCCCCGAACACCGTCCCAAACGCCCCCGGGCACCTGAAAAGGGAGGCTAGGGATGTAGCTGCTTCCCTGGTCAGGCGATCAGTCGAGCGAAGCCCCACGCTGCGGGAGAAGATGCAAAGGCCCTACTCTTTCCCAAGGAATAAAACCCGAGGAATTTTTGAATGGGCCTGCTACTATGGCAAGGTCTCCCTCCCAAGGTCAAAGAGGCCGCAAGATGCTCGCAAAAGCGGTGACCCCTCGTTCTGCCCCTATCACCAAATACTGGGCCACTCCATCGAAGACTGCTACGTCTTCAAGGACATTGCTCAAGACCTGATTGAGAGAGATGAGCTCAGAATGGGAGATTATGTGGTCGCTCCGCCACGCCCCCATGTGGCAGGCAGCCATGAAAGAAGTGTTTACATGGTGTCAGTTCAGCACCAGATTTTTGAAGATGCAGCTGAGAATGGGCAACCCCAGCCACCAGCAGAGCAACAGCCCCCAATATGGCAATCAATCACCTTAGCCCCTGCAAGAGCCATCTATGACAATTACAAAGAAGATCCCGGAGAAGTCCTTTACTTCTCCACACAAGAGAGCCCCCCAGAGCCGCACACAACAAGCCTAATGGAGGGGGAAAGAAGCAAAGCCTCGTTACCTAATGAGGCAGAGCAAGAAAACACATATGGTGTCCTTGAAGCAGAAGATGGTGAAGACAAGGATTTCATTGACCTGCTACCAGCGCCTCCAGAATTTGAAGATGGCGGCCAGGCCACAGTGGACGAGCTCATTGAAATTAATCTAGGCACAGAAAGCGACCCCAGGCCGACCTTTCTGAGTGCCCTTCTTCCTCCACAGGAGAGGGGCAATATGTCAAGTTGCTGCAAGAATTCCGGGACTGTTTCGCCTGGAACTACAAAGAGATGCCCGGTCTGAGCCCCGGCGTGACTCAACATATTTGGCTATTGATCCCAAGGTGGAGCCAGTGAAGCAGCCCCCCAGGCGTATGAGGCCGGAGCTGATAAAACTGATTTGTGAAGAAGTCAACAAGCTCATAGATGTCGATTTTGTAGCTGAAAATCAATACACTACTTGGTTGGCCAACATTGTACCGGTGAAGAAGAAGAATGGACAGATCAGGATCTGCGTGGACTTCCGCGACCTGAATAAAGCTTGCCCAAAAGATGACTTTCCGGTGCCCGTCACTGAAGTGATGATTGATGCAACTACCGGCCATGAGGCCTTGTCTTTCATAGACGGATCGTCCGGCTATAATCAGATATGGATAGCTGAACATGACCGAATTCATACGGCCTTCCGGTCACCTAAAGGGATATTCCACTACAAAAGGATGCCTTTCGGCCTCACGAACGCTGGCGCCACTTACCAGCGGGCGATGACCAAGATATTCGACGAACTGCTATATAGCAAAGTCGAATGCTACATCGTTGATCTGGTCGTCAAGACAAAGAAAAGGGGGGATCACCTGAATGACCTTAGAGTCATCTTCGAGAGACTCCGGCGGTAAGAGCTGAAAATGAACCCAATGAAGTATGCCTTCGGCGTCTCCTGTGGAAAGTTTCTTGGCTTCATTGTCCGATATAGGGGGATCGAGATCGACCCCTTTAAAATAAAAGCCATCCAGGAGCTACCTCCTCCGGAGAATTTGGGAGAGTTAAGGTCCCTACAAGGCCGGCTAGCCTACATCCGAAGATTTATCTCCAATTTGTCAGGGCGCTGTCAACCATTCCACAAATTAATGATGAAGAATGCACCTTTCAACTGGAACCAGGAATGTCAGAAGGCCTTTGATCGGCTGAAGGATTACTTAAAGACACCGCCTGTGCTGGGGGCACCTGTCAAGGGGAGGCCACTTATTCTATATATAGCTGCCACTGAATGTTCACTGGGGGCAATGCTCGCCCAGAACAATGATGAGGGGAAGGAGCAAGCTCTTTATTACCTTAGCCGAAGACTAATAGGGGCAGAAGCAAAACACACCCCGATTGAGAAGGTTTGTCTCGCCTTGGTCTTCGCAGTCAAGAAGTTGAGGCATTACATGCTCTCGCATGAAGTGAGCTTAATCTCTAAGGCTGACCCAGTCAAGCACATTCTCTCCCAGCCAGTCCTGAAGGGACGTCTCGGCAAGTGGGCCGTATTGTTAATGGAATTTGACATCACTTACGTGCCTCAGAAGGCCATTAAGGGTCAAGCCATGGCCGATTTCTTTGTAGCACACCCTGTGCCTGAAGATTCCCCACTGGCCACAGATTTGCCTGAAGATGAAACACTGGAGGTGGACCAAGCCCAACTGATCGCCTGGCAGCTGCACTTTGATGGAGCTTCGAGAACAGAAACAACCCCGTCTGGGCACACAAAAGTATGGGCCGGGGCCGGCATCGTCCTTAAATCCCCTGAGGGAGAAGTATTGCACACATCCTGCTCCATTAGCAAACCCTGCACAAATAATGAGGCAGAATATGAAGCTCTGATCATTGGTCTCCAAGTCGCTTTACAGATGGAGATTAAAATATTACATGTGTTTGGCGATTCATTGCTCGTCGTCAAGCAGGTCCAGGGACAGTTTGACGTCCGAAAACCCGAGTACTCCCTTACCACACTAAGGCGAAATGTCTCATGCAGCAGTTCTACCTCATTGAGATAGGCCACGTTGCCAGAGGAGAGAATGCACAAGCTAATGCACTGGCAAAATTGGTGAGTGCATTGGCAGTCCCGCCAGATGGATCCCTCAGCATCCGGGTGCTGAATCAACGCCAAGTGCCTAGCATGGTAGAAGGGCCAGGAGAAGAAGAACCTGAGGTCATCACAGCGGAAGCCATTAGCCCGACCGACTGGAGAGACCCCCTTTTGCAGTGGTTTAAATATCAGCAACTGCCCAGGCAAAGGGAAGAGAAGATCAAGTTAATCAGAACAAAGGACTCTTACGAGGCCCGAAACGGGATCCTATTCCGAATTATGGCAGACGCCAAACGGAAGGTGCTCCTCCTATGTTTATCCACTGAAGAAGCTTGGAAGGTCATGAAAGAGGTTCACGCCAGAACAGCTGGTGCACATCAGGCAGGACCGAAAATGAAAATTGAAATAAAGAAGCTCGGCTACTATTGGCCGACAATGTTCGACGACTACTGCAAGTATGCCAAGTCTTGTCAAAAATGCCAGGAGCATGCGACGGTGCCCAGGAGACTGCCCGTGCCCCTGCATCCAACACTGCCCAGCTGGCCCTTTGCCCAATGGGGAACAGACGTTGTGGGTCCACTACCCGCATCATCAGCTGGGTGTAAGTACATCTTGGCCGCAACTGATTACTTCTCCCGCTGGGCGGAGGCTGTTGCTTTGAAAGAAGTGACTGGGGAGATCGTCACCAGATTTGTCCGTCGCAACGTCATATTCCGGTTTGGCACTCCGAACCGAATTATCTCAGACAATGGAAGTCACTTCCGCAACCAGAAGGTCTACCGGCTGGCAGAGAAGTACAAAATCGACTGGAGGATGTCAACCCCCTACAACCCACAGGCCAATGGTTTGGCTGAAGCTTTCAATAAGACTCTTTGCACTCTCCTGTCCAAAATTGTTACTTCTAACAAGAGAGACTGGGAAGAAAAAATGTACGAGGCCCTGTGGGCATATCGAACTGTGTACAAAACTCCAACGGGTTGTTCACCCTTTTCCCTGGTATATGGCTCAGAGGCAATCGTCCCTATCGAGCTGGAAATACCCTCCCTCCGGGTCGCAGTCCAACATGGGTTGGTCCGGGAAGGGTAGACAAATGTCGAGCGAAGGCTCGAAGAGCTCTCCAACTTGGAGGGAAAAAGGCTTCAAGCTCAGCAGAACATCCAGGTCTATCAGGCCCGAATAGCGCGTGCCTTTGACAAGCTCGTCAAGGAACGTGAATTCAAAAAGGGTGACCTTGTCATGGTCAAGAGAAGAGAAGTCATGGCTTCCAATCCCAAGGGCAAGCTGAATGAGAATTGGCTCGGACCCTATGTAGTCCAGAAAGTCTACGAGGGTGGAGCATATGTAATCGTCAACCATCGGGGGGAGGTTCAGTTTCCACCCCTCAACGGTAGACATTTGAAGTTGTACCACTCTCCTCTTCCCCCATTCAATGAATGACACATTTCTCTGACCCACCCTGGGCACTATTACCGAGGTGGTTTGGGCATTATTTATCTCATGTTAAAAAAAAGAGAGAGAAGAACAAAAAAAGAGAGAAGAGAAAAAAGAAGTGGGAAAAAAGGAGAGACAAAAAGAAAGAGAAGGAAAAAAAAGAAAAAAAATATAATAATAAAAGAAGGGGAGGGAGGAGCCAATCTCCCTTTATGAGCATTCACTTTTATCTCCGAGAATGTTTCAATAAACAAGCCAGCCATGTCGGTCCCCGACCCCCTGTCGGCATCGATGAACAGACCTGTGGCCCAGACCCTTCGTCTGGTTCCATGAACAAAAAGATCCTTGCTTTGGCACTAACCCCGTGTCAATGAATAAACCATGTCAGCTTCCGGCGCCTGTCGGCACTGATGAAGAGGAGAAGAGACAAACAAACCACGTCGGTCTCCGACACCCTGTCGGCATCGACGAATAAACCAGTGGCCCAGGCCTTTCGTCTGGTTCCATGAACAAAAATACCCTTGCTTTGACACTGACCCTGTGTCAATGAACGAACCATGTCGGTCTCCGACTTCCTGTCGGCATCGATGAATAAACCATTGGCCCGGACCTTTCGTCCGGTCCCATGAACAAAAAGACCCTTGCTTTGACACTAGCCCCATGTCAATGAATAAACCACGTCAGTCTCCGACTCCTTATCGGCATCGATGAACGAACCAGTGGCCTGGACCTTCCGTCTAGTCCCATGAATAAAATACCCTTTCTTTGGCACTAACCCCGTGTCAATGAATAAACCACCTCAATATTACAACTCCATGTCCCACCGACGAATAAACCCTTAGCTTGGACCTTCCGTCCAAGTCGATGAACAAAAAAGAACTCCTTACTCGGATTGGACCTTCCATCTGAGTCGATGAACGAAAGGGACCTCCTTTGCTTGACCCGGACCTTCCGTCCAAGTCAATGAACAAAAAAATAACCTCTTTGCTTGGCTCGGACCTTCCGTCCAAGCTAATGAATAAAAAGAGATAGAGCCTTCTTACTTGGCCCGGACCTTCCGTCCAAGCCAATATAAAAAAGGGAGAAAAAGAAAAGAAGAGAACTTCCTTGCTTGGCTCGGACCTTCCGTCCAAGTCAATGAATAAAAAAAAAGAGAACTTTCTTGCTTGGCTCAGACCTTCCATCCAAGCCAATGAACAAAAAGAACCTTCTTGCTTGGCTCGGACCTTCCGTCCAAGTCAATGAATGGAAGACCCCTTTGACCTGGCACTCATCCCGTGCCAATGAATAGACCACATCAGCTCCCGACACCCTGTCGGCACCAGCAAATAAACCCTTCGCTTCGAACGTTCCACCCGAATGTATAAAATCCATCTCACTCCATTGGGGCCCCTTTGCAAAGCCTTCGGCTCAGACCCCCCGTCCGAGTCGATGAATAAACATCCTTCCTTAACCCAGCACGAGCCACCAATCCCTCTCAGGATCGGCCTCATCCAGTCGGCTTAGGCCTTTAGTCTAGATCGACGCATAAACTATCTCCTTGCTTCGGCATTAACCTCATGCCGATGACTAAACACCCCCACTCGGGCTAGATATCTCGGTCCACGTGCCTATGCAGTGAAGCGGTCCCCTCATCCCTTCACTGAAGGGGTGAGCGCTTTCCTGTGAATTTACACCGGACTAATGATCTATCGGCTCGGAGAATAGAGAAATATGCTGAAGAAGTCTACACCCGCGGACCCCGCGCACTCGTCCCTCGCTTGCGCCATCCACGGGCGGGGGGCATTTGTGGACACTAAAAAAAAAGGGATCAAGAAGGAAAGAGAGAGCAAATGGGCCAAGCAAAAGGGGGCAAGATACAAGGGCCCAACATGAAAAGAGGAGGGGCTTTTCAAATAAAAAAAAGAGAAGAAAAAAAATATAATAAAGAAATGGAGAAACCCCACGTAGGTGGACCCTCCCTTCATTTCTCTTCCCCAATCTTTTCTCCCTCACGGAAGTAAGCTTCATGCGACCTCCTCCCTGTGCCTCGTTGTCCGATGGAGAATGGCGGAGGCTCGCGCCTTTGACAGCCAGGTTAGGGCTGAGACCGGCGGGAAACCACAGCGCCCTGCAGACCCTCACGCTGATCGAATGGCTGCCCCCCCCCCCCCCCTCGCCCATCTGCTCGCAGACCTCCGCCCGAGGTAGCAACGGCGCGCAGCACCATTCCGGCAACATCTCGACCTCCCAACGCGAAGATAGGTGCACGACCACCCCATATGGGGGAATCCTCTGCTGTTGCGCCCCTGCAGCTGTGAGAAGAGCACCGGTGGCAGCGGCGTCCGCGAACCAGAAGCAAGATCTGGAGAGGCTCCCCTCGAACGAGAAGGCTCCGAGCCCCTATAAAATGCCCCTTGCGGTGAAGATTTGGTTGGTTGGCTGGCTTTGGTTAGTAGTCCCTCCTCCGGCTTCCATGGTTGTTTAGCTATTGAGAGTTCTCCCCCTTCGGTTCTTGAGTGCCCAGTTCGGTGAGGGAGATAATACAAAGGGAGTGAGCTTAGGGAGAGAAGGGGGGGCGGCAGTATTGTAAGAGGGTGGGTCTTTTCCCCATTCCTTGTGTTTCTTTCTTTCCCCCCTTGTTGCTCCATGATGTATGATTTTTGTTATTTTCCCTGATGTAATTTGCTTTCAAAAAGAAATGAGATGAAGGGGGTCTGCTCCCTGATTCCCTTTCATGGATATGGCGTCCGTTTTTCCCACTATGCGCATTTGAATACAATATATATATACACGAACATGAATATATGATTATGTCTGCTATATCTCCCTACCTCATTCTACCTGTTTCTGGGTTCTCGCATGAAGGTGGCATTTTACTATGTAATAAATATGCATAGGCAAGGTGTCCGCACCTGTTTGCCTCATTTCTGGCATTTTCTCCGGTGCATACGTATGTAAGTATGATATGGCTATATACATCTTCTATCTTAGTAGGGTTGGCTCTTTCACTGTATATATGCACATATGAAACTCTTTTGACCTCTCTCTTTATTTACATCCTCTAAATCCCACCTCGGTGTTTGGCTGGCTCCCCACCACCATTGACACCAAAGGGATGAGGCACATGGGATGCATCCCAAGTCGAGTCTCCTCATAAATCTTTTCTCTTGCCCCTTGAATTTCTGACCACTCTTGGATCCCCGGGGGCCTCATCCCTCTTATGATATGGACCCCGGGAACTCCCTTGAACGAGTAAATATGGATGGTTTATGCTTCGGCAAAAGATCTTCAAGACCACACTCCGGAAACGGAATTGTGGCATCCCCGGTCGATTGGATCCCTAGTAGGCTCGCCCTCGGGATTCCTCTATAGTCGGCTCGGGTTTACGGGGTCGTTGCCTTTGGGCGCACCCTCTGTGTTTCGGGGTCACCTCGGAGTCCTCTCCGTGGATGGTGTCCCCTATTTATCCCCCAAATGCCTTGGGTTAAGGGGAGATGCTGCCAAATTTTTACTGGGTAAATTGAGGAGATAACAACATTCAAATTAAAAAAATTAACAAGTGCTGGATATGCTGAATCAAGAGAGCCAACTATCGACCAAGGAAGAATAGACGGACTGTCCAAATAAAATCTTCACCGACAGGAAGTGCAACAGTTGAGTCACATTCTGAAAGTTGCTGGAACAAAAAAAATAATACTGAAATGGTGCTCAATGATAAAAAAAAGGGGGAAGAAAGAATAAAAGGTTGACTGAACTGAAGAATTTGCTGTGGACTGAAATTCAGAACATGTGATGGCCAGTTTCAGCTCGGAGTAATGCTAGAATGGAATAAGAAGAGCAGAAATTGAGAGTTTGGGTTGTGGAGATCCCTGATGTAAGAAATGAAATCTAATCTGAACTAATCTACAATGCAAATTTCTGAACCAGCTGAAACAAAGCGGATGAGGAAGTTAACTGCTAATCTGGAGTTTAAAATCTCAACCTAAAACTGAATTATCTGTTTCAAATCAGCACCTTTATACAAATAATGCATAATCATACATGTGCAATCGAGTTGTCCTCTTGGTTCAAGAACTGAATAAAGAAAAGGATAATGAGCAAAATTCGATTGCTGAACTCCTGAAATCGAGATGAACAGATATAATGAAAAAACAAACCATAAATAACTCCAAACTCCAATCTGAAAGTTGAGACCCCCCCCCCTCATTAATGCATTAGCACCCTTGCATACATGCATGAATCGCATATAATTTGCACGTGTGATCGGATTTTGTCATAACCCAGTCTATTTTGGGATGTGCATAATCTTTTCTTTGCAAAAGTCGACTTCCGGGGGCTCGAAAGTCGACTTCTGGAACACCCCAGAGGGATCCAGTTCTGCCTGACAGACAGAAGTCGACTCTTGCACCAGTAAGAGTCGACTTCTGCGCCCAGCCAGAACTGGGTAGCTCTGGGCCTGTATGCTGAAGTCGACTCCTGCCGACCCGAGAGTCGACTTCCGCACCTTCAGTGCAGAATGCCTTATGGCTTCCATTGCTTTGCTGTCTCCCTCCTTTTTTTTTAAACTCGTTTCCTCCCTCTAGATTATCATTCCATGAACTCAAGAGGGACAGAGGAAATAAATTTGCTGCACTTTAATGGAACATGAGGGTGAATGAAAGAATGAGGAACAATAATATGATTTGGTCATATGAACAAAAGGAAGAAACAAAAGGGACCCACTGAAGTTCTTATGCATAAATCCCCGCCCACTCCAATTCACTGAATTTCCATGGGTTCTTTGGCGAGTTTGTCCTTTCCTCCCTGCGTGCATGCTCATGCATGTCATCATCCATGATCAGATTCTAAAAGATAGCAGAATTCTCTAGAAGAAAGGGGCCCTTATGAACATGATAAAGAGAATTAATGAACACATGATCAAAAAGAGTTCAATGTGCAAACAAGACAATATGGCCCTCGCCTCCCCGAGCCCGGTGAAAGGGATATCCAAGCCGCCCCTCTAAGTCGGATTCAGACCTCGGGAACCATCCCAATATGGTTGTGATCTAACATTGTTCTGGGCCGATAGTTTGTGAAACCGGACTCGTTTCTATTGGGACTTATTCCCACTCTTCCATTAAATTTGCCGTATACTTGGCATACATTTAAGCGGGTTTGTATCCGTCTTCGTCACGCTTCCAACACGGACTTCCGTACGAACACGAAATGGTCGGCAAGCAACCGACATGATTCAAGTATTTTCACCCCAACGAGGGGCATTTTCACGCAACTCGTGAATTTCAATACTCCGCTTCATTAATGCTAATCTCCTGGCCGTAGGGCTCTTTGTCCTGGCAACTAATCAAGGGTGTTCCCTCGTATGGGGGATGTAAATGACGCCGTGACCTTTATGGCGCGGCGGGTTTTAGTCCCGACACGGACCACACAATCGTCTGATTAGTCAGATCGAGCGCACAATAAATCGTCACTTTGTGACTGGCACACCCATGCACTAAATAAACGAAATTGATAAAAAGTGCGTCCACAAGTCTGGCACGCCCGGTGGGACCGAAATCACCCTTCATCTCTTTGCCGGGACTAAGGGCCCTATGGCCCCTTTCATGTAATGCTAATTGTTTGATTTGCAAATGCAGGTTGCATTTCGGGCACCAGGATGGCCCCCACGTTCGGCCAACAGGCCGTCGAGAGCCATGTTCGGAACGGCTACTTGGCCGTCCCCCTCAGCTTCGGGAGCTTCCCTCCCGCGGTAGGCTTCCCCAACTTCCTTGGGGTAGCCTTCACGAACCTGCTGGACGTGGAAGCGTCTGACAGGACTGAAAGCAACGCTCCCATCCAGGGGGCCGCCAAAGCTACTATCGACCGATCAATGGCCGAGACTTCCAAGACCGTCCCGACTGGGACGCTGAGCTGCAACGTGCACCACGTGCACCAAACTGCCGGCCCTTCTCACCCAGGGTCGGCCTCTCACCAAAGGAGGCTCCGAAGGAGCCATGCCACAACATCATACCGAGGTCGGTTCTCCAGCACCGGCAAGTCGGCTGTCGTCGGGACTTTCCGGGTGCATCTTAACGGACGGCGTTCCGAGGTGATCCCGGATCGCATTGTACCCGCCGTACCAGTGCGCAACTCTTTTCAAGCACTGGAGAAGATGAAGGGCAAGATGACGCTTGCCACTCCGGCCCCAGTGTCGCAGCATCAGTCGGCCTCCAGGCCCACCAAAGCTAAGCAACTTTGGGTTCCCAAGGGGGCCCGGTTCACCTCACCAGCCCAGGCGAGGCCAAACGCCTTTCGCCCGGCAAGGGCACAACAAGGGGATGGGGTCAAGACATCGGCCCCCGTCTACCAGACGACATTAACTACACCGGCCCCACCGGAGAACATCCACCGTTGACACTATCGACGTCACTATCAGGCTGCCCATGTGGAGCCTGCAACCCACATGCCCGTTGCTACCAACAGGGCGACATCACCGGCTTCTCCTCCTGACCAGGACTGGGAAGGAGTCGAGCAAGCCATGAAGAACTACTTGCGGGGCCCGGGGAGCATTCCCCTTGGTCGCCAGAGATTATTGGGGGCAGTAGCCTCTGCATTTGAAGAAGTAGAGACCCGATCGATGCCCAGTGCCGAGTCAAGAAACTGCTCTGAGGAGCATTATCAGTCCCAGTCGAGGGAAGAAGTGAAGCCGCGGAGGTCGATCTTTGACAGATTGGCCTTTCCGGGTAGGCCATCGAGAAGAACAACAAGAAGAGGCAGAGACCTAAGAGTTTATACCTGCAACATGGCAGGGGTAGCTGGCCGGTACGGGGCCCTACCAACCGAGCCCGAAGAAGTAGCCAGGCTCGCCACAAGGCCAGGACCTCTTACCAGAAGAGGGAAAGCGGCAGCTGAAAAGACGCAAGTCCACACTGGAGGGGCCAACTATGAGGAACCTTCAACATCCTTGGCTGCCAATGTTATTACAGAAGGCACGGCGGGAGAACCATCCACTTCATCTGAAGAGGTGCCGATCGAAGAAAGGGGGGGCACCCCTAGCCTTCCCATGAATGACCCCGCAGTATTACACATGATGTAGCAATATCAGCGGGAGATCGAATTGTTAAGGAAACAACTAACTGAAAGAGCTGCTCAACCCTCAACATCCGGGCAGACTGAAGCATTACCAGAGACCCCTGGGGGAAATGGTCAGGCCTCGGAAGCTTCTCCACAGGCGACGATGTCTCCCCCAATACCTACCTACACTGGCAGCGTACCCCTGCAGCAGCCACAGCATATCGCACCAGCCCCGCCACCGAACTTACCATTCCAGGGGTCCACTATTGCACCTCAGGTGACAGTGTTAACAACGCCTCTGGCGCAACCGGCCCATTTCTATCCAAACCCGGTTGACCCGGCGACAGTAAGCAGACTAATGCTCGAACAAATGATAGATATGAAGTTGGCAGAGAGGAGCGATGGTGATCACACGCCATTCGACGTATACCGGGTACCTTACCCGGCACACTATGCTACCAAGAGGCTACCGATCGGCATCACCAAGCCGCCGAAGTTTGAAAAATTCAATGGGCAAGGGTCTCCCAGGGAGCACATTGCCTATTATGTGAACATTATGGGGGATCTAGCTGCAGATGAAGCTTATCTTCTTAAATTCTTCGGCTCGACACTTACCAGGCTCGCTTTCGAGTGGTATTCGAGCTTGCCCGCTGGGTCCATTGCAGACTGGCCTGATATGCAGAAGAAATTCAAGGAAAGATTCTACATAGATGAGCGGGAGGTGACCATGGCAGAGCTTTATGCCACGAGACAGAGAAATGATGAGTCGGCACTCGACTACATAAAGAGATGGAGGAACCTCAGCATGAGGTGCAAACGTCCCCCGCATCAGGAGGACGCAGTGCAGATCTGTAAACAGAATCTGAAGAAGGAGATCCTTGAGAGGATGATCGGTGCTGAGGTAAGGTCGTTCGACCGTCTGAACAACATAGTGGCAGAGATCAAAGCATTCCTTGCTCGATACTCTTCTGCTCCAGCTGCATTAAGTCAGAGGGTCAGGCAGGCTGAGAGGGGGCCAACACCGCCAGAAGTTCATACACTGGACTTCGAAGCTTTCGAGAAACAGAAAGAGAAAGCCAAAGAGATGGCCAACACCTCCACTGAACGGTGGGAAGGTCCCTCCCTGCGGGAGAAGATGAGAAACAAATTGTATTCCTTTCCTCGGGATAAAGCCCGAGTCCTATTTGAATGGGCCACCAAGTACAACAAGATCACATTACCAGATCCAAAGAGGCCTGGTGACTTGAAGAAGAAGGATGATCCTCATTTTTGCCCATACCATCAAATGCTCGGGCATACCATTGAGGATTGTTACATCTTCAAGGATGCCATTGAGTCCTTGATCAAGAAGGGAGAGCTAGACATGGGGGAGCTCAGAGTGGATCCTCCGCAGCCGCACGAGGTGCCGAGCCTCGGCACCGCTGTCAACATGGTATCTTCATACCAACAACTGCCTGAAGAATGGGCGGAGGCCTGTACACAAGCCACTTATCAAGCCTTCGTCATGGCGCCAGCTCATGATCAAGGAGGTTGGCAAGCTGCGCCAACAAAGAACAGAAGAAGAAGACAGGCTCCTCGGCCCACTCCAGAGGTTCGCATAAGGGATGTTACACCCCGACCAGTACCGCCACCGGTGACACCTATTTTGCATGACACAGCCCCCCGGCTCGTTATGAGGCGGCCCACTCACAACAAGAAGAAACACGTCCCGATGTGGGTGCGCAAGGAAAACAGTCCTGCAATTGAAAGACTCCAAGCTATTATTGATGGGCTTGAAGATTATGAGCAGCCCGAGATCCAGCCAGTGGAGTTGAAGGAGTATGTCCCTTGGGAGGAGTTCGAGTCACTCGAACTAGCTCCAGAAGCAGAAGCCGAGACGAAAGAAGAGCCTCTCTTGTGGGGTGAGCTTCCCCAAGAGCAGTTGCCAGCCACTGAAGAGAAAAAGAAAAAGAAGAAGAGAAGACCTAGAAACAAGAAGAAGAGTGAGGTTGTCCTCTCTTGCAACACCCTCTCAACATTATTTGACACAGCCCTCTCCTTGAGAGAGGAAGAGCAAGAAGTGCCCGTCGAGCCATCAGAGGTGAATCAAGCTGAAGCATCCACCTTCGAACATGTCACCAGGTCGGGAAGGAAGTGGGGACGTCCTCCTCAGGCCGACCACAGCATCCTGCTCAGGGGTGAACAACTGTACCACATTCCCGAGCCTAGGGTCCAAGGCATGGAGATTCCCCCTCCCTTAGGTCTCTACCCCGGAGAACTGGTCGGCCAGGCCGCCCCTTCATTTATTGAATTTCTTACGACTCAGAGGGGAAAGCATCCATGCCCACGCGAGTCCCAGTAGACAAAAGAGACGGGTAGCCCCTCGGCCCCGTTGGTACTGACTCCTCCTCGGCCAAGGGAAGAACCTGACAACACCCCGAACCTTGCTGAGTTCATGAAAGAAAAGGAAGTGACCCAGCAGGCTCTGCAAGCTCAAGCGGCACCCGACCCAGCGGAAGAGGCACCCGCCGAGCTAGCTCCCCAGGTTCAAGGCGGAGGCAGGCACAGTAGAGCCGACGAGATGAAGTTGCTCGAGGTCTGAGCTAGCAACAGAATAGTCAATCACCTGAAGAAGATCCCAGCCAGGTTCACCATCTGGGAAATCCTATCTCTAGATGAAGAGACACGACAAGCCGTCATTGCTGCACTCCAGACACCAGCATATGCTGAAGCCTGCCTCGCAGAAATGTCACCTGAAGTAGCTGTGGCCTTCACAGAAGAGGATATGCTTCTACCTACCTGTAGCCACAACAGGCCACTCTACATGAAGGGGCAGCTGAATGGGCATCCCATCAACAGAGTCTTGATCGACCCTGGGGCAGCAGTTAACATACTCCCCTATCGGGTGTATCAGAAGCATTACTTTGACGTACACCTGGTCGAGGTCAGGAACGTCAAGATTGCCGGCTTCAACCAAAAGTGCGAAGTCCCTATGGGGGTCGCAGAGTTCAACCTCTCCCTCGGTGATTTCACCACCAAGGTCCAATTCCATGTGATCAACTCCAACACCTCTTACAAGGCGTTGCTCGTCCGACCTTGGCTACATCAAAATAGGGTGGTACCATCCACTCTGCACCAATGCATCAAGTACCCCAGCGACGGGAAAGAGGAGAGAATCTTCGCCGACCTCCATCCTTTCAAAGTGTTCGAATGTCACTTGTCAGATGCTAATCTTTATTTGGAAAAGCCGAAGCAGGCCTCCCAAGCTACTCAGGACAAAGGAAAGAAGAAGGCAGAGCCTGATAGCTGGTTTCCTCCACCACCGCCTGGCTATGTGGCCCCCCCTCAGGTGTCATTTGTTTCTGAAGCGGAAGGGGTATTCCGGGCCACCTACCTTCCCATTTACCCTACACCGGGAACACCATACCTTGAAGACTTGCTGGAAGACATCAGGGTCCCTCCCGGGATCATCAGGCCTCTTGCAGAAGCTGACTGCCAGGTGGCTGAACCGTTAAGGACCTTCGAGGTGCCCAACCCCGAGGGTCTGCCTACCATCTTTTATGTGGCCAAGGAGCACCCGGTCAAGGGGGATGATGATTGTAGCCTCCCCGATGAGCTGCACGACCCACTCATCCCAATAATGGGACTTCCTGACACAGCCGGTCCTGTGGTCAAGATGGCCAGAAAGCAAGGGATCCCCTTCTGCCAGCTCTCCAGTCGGAAAGAAATGTTCAAAAAAATGTGGAACCCGCCAAACCTGGACCGGCGGTTGTTGCAAATCACCCGGCATCCAGGATTGGGCTTTTCACTAGAAGATTCCTATGAAGCTGATGTGATATCAGTCTCGGCTCCAGGCGGCAATAGCCACGCAGGCACTGCAGGCCCATGGCAGGTTGAAGGCCGTCAGCATCTTATGCCTTTGGCCGACGAAGAACAAGATGAAGAAATATTCCTATGGAATCCACCTCCCTGTAGGAATAAGGGGAAGACCCCGTCCTCCTCCGGGGGACCAATCCCGAATGACCACAGCAGCGGGGTGCCATCGCCCTCGTCTGACACTGACCCAAAGGATGGGGAAGCGGGCCGAGCGCCGAGCCTCACTCGGTGCGACTCTACCCTACTCGCCCTATACTGTAGGCAACAGCGAGAGATCGAAATGCTGAAGGTTCGGTTGGCCGAAATGACTGTACTCATTATGGGCATCCTCTGTCGACAAAGCATCGGCGCGCACCGGTCCCCGAATACCGTCCCAAACGCCCCCGGGCACCTGAAAAGGGAGGCTAGGGATGTAGCTGCTTCCCTGGTCAGGTGATCAGTCGAGCGAAGCCCCACGCTGCGGGAGAAGATGCAAAGGCCCTACTCTTTCCCAAGGAATAAAACCCGAGGAATTTTTGAATGGGCCTGCTACTATGGCAAGGTCTCCCTCCCAAGGTCAAAGAGGCCGCAAGATGCTCGCAAAAGCGGTGACCCCTCGTTCTGCCCCTATCACCAAATACTGGGCCACTCCATCGAAGACTGCTACGTCTTCAAGGACATTGCTCAAGACCTGATTGAGAGAGATGAGCTCAGAATGGGAGATTATGTGGTCGCTCCGCCACGCCCCCATGTGGCAGGCAGCCATGAAAGAAGTGTTTACATGGTGTCAGTTCAGCACCAGATTTTTGAAGATGCAGCTGAGAATGGGCAACCCCAGCCACCAGCAGAGCAACAGCCCCCAATATGGCAATCAATCACCTTAGCCCCTGCAAGAGCCATCTATGACAATTACAAAGAAGATCCCGGAGAAGTCCTTTACTTCTCCACACAAGAGAGCCCCCCAGAGCCGCACACAGCAAGCCTAATAGAGGGGGAAACAAGCAAAGTCTCGTTACCTAATGAGGCAGAGCAAGAAAACACATATGGTGTCCTTGAAGCAGAAGATGGTGAAGATAAGGATTTCATTGACCTGCTACCAGCGCCTCCAGAATTTGAAGATGGCGGCCAGGCCACAGTGGACGAGCTCATTGAAATTAATCTAGGCACAGAAAGCGACCCCAGGCCGACCTTTCTGAGTGCCCTTCTTCCTCCACAGGAGAGGGGGCAATATGTCAAGTTGCTGCAAGAATTCCGGGACTGTTTCGCCTGGAACTACAAAGAGATGCCCGGTCTGAGCCCCGGCGTGACTCAACATATTCTGGCTATTGATCCCAAGGTGGAGCCAGTGAAGCAGCCCCCCAGGCGTATGAGGCCGGAGCTGATAAAACTGATTTGTGAAGAAGTCAACAAGCTCATAGATGTCGATTTTGTAGCTGAAAATCAATACACTACTTGGTTGGCCAACATTGTACCGGTGAAGAAGAAGAATGGACAGATCAGGATCTGCGTGGACTTCTGCGACCTGAATAAAGCTTGCCCAAAAGATGACTTTCCGGTGCCCGTCACTGAAGTGATGATTGATGCAACTACCGGCCATGAGGCCTTGTCTTTCATGGACGGATCGTCCGGTTATAATCAGATATGGATAGCTGAACATGACCGAATTCATACGGCCTTCCGGTCACCTAAAGGGATATTCCACTACAAAAGGATGCCTTTCGGCCTCAAGAACGTTGGCGCCACTTACCAACGGGCGATGACCAAGATATTCGACGAACTGCTATATAGCAAAGTCGAATGCTACATCGTTGATCTGGTCGTCAAGACAAAGAAAAGGGGGGATCACCTGAATGACCTTAGAGTCATCTTCGAGAGACTCCGGCGGTACGAGCTGAAAATGAACCCAATGAAGTATGCCTTCGGCGTCTCCAGTGGAAAGTTTCTTGGCTTCATTGTCCGATATAGGGGGATCGAGATCGACCCCTTTAAAATAAAAGCCATCCAGGAGCTACCTCCTCCGGAGAATTTGGGAGAGTTAAGGTCCCTACAAGGCCGGCTAGCCTACATCCGAAGATTTATCTCCAATTTGTCAGGGCGCTGTCAACCATTCCACAAATTAATGATGAAGAATGCACCTTTCAACTGGAACCAGGAATGTCAGAAGGCCTTTGATCGGCTGAAGGATTACTTAAAGACCCCGCCTGTGCTGGGGGCACCTGTCAAGGGGAGGCCACTTATTCTATATATAGCTACCACTGAATGTTCACTGGGGGCAATGCTCGCCCAGAACAATGATGAGGGGAGGGAGCAAGCTCTTTATTACCTTAGCCGAAGACTAATAGGGGCAGAAGCAAAACACACCCCAATTGAGAAGGTTTGTCTCGCCTTGGTCTTCGCAGTCAAGAAGTTGAGGCATTACATGCTCTCGCATGAAGTGAGCTTAATCTCTAAGGCTGACCCAGTCAAGCACATTCTCTCCCAGCCAGTCCTGAAGGGACGTCTCGGCAAGTGGGCCGTATTGTTAATGGAATTTGACATCACTTACGTGCCTCAGAAGGCCATTAAGGGTCAAGCCATGGCCGATTTCTTTGCAGCACACCCTGTGCCTGAAGATTCCCCACTGGCCACGGAGTTGCCTGAAGATGAAACACTGGAGGTGGACCAAGCCCAACTGATCGCCTGGCAGCTACACTTTGATGGAGCTTCGAGAACAGAAACAACCCCGTCTGGGCACACAAAAGTATGGGCCGGGGCCGGCATCGTCCTTAAATCCCCTGAGGGAGAAGTATTGCACACATCCTGCTCCATTAGCAAACCCTGCACAAATAATGAGGCAGAATATGAAGCTCTGATCATTGGTCTCCAAGTCGCTTTACAGATGGAGATTAAAATATTACATGTGTTTGGCGATTCATTGCTCGTCGTCAAGCAGGTCCAGGGACAGTTTGACGTCCAAAAACCCGAGTACTCCCTTACCACACTAAGGCGAAATGGCTCATGCAGCAGTTCTACCTCATTGAGATAGGCCACGTTGCCAGAGGAGAGAATGCACAAGCTAATGCACTGGCAAAATTGGCGAGTTCATTGGCAGTCCCGCTAGATGGATCCCTCAGCATCCGGGTGGTGAATCAACGCCAAGTGCCTAGCATGGTAGAAGGGCCAGGAGAAGAAGAACCTGAGGTCATCACAGCGGAAGCCATTAGCCCGACCGACTGGAGAGACCCCCTTTTGCAGTGGTTTAAATATCAGCAACTGCCCAGGCAAAGGGAAGAGAAGATCAAGTTAATCAGAACAAAGGACTCTTACGAGGCCCGAAACGGGATCCTATTCCGAATTATGGCAGACGCCAAACGGAAGGTGCTCCTCCTATGTTTATCCACTGAAGAAGCTTGGAGGGTCATGAAAGAGGTTAACGCCAGAACAGCTGGTGCACATCAGGCAGGACCGAAAATGAAAATTGAAATAAAGAAGCTTGGCTACTATTGGCCGACAATGTTCGACGACTACTGCAAGTATGCCAAGTCTTGTCAAAAATGCCAGGAGCATGCGACGGTGCCCAGGAGACCGCCCGTGCCCCTGCATCCAACACTGCCCAGCTGGCCCTTTGCCCAATGGGGAACAGACGTTGTGGGTCCACTACCCGCATCATCAGCTGGGTGCAAGTACATCTTGGCCGCAACTGATTACTTCTCCCGCTGGGCGGAGGCTGTTACTTTGAAAGAAGTGACTGGGGAGATCGTCACCAGATTTGTCCGTCGCAACGTCATATTCCGGTTTGGCACTCCGAACCGAATTATCTCAGACAATGGAAGTCACTTCCGCAACCAGAAGGTCTACCGGTTGGCAGAGAAGTACAAAATCGATTGGAGGATGTCAACCCCCTACAACCCACAGGCCAATGGCTTGGCTGAAGCTTTCAATAAGACTCTTTGCACTCTCCTGTCCAAAATTGTTAGTTCTAACAAGAGAGACTGGGAAGAAAAAATGTACGAGGCCCTGTGGGCATATCGAACTGTGTACAAAACTCCAACGGGTTGTTCACCCTTTTCCCTGGTATATGGCTCAGAGGCAATCGTCCCTATCGAGCTGGAAATACCCTCCCTCCGGGTCGCAGTCCAACATGGGTTGGTCCGGGAAGGGCAGACAAATGTCGAGCGAAGGCTCGAAGAGCTCTCCAACTTGGAGGGAAAAAGGCTTCAAGCTCAGCAGAACATCCAGGTCTATCAGGCCCGAATAGCGCGTGCCTTTGACAAGCTCGTCAAGGAACGTGAATTCAAAAAGGGTGACCTTGTCATGGTCAAGAGAAGAGAAGTCATGGCTTCCAATCCCAAGGGCAAGCTGAATGAGAATTGGCTCGGACCCTATGTAGTCCAGAAAGTCTACGAGGGTGGAGCATATGTAATCGTCAACCATCGGGGGGAGGTTCAGTTTCCACCCCTCAACGGTAGACATTTGAAGTTGTACCACTCTCCTCTTCCCCCATTCAATGAATGACACATTTCTCCGACCCACCCTGGGCACTATTACCGAGGTGGTTTGGGCATTATTTATCTCATGTTAAAAAAAAAGAGAGAGAGAAGAAAAAAAAAGAGAGAAGAGAAAAAAGAGAAGGGAAAAAAGGAGAGACAAAAAGAAAGAGAAGAAAAAAAAAGAAAAAAATATAATAATAAAAGAAGGGGAGGGAGGAGCCAATCTCCCTTTATGAGCATTCACTTTTATCTCCGAGAATGTTTCAATAAACAAGCCAGCCATGTCGGTCCCCGATCCCCTGTCGGCATCGATGAACAGACCTGTGGCCCAGACCCTTCGTCTGGTTCCATGAACAAAAAGACCCTTGCTTTGGCACTAACCCCGTGTCAATGAATAAACCATGTCAGCTTCCGGTGCCTGTCGGCACTGATGAAGAGGAGAAGAGACAAACAAACCACGTCGGTCTCCGACACCCTGTCGGCATCGACGAATAAACCAGTGGCCCAGGCCTTTCGTCTGGTTCCATGAACAAAAATACCCTTGCTTTGACACTGACCCTGTGTCAATGAACGAACCATGTCGGTCTCCGACTTCCTGTCGGCATCGATGAATAAACCATTGGCCCGGACCTTTCGTCCGGTCCCATGAACAAAAAGACCCTTGCTTTGACACTAGCCCCATGTCAATGAATAAACCACGTCAGTCTCCGACTCCTTATCGGCATCGATGAACGAACCAGTGGCCTGGACCTTCCGTCTAGTCCCATGAATAAAATACCCTTGCTTTGGCACTAACCCCGTGTCAATGAATAAACCACCTCAATATTACAACTCCATGTCCCACCGACGAATAAACCCTTAGCTTGGACCTTCCGTCCAAGTCGATGAACAAAAAAGAACTCCTTACTCGGATTGGACCTTCCATCTGAGTCGATGAACGAAAGGGACCTCCTTTGCTTGACCCGGACCTTCCGTCCAAGTCAATGAACAAAAAAATAACCTCTGTACTTGGCTCGGACCTTCCGTCCAAGCTAATGAATAAAAAGAGATAGAGCCTTCTTACTTGGCCCGGACCTTCCGTCCAAGCCAATATAAAAAAGGGAGAAAAAGAAAAGAAGAGAACTTCCTTGCTTGGCTCGGACCTTCCGTCCAAGTCAATGAATAAAAAAAAAGAGAACTTTCTTGCTTGGCTCAGACCTTCCATCCAAGCCAATGAATAAAAAGAACCTTCTTGCTTGGCTCGGACCTTCCGTCCAAGTCAATGAATGGAAGACCCCTTTGACCTGGCACTCATTCCGTGCCAATGAATAGACCACATCAGCTCCCGACACCCTGTCGGCACCAGCAAATAAACCCTTCGCTTCGAACGTTCCACCCGAATGTATAAAATCCATCTCACTCCGTTGGGGCCCCTTTGCAAAGCCTTCGGCTCAGACCCCCCGTCCGAGTCGATGAATAAACATCCTTCCTTAACCCAGCACGAGCCACCAATCCCTCTCAGGATCGGCCTCATCCAGTCGGCTTAGGCCTTTAGTCTAGATCGACGCATAAACTGTCTCCTTGCTTCGGCATTAACCTCATGCCGATGACTAAACACCCCCACTCGGGCTAGATATCTCGGTCCACGTGCCTATGTAGTGAAGCGGTCCCCTCATCCCTTCACTGAAGGGGTGAGCGCTTTCCTGTGAATTTACACCGGACTAATGATCTATCGGCTCGGAGAATAGAGAAATATGCTGAAGAAGTCTACACCCGCGGACCCCGCGCACTCATCCCTCGCTAGCGCCATCCACGGGCGGGGGGCATTTGTGGACACTAAAAAAAAAAGGGATCAAGAAGGAAAGAGAGAGCAAATGGGCCAAGCAAAAGGGGGCAAGATACAAGGGCCCAACATGAAAAGAGGAGGGGCTTTTCAAATAAAAAAAAGAGAAGAAAAAAAATATAATAAAGAAATGGAGAAACCCCACGTAGGTGGACCCTCCCTTCATTTCTCTTCCCCAATCTTTTCTCTCTCACTGAAGTAAGCTTCATGCGACCTCCTCCCTGCGCCTCGTTGTCCGATGGAGAATGGCGGAGGCTCGCGCCTTTGACAGCCAGGTTAGGGCTGAGACCGGCGGGAAACCGCAGCGCCCTGCAGACCCTCACGCTGATCGAATGGCTGCCCCCCCCTCACTCATCTGCTCGCAGACCTCCGCCCGAGGTAGCAACGGCGCGCAGCACCATTCCGGCAACATCTCGACCTCCCAACGCGAAGACAGGTGCACGACCACCCCATATGGGGGAATCCTCTGCTGTCGCGCCCCTGCAGCTGTGAGAAGAGCACCGGTGGCAGCGGCGTCCGCGAACCAGAAGCAAGATCTGGAGAGGCTCCCCTCGAACGAGAAGGCTCCGAGCCCCTATAAGAAGCCCCTTGCGGTGAATATTTGGTTGGTTGGCTGGCTTTGGTTAGTAGTCCCTCCTCCGGCTTCCATGGTTGTTTAGCTATTGAGAGTTCTCCCCCTTCGGTTCTTGAGTGCCCAGTTCGGTGAGGGAGATAATACAAAGGGAGTGAGCTTAGGGAGAGAAGGGGGGGCGGCAGTATTGTAAGAGGGTGGGTCTTTTCCCCATTCCTTGTGTTTCTTTCTTTCCCCCCTTGTTTCTCCATGATGTATGATTTTTGTTATTTTCCCTGATGTAATTTGCTTTCAAAAAGAAATGAGATGAAGGGGGTCTGCTCCCTGATTCCCTTTCATGGATATGGCGTCTGTTTTTCCCACTATGCGCATTTGAATATAATATATATATACACGAACATGAATATATGATTATGTCTGCTATATCTCCCTACCTCATTCTACCTGTTTCTGGGTTCTCGCATGAAGGTGGCGTTTTACTATGTAATAAATATGCATAGGTAAGGTGTCCGCACCTGTTTGCCTCATTTCTGGCATTTTCTCCGGTGCATACGTATGTAAGTATGATATGGCTATATACATCTTCTATCTTAGTAGGGTTGGCTCTTTCACTGTATATATGCACATATGAAACTCTTTTGACCTCTCTCTTTATTTACATCCTCTAAATCCCACCTCGGTGTTTGGCTGGCTCCCCACCACCATTGACACCAAAGGGATGAGGCACATGGGATGCGTCCCGAGTCGAGTCTCCTCATAAATCTTTTCTCTTGCCCCTTGAATTTCTGACCACTCTTGGATCCCCGGGGGCCTCATCCCTCTTATGATATGGACCCCGGGAACTCCCTTGAACGAGTAAATATGGATGGTTTATGCTTCGGCAAAAGATCTTCAAGACCACACTCCGGAAACGGAATTGTGGCATCCCCGGTCGATTGGATCCCTAGCAGGCTCGCCCTCGGGATTCCTCTATAGTCGGCTCGGGTTTACGGGGTCGTTGCCTTTGGGCGCACCCTCTGTGTTTCGGAGTCCTCTCCGTGGATGGTGTCCCCTATTTATCCCCCAAACGCCTTGGGTTAAGGGGAGATGCTGCCAAATTTTTACTGGGTAAATTGAGGAGATAACAACATTCAAATTAAAAAAATTAACAAGTGCTGGATATGCTGAATCAAGAGAGCCAACTATCGACCAAGGAAGAACAGACGGACTGTCCAAATAAAATCTTCACCGACAGGAAGTGCAGCAGTTGAATCACATTCTGAAAGTTGCTGGAACAAAAAAAATAATACTGAAATGGTGCTCAATGATAAAAAAAAGGGGGAAGAAAGAATAAAAGGTTGACTGAACTGAAGAATTTGCTGTGGACTGAAATTCAGAACATGTGATGGCCAGTTTCAGCTCGGAGTAATGCTAGAATGGAATAAGAAGAGCAGAAATTGAGAGTTTGGGTTGTGGAGATTCCTGATGTAAGAAATGAAATCTAATCTGAACTAATCTACAATGCAAATTTCTGAACCAGCTGAAACAAAGCGGATGAAGTTAACTGCTAATCTGGAGTTTAAAATCCCAACCTAAAACTGAATTATCTGTTTCAAATCAGCACCTTTGTACAAATAATGCATAATCATACATGTGCAATCGAGTTGTCCTCTTGGTTCAAGAACTGAATAAAGAAAAGGATAATGAGCAAAATTCGATTGTTGAACTCCTGAAATCGAGATGAACAGATATAATGAAAAAACAAACCATAAATAACTCCAAACTCCAATCTGAAAGTTGAGACCCCCCCCCTCATTAATGCATTAGCACCCTTGCATACATGCATGAATCGCATATAATTTGCACGTGTGATCGGATTTTGTCATAACCCAGTCTATTTTGGGATGTGCATAATCTTTTCTTTGCAAAAGTCGACTTCCGGGGGCTCGAAAGTCGACTTCTGGAACACCCCAGAGGGATCCAGTTCTGCCTGACAGACAGAAGTCGACTCTTGCACCAGTAAGAGTCGACTTCTGCGCCCAGCCAGAACTGGGTAGCTCCGGGCCTGTATGCTGAAGTCGACTCTTGCCGACCCGAGAGTCGACTTCCGCACCTTCAGTGCAGAATGCCTTATGGCTTCCATTGCTTTGTTGTCTCCCTCCTTTTTTTTTAAACTCGTTTCCTCCCTCTAGATTATCATTCCATGAACTCAAGAGGGACAGAGGAAATAAATTTGCTGCACTTTAATGGAACATGAGGGTGAATGAAAGAATGAGGAACAATAATATGATTTGGTCATATGAACAAAAGGAAGAAACAAAAGGGACCCACTGAAGTTCTTATGCATAAATCCCCGCCCACTCCAATTCACTGAATTTCCATGGGTTCTTTGGCGAGTTTGTCCCTTCCTCCCGGCGTGCATGCTCATGCATGTCATCATCCATGATCAGATTCTAAAAGATAGCAGAATTCTCTAGAAGAAAGGGGCCATTATGAACATGATAAAGAGAATTAATGAACACATGATCAAAAAGAGTTCAATGTGCAAACAAGACAATATGGCCCTCGCCTCCCTGAGCCCGGTGAAAGGGATATCCAAGCCGCCCCTCTAAGTCGGATTCGGACCTCGGGAATCATCCCAATATGGTTGTGATCTGACATTGTTCTGGGCCGATAGTTTGTCAAACCGGACTCGTTTCTATTGGGACTTTTTCCCACTCTTCCATTAAATTTACCGTATACTTGGCATACATTTACGCGGGTTTGTATCCGTCTTCGTCACGCTTCCAACACGGACTTCCGTCCGAACACGAAATGGTCGGCAAGCAACCGACATGATTCAAGTATTTTCACCCCAACGAGGGGCATTTTCACGCAACTCGCGAATTTCAATACTCCGCTTCATTAATGCTAATCTCCTGGCCATAGGGCCCTTTGTCCTGGCAACTAATCAAGGGTGTTCCCTCGTATGGGGGATGTAAATGACGCCGTGACCTTTATGGCGCGGCGGGTTTTGGTCCCGACATGGACCACACAATCGTCTGATTAGTCAGATCGAGCGCACAATAAATCGTCACTTTGTGACTGGCACGCCCATGCACTAAATAAACGAAATTGATAAAAAGTGCGTCCACAAGACCCCAATTAATTACATTAATCCAAGTCCATGATCACTTGCCAAACCATTAAAATAAAATCAATCAAAGGTTATTTTCTGAAAATAATCCTTACTTTTGAATTTAAAAATGGGATGTGCAAACAAAAACAGGCCAGCTTTGTTTAATTTTAAAAATCAAAGCATGATTAACTAAAATTAAACACACAAGAAGGCCAATACAAGGTAAATAAAACAACGCACGTAAAGAACTATCATTTTCTACAGGAGCATCTAATTGAGATAATTTATTAAATTTAAATTTAAATTTAATTATCCAATAATCAAATTTAAATTCAAAATTTAAACATGTCAATAATTTAAATTCAAATTCAAACTAATTATCCAATAATTTTTGTTTAAAAATAAATTTAAAATAATGTAATTATCCTCAATTAGTAATTTTCTAAAATTTAAAATTTGAATTTAACAATTATCTAATAAATAAAATTCAAATAATTAAATTTTCCACATTTAACTTTAATAAAATTTAAATTTTCTAATTATCTAATAATTAAAAATTCAAAAACTTAAATTTTACTGAAGTAACTTCAATTATTACCATTTTATCTCAAGGTAAATAGTAATTATCTCACCTCGGTAAATTCAACACGGTTAAATAAAAATTAACATTTGACATTTACTATTGAGATAACACAATTAACCTGCTAGATAAAATTCGATTTAATTTACTGTGTATTTTAATATATATATCTAATATATATGTTATTATTCAAACAGGCGCTGACCCGCCCGCGGGGCGCCCGCGTTGCGCCCGCCACGCGGCGCGCCCACCACCCCCCCCCTCGGGCCAGCGCCCGCAGGCGCTGACTCGCGGGCGCCACGCACGCGGCGGGCGCATTGTGCCCTGGGCGCAATGCGCCCAAATCGGGCCACAATTTTTTTTTTTTACAAAATAATTTGCTCTCCTGATGCCCAGCATCCAGGAAAAACAGAAATGTCCAGCACTCCCGTCTCCAAATAATAATTGAAGGATTTTATTGCCCCTAAAATATGATTCTAAATGGCGATAAAAACACCGACCAGAGCGCGAATCTGGCTCTGATACCACTGTAAGGTTTTGCACAGCACCTACGGGCGACGCAGCGGATAACAAAAATTCATTTGCACGATCCCAGTGTTGTGGAAAGCTTAATCTATGCTCTAATCGATATTTCTAAGACCCTAATTACGGGTTGCGTGTTTCACCTTGCGCGGAACGACGCTGTCCGCGATGCCCGATGCAGAATATCGAGCCACACAGCTGTACGGCCTCTAAAGTAGATCCACACGGACCCTTATGCAGCGACGGTACTTCCCCGGCGCAACTTTCCCCGACTCTATCACCTTCTGGAGAGAGAGAGAGCAAAGGGGAGAAAGGGGGGAGGCTAATCCTCCTCTTAAGCTTATGTGCTTGCTTAAGCTTAAGAGGTTGGAAGAAGTGAAGAGTTCGAATGAACTCACGTAGGTGCCATATATATAGGATTTGGACCCTTTTTTAAAGACCTCCAAAGGACCAAAATTGTATATATGACCTTTCTATTATTATACATATGTATTAAACCCCATTTACACTCCTTTCCAAAAGGAATTAAAGGGAATTAATACATACACTTTTATAATAATAATCCGTCACCCAAGAATCTATTGTGTGTGATCCTCTAGGCCCATAGTCACTCTAGTTTAAGGCCCATTAACTTCTAATTCCCAATTAGAAGTAAATCAAACGTATTCTTCACTTCTACTAGAGTCGAACAATAGTTTAATTTATTCCGAACCTTTGATCACGTTGGGTCAAGCAAATCCGCGTGATCCTAGAGGACCCCGGGTTTAAACCAGCCTGTCTGATACCTGCAAGTCCACAGTTACCGCATCGATATAATCCCTCGCTCCTTCTATGAGTCTGGTACGATCGAGGGTACGATTTCTGTCAAACCCCATGATCGTGCCATTTGACTATGACCTCCTTAAAGTGTATGACGTCCGTTCTAAACGAACTCATACGACCCTGGCCAGGGATTTAACGGAGCGTCAATATCATGACCCATAAACTATATGATATATACCCGACAGTGAGCGATCCCTTCTTGACCATTGACGATCTTCACACGTATCATGTAGTGGTTAACGACTCGGCAACTCATGACTTATGGTTAAAGTCACTTAGCCAAGTAATTAAACCATTCCAGTCCTCGTGTAAGATCCGATCAATGTCTCAGGTCAAAGGACCAACGATGCTACTGAGACTGTTGGATCTTCAGTTGACATTAGGTATAATCAACCGTCTGAAGATCCAATAGCGGATCAGTTCAGTGTACATCCTCCAAAGACATACACCTACACATATGTGTTGGTGCCCCGCACCATTGACCATGAGACTGATCACTAACACATCATGTGTACTGGTTTACTAGGTAATCAAAGTCCCCGAGTGATTACCCTCCAACCAGGAACAGTTTAAGGTATGTATTCATGTAAAGTCAGTCTCATAATCGAGATCCCATCTCGAGTTGACTTTACAACCACATATCCTAGGGACAACGTAAAGTAACACAATCGCATATTTACGCTCAAACACCACTTTATTAATAATGAACAAGATCGTACAACTATTGGGCCTACCCGACCCGAAATTGGCCTATAGCACACCAACACTAACACCCCCTTGGTCTTTGGTCATTGTAGTAAGAGTCGGGGACTTTTGTAGAAATATGAGTTGCCTATATATAGGACCCCATTACCTCCATTTGAGTTAATGACTCAATGAATGAAAATTGCCATTTTGTGAGTTCTAACATCAGATTTATTGTGGAGTGAATCCATTAGTGAGGTGAGAAGCCTTAGGGAGAGAATCCCACCCATCCCTCTCTTAATCTCTCTCTTCCACTCCCCTTTCTCTCTCCTCCACACCCAATTTCAAATTTTTTCTCTCTCCTCCCCTCCCAACCACCTCCACTCCCCACCTACCCCATTAAAGTCTCTCCCCATTCCCCACAACCCTCTTCAATACTCCTCTCCTTCCCAAGACCCCTTCACCAACCCTCATCTCACCTTCCAACCCCCAACTACCGCTCCGACTTTCCCAAGCACCCTTCCCACTACCCCAAGCACCCCTCCACCTCCCTAGGCCATTTGAATTCAAACTCACTTTCCCTCCACCCACTTGTGCCCCCCTCACCTTCCCCCTTCCCCCTCCAAGCCCAAATTCGCAGCTCCTCTCTCACCCACTGCAAACACCACCTTCCAGACCCCATTCTCCCCCATCCACACCTTGGAACACCCCCTCCTAGACCCCCTCACAGCCAGGGCTCTCCCCACACTCATCCACCCCCACTTCCTCTCCCATATATATACCCCATTTCCCCACCATCATTTTCAACCTACAGTTTTCAGTTCGCAGGCAGCAGAGTAGTTTCCAGTTGCAGAGGCTGCCACGTCTTCACCTGGAAGCTTCAGAGGGCATACCATATATTGTTTGAAGCGTCTCCCAGTCAACTTTCCAAAGGTGGTGGTCCCGACGACTTCCAAGATCGGAGCTGCTCGGAGGAGGCGATCTACTACGACTGCGCAAGACTCCTCAGACAGAGGATCAGAACCTGAGTGGAAGCTCTTCCATGGCATTTTTAGCGGGAATCTGGGTGAGAGTTCTTCTAAAAACTTCTTCCTCGACCTGTCTAATTCCAAAATCAAGAAGCGGAACTCCTATCGGCACCCGTTTGCAAGAGTTATCAATTTCTTCCTCCAGGTGCTCGGATATGTTTCCTGTCAGTCTGCTCTGACCCTCCTTCATTGTTCGAGGTCTTCCCGTATACTCCGACATCATCTGGCACTCCCGTTACTTGCGTTACGAAGAGGACTCGACCACGGTTCCAACGGTACCAGCCGCGCTCAAATTTAAGCTCTGGAGCGCCCGTGGTACCTTCGTCTTCCTACTGTTGTAATCCAGATGCAGACAGAACCAGAACCATGCTTCTCTGTTCGTGCCTCCGCCCTGTCCAGAAGCTACTTCCCAAAATTCCTACAAAATTTGGGTGGCTTCCTGGGTCCCTTACGAAGCATTCCCCACTGGTCCCGCCATCAGAAAAAATCAGGAGAGGTCACAGAGGTGCCGTCTTCAACTACTGGTCCCTGATTCCTGAACGTGGACAGATTCGGCATCGGCTTCCTTTCATCACTTCTAGCTCGAATTCCCCTCCCCGCTTGGCCGGCAGAAGGCCACTCCCTGTGTGGAGGTAGTGTTTGGATGTAATCATTATCTTCTCTTCCCCACGATCCCCCCCCTTGCATGGGGTGTAGTTTTGTAAACGTTTGAGCAGGTTGAAGCTTCACCGGCGCGGCGTTCGGGTGCATACCCACGCCTCCCCGCTCGCCATCGTCTCCGGTCAGGATCGGCGTCTTCACGCTGATCAGGTGAGCTTCTGGACCCCTCCCTTTATTGGTAGATCTTGCTTAATTAGTATTGCTTCTTAACTCCGTCGGACGGTGAGTGAGCGCCCGTTCCAAACTTGCTTATGTTTGAGTGGTCGCCGCGGGTGAGTTGTGAGAGTGACCCTTCAACCCATGCCTTCGGCGTGCTGACCGCCCGTGAATTTGGGCAACCCTGGCCCCTAGGGGTCCTCCCCAAGTCAGTCATATCCTTGGAAACCACCGGTCCAACCTCGGACCCTCACCCCATTGCCGGTCCACCTACGGACCCGAGTGTGCCAAACGTGAGTGAGTCCGCTCGTATGACATTGCCTAGTCATTGCGTTTGCTTGCCACTTAGGTCCCAGTTCGTGTCACATCAATTGGTATCAGAACAAGTCATTGACTTGTCTCTACAAGTCAAGTCCTAAGGCATGCTTGCATTCTTGTCCAAACCGTGCATTGTCAACCCCTCATTGTTAACATTGAGTCTTGGGTCACATGGCCCCTCTCCCAATCATATCCCATGCATGCTTACCTAATGGAGAGCCCGTAGAAATTGATTTCATTGACCTAGAATCTGAAAATTGGGTGTCCCCTGATATCATTACCTCTCTTTGTAGGACCGGACAAATTGTGCACAATGGAGACCAAGTCTTTATTGAATTCCATAAATGGTTCGGAAAGACTAAGTATTTGGATGGGGCTTGATGTCAAAAGGGAACATTGGCGGGTCCATGTATAATCCTAGGTAAGAAATGGTTAGATGAAAGGAATGCCGACATCAACCCAACACGTCGGACTTGCCTAGTGCATCCGCCACACCTTTCGGGAACCTTTAAATTCAACAACCTTGTATTCTCCCACCAGCGGGAATCTCGCCCTTGTTCACCACCCCGGGTGCACCATACTCCGGCCGTCATCACCCCACCATCAAAGAACCTTCCCACTCCATTAGCTTTGGAAGAAGTAGTCCACCCGCTTTGCCACATGAAGACAAATACCCCTCGAGAACCTATCCCCTCCATGGAGAGCACCCATGTTCCAATTGAAGAGGAAGCCTCGCACGAGGATCTTCACCCTACACCACCCCCTCTAGATAAGGCCGAATTCATCTTAGAAGAGTCCCTTGTTAGGTGACTAAGAGAGAGCTTGATTAGAGAAATCATGGCCCATACCTATCTACCCATGAAGCAAGACCATCATCTAGTGCCCATCCACACTCCTCACACAACAATCCAATCCTACTACGAAGTAGAGGGTTTTGATGACCTTCTTAAAGGCCTAGAATGGCAGTTAGAGCTGACTTGCTTGTTGACCTTATGGACGGCCCACCCAACAAACCTTAGTCTCATCCACCCTTGTGATGGGTCTATCACCTCGGTCTGCACCATTGGTTGCTACACTAGCGACCTTCTTTTCCTTCTCCCTATGGTGGAAGAATCCATCTCGGTCCACTCCCCTACCATTGAGATCCTAAGTGCTTTGGCTACCCAACCCACTAACGACCATGGCCCAATTATCTTGGAGGAGGATGACCCATATTTTTGGGGCTTTGAGGATGTGGAGTTCCTATCTCTAGGTAACCATTTCCACGATCCCTCTGACCCCTTCCTATACCCATGTGGCCCAACCATCTTACCCACCACCCACCCTTTCCTACCCTCACCCACCATATTGGGCCAAACCCACCTCATCCATGACCCAGGTTACACCATGAGAGCCATGACTTTGGGCGATATACACCTAGGGATCGAGGAAGTACCCCACTTCATGATATCTACCTTCCTACACCCCTTTGACCCATTCTAATGGAAGTCCAAAAACCCACACATAGGAGACCTCTTTGGCACAACAATGCATAAATCTTGGCACAACACATCACTTGGCATGATTCATAAGACGGGTCCATTCATTCACATCACCCACATGTCAAGTAGGAAGCATGAATGGACCATTTTCGGATGTAATGGTCCATCTCCATTCATCATGAGTGTTAAACATGATAGGAGCATTCTGGGATGTCCGGGTCCCCCGGCATTTGTCACCCCCATACATGATCGGATCACCTACGGATGCCCCGACCCTCCAACCTTTGTTAGGAAGTCCATGCATGATAGGGCCACATTTGGTTGCCCCGGCCCACCAAGGCTCATCACGGTTCATATGGCATCATGGCATGATAGGTTCATCTATGGATGTCCTGGTCCACCTTTATCCACACACATTTCCACACACCAACCACCCCGTAGTGCATGGCATGTGTATCCAAGCAAGCATTTTGCAACGAATGGTGAGGTTCATATTGAGCGGGCAATAGCTCGTAAGCGTCACTTGGGGTTCCAAGTAGGCAACTTGGTAATGGTGACATTGGAGTGGCTCTACCCTAGGGCTATCTCCAAACCGAGGGCACGGGGACTTGTACCTTCCATTTTCTGAGTGACTTTGACACCCTGGCTTACGGGTTGGATCTACCGATGGGATTTTGGGATATACCCTACTTTTCACGTGGCGGATCTAGCACTCTTTAAGGGCACCGCGGTGGATCCCAGTGAGAACCTTGAGCCTACCCCCACCTTTGTGAGTGACACCCTCGGAGAACCTCCACATATCAGCTTGAGAGTCCGATGTGTGCACACGGAGGTAATACTAGGCAAGTAGGGTACCATCGCCAGCAAGAGGGTGTGCCCGAGCCACCTTGAGAGGATGAAGAGTCGTCCCCCGGCTAAGGATGCGAGGTTGAGTTTGGAGGTTGTGTCTCGCCCGGAGCTGCATTGGAGGACCTCTCCCCTGGCGGACCCATACTCGACGGAGTCGAGTTCTTCGCACCCCGGGGGTATGATGGGGGCATCTCTCGCCCTTCACATTTTTCCACAACTTCAATTGCTCGCCAGCATAGCTCCATTGTGTCCGTCATATTTTTCTGAGTCGAGTCATGTAATTTTCATATTTTATTTGAGTTATGTCATTGTAATTTTCCTTTTATTTGAGTCATGTACCTAGGTTAATGAGTCATCTACCTAGGTTAAGTGTTATTAGATTGTTTAAAATGGTTATTGGCCCAATTCTTTGGGCTAGGCCCAGGGGCAACCCTACCCCCTTGGTCTTTGGTCATTGTAGTAAGAGTCAGGGACTTTTGTAGAAATGTGGGTTGCCTATATATAGGACCCCATTTCCTCCATTTGAGTTAATGAATCAATGAATGAAAATTGTCATTTTGTGAGTTCTAACTTCAGATTTATTGTGGAGTGAATCTATTAGTGAGGTGAGAAGTCTTAGGGAGAGAATCCCACCCATCCCTCTCTTAATCTCTCTCTTCCACTCCCCTTTCTCTCTCCTCCACACCCAATTTCAAATTTTTTCTCTCTCCTCCCCTCCCAACCACCTCCACTCCCCACCTACCCCATTAAAGCCTCTCCCCATTCCCCACAACCCTCTTCAATACTCCACCCCTTCCCAAGACCCCTTCACCAATCCTCATCTCACCTTCCAACCCCCAACTACCACTCCCACTTTCTCAAGCACCCTTCCCACTACCCCAAGCATCCCTCCACCTCTCTAGGCCATTTGAATTCAAACTCACTTTCCCTCCACCCACTTGTGCCCCCCTCACCTTCCCCCTTCTCCCTCCAAGCCCAAATTCACAGCTCCTCTCTCACCCACTGCAAAGACCACCTTCCAGACCCCATTCTCCCCCATCCACACCTTGGAACACCCCCTCCTAGACCCCCTCACAACCAGGGCTCTCCACACACTCATCCACCCCCACTTCCCCTCCCATATACCCCATTTCCCCACCATCATTTTCAACCTACAGTTTTCAGTTCGCAGGCAGCAGAGTAGTTTCCAGTTGCAGAGGCTGCCACGTCTTCACCTGGAAGCTTCAGAGGGCATACCATATATTGTTGGAAGCGTCTCCCAGTCAGCTTTCCAACTGTGGTGGTCCCGTCGACTTCCAAGATCGGAGCTGCTCGGAGGAGGCGATCTACTACGACTGCGCAAGACTCCTCAGACAGAGGATCAGAACCTGAGTGGAAGCTCTTCCACGGCAATTCTAGCGGGAATCTGGGCGAGAGTTCTTCTACAAACTTCTTCCACGACCTGTCTACTTCCAGAATCAAGAAGCGGAACTCCTATCAGCACACGTTTGCAAGAGTTATCAATTTCTTCCTCCAGGTGCTCGGATCTGTTTCCTGTCAGTCTGCTCCGACCCTCCTTCATTGTTCGAGGTCTTCCCGTCTACTCCGGCATCATCTGGCACTCCCGTTACTTGCGTTACGAAGAGGACTCGACCACGGTTCCAACGGTACCATCCGCGCTCAAATTGAAGCTCTAGAGCGCCCGTGGTACCTTCGTCTTCTTGCTGTTGTAATCCAGACGCAGACAGAACCAGAACCCTGCTTCTCTGTTCGTGCCTCCGCCCTGTCCAGAAGCTACTTCCCAAAATTCCTACAAAATTTGGGCGGCTTCCTGGGTCCCTTACGAAGCATTCCCCACTGGTCCCGCCATCAGAAAAAATTAGGAGAGGTCACAGAGGTGCCGTCTTCAACTACTGGTCCCTGATTCCTGAACGTGGACAGATTCGACATCGGCTTCCTTTCATCACTTCTAGCTCGAATTCCCCTCCCCGCTTGGCCGGCAGAAGGCCACTCCCTATGTGGAGGTAGTGTTTGGATGTAATCATTATCTTCTCTTCCCCACGATCCCCCCCCTTGCATGGGGTGTAGTTTTGTAAACGTTTGAGCAGGTTGAAGCTTCACCGGCGCGGCGTTCGGGTGCATACCCACGCCTCCCCGCTCGCCATCGTCTCCGGTCGGGATCGGCGTCTTCACGCTGATCAGGTGAGCTTCTGGACCCCTCCCTTTATTGGTAGATCTTGCTTAATTAGTATTGCTTCTTAACTCCGTCGGACGGTGAGTGAGCGCCCGTTCCAAACTTACTTATGTTTGAGTGGTCGCCGCGGGTGAGTTGTGAGAGTGACCCTTCAACCCATGCCTTCGGCGTGCTGACCGCCCGTGAATTTGGGCAACCCTGGCCCCTAGGGGTCCTCCCCAAGTCAGTCATATCCTTGGAAACCACCGGTCCAACCTCGGACCCTCACCCCATTGTCGGTCCACCTACGGACCCGAGTGTGCCAAACGCGAGTGAGTCCGCTTAGATGACATTGCCTAGTCGTTGCGTTTGCTTGCCACTTAGGTCCCAGTTCGTGTCACATCAAAAAGCCTAAAATTTTAAACTTCAACATAATGACTTGTACAAATTAAGCTGTATCCATATAGTTTAAACACAACAAGTACAATTGATGTTAGGGCAAAAGCTGTAAACAGTGACGTTACGAGATGCTTAAAGTAACTATACAGTGTAACTATATAGTGAAAGAATTGTGTCAGATGATGCAACACATCATATTACGGAGTCTGGTGCATAGCACCAAAGAAGAACTAACCAAATATTGAAAACTCACAATAAGTATATGAGAAAAGAGTCATTTTGCGAAATTCTCATGAAAAGAAATCGAAGTAGCTGCATGTAGCTTACAATAGCAAAGGCTCAAGAAAAAATCCATACTTGAAGCAACGAACTATATCACAATGCCAAGAAAGCCAAGTTGATGTATCAAAAGAGTATTCAAAGAAATAAAACACAAGATAACAGAGCAAATAACTCCCCATAAAAAGTGTATCGTGAATATTCAAACCTAGTTAATTATGAGATAATCGTCCTCATGCTTAAACATTGAATATAAATCTGTAACCTTAGCCAGAAGTCAGTGAAGGGTAATAGAGATGTATTGAAGTAATTTTCAGTTGTATTTCAGATGTAAGGCCTAGAAAGGACATTTTAATGTATCCAATTGCTACTTGGTTGGAATAGAGGACCATGTTTACACTAACGAGGGATTTGGTGACAGAGCACTCTAGCCAAGTCCAGACTGTCTGCAGCGGCCTTGGATCAGAGAAGTGTGCCCATTAAGCAGGAACTAGAAAGGGATATCGGCTTCGCGCGTGATATTCGTGGTTTTTTTAGCCGCGTGAGCAGCATCATGCCCCATAAAAGATCCAAAGAATCGACGCACCCCACTCTCCCCGTTGCAGAATCCCATTGGTAATATATGAATCGGAAGACGTCTTCCACGGCTTCCCCCGACACCTCCTCCCCACGGAAGCGACGAACCGAGATCAACCAAGCCGGATAACACCCCTTGAACCGGCACTGGGGACTCTTAGGTACGGTGATACCGCGAGAAAATATATATTGGTGGAAGAGGACAGAGCCGTGGGGCGAAAATTTAAGATATTTTCATATAATTAATTTGGATGGAATTGGAGACGGGGGACCGTCGCTAAGTCAAATCCGTGCAAAAAATGGAGATGGAGTTGGGGTATCCGGCTTGCTTGATTGGAGGCTTCATTCCCGATGCCTTGCAGCTTACGCCATGCAGTCACATTCTGTGGGGTCTCCCGCTGCCAGGCACTTGTCATTTACACCACTGGACTGGACCACTATCGTATCACGGCAAATAGAAGTTCATTGGATTAATCTTCATGCAATATCTATAAATATATACACATATATATGAGCTCCTCGGCGACCTCTGCTCCAGAGACTCTCTGCATGTGGGTAGCATGGCCATGGGGAAGCGCCGAAACGGGAACGGGATGCCGGTGCCCAAGTGTTGCCATCGGTGTTCTTGTTGTGGGGTGGAAGCCGTGGCCATGCTGTACTGCTGCTTGGCTGTGGTGTTGGCTTCCTCTACCCTTCAGCCCATGATGTTTGTAGCAGCTGGATGCGTGTTGGAAGAGAAGTCGGCTTTGCTGGAGCTGAGAGCATCCCTGGTGCGCTCCAACTGCACCCTTGCGTCCTCTTGGGACGTCAATTCCGACGACTGCTGCTCGTGGACTGGGGTCGAGTGCGGCGACCACGACGACAAATCCTCTTCCTCCTCCTCCTCATGGAGTGCTGGGAGGGTCAGGGCACTCCATTTCCACAGCATTGTCTGCAACTGTGAGAGCACCTCGTGGGATTGCAAGTATTGGTATATGAACTTCAGCGTGTTCGGGGCTTTCCGTGCACTTCGACACCTTGACGTCTCTGCCAACCAGATTAATGGCTCCCTAGAATCGATAGGTGAGGTGCATGCCTGCCCTCCTCCTCCTCCTCCTCCTCCTGAATCCCCCCCTGAACAGAATGTTTCCTTGTTTTTTTTTGTATGATCGGAACTTAGCACAAGACTAGTAAGTCTCGGTCATCTCTCTAGAATTAAATATGAGTCGGAGTTGAACTTGGACAATCTTTAGACAAGCAAATCTTAGAACTTCCTTCTTATTACTCCTCACTTGCTTTAATTTGTGCCTTCGTGCAGATATCTCCGGTCTGAGTGAACTGGAATACCTCGACCTCGGCGGCAACAGATTTACAGGAGGGATACCCGCTTCCTGGGCAGCCCTGTCTTCTCTTCAAATCTTAGACCTAAGCTGGAACCAATTGAGCGGTCCAATTCCTGCTGAAGGTAAGCAATTCTGCCTTTATACCTACGTACGAGGTTATGATCCTCCCTCCAATACTATGACGGATTGAATCGATTGCTCTCTGCGTGCTGTATGTGCTCATCACAAACATCCCCCGATTAAAATAGTAACACTCATGCCTCACCCCTTACCCCTCACCGTACCCCGTACGTCCTTTCTTCGCATCCTCCCATCCACCATGTCTCCCAAGTATCCAACAGTACAGCTAATTAAGTAATGGTGGCAGCAGATGGCCAGAGATGGAGCCATCCCTCCGCTATCTCCTGGAGTGCCCGGGCAGGGCAGGTTCCATTGGCTCTGTCCAAGTGCTACCGGCCAGGTACGATCTTCCTTCCCATCTTCCTCTTGCCATAAGTCAAGACAAGACGCCGTGGAATTGTCCACACCCAGTTGGGTCTCCTATATATGAATGTGCAGGTCCTTGTCATCTTTCCTGTTGGGCGCGTGTGGGGATAGATTGGGAGATGGATGATCCCATGATAAAATCTAATCCACTGCGATGTAATCTATACATCAGTATGGATGGGGTAGGATTTCAAGTTTGTGCACTCAACTAGATTTTAGATGCTCAGTCTAATCTATAAATTTTATTAATATTGTTGTCTCAGGCAACCATAAGGGCATTTCTGTCTAGTGTTTTTATTTTATTTATCATGCCAAATAGAAATTGGTTAAGTGATGTAATTTGTCCCCTTTACGTAGGGGCAAACTTGTCTTGTTTTTTTAGAGAGCATCTAATAAAAATTAGGTTCAGTAGGAGAGAGCCGCGATAGTCACAATTGCGGCTCCTCCCTTGCGGCCTCTCTTCTTCTTCCTCTTCTCTTCTTCCTCCTCCTCTTTCTTTCTTTGAACATGATATCAACGATCGTAGGGGACTGCCCCTCATCCGGGAAGATTCTCGCCCTATCGTTGGTTCTCCGAGAGTGCTGCAATCCCCTGTTCAAAATAGGGGACCACCGCAGTAAAAATTTCTTTCCGAATAAATTTTATTAATATTATTGTCGGAGGCAATCATAAGGGCATTTTTGTCAAGTGTTGTTATTTTATTTATCATGCCAAATAGAAATAGAAGTCTTGCTTGTAATTTGTCCCCTTTGCATAGGGGCAAGCTTGTCTTGTTTTTTTTGGAGAGCATCTAATAAAAATTAGGTTGAGGAGGAGAGAGCCGCGATAGTCACAATCGCGGCTCCTCCCCCACGGCCTCTCTTCTTCTTCCTCTTCTCTTCTTCCTCCTCCTCTTCCTTCTTTGAACATGGTATCAGAGTGATCCTAAGGGACCGCCCCTCATCCAGGAAGATTCTCGCCCTCTCGCCGATTCTCCGAGAGTGCTGCATTCCCCTGTTCAAAATAGGGGACCGCCGCAGTAAAAATTTCTTTCTAGGTAAATTTTATTAATATTGTTGTCGCATGCAACTATAAGGGCATTTCTGTCAAGCATTTTTCTTTTATTTATCATGCCAAATAGAAATAGATTAAGTGAAGTCTTGCTTGTAATTTGTACCCTTTACATAGGGGCAAACGTGTCTTTTTTTTGGAGAGCATCTAATAAAAATTAAGTTGAGGAGGAGAGAGCCACGAAAGTCACAATCACGGCTCCTCCCCCGCGGCCTCTGTTCTTCTTCCTCTTCTCTTCTTCCTCCTCCTCTTCCTTCTTTGAATAAATATTTATTGATTAGTTTATGTGGTCAATTATATCATTATGTACTACTTGGAAAACTTGAAGCCCCTCTTTGAAATCCGAATAAGATAAGTGAGAATACCTAAATGATGAGAGAGAAAATATGGGTCCTACCTGCTCTCCTCACACACAAGACACTTTACCCGGGTAGCGTATTCGCGCCCCTACCCCGGTCGGATGTCAAAGAGGGCCAAACTGAGTATCCATTTTGAGTTAATGTTAAAAGTTTAAATTTAAATTATTGGGTCTTAAGAATTGATCTATAAACAAGATTCCTCTCTGTTATGACTCTTTTTTTTGTTAAATACTCCTTTTTTAATAGGGATGGAAAACTCCATAGTTATGCTCCTAACTTAATGCAGTTGAGACATTCTAGCATTAGCATCCTCTACTGGCAGAAGTGCATGATCTTTTATCATATATGTCATGATGCAGACAACTTAATTGATGCGGGATGACAATGGGACTCGACTCGGACTTGTTGCAACCTTGGACTCTATAGGACGACGCGACTAACAGGACGACGCGACCAGCACCAACACTACAACGCGGCACCTAAAGAGCTTCAGAAGAGGCGAACATGCCCCAAACAAGAAGCGCTAAACCCACTGTTGTCCCCAGCGAGGGAAACGTGACGATTTGCATGGTTGGAAAATCGACTTTGAGTCTCGGGTGGTCGGCTCACTCTCGTGCTCGGAACGAGTCACGGGACGGGTGTCGCACTCACAACTCACAGCGGTGATTAATTATGAACTAGCTAGAAAATAATATACTCACATACAGCTGCAGTAGAACCTATACTAGCTAAGCAAGTAAGACAAGGGGGTGGCGAGTGTACCTCCATGCTCGGGGCATGGGGAAGACTTCCCAGCCGAGAACCGTTACCCCCGGTACAAATGGCAAATTAATTACAGCAAGACAATTACGGCCCACTCTACGCAGGTAGGTAAAAGGCCACAACAGTGGTCCAGGAGCGCCGTTCCGGGGTTGATCGGTGGCGTGTTGGCGGCGTGCCGGGCGGTTGCGGGCTGCGACTCCGAAGCTGTAGATTCTGTCCGACATGACAGCAAACACGGACGTCCAAAGGGACGTTGGCCTCCTGGGATCTTCTGAAGGCGGCGATGCACTGGGACGGTGGTGTAGGGTCCCTGGTCGACCCCCGGGAGCGGCGGTTGCTGAAGCTACTCTGAAGTATTTATTCTGGAATTATCCGGTGACCCCTTGTTGCAGGCCAGTCTCGGAGCAGAGATGCGTGCCTCCACAAAAATGGCCGGTATGCCCAGATACGAAGTCAGATCGAGACGCGATGAGTACCGTTGGAAAGAGGACTCAAAAATATACGACATACTGGAATTTCAGTTCCATACAACGGCTGGATTGGAAAAAACGACTGCAAACTGACTGATTTCTCTGACGCAGAACATAGAACAGACAGGACAGAATGGGATCTGTTTGTTCAAGGGGTTTGACCGAAGATCAAATGAACTATTTAGGACTTGGGATTTTTATGGTGGGTAGGGGGGAAAAAGGTGATCACGCCATGTTTTTTTTGGGAATTTTCTGACAACATTTGAGGGGGTGGAAAATTCAGCTACCAGGGGCTATCTCGCAGATCTACACACAGGCAGACTGTGAGGGGGGAAATAAAATGGCTGGGAAGGGGGGTAAACGGACTCTGATCTACTTGAAAATTAAACTGGGAATGGTGGACGATGGGGGGAACCTACCCTCAAAATCTCATCACGATCCGATGGTTGGATCTCCTGTACCAGCCCTTTTACCGAGCTGTTGTCCAACAACTCCGAATTTCGGGGCAGCAGATGGAAGCTGGAGTGTGGTGGCTCGATGGCGGCACGAACGGCGCCGGCGGTGGCGGTGATCGATCACAACAAGTAGAGGAAGAGGGCGAGAGGAAGAAATCTCAGAAATTCAGATCTAGATCTGAAGAAGAGGGAGGAAGAATGGGAAGAACACTCAAGAACAAGAGGGGAGAGAGAGGGGTGCGCCCATGGCTCCTTTTCACAATAATTCTCATTTATTTTGGCCAAAATACAACAAGAGACATTAAACAAACCCTAGATCTAGCCAAATGACCTAGGTTACTGTGGATGCACTTCTCGTTCAACCATCGTTCTGGTTCGTCTGTTGGTTTTATTAAGTGCGTGGGCGTGCCAGTCACCGAGGTGACGATTTATTCGGGCCCCGAAGAGCCCATGGTGCGCTCGATCTGACTTCGTCAGACGATTGTGTGGTTCGTGTCGGGACCGAATCCCGTCGCGCCATAAAGGTCACGACGTCATTTACATCCCCCATACGAGGGAATACCCTTAATTAATTACCGAAATTAGAGGCCCCGCTGCCGAAAAGAATAATACTAACTGCGTGAGAGAGAGATAGGGATAGGCCACACTGAAGGTCATATTGGGGCCATAAACTGTCGGCCATGTCGGCCACTCGTGGACCTTCTCATATTCGGACACAGGTCCGTGGCAGAGACACAACGAGGAAACTGAGATAGATCCCTTCAAATGTCTTCCGAGCATGCGGTAATTTTGATGAGGATTCGGAAGGTATCCGGAGCGAGAAACAAATCCGGTCCGAATAGGATGTCGGCCCGAGATTAGGTCAGAACTCGGCCATATCGGGATAATTCCGTACACTGGCCAAGTCTATACATCGGCCAACCCCAAGTCTATACGCTGCAACGCGAAGTCTGTACATTGCCCCTTTGATTGCAGCTTGAAGTCTATACGTTGCCAAGCCCAAAGTCTGTACGTTGTAACATGAAGTCTGTACATTGGCTGGCCCAAAGTCTATACGTTGTAACATGAAGTCCGTACATTGGCTGGCCCAAAGTCTGTACATTGGATCCCGTTGAGGCGGTGGCTGAGGGTGTACCGGCGAAGGGAGGGAGCGTGCCGCTGAAAGGGCCAAGGGAAGTGTGCCGCTGAAGGCCAATGGGAGCGTGCCGCTGAGGACCAATAGAAGTGTGCCGCTGAGGGCCAGTGGGAGCGTGCCACTGAGGGCCGATAGAAGCGTGCCGCCGAGGGCCAGGGGGGGCGTACCGGCGAAGGCCCAATTGAGGCGTGATGGTGGAGGTTCAATCAGTTTTCGATTATTTATTTTAAGGCTTTTCTTTTCTTCTTGTCTCAATTTGTATGCAGTTTTATATAAACTTCTCCCCTGCTCCCACTTTACTCGATTCGGTCTCTTTTCTTGCGGGTCGGACGTTCGGGCTGCCGGGTAGTTAATTAGTTCGGTTCAGTTCTCGTTGTGGTGCCGGCAGTGATTTGATGAGTTGGAAGGTTTCATTAATTATCATGTTCATTTGTTGCTTCCTTTTGCCTCTTTTAATCGTTTATTAGTTTCTCACAAAAAATTCGGCAGCATCTCCCCTTAACTCGGGGCGTAAGGGAGATACAGGGGGCGCGCTCACATGGAGTGGCGGAACCCGACAACTGGAGATGGGCCCCCCGGGGGGAGCAACACCTTTGTAGAGCCTCGGAAAACACGAAGGAGAACAACAGACTGAAGGCCTCTAAGGGCGTATAATGTGGACTGGGGCTGGCCAAGGAGTGTGCCGCTGAGGGGCCTGGAGAGTGTGCCGGCCAGGGGTCAATCGGGTCAAGAAGCGTGCCGGCCAAGAACCCCAACGGGGTGCACCGCTGGAGGCTGGTGGGTGTGCCGCTGAGGGCCAACTTGGGCGTGCCGCTGAGGGCCAATCTGGGCGTACCAGCCAGGGGCCAAAAGGGTGCATCGCTGGAGGATGAAAAGGTGTTAAGTGTATGGGCCGGAAGGCTTACAGGTTGTTCAGGAAAAGGAGGGGGTATTCAAGCCCGGGGGTAGGCTACTAGTTATTGGGTGTTCGGAGAGAGAGGGCAAGGGTCCCCCTCTCTTCTCGAGCTGGCGGCACAATAGATGGCCATGGAAAGGGAGAGAGAGAGAGCCCACGGAGCCAAGACTCGCTGGGAAGGAAGCATGGCACTACGAAGACTTCAACGGAAGAAAAGCCGGAGAAACGAAGAAGAACAACACATCATGCATTACGAAGGTTGGCCAAACCAATAAGGATAGCAGGGAAACCCCACGAGGGGGGAATTTTCATTCATCGGGGGGGTGCAAAGGGCCGAGGCCCTACATATACATTGACGGACATGCCCGAGCCAAGGCTGCGGACAAGGAGGAAAACCCAAAAGCAAAAGAAAGGGAAGGAGAAAGCAAGGAAAATCACGAAGAGGAAGGTGTTGGGGCTGAAGTGGGGGACAACCGTCCACCCTCCTTCTCCCACACCTTCCCCGTTACATCAAACCCTCCTCCTCTCTTACTCTCTCTTCTTTCCGATGACCGTCGGAGGGAGTTCACGCTGGGATCCCTCTTCTCCTCTGTCTCTTCTTTGTGGGTGTCTCTGTGTGTGTGTGTGTCTTCTTCTTCCTCAGCCTCTCCTTGCCGTCTGTTCGTCGTCTCCTCTCTGTCGAAGCGGGAGTGGTTTTTATACTCCGAACAGCCAAAGCCCTCGAGCACTGCCGTCGAAGGCGGGAAGTGGCCTCGTGATGATGGCGTTTGACCTGCCCCGTCCTCGATCGTCAAGGGGGGTAGCCTGCGTGGCCCAATGGACGGTCGCCACCTCGGACGGCTCACTACGCGCCAAGGAAGCATAGGGCATGGGCTGTACGTCGTCTTGCCGTTGAAAAGCTTCAACGCTGTGCCGCTGGCGGGCTGAACAAGCGTGCCGCTGGAGCCCTAAATGGGCGTGCCACTGGGGAGCCAAAAAGGCGTGCCACTGAAGCCTCTGGAGGCTGTGCCGCTGAAGGGCTTCAGGGCGTGCCGCTGAAGACCCCCCCCCCTTTGGAGTGTACCACTGAACCCTAGATGGGGTGTGCCGCTGAACAGCCCAGTGGGCGTGCCGCTGAAGACCCCATGGGGGTATACCGCTGGACAGCCCAGTGGGGCGTGCCGCTGAAGGCCTTGGGAGCTGTGCCGCTGAAGCCCATTGGGGCGTACCGCTGGAGGCCCTGGGGGCTGTGCCGCTGAAGGGCCCATTGGGGCGTATCGCTGGAGGCCCTGGGGGCTGTGCCGCTGAAGGGCCCATTGGGGTGTACCGCTGGAGGCCCTGGGGGCTGTGCTGCTGAAGCCCATTGGGGCGTGCCGCTGAAGGCCCCGGGGGCTGTGCCGCTGAAGCCCATTGGGCTGGCCAGCCGAGGGGCTAAATGGGCAATGTTGAGCCCGTTGTGAGCACGAGTTGTGCCCCATTTAATTTTCTTCAAGGCCCATGGATTATGGGGCTCTTTGTAATTGATTTCTCTTCACTGTCGTGACTCCTGGGGGCGGCTTCACGGCAGTATGCGCATTCGGGGCATCCGAATGACCAGTCTCTCCCGGGTTGCTTCTCTCGGCTTCGCTGTTGACGCCGAGTCGAACAGGATATCCGGGTGCACAGTTTTTGGTGTCCACAAATGCCCCCCACCCACGGGTAGCGCGGGCGAAGGATGAGCCGGGTGGTGCCCGCGAGTGTACTTGTCTCTTTTCTCTTCGTCGGTGCCGACGGGGTGTCGGGAGCTGACCTGGCTTGTTGTCCATTAGTCTCTTGGTCTCTTCGTCAGTGCCGATAGGATGCCGAGAACTGCCCTGGTTTGTTGTCTCTTAGTCTCTTCGTCAGCGCCGACAGGATGCCGGGAACTGCCCTAGTTTGTTGTCTCTTAGTCTATTCGTCAGCGCCGACGGAGTGTCGAAAGCTGACTTGGTTTGTTGTCTCTTGGTCTCTTCGTCAGTGCCGACAGGGTGCCGGGGACTGACCTGGTTTGTTGTCTCTTAGTCTCTTCGTCAGCGCCGACAGGATGCCGGGAACTGCCCTGGTTTGTTGTCTCTTAGTCTATTGTCAGCGCCGACGGAGTGTCGAAAGCTGACTTGGTTTGTTGTCTCTTGGTCTCTTGGTCTCTTCGTCAGTGCTGACAGGGTGCCGGGGACTGACCTGGTTTGTTGTCTCTTAGTCTCCTGGTCAGCGCCGACAGGATGCCTGGAACTACCCTGGTTTGTTGTCTCTTAGTCTCTTCGTCAGCACCGACGGGGCGTCGAAAGCTGACTTGGTTTGTTGTCTCTTGGTCTCTTGGTCTCTTGGTCTCTTCGTCAGTGCCGATAGGGTGCCGGGGACTGACCTGGTTTGTTGTCTCTTAGTCTCTTGGTCAGTGCCGACGGGGTGTCGAAAGCTGACTTGGTTTGTTGTCTCTTGGTCTCTTCGTCAGCGCCGACGGAGTGTCGAAAGCTGACTTGGTTTATTGATCTCTTTTATTCTTTTCTTTCTCTCTTTTTTTTTGAACCACATTACCGATACAAGCGCCCTTTCGGGTTTTCGCCGGTACCGGCCCCCTCTTGCTTTTGCCCACGCGCCCTTTCGGGTTTTCACGCGGCGGGGTATTTTGCCCGTAGCGCCCTTTCGGGTTTTCGCCACAGCCGGATTGTTGCCATTTTTACCCTTGTCCCCGTGTAGGGACAAGTCCGGCGGGGTATCTCTATTTTTAACCCCATTTTATTTTTTTTTCTCTTTTTTTTTCTTTTGACGAGTGAGTGATATGCGTGTGTAGGCTAGGGCACGAAGCCTTGCGCCGGAAGATAGGGTTCATTCGTTGGCAAGAATAGAATGCCAGCGCAACGGGAGAATTTATGCCAATTCGGACGTAGGGTTCGTAATGGCAATGTTGTGCGGAGTGGGTGGCTAGGGCACGGGGCCTTGCGCCAGAAAGGGACTTATTTGTTGGCAAGGGGCTAATGCCAACGCAAAGATAGAGGTTTTACCGACCCGAGCGTAAGGCCCGTGACGATACTTCTGTATGACGGGAGGTGGTTGAGGCACGGGGCTTCGTCCCTGGGAGGGTCTTGGCAGGGCAGTGTAGTGGCGTCATTGCAGAGGTGGAGTGTGTAGGGGTAACGTTACTTTCATTTGCACGGGTGCACGTCCGCCCGAGACCGTGGGGACGGGACGTCCCCTCGGAAGGACCTTATTATTGTGCCTCATTTACGCACATCTAAATATATATAAATATATATATATATATATATATATATATATATATATATATATATATATATATATATATATATATATATATATAAGTGGATGGATATACGTATGTGTGCATATATATATGTATATAAGTATATATATATATTATTTATAATAATTTTTGTTCTCCCCCTTTTTGTTTTCTTCTTTCATCCCCTCCTTTTTTCTTTTTATTCTCCTCTCTCTTTTTTTCCTTTTTTATTCTCTATTTTTTTTTTGAAATTTCTCCGTCTCTTTTGTCCCCTTCTTTTTTTTATTTCCTTCTCTTCCTTTTTACTCATCTTCCCCCTTTTTCTTCCCCCCCCTTTTTTATTTTCCTTCTTTTCCTTTCTTCTTTTTTTTTGCCGTATAAAAGGGGCGGGGGCGGTTCATTTGAACCACCCCCGTTCGAACCCTCCCTTCCCTCTTCTCTCTCTTCGGCAGACGAAACCGCCCCCCCTTCTCTTCTCTTCGTCTTCTCCATCACCGGGAGCCACCGCCGCGGCCACCGTCGTCGTCGTCGTCGTTAGCGCGGTGAGGGCACCACCGTGAGGGCCGTCCCCCCCATCTCTCTTCTCTTCTCTCCCTTCTTCTCCCTTCTCTTTCCCTCTTCTTTCCCTTATCTTTTTTTTTCACCGAGGTCAGCGGCCGGGGGCCCTCGCTCCCTCCGTCGTTATCTCCCTATCTCTTCCCTCTCATTCTTGTTCTCTTCCCCTCTCCCCTTTTCTTCTCCGTCTCCGGCGCCGTGGGTGGCCGGAGGTGCCGTTGGGAGAGGGCGTGAGCGTGCCGGGGAGACACCGTGAAGGTGTGCCGACGAGAGGGCGTCGGAGCGTGCCGGTAGGGGAGGCGTCGGAGCGTGCCGGCGAAGGGCCGCCCAAGGTGTGCCGGAGAAACGCCTCGAGGGCGTGCCGGGGAGCAGGCACCAAGCGTGCCGGGGTGGAGTGCTGGCAACTGTGCCGGTGAAGGCACACAGAAGTGTGCCGGGGAAGGTGCCACGGAGTGGGCCGGGGAAGCCGCCCATGGGGCGTGCTGGGGAAGCCGCCCATGGGGCGTGCCGGGGAAGCCACCCATGGGGCGTGCTGGGGAAGGCGTCCGCAGAGTGTGTCGGCGAAGACGCTTCAAAGCGTGCCGGGGAAGGCCTCTTGGGTGTGCCGGCGAGGGCACTAGCAGGGGCGTGCAGGGGAAGGCACCTGGAGGACGTGCCGGCGAAGCCACTAGCAGGGGCGTGCCGGCCAAGGGGCTTTAGGCAGTATGTGGGGACTTTTGGCTTAGAGGAGAAGACTCTTTTGACCGACGGACTTCTGGTGTTGCCTCTCGGGGCCCACCATATTTTGTTGGGGCCGTCACTCCTTGTGGATGCGCACCCGTGTTTTCCCCTTACGCCTCTGGCCTAGGGGAAACTCTGCCAAAATTTCGTCAGAAATTGACAATATCTTATTCATTTGACTTGTAGCAAAGCCCCCCCTTTTACAGTCTTTCACTTCCTTTTGCATGTGGCTTATTCTGATCTTCTATTTATGTATCTTTGTAGATAAATGGCTGCCCCAAGTGGTTCTTCTGCCCCTGCTGCTGCTATCGGTGCCGACCTCATCCCGCGGGGTCCCGTGCCGGTGGTCACGTGGCTCAATGTGGAAGACCTGGACCGCGAGCATGCAGAAATAGCCGCCTTGGCGGAGTCATCTGAGTCTGACGGGGAAACCATGGATTTCCAGAGGCTTGCCAGAGTCGACAGCGGCTTCACCTTTGACCGGGCCACCGGGGAGTACAGGAAGGACTTCCCGAAGGATAGACACCTGGTTCGATTTCTGAAGCATTTTCGCTCGCGGGAAGGGCGAGACTTCCGGGTCATGAGGAAGGCTGAGCAGGCCATTCTGCAGGCCCGGGATAGCTTATTGTACAGCATACCCTGGAGTATTCTGATGTATCTGGTGGGAGAAGCCCGGGAGTGGAAGCCAGTTCTGGGGATTGAGGGGGTGCTGCCGACCGAAGACAAGCTGGTGCGGGGGCCTCAGTTTACTCCGGCAAGATGGGACCTGTCTGCCGGGAAGGTGCACAACGAGGCGCCTCAATTCGGCCTATTTTTGGCTCCCTTGAAGTGGGGCTATAGAGAGGAGCCGTTCATCTTGGACTGCTTGGCCGTCAGATTCAAGTATGAGCTGTCACTGGGCTGGTTTGGGGAGCTGAAGCTTCAGGATGCACACAGCTTCCGGGAGAGGGCGGTGGAATTTACGGAGCATGTGCTGTTCAACTATGCTCCGCTGCTGGTTCGGGTCGGCATTTATCACAGCGTGTACGCTTCCCGGTATGGCTACCCCATCTCCAAGGGTCTCTGCTGCGGCATGATAGAGGTATTCAGCGTAGAGACCAACACCTTTTACACGGCAGAGGGCGAGACTTCACTTGATTTGTGGAGTCTCGGTCAGCTAAGTGGCTTGCCCATTGACGGGGAGCCTTATGAAGAAGTATGCCTCCCTAACTTGATCAAGGATGAGACCAACGGGGATGGCCATTATTCTCTGGGGTATTCATATCGGTACCTCATGAAGGCGTACCGGGAGCTGTACCAGCGGTCGCATAAGGGAAAGCAGCCCGCTCGTGGGGACAGGAAGAGGGTACGCATGCCCTTGTGGCTGGAGTATTTCTATGACGGGCCGAAGCGGTACGAGGAATTCCCCTGTGTCGGTACCGCTGTCGCCCCCAAGAAGCGTGCGAAGCCCAAGCTCAATGTGAAGATCCCGTCTAGAGGGCGTCGAAGCGGGCCTAACCCGATGGGCTTGGATCCCCAGACCCACTGCGCCGCCTATCTCACGTACTGGCTATGCTCATTCGCCATGCCATACGGCGACGAGACGGTGATTCGACCGGATGCCATCTACCCGGCATGTCAAATGACATGGGATATCAGGCTGTCGCTGTGCCCGACGACCCTTTGCTTGATTTACAAGGCCCTGGGGGACATCAGCACGCACCAGTTCCCGCGGCAAGCCCGGTATGTGTGCCCACTGCACTTCTTCAACGCGTGGGTCTGTTCGCTGTTCCCGGAGTTTGCCCCGCGAGTTCTCTAGGACTGGGGGCTGATGCCGAGGATGTTGGAATTTGCCAGTGCTGAGTCGGGCTCCACCTCCATGCAGATGTATGATATTCGGGGCCGGTTGACAACGGTTCCCCGGGATGCGGTCGGGACTATTCATTTCTGGACATTGGCGGCACATTCGAGCCCTCTGGTGAACAACAAGAGGGAGTGCAAAGACGACCAGATGGAGAAGTACGTCCACCCTATTAGCCAGGAGAATGTGATCCGCCCACTGCTGGAGCCGGAGCTGAGGGACTGGGCGCTGTCGATTCGCCCGAGCGTGCTGGTGTTCAGGAAAGGGGAGAACGTGTTGCTGGAGCCGTATTACCCCTTCCGGTTCGGTCGTAATTTTGGGTATGACCAGCATATCCCTACTTATCATGCACAGTTCGGCCTGCCCTTGCGGAGTGTCCGGGGGAGCTCAGTTGCTGAACACGCCAGGAGCTGGTGGGACTTCTTCCACCGGGCTGACTCTGCCTCCTTCAGAGTACCGGCCCCGGGTCGTGTTCCCCGAGTGACCCAAGATTATATCAAGTGGTGGAATAGCCGGACGGCCTTCTATCGGCTACACAAGACCGATTGCTGGGATGGGGCCGAGAGGAAGTTCTTTAGTTGGCAGCCGGTGCCGGTTCTTGACATTGAGCCAGACCATCTTCTTCGGCTCAGGAATAGACAGGAAAAGGAGGTGGTAGCATATATGGCGGCTCGCCGGGAAGCCCGGGATAAGAGGCCGACACCGAAGGTGGAGCTACCCCCGGTGGCCAAGGATCATTATCAGAAGACGCTGAGGGACCTATGCCAAGTGGGGAGCGACCGCCTGGACCTCATCAATTATCCATTCCCCATGGAGGAAGAGGGGACTCTTGCCAGGAGCTGGCGTCCAGAGAGGGATTCGGCCTGCCCATACCGCACGTTTATGAGGCGGGAGGAGAGGCAGCCCGAGAACTATAAGGATACCACGTGGCTATACGTCCTTCTCCGGGTGAATGGGATGAAGATCGAAGATTCGACGGCCTCCCTCCTGGGCAAGCGCCTGCACATCCCTTATTATTATGCTGACAGGTGGGGCATAGACCACTTTAATCTTTTCTATCACCTCTCCTCAAAGAAGCACGTGGATCTGGCCAACCTTACGGACCGGTGCCAAATGATTGAAGACGTTTGCTGGCTGGTCCGGGAGGCGGCGCGTCGGGACAAGGAGACGTCCCGGAGCTACTGGCCGATCACGCTGCGGCTGTACACTGGCCCTCATGGTATTCAGTCTCTTCTTGCTCTTTGGTTTTGTCTCTTAGCACTGCGGCCTTCGCGGTGAGTTGGGTACTAATCGTAAATGCATGTTCGTTCTTTCCCCTCTTTTCTTTGCAGACCATCCCGACAGCACGCAGCTGGCTATGTATCGGAACCTCCTCCGGCTGGTGAAGAAGCCTACGTATTTTGAAGCCGCGTCGCTGGCCCCGACCACGGCTCCTTTGCCCAAGGCTGCGAAGAGGCCCCGGGCTAAATCGCCTGTGAAGAAGGCGGTGGACGCCGCCAAGGCGGCTAAGCAGCGGGACACAAAGCGGAGGAAGACGGAATCGGCTAAGGCTCCGACGGCTGTTCCCCCGGCACCACGAGTCCCATCTTTCGAGGAATTTGAAGCTTCCCGTCCCGAGCCAGGTCAACCTGCCGGTCAGTGTCCCCGATCATTAGTGTGTCTCTTGAATCTCCCCCCCCCCCCTTTTTATTTTGGAGTGGAGCCCTAACACCTGTATACTTCTTTTGTCTCAGCTCCTGTGGGAGAGCCCGTGCCCACACCTGACATGGGTGAAGTCGCGGTCCCAGCAAAGGCGACCTCGGCGGCGGCTCCGGCTCCCTTGCCGTAGGCAACAGGAAGGCCCCGAACACAGTCGCCCGTTAAGAAGGTGTTGGCTGCTGCCAAGGTGGCCGGGCAACAGGCGATAAAACGGAGGCGGACCGAGGCATCCCCGGCTCCGACGGAAGCCTCGCCGGTGGCCCCTGTCTTATCCTTCGAGGAATTCGAAGCCACGCGGACCGAATCGAGCCAGGAAGCTGGTGAGGTTCATCGGTCGCCTACGTCGTCTGCGGTCGACCGGCCTCCCAAGTTGGCCTCGGATTCACGCGCGGCGACGATGCGCTTCTATCTTACGGGCGGCACGGAGGAACCGGCGCCCGTGTTGCTCCCGGGTGAGGGCGGGGCTGCGGCTCCCACGAAGGCTCTGTCCGTCGAAGAAGCCGGCGAGTCATCCCGGACCGTATGGGTTGAAGGGGGTAAATATTTTCGTCCATTCGGTTAGCTCCATTTTTTTTGTCCTGGGGGCTAGTAGATTCAACATGTCTTATCTTCTTTTGCATGACAGGCGTTGCCGCGGCGGCCACCGAGTCATTGGGGCCTGATCCCGACCTCCCGACGATGCTGACATATGTGAGGAGGAAGAAGATCGGAGTGCGAGCCTCGCCTAGCCCGAGGGAGGACGTGCTGGACAGAGATTCTGAAGTGGAAGCCCCTCTGCCGGCCCAGGCCGAGCCGGCGGCAGTCGAGTCCCCGTCTGGGGAAGAGGTAGATTACAACTACTCTTCCCACGAAGCGGCTCTTGGGGATGTAACGTCTGGGGCATCGGGGCTGCCTGAGCTGGCCCCTAAGGCCCCTTCATTTGCTAGCTCGCTAAGCTTGACGGAGGAGACCACTGTAAGCGTGATTCCATTTGCGTGGGGCTGCTTCTGTGGTCGCCTACTGACATCGTCCTCCTTGCGCCCAACCTTTTCAGGAATCAGCTGAGCCGGAGGCTGCGAAAGAGGCTGCTCCGGCTGCGTCGGTTGACCGCCCATCGGGGGTCGATGTCGGCATGGGCAAGCTAGCCCTTCTATTCGAAGCTCTTCGGGAGGAGGCGTCGGAGGAGCCGTTGGCGGGCGAGCCTCTGGAGGAGGGGGAGATCGCGCCCGAGAGCGGTACCGCCCCGGTGGCCGAGGTAAGGACACGGGTCTCATAACCCTTCTCGCCTTTTGGGCCTCGTGAGGTTTACTCCCGCTGGCAAGTGAGTAATCATGCTTTTTGTGGTTAGGTGGTGCCGACGCCAGGGGGGTCGTCTGGCCGTGCCCGGAAGGCCGTTGCCAAGTGGCGGCCAAATACTGGTCCGCTAGCGGTGGCGGGACTGGCTCCGGTCGCGGGCTTGGGAGCGGAGGGCCTTACGGCGCTCGTGGAGGCGGGACGTCTACCCTGGCTAACGGTTCCGCTTCCGCCTCTTCCAAAGCTTCTGGCCCAGATGGAGGACCCCTTACTGAAGCATATATTCGCGGAGCTCCGCGCACATCTGGAGGGATCGAAGCCGCGGAGGTGGAGTTGGCCACTGATGGCAGCGGGCCCAGCCTTGCCTGAGGCCCCTCCTTTGACCGGAGCAGAGGCAGCTGCACCCCTACCCCTTAAAGCAGTGCCGGCAGCGCACCAGGTGGAGGCGGAGGAGGCAGGAGAACAGCTGATGATAGTGGCGTTGGATGCTTCGGCAATGATCTCAGCCACCTCCTCAACAGTAGTCGGCCAGGGGTCTTTAGTTGAGCCACGCCGGCCGGGCGACTTAACCCTTGCTCTCCCATCTTCTTCAGCCGCCGTGGATGCCGATCTGTGGGCGGAGGTGGACAGCGCCGTGGAATTCATCCCTCCGGTCGTGCCCTCAGTCAGTCACACGTTATCAGAGGCGCCAGTCCGTCAGATGCTGATCACTTTACGGACGATGCTCCTCGCCGATGCTTCTTTGTCGTATCGGGAGGTGCATACCATAGTGACGCAGTTAATTGGGGCGTTGCAAGTGCTTGGCTGTCCACTGGGGCAATGGTCACGGCGGATCTTGCTATTATTGAAGTACGTCAGACGCCGTGAATTCCTGGAGACCCAAGCTCCTGACGAGCGCGCCGCTCTAGATGCCCAGGCGAACGAGTATCTACAGGCCTTGGAGGCCCGACGCCGTAACAAGGAATGCCACGAGAAATCCTTAGAGGAGGGCGAAGGCAGCGTTCGCTCCCTCGAGAGCCGGATCGAGGAGTTGGAAGGCTACCTTGCAGCGGCCAAGTTCGACCTCACCGAGGCGGGAAGGGCAGTTGCGGAGGAGAGGGAAGCTCTCGGCGTCGCCGAAGTTGAAATGGCATCCGTGGAAGCGGAACTCGCCCGTCTCGAGGGATTAAGGGGTCGACTGCGCGACCGGACAAACTTCCCTTGCGTCGGGATCCTCCCCCTCGAGGACGTCTTCAGGGGCATTGACTAGGCATTTCTTTCCTATATTTTTTGTAACACAGGGGTATGCCCCGTAGCATATGTAGTCTGATCCTCTTTTGAATAGAGCAGAATATTTATGGTTTCACATGTCCTTTCACTGTGCGTTCGCCCCGGAGGCCCCTTTTTCCTTTCTCCTCCTCTGCGCATATCGTCTTTTCTCTCTTCTCCTTCTCTTTCTTTTGCTAGGACACACCGGGAAGGCGTGAGTCTTTGCAGTACTTGGTCCTGGGGGAGCCAGGTAGGAACCCGTGTTAGGGCACGGGAGAGTGCCCGCCTTCCCATGGGGAGGACGAGGGGACCACTCCACCATACCGAATGGGCGACTCCCTGGTTTCGCCGTAATATTGGAAGCGCGTGCTGGCCGCAAGCGGGGGCCTCGGTCAGAGACCAGACTTCTCGTCGTCCAGAGGGGACGGAGAGAAGAGTTTGTTTAGTCAATGACCCGGACGGGAGGTCCGAGCCAAAGGGGTACTCACCGCCCGGGGAGGACGGAGAGAAGAGTTTGTTTAGTCAATGACCCGGACGGGAGGTCCGAGCCAAAGGGGTACTCGTCGCCCGGGGAGGACGGAGAGAAGAGTTTGTTTAGTCAATGACCCGGACGGGAGGTCCGAGCCAAAGGGGTACTCACCGCCTGGGGAGGACGGAGAGAAGAGTTTGTTTAGTCAATGACTCAGATGGGAGGTCCAAGCCAAAGGAGTACTCACCGCCTGGGGAGGACGGAGAGAAGAGTTTGTTTAGTCAATGACCCGAACGGGAGGTCCGAGCCAAAGGGGTACTCACCGCCTGGGGAGGACGGAGAGAAGAGTTTGTTTAGTCAATGACTCAGATGGGAGGTCCAAGCCAAAGGAGTACTCATCGCCTGGGGAGGACGGAGAGAAGAGTTTGTTTAGTCAATGACTCAGATGGGAGGTCCAAGCCAAAGGAGTACTCACCGCCTAGGGAGGACGGAGAGAAGAGTTTCTTTTTTTTAGTCAATTTTGGTACCTCCGCTGATGCGGGGCGGTGGCTGGAAATGGGGGCGTTCCCCTTTTCTGGTTCTTTTTTCTTTCTTTTTCTTTTTCTTTTTTTCTTTTTTTCTTCTTCTTTTTTTCTTCTTCTTTTTTCTTTTCCTTTCTTCTCTCTTCTCCTCTTTTCCTTTTCTTTTTTTTTGCTTCTTCCTTCTTTCTCTTTCTATTCTTTTTTTTCCTTTTTTTTTGCTTCTTCTCCTTTTTTTGTCTTTTTCCTTTTATTTTCTCTCTTCTCCTCCTATTATTCTTTTCTCTTTTTTTTTGAAAACCCGGTTGGTGGTCAAATCACTTGGACATTAATCACGTAAATCCACCCCAAAATGGGGCGAAGAGTAATATTATTACCTGAATGGGGGCGCCGGAGCGTGGTACAGCCTCAAGTGCCTTCCATTAAGAGGCGGGAACTGAACCTCCCCGCGATGGTTGACAATTACATAGGCCCCACCTTCGTAGACTTTTTGGACTACGTAAGGTCCGAGCCAGTTCTCATTCAGCTTACCCTTGGGGTTGGCAGCCATTAGGCCTCTTCTCTTGACCATGACAAGGTCACCTTTCTTGAATTCACGCTCCTTGACCAGCTTGTCAAAGGCGCGCGAAATTTGGGCCTGGTAGACCTAAATATTCTGTTGGGCTTGAAGTCGCTTTCCTTCCAGACTGGAGAGTTCTTCGAGTCTTCGCTCGGTGTTGGTCTGCCCTTCGGAGATAAGCCCATGTTGAATGGTGACCCTGAGGGACGGTATCTCCAGTTTGACGGGGACGATTGCTTCCGAGCCGTATACGAGAGAGAAGGGCGAGCAGCCCGTTGGGGTCTTGTATACAGTTCGGTACGCCCAAAGCGCTTCGTACATTCTTTCTTCCCAGTCCCTTTTATTAGAGCTAACAGTCTTGGCCAGGAGAGTGCAAAGTGTCTTATTGAAAGCTTCGGTCAGCCCATTGGCTTGTGGATTGTAAGGAGTCGATGTCCTCCAGTCAATTTTGTATTTTTCTGCTAGCCGGTAAACCTTCTGGTTACGGAAGTGGCTGCCGTTGTCCGACACAATCCGGTCGGGCACGCCAAACCGGAATATGATGTTGCGGCGGATAAACCTGACCACGATTTCTCCGGTGACTTCCCGTAAGGCAACAGCCTCTGCCCAGCGGGAGAAGTAGTCGGTCGCTGTCAGAATGTATTTGCAGCCTGTGGAAGATGCGGGTAAGGGGCCCACAACATCTGTTCCCCATTGGGCAAACGGCCAACTGGGCGCGGTTGGGTGCAGTTGCACAGGAGGCCTCCTGGGTATAGTGGCATGCTCCTGGCATCTCTGACACGACTTAGCGTACTCGCAACAGTCGTTGAACATTGCAGGCCAGTAGTAGCCAAGTTTCTTGATTTCAATTTTCATCTTCAGCCCTGCCTGGTGTGCGCCAGCTGTGCCGGCATGGACCTCCTTCATAACCCTCCAAGCTTCTTCAATGGACAAGCATCGGAGGTGATGTGACACGGTCTACCTAGGATGATAATGACCCTTAGACCTATGCATCCACAAGCATACAAGCTCTCAATTCGGCTCACCGTGCGACCTATCTCACGCGACGCACATGCGCTCCCAGTGGGTCCGAGTGATGCCGGCGAGGATCCGGGGTGGGACCCTAAGGTTTCCACCGGTTGGTGGGCTTATGGCTGACCCCTAATGGGCCTGGGATACCCAATTTATGGGCGGGCTAGCACGCTGGGGCGTGGGCTTGGGTGGCGCTCTCTCACTTGCCACGGTGGTGCGCTCGTGGTTTCACAAACAATCAAGTCCGGGCACTCAATTACCGCCAACGAGCTAAGGAAACGATACTAGCTAAGCAAAGTAAATGAGGACCAGGAGAGGGACCAGAAGCTCACCTGATCGGTGTGAAGACACCGATCCCGGCCGGAGACGATGGGCGCGCCGGGAGGCGTGGGTATGCACCCGAACGCCGCGGCGGGGTAGCTTGACCTGCTGGTTAGTTAATTACAAAACTACGCCTCTCGCAGGAGGGGGGATCTCGGGGTGGGGGTTATGGAGTTTACACCAAACACTACCACCACGCAGGGTGGGGCCTTCAGCCGGCCAAGCGGGGTGGGGAAAATTGGTTAATTATCACACCGGCGGTCGATACCGAAACCTGTCCGGTTCTGGGATTCTGGACCAGCAGTCACTGATGTAGCCGTAGAACACTTTCTGGAATTTTGCCGGAGGCGCGGTCGGTGTCGTTGGCTTCGTAACAGAATAGGGGTGCGCCTCAAATTTTATGGATTTTCGTTCTGCACGAGCCGGGCTGCCACGATCGACCGAACGGGGTCCCTGTTCAGGACCTGCACAGGTTCAGCTTCTGAACAGCAGATTGCCGAGGACGCCACGAACGCTCCCGGGCTCTGTTTTGCAAACGGATGGTGTCGATGGAAGCGTGGGGAGGTCTACTTTCCAACGGAGCCGGCCTCGCCACTGTCTGAAGTCCGTGTGGACAGGATGGTCCCGTTGAAGGGGGACAGGTCGGGGAAGACAGACAGGAGGCAGAACGAACGCCCGGCGGTATAAAAATGGTAACTTCCACTTACGGCGTTCAAACGATGCTCTGTCTTCGGCTTCTGAAAGCTGACATGGGGAGGAAGAATTTTGATGAAGAGTTTGATGACCGATTCCTCCAGTCTTGGCCGCTGCACGAAGGTCGAACAGAGATGGCCTTCTGGTTGAGCCCCCAGTGCGCAGTCGCGGTAGAACGGAGCTAGCGGCCGGCCACGATCTTGGAACGGAGCGATTCCAACTCGCCTGCGGAGAAGACTCGTGGATGCACAAGTTTGCTGAAGCGCTTGGATGCCGAATCCTCCTGGAACGGGTTGGAAAATGCTCTGCAAGTTGGGGCCAGAAACTGCCTGCGGGCTGGAATGGATTTGTGGAGGGGAGGCTAAGGTGGTGGTGGTGTATGTGGGTGGAGATGGAGGGGGGTGCGACCCTAGGAGGGAGGGGAAGGGGATGGACGACCTAGGGAGGTGAAGGGGTCCCTTGGAGAGGGGAAAGGGGTCTTGGGTGGAGGAATATGGCTTGGGAAGGGTGGGGAGTGGCCTTGGGAAGGTGAAAGGGTGCCTGGGAAGATGAAAGGGTGCCTAGGAGAAGGGGTTTCCACCTAGGGGTTGGAGGGGGAATTGAATGAGTGTATAGGGAAGGGGGAGGGGTCTTAAAGAAGGGTGATTAGGGAGGAGAGAGAGGGGATTTCGAAATTTAGAGAGAGAGAGGGAGAAGTAGTGAGAGAGAGAGAGAGAACTATAGAGAGAGGGAGAGAGAATACTTGAGGGTTTAATTTTTCAATTCATCAAAAGTTGTTACAAATGGGAGAGGGGGGGGTCCTTATATAGAGTTGGACCATTTGCACAAAACCCCCTAACAAAGTGCATAAATGCAAAAGACCAAGAGACAGGGGGGGGCGCCCATGGGCCAAGCCCACTAACTGGGCCCAATGTCCTCAACTAAGGGTCCAAATGACTCAAGACTTGGATAATTAACTCTAAGACCTAGATAATAGACTCAAATAAAGGAAAATTACACATGATATGACTCAAATAAAGAAACTACATAAGCAACAAATAAAGATAGCCATGAGGACCACATCTCCAAGGGGTCACGAAGTCGGAGTCGCCTCGTGCCATAGGGAATGCCGGGAGATGTCCTCATCAAATCCCCCGGGGTGGGGAGAACTCGACCCCGTCGAGTAGGGGTCCAATCGGCTCTCGTACTGCACCAGCAGGTCCGGGTCTAGGCGCATCAAGTCCTCTCGGCTTACCCAAGCATCCTCGGTCGGGGAACGGCCTTTCCACCTCACGAGGTAGCGCTGGTAGACCCTGTTCCTGGTAAGTGTGCTCTGCTTATCCAGTATTGCCTCCACTTGCTCAAGTCGGCCTCTCAATCGGGGTGGTAGTTTCGCTCCGGGAGGGTCACTCACAAGGGGGGGTAAAGGCTCGAGATCCTGACTGGGTTCCACCGTGGGGCCCTTATAGCGAACCAGATCCGCCACATTGAAAGTGGGGTGAACCCCAAAGCCCTTAGGTAAGTCGAGCTCATAAGCATTGGTACCAACCCGTCTTAGAACCCGAAAGGGTCCCAAACCCCGTGTCCTCAATTTGGAGGCGGGCCCTGGGAGGAGCCGCTCCGTTCTCACCATCACATGGTCTCCCACTTGGTATTCATAGTGACGACGATGAGCATCGGCCTGCCTTTTGTAAGCCTCATTGCTTTTGCCTATATGCTTGCGGATGTTTTCATGTATCTTTGTGGATGTTGACTCACTAGGAGATAATGGGGGTCCTGGACAACCAAAAGTGGACCTATCATGCAGTGGTGCTACACAGACTTTGGTAGACCTAGGAGGCTTATGCGTCTTGTCAAAGGGGGTGGGGATGGAAGACCCGGAAAACCCATAAAGGGACCTATCATGCCATGCCATGTAGGCCCTAATAGACCTAGGTGGGCCAGGACAACCATAGATGGATCTATCATGCATGGTGGTGATAATTACCGGGGAACCCGAACTTCCTTGAATATTTCTCTCATGCCTAAGACTTGCGACGAACGAGGGTGGGCCATTACATCCGTACATAGACCACTCATACTTCTTACATGTCATGTGGGTGATTTGAATGAATGGACCCGACTCATGAATCATGTCAAGCGATGTGGTGTGTCTAGACACATGCATTCCTTCCCAAATGGCATCCCTAATGTGTATGGCTTGGTGTGGGAGTTTCCTCTCATAGGGGTCAAATGGGTCTGGGAAAATAGAGTGGGCCTGGTCTATTAAGGTGGGTGAGGGTAGGAAAGGGTGGGTGGTGGGTAAGGGGGGTGGGTTGCATGGGGGTCTAGACTCCCATAGGAAGGGGTCAAAGGGGTCATGGTAAGGGTCCCCTAGGGAGAGGAACTCCAGGTCCTCATGTAGCGGTGAGTCATCCTTCTCTAAAGAAATAATTGGGCCGAAGTCTTTGGTGGGTGGATCAGCCAGGAAGGGATGGTTTGACACTCTACCCGAGATAAGCAATTCTAATTCATGGAGAGCAGCAGGCTCATCCGGTGTAGGGAGGATTAGAAGGAGGTCGCTAGTGTAGCAACCTACAGTGTAAGCTGTGGTGATGGATCCGACACATAGATGTAGGAGGTCAACGCTCCTAGGTTGGTCAGCCATTGTGGCCAACATGTCGGTCAACTCTATTTGCCATGCTAGGCCCTTAAGAAGGTCATCCCAACTCTCAACCTCATAGGAGGATTGGATAGTGGTGTGATAAGAGGAGAGAGGGACTATGGGGAGGTGTTGTTCCATGGGAGGGTAGGCATGGGCCATTATCTCTCTAATTGGGCTACCCATCAACCAGCTAACAAGGGTCTCTCCTAAAATAAGCTCGGTCCCATCTAGAGAGGGTGGTGTAGGGTGAAGGTTACCATGTGAGTTTTTTTCTTCAATTTGGACATGTGTGGTCTCCATGTTGGGAATTGGGTCCGGGGTGTTCACCACTTTGGGGTCGGGTATGGGTTCCTCCTCCAAAGAGGTGAGAGAGTATGTTCGGGGTGGGGTGGTGATGGTAGGTGCATGGCGCCCCCAAGGTGATGAGCAAGGTCGGAATGGGGTTGGGGTTGGAAGTGGAGGTAGTGGGAGTCTAGGTTGGGGTAGGTTTGTAATTGGAAGTGGAAGGTGGGTTGGGTGAAGACAGTTGGATTGGTCGATCTTGGGTGGGGCATCCCTTATAGGGGATAATGGAGGGGTAGTAGTAGGGGCTACGGGGGTTTGGGGAGTATGGGTCTCATGGGGAATAGTGAGTTGCGGGGTGGTGACCGGTGCGGGCCTAGGTGGAGGGGTGGGCACGGGATCCACTTGGGTTTGAACGGTGAGGGTTATGGAAGTGAGTTTTAGTTGGGGAAGGTTGGTGGGGATTGGGTTTTCCTGACTTGACTCTTGGCATTGTGCCTCAAATTCTTCCTCCCATTCAAGGGGAGCTTCATGAACTTCAATCACTTTCTCAACTCTTTGGGGTGGAGGGGTTTGGTAGGGATTTGTGGGTTGGAGGGTGGTGGTCTTTGGGGGCCTAGGTGGAGGGGTGGGTAGTTGGGACAGTTGGGTTCTAAGGGAGAGGAGTTGGTGGCGAAATGTGGAGAGGGGATCGGTTAGGGGTGGTGGGGGCGGAGTCCTATGGATGGTCTTAAGTTGGCCGGGTTGGGATTGAGTAGTGGTGGTGCTCCTCGGGCTAGGGGTGTGTGAGTAGGAAGAGTAGGAAGGTTTTGGAATGTAGATTTTCCTAAGTTCTCTCGTCATCTCTTCCCACGAGTGAATGGGCTCTTGCCTCTCAATCCTTCTTATGGCCTCTATGTGTTCCAATTCTATCTTGGCTTGACCCCGAATTTGTCCCTTGGCCCTACAAACTCTTGTGTGTCCGTATACCCGATTCCTCTCAAAGTTCCTTTCCATTGCAGCCTCCCACTTGAGGTAATCACTAGCATGCGACCCATCAAAGGTAACACCCTCATCTCGAATAATGTCCCAAAGTATTGGGTTGATCGGATCCCGGTAGTGGGCCGAGTGGGATGGGTATGTGATAGCCATGATTCATGAACTAGATGACAATGCGCCCTAGGACTAGACTTAGTAGAGACAAGTCTAAAACTTGCTCTGATACCACTTGATGTGACACGGTCTACCTAGGATGATAATGACCCTTAGACCTATGCATCCACAAGCATACAAGCTCTCAATTCGGCTCACCGTGCGACCTATCTCACGCGACGCACATGCGCTCCCAGTGGGTCCGAGTGATGCCGGCGAGGATCCGGGGTGGGACCCTAAGGTTTCCACCGGTTGGTGGGCTTATGGCTGACCCCTAATGGGCCTGGGATACCCAATTTATGGGCGGGCTAGCACGCTGGGGCGTGGGCTTGGGTGGCGCTCTCTCACTTGCCACGGTGGTGCGCTCGTGGTTTCACAAACAATCAAGTCCAGGCACTCAATTACCGCCAACGAGCTAAGGAAACGATACTAGCTAAGCAAAGTAAATGAGGACCAGGAGAGGGACCAGAAGCTCACCTGATCGGTGTGAAGACACCGATCCCGGCCGGAGACGATGGGCGCGCCGGGAGGCGTGGGTATGCACCCGAACGCCGCGGCGGGGTAGCTTGACCTGCTGGTTAGTTAATTACAAAACTACGCCTCTCGCAGGAGGGGGGATCTCGGGGTGGGGGTTATGGAGTTTACACCAAACACTACCACCACGCAGGGTGGGGCCTTCAGCCGGCCAAGCGGGGTGGGGAAAATTGGTTAATTATCACACCGGCGGTCGATACCGAAACCTGTCCGGTTCTGGGATTCTGGACCAGCAGTCACTGATGTAGCCGTAGAACACTTTCTGGAATTTTGCCGGAGGCGCGGTCGGTGTCGTTGGCTTCGTAACAGAATAGGGGTGCGCCTCAAATTTTATGGATTTTCGTTCTGCACGAGCCGGGCTGCCACGATCGACCGAACGGGGTCCCTGTTCAGGACCTGCACAGGTTCAGCTTCTGAACAGCAGATTGCCGAGGACGCCACGAACGCTCCCGGGCTCTGTTTTGCAAACGGATGGTGTCGATGGAAGCGTGGGGAGGTCTACTTTCCAACGGAGCCGGCCTCGCCACTGTCTGAAGTCCGTGTGGACAGGATGGTCCCGTTGAAGGGGGACAGGTCGGGGAAGACAGACAGGAGGCAGAACGAACGCCCGGCGGTATAAAAATGGTAACTTCCACTTACGGCGTTCAAACGATGCTCCGTCTTCGGCTTCTGAAAGCTGACATGGGGAGGAAGAATTTTGATGAAGAGTTTGATGACCGATTCCTCCAGTCTTGGCCGCTGCACGAAGGTCGAACAGAGATGGCCTTCTGGTTGAGCCCCCAGTGCGCAGTCGCGGTAGAACGGAGCTAGCGGCCGGCCACGATCTTGGAACGGAGCGATTCCAACTCGCCTGCGGAGAAGACTCGTGGATGCACAAGTTTGCTGAAGCGCTTGGATGCCGAATCCTCCTGGAACGGGTTGGAAAATGCTCTGCAAGTTGGGGCCAGAAACTGCCTGCGGGCTGGAATGGATTTGTGGAGGGGAGGCTAAGGTGGTGGTGGTGTATGTGGGTGGAGATGGAGGGGGGTGCGACCCTAGGAGGGAGGGGAAGGGGATGGACGACCTAGGGAGGTGAAGGGGTCCCTTGGAGAGGGGAAAGGGGTCTTGGGTGGAGGAATATGGCTTGGGAAGGGTGGGGAGTGGCCTTGGGAAGGTGAAAGGGTGCCTGGGAAGATGAAAGGGTGCCTAGGAGAAGGGGTTTCCACCTAGGGGTTGGAGGGGGAATTGAATGAGTGTATAGGGAAGGGGGAGGGGTCTTAAAGAAGGGTGATTAGGGAGGAGAGAGAGGGGATTTCGAAATTTAGAGAGAGAGAGGGAGAAGTAGTGAGAGAGAGAGAGAGAACTATAGAGAGAGGGAGAGAGAATACTTGAGGGTTTAATTTTTCAATTCATCAAAAGTTGTTACAAATGGGAGAGGGGGGGGTCCTTATATAGAGTTGGACCATTTGCACAAAACCCCCTAACAAAGTGCATAAATGCAAAAGACCAAGAGACAGGGGGGGGCGCCCATGGGCCAAGCCCACTAACTGGGCCCAATGTCCTCAACTAAGGGTCCAAATGACTCAAGACTTGGATAATTAACTCTAAGACCTAGATAATAGACTCAAATAAAGGAAAATTACACATGATATGACTCAAATAAAGAAACTACATAAGCAACAAATAAAGATAGCCATGAGGACCACATCTCCAAGGGGTCACGAAGTCGGAGTCGCCTCGTGCCATAGGGAATGCCGGGAGATGTCCTCATCAGGAGGAGTAGCTTCTGTTTGGCATCCGCCACAATTCGGAACAATATTCCGTTTTGGAGCTCATAGGAGTCTTTGGTTCTGACTAGCTTGATCCTTTCTTCTCTTCGGTCAGGTAATTGCTGGTGTTTGAACCACTGTATCAGGGAGGCTCTCCAGTCAGGTAGGCCGACGGCTTCTGCTGCAGTGACCTCTAGTTCTTCTTCTTCTGGATCCTCTTCTATCATGCTGGGCATCTGGCGTTGGTTTATTACTTGGATATGGAGAGATCCATCTGGAGGCACTGCTAGTGAGCTTGCCAATTTTGCCAATGCGTCGGCTTGTGCGTTCTCCCCTCTGGCGACATGGCCTATATCGAGGAGGTAGAACCGCTCCATGAGCCGCTTCACCTTAGTGTGATAAGGGAGCAGCTCAGGTTTTCAGACATCAAACTGTCCCTGGACTTGTTTGACGACCAGCAGCGAATCGCCGAACACTTGGAGCATTTTGATCTCCATTTGAAGGGCGACCTGGAGGCCGATGATCAGAGCTTCATATTCTGCTTCATTATTGGTGCAGGGTTTGCTAATGCAGCAGGAAGTGTGCATCACTTCTCCGTCTGGCGACTTGAGGACGATGCCTGCTCCGGCTCGTACCTTGGCGCGCCCGGACGGGGTCGCTTCTGTTCTCGAGGCCCCGTCGAAGTATAGCTGCCAGATGGCTTGTTGTACTTTGTCTACCTCTAGTGTTTCATCTTCAGGTAGTTCGGTGGCCAAAGGGGAGTCTTCGGGCACGGGGTGTGCTACGAAGAAATCCGCGACGGCTTGTCCCTTAACGGCCTTCTGTGGCACGTAGGTGATGTCAAATTCCATGAGTAGCACGGCCCACTTGCCAAGGCGCCCCTTTGGGACTGGCTGGAAGAGGATGTGCTTAATGGGGTCGGCCCTGGATATTAAGCTGACTTCATGGGACAGCATGTAGTGCCTCATCTTCTTGACTGCGAAGACCAAGGCAAGGCAGATCTTCTCAATCGGGGTGTACTTAGCCTCTGCACCCACCAATCTTCGACTGAGATAGTAGAGAGCCTGCTCTTTTCCCTCATCATTGTTCTGGGCGAGCATTGCCCCTAGTGAATATTCGGTGGCCGCTATGTACAGAATCAGCGGTCTGCCTTTGACAGGTGCCCCCAGGACAGGCGGGGTCTTCAGGTACTCCTTTAGCTGGTCGAACGCGTGCTGGCATTCGTGGCCCTAGTTGAAGGGTGCATTCTTCATCATCAGTCTGTGGAAGGGTTGGCAGCGCCCTGACAGGTTGGAGATGAACCTGCGGATGTAAGCTAAACGCCCCTGCAGGGACCTTAGCTCTCCCAGACTCTTCGGAGGAGGCAGCTCCTCGATGGCCTTTATCTTCAGGGGGTCGATCTCGATCCCTCTGTGCCGGACAATAAAGCCGAGGAATTTCCCACTGGACACGCCAAAGGCGCACTTCATGGGATTCATCTTCAGCCCGTACTGCCGGAGCCTTTTGAAGACGACCCTGAGGTCACTCAGGTGCTCGTCTCTTTTCTTCGTCTTGACGACCAGATCATCAATGTAGCACTCGACCTTGCCGTACAGCAGCTCGTCGAAGATCTTGGTCATCGCCCGCTGATATGTGGCACCGACATTCTTGAGGCCGAAGGGCATCCTCTTGTAGTGAAATATCCCTTTGGGTGACTGGAAAGCCGTATGGACCAGGTCGTGGTCGGCTATCCAGATTTGGTTATAGCCGGACGATCCATCCATGAAGGACAGGGCCTCGTGGCCAGTGGTTGCATCAATCATCACTTCGGTGATAGGCACCGGGAAGTCATCTTTCGGGCAGACTTTATTCAGGTCGCGGAAGTCCACGCAAATCCTGATCTGTCCATTCTTCTTTTTCACTGGTACAATATTGGCCAGCCATGTGGTGTATTGATTTTCCGCTACGAAGCTGACATTTATGAGCTTGTCGACCTCTTTGCAGATCTGGCTGGTTAGCTCCGGCCTCATGCGCCGGGGAGGTTGCTTCACTGGTTCCACCTTGGGATCAATGGCCAGGATGTGCTGAGTCACTTCGGTGCTGAGCCCAGGCATTTCTTTGTAGTTCCAGGCGAAGCAATTCCGGAATTCCTGCAGCAGCTTTATGTATTATTCTCTCTCCTGTAGGGGCATAAGAGCAATAAGGAAAGTTGGCCTGGGGTCGTCTTCTGTACCAAGGTTGACCTCAATCAATTCGTCGATCGTGACCTGGCCGCCATTTTCAATTTCCGGCGGGGCTGGCGACAAATCGACGAAGTCTTGGTCTTCATGGTCCTCGGGCTCGAGGACGCCATCTCCCTCTTCTTGTTCATCATGACTGGGCATGGAGGCTGCATTCACCTCGCAGTCCTCCTGGGCCGTAGCCGCCGGGTACGTGAGGTCCGCTGGCTTAGAGGGGCATAGGTCCATCTCGGGTTCTTCTGTGTATTCATCATAGACAGCTCCTGCAGGGGCCGGGGTAGCCGCATCTTCAGGTGCCTGGTATTGGATGGACACAGTGTAGGCTCCTGCCCTGGGGCTGTCCGCCACGTGGGGGCGTGGCGGGGCTACCACGTAGTCCTCCATTCTGAGCTCATCCCTGTCAATGAGGCTTTGAGCAATATCTTTGAAGACATAGCAGTCTTCAATGGCGTGACCCAGCATCTGGTGGTAAGGGAAAAATAGTGGGTCCCCACTCCTTCTGGTGTCTTGTGGCCTCTTGGACCGTGGGAGGGAGACCTTGCCGTAAGGGCAGGCCCAGTCGAAGATGCCCCGGGTCTTCTCTCTCGGGAAGGAGTAGGGCTTCTGCAGCTTCTCTTGGAGTGTTAGGCCCTGCCTGGTTGGTCGCCCGATCAACAGGCTTGCCGTGTCTCTCAATTCCCTTCTTGACCAGACGGGGGTGTCAGGACTGGCATCTCGGGGCCGAGGCATGCGGCCACCCCGCGGGGAAGGGAACCCTGGATCAGGTCGGCGACTAGCGAGGTCAACTCAGCCAGTCGTACTTTTAGTGTCTCGATCTCCTGTTGCTGCCTATGGTACAAGGCGTACATGACGGGGTCGTATCGAGGGGATTTCGGAGCCTGGCCTATGCTTCTGCTCCTTGTTTCGCCGGCCGACCGGGGTGGAGGTGCCTCACTGGTGTGCCCTCTCGAGGTCGACACTTCAGAGAAGGAGGGGGTCTTCTCCATGCAGCGGCGGCGGGGAGGTTTCCAAAGGAAGATCTCTTCATCTTGTGCCTCCTGAACCGGGGGCCCAGGATATGCATCTTGACAGGCTTCCCACGAATCTATAGCTTCTGCGGGGTCGTCGCCAGACCATGTTGAGACTGATATGACGTCAGTCTTGTAATATTCCTCTAGTGAAAAGCCCAGACCGGGGTGCTTGGTGATTTTCAGCAACCGTCGATCTAGGTTTGGTGGGTTCCACATTCTTTCAAACATTTCCTTCCGGCTGGAGGGCTGGTAGAGGGGAATCTTCTGCTTTCTGACCATTCTGGCTGCCTGGTCAGTCATGTGGGGAAGTCCCGTAATGGGGACGTGCGGGTCATGCAGCTCGTCAGGGAACCGGCAATCATCGTCTTCCCTGACTGGCTTCTCCCCGGCCACATAGAAGATAGTGGGCGGCCCCTCAGGGTTAGGAACCTCGAAGGTTCTTAGTTGTTCAGCTGCTTGGCATTCAATTTCTGCTATCGGCTTGACGATCCCTGGCGGGACCCTGACATCTTCTAGCAGGTCTTCGAGGCAGGGTGCCCCTGGTGTGGGGTAGATGGCGAGAGGGGCTGCCCTAAATACCCCTTCTTCTTGTGCAATAAATGGTACATGTGGGGGAGCCACATAGCCTGGGGGCGGCGGAGGAAACCAGCCTCCTGATTCCATTTTCTTCTTGCCCTTGTCTTGGATGACTTGAGGAGCTTGCTTTGCCTTCTCTAAGTATAAGTTGGCATCTGACAGGTGACACTCGAACACCTCGAACGGGTGGAGGTCGGCGAAGATCCTGACTTCCTTCCCCTCACAGGGGTATTTGATGCATTGATGCAAGGTGGAGGGCACCACTCTGTTCTGGTGTAGCCAAGGCCGGCCAAGCAACGCCTTGTAGGAAGTGTTGGAGTTGATGACGTGAAACTGGACCTCGGTGGTGAAGTCATCAAAGGTCAAGTTGAACTCTGCAACCCCCATGGGCACTTCACATTTCTGGTTAAAGCCAGCAATCTTGACATTTTTAACCTCAACCAGGTGTACGTCGAAATAGTGTTTCTGGTACACCCGGTAAGGGAGTATATTCACCGCCGCCCCTGGGTCGATCAAGACCCTATTAATAGGCTGGCCATTCAACTGCCCTTTCATGTAGAGGGGTCTGTTGTGACTGCAGGTCGGCAGGAGCATGTCCTCTTCTGTAAAAGCCACAGCTACTTCGGGTGCTATTTCTGCCAAACTGGCTTCAAGGTGGGCTGGCGTCTGGAGTGCGGCGATGATGGCTTGCCGTGTTTCTTCATCTAAAGACAGCATCTCCCACACAGTGAACCGGGTCGGGATCTTCTTGAGGTGTCTGACTATCCGCTCGGCAGCCCGTACCTTGAGCAACTTCATTTCTTCGGGCTTGCCACGCCTACTCCCCTCCTGAGGCTGGAGTGTCTGATCAGGGGACGCCTCCTTTGCGGGATCTATTGTAGCCCATTGAGCAGGCGAGGCCTGTTGGGCCTCCTCCGCTGCTCGCATGAATTCGGTGAGGTTTGGGGTGCCGCTGAATTCTTCCTCTGGCTGGGCAGGAGTTGCAGCTGGTAGAGCTTGGGGAATGCTTGCTTTACTGGTCACAGAGGACCCCTGGGGGTGTGCCCGCCTTCCTGCTCGAGCTAACAGGAACTCGGCGAATGACGGGGCGCCTTGACTCTTGGTGCCTCCGGGGTAGAGACCTAATGGGGGAGGGATCTCGGTGCCTCGGACCTCGGGCTCGGGAACCTGGTATGGTTGTTCACCCCTGAGCATGATGTTGAGGCTGCCCTGAGGAGGGCGCCCCCACCTCCTCCCTGACCTGGTGGCGTGCTGGGAGGTGGATGCTTCAGCTTGACTCACCTCTGCCGGTTCATGGGGTGTGTCTTCTTCTTTTTCTTCCAGGGAGACAGCGGTGTCGAACAGCGCCGAGAGGGTGTTGCAGGCGAGGACGACCTCCTTCTTCTTCTTGCCCCTGGGTCTTCTCTTCTTCTTCTTCTTCCCTACCGTGGCCAATGGCTGCTCCTGAGGAAGCTCACCCCACAGGGGAGGCTCTTTTTCTGTTTCAGCTTTTGTTCCTGGAGCCAGCTCGAGTGATTCGAACTCCTCCCAGGGGACATATTCTTTTAGTTCCACGGGCTGGATTTTGGGCTGTTCATAATCTTCAAGCCCGTCAATAATAGCCTGGAGTTTCTCGACCGCCGGGCTGGTTTTCTGGTACATTCGTAGTGGGACAGAGCTCTTCTTGTTGTGGGTGGGCCGCCTCATGACCAGCCTGGGGGCCGTGTCATGGCGAACCGGGATCGCCGGTGGTGGTGCCGGCAAGGGTGTCGCGTCCCTTGGATGAATCCCTGGGGCGGACCGAGGGGTGCGTGCCTTTCTATTTCTTCCGGGCACCGTCTGCCAACCCTCTTGATCTTGGGCCGGGGCCAGGACAAAAGTCTCATAAGTGGCGCGGGCACAGGCTTCCGCCCACTCTTCTGGCAACTCCTGATATAGTGAGATCATATTTACGGAGGAGGCTATGCTGGGCAGCTCATGTGGCTGCGGGGGGTCTACTTTATGCTCCCCCATGTCCAGCTCCCCGTTCTTGATTAAGGACTCAATAACGTCCTTGAAGACGTAGCAGTCTTCAATGGTATGCCCGAGCACCCGGTGGTACATGCAGAAGCGCGGGTCATCCTTCTTCTTCAAGTCGCCAGGCCTTTTCGGCTCTGGCAGTGTGATTTTACTGTAGCTGGTTGCCCATTCGAACAGGAGCTTGGACTTGTCCCGGGAGAAGGAATATAACTTGTTTCTCATCTTCTCCCTTAGCGAGGGGCCTTCCCGCCGCTCTATGGTTCTGGGCGGCGGAGGGTTGGCCGCTCCCTTGGCTTTCTCCTTCTACTTTTCAAAAGCCTGGAAGTCTAGTGCATGCACCTCCGGGGGAGCCGGCTTCTTCTCCTCCTGCCTGGCTCTCTGGCTTGACATGCCTAGAGTGGAGGAGTATCGGGCCAAGAATGCCTCGATCTCCGCTACCACATTGTTCAGGCGGTCAAATGTCTTGACCTCAGTGCCGATCATCCTTTCTAGGATTTCTTTCTTTAAGTTTTGCTTGCAGATCTGTACTGCGTCCTCCTGATGCGGGGGGCGTTTGCACCTCATACTAAGGTTCCTCCATCTTTTAATGTAGTCGAGGGCCGACTCATCATTCTTCTGCCTCGTGGCGTAGAGTTCAGCCATGGTAACTTCTCTCTCGGCGACGTAGAACCTTTCCTTGAACTTCTTCTGCATGTCGGGCCAATCGGCCACCGACCCGGGTGACAAGCCGGAGTACCATTCAAAGGCAAGTCCGGTAAGTGTTGAGCCGAAGAACTTCAGGAGGTAGGCCTCATCAGCAGCCAGGTCTCCCATGACGTTCACATAGTAGGCAATGTGCTCTCTGGGAGATCCTTGCCCGTTGAACTTTTCAAATTTCGGCGGCTTGGTGACGCCAGTCGGCAACTTCCTGGCAGCATAGTAAGCCGGGTAGGGTACCCGGTAGACGTCGAAAGGCGTCTGATCCCCATCGTCCCTCTCAGCCAGCTTCATATCTATCTTCTGTTCAAGCATCAGACGGCTAACTGCCGCCGGGTCGACTGGGCTCGGGTAGAAATGAGTGGGCTGCGCGCTCGGGGTGGCTACCACGGTCGCTCGGGGGGCCATGGGGGACCCTTGTGAAAGCGGAGCCTGTGGCGGGGTCGTAGCTGTGCAATGAGCTTGCTGCGGGGGCGCGCCCCCGAGAGGATCGAGGGTTACTGGAAGAGTTGCCTCTGAAGACTGCCCCCTGTCCCTGGGTACCTCGGGTATAACCTCGGTCTGCCAGGACATTGGGGGTGGTGTGTTTCGCTCATTCAGCTACTTTTTAAGTGATTCGATTTCCTGCTGGAATCGTTGTATCATAAGCAGCATTGCTGGGTCAGCTATGGGAAGACTGGGCATGCCCCCTGTCTCTTCGGCCGGGGCGTCCTCGGATAATGTCGAGGGTCCGCCACTCGTGTCGCCGGTGGTGACCACATTGGCCGTGAGGGCCGCAAGGGGCTCTTCAGGTAAGGTCCCTTCGGCGCCTGTGGGTGTCGCGCCGCCTGCCGCTCTCCTTCTTCTGGTAAGGGGTCCCGGGCTGATGGCTATTCTGGCCAATTCTTCCGGGTCGGTGGGTAAGGCCCCATACCGACCATGAACTCCTACCATATTGCAGGTGAATGTCTGCCATTTCTTATTCTTATTTCTTTTTGACGCCCTCCTGGACGATCCTCCTGGGAATGTCAGCCTGTCGAAGACCGACCGTCGGGACGGCGCTTCCTCCCGTACAGGGGACTGGCGCGGCTCCTCCGGGCGGGTCCTCGACTCCATGCTAGGTGCAGGTCCCCCCCTTTCATCCTGGATGGCGGAGGCCATTGCCCCCAGTAGTCTCTGGCGGCCGGCGGGGGTGCTACTCGGGCCTCGGAGGTAGTTCCTATGGCCTGCTCGATCCCTTCCCACTCCTGGTCAGGGAGAGCGGCTTGGGGTTACGCGTCGATGACAGCGGCAGGAGGGGAGTAGGCCGTGAGAGCCGGACTGACGACGTCGTGTCGACGCCCCCGGTGACGGCGGTGGACCTTCTCGGGCGGCCCCGCGAGGATGGGTGCCGGTGGGGGAGTCGGGGTCATCACCTCGACCCTGTCATCTCATCGAGCCCTCCTCGGGCGGGAAATGCTGGGCCCCGCCTGGGCGGGTGTAGTGGGCTGGGCCTGTTTGGGTACCCAGACGTGTTTCAGCTTCGCTGACCTATGGGTCGGCGCAGTCCTTGGTGATGTGGCGACAGCGGCAGGTGCTGCCTTCTCTTTCAACTTCCGGAGCTCTTGGAAGGAGTTTTGAACCGGCACGGTCGGGATGACGCGGTCCGGTGCCACAGGGGATCTCCTTCCGTCCAGACGGACTCGGTGGGTCCCCATAGTCATGGACTTCCCAGAGTTGGACATGCGGCGCCCCGGGCCGGCGCTAGTGTTGTTTCTCCGGAGCCTCCTCCGGTGAGATGCCGACCCCTGGTGGGATGGGCCGGTAGTCTGGTGCACATGGTGCACGTTGCAGCTAAGCGTTGCTGTGAGGACGCTGTTGTTGCCTTCGGCCACAGCTCGGCCGGCAGCAGCTCCCATGGCCCCCGGGGCGGGAGCGTTGATCTGGGCGTCCTCGGGCGTCTCCACGTCGAGGATCTCGGTGAAGGCCACCCCCAAGAAGTTGGGGAAGCCCACAGTGGGAGGGAAGCTCCCAAAGGTGAGGGGCACCGCCAGGTAGCCGCCTCGAACGTCGTTCTGGACGGGCTGAGGGCCACAGACAACCGTCATGGTTGGTTCCATGATGCCTCTCTCTTTCTGCATTTAAGAAAGTAGCACATTTAGTATTACAAGAAGGGGGCCGCGGGGCCCCTAATTTCAGCAAAGAGATGAAGGGTGGATCGGTCCCACCGGGCATGCCAGAGTTGTGGACGCACTTCTCGTTCAACCATCATTCTGGTTCGTCTGTTGGTTTTATTAAGTGCGTGGGCGTGCCAGTCACCGAGGTGACGATTTATTCGGGCCCCGAAGAGCCCATGGTGCGCTCGATCTGACTTCGTTAGACGATTGTTTGGTTCGTGTCGGGACCGAATCCCGTCGCGCCATAAAGGTCACGACGTCATTTACATCCCCCATACGAGGGAATACCCTTGATTAATTGCCGAAATTAGAGGCCCCGCGGCCGAAAAGAATAATACTAACTGCGTGAGAGAGAGATAGGGATAGGCCACACTAAAGGTCATATTGGGGCCATAAACTGTCGGCCATGTCGGCCACTCGTGGACCTTCTCATATTCGGACACAGGTCCATGGCAGAGACACAATGAGGAAACCGAGATAGATCCCTTCAAATGTCTGCCGAGCATGCGGCAATTTTGATGAGGATTCAGAAGGTATCCGGAGCGAGAAACAAATCCGGTCCGATTAGGATGTCGGCCCGAGATTAGGTCAGAACTCGGCCATATCGGGATAATTCCCGAGGTTCGAGTTCGACCTGAAAGGGCGGCGTCGTTGTTCCTTTTACCCCGGGTCCCGGGGAGAGAGAGGGCTGCAGTGTGGGGCCCGGCATTTTTTTATCTGGAATTCTCTTAGTTATATGTTCCAATTTCTGGCCTACGGTTTATTACTTCTTTAGGTGTTTGTCCCGGATGATTTCTCTTCTTTTACTCATGATTATTCTTATTATTATCATTGGTTTGTTATTTATTTTTTTATTACCCCTCCCGCCTCTTTTATTGTGATTAATATTGTGCATTCGGAGTCCTTTGATTAGTGTAATTTTTATTAATTTATTTGTTATTGTTAATGCCCTTATCAGGCTGTATATGTGTATATGTGTAGTGTGCCGGCGAAGGGGAAAACGGGAGTGTACCGCTGAGGGCAGAGAGCGTGCCGCTGGGAGGCTAAAAAGGGCGTACCGCTGGAGGCCAAAGGAGCGTACCGCTGGGGCTCAAGGGAGTGTATCACTGAAGGTTCAAGGGGCGTGCCGCTGGGGCAATTAAGGGTGTACCGCTCGGGGTTTGAAGGGTGTACCGCTGGGGGCTGGAGGGAGTGTGCCGCTGAGTGCTGAAGGGGCGATATAGAGTCTGTACGTTCCCCAGGCTCGAAGTCTATACATTGCCAAGCCCAAAGTCTATACACTGGAGTCGAGTCTGTACGTTGCAATATGAAGTCTATGCGTTGACTGGCCCGGAGTCTGCACACTGGCCATCATGAAGTCTATACGTTGGCTTGCCCAAGTCCGTACACTGGCCCTCATGAAGTCTATACGTTGGCTGGCCCAAGTCCGTACACTGGCCAAGTCTATACATCGACCAACCCCAAGTCTATACGCTGCAACGCGAAGTCTGTACATTGCCCCTTTGATTGCAGCTTGAAGTCTATACGTTGCCAAGCCCAAAGTCTGTACGTTGTAACATGAAGTCTGTACATTGGCTGGCCCAAAGTCTATACGTTGTAACATGAAGTCCGTACATTGGCTGGCCCAAAGTCTGTACATTGGATCCCGTTGAGGCGGTGGCTGAGGGTGTACCGGCGAAGGGAGGGAGCGTGCCGCTGAAAGGGCCAAGGGAAGTGTGCCGCTGAAGGCCAATGGGAGCGTGCCGCTGAGGACCAATAGAAGCGTGCCGCTGAGGGCCAGTGGGAGCGTGCCGCTGAGGGCCGATAGAAGCGTGCCGCCGAGGGCCAGGGGGGGGCGTACCGGCAAAGGCCCAATTGAGGCGTGATGGTGGAGGTTCGATCAGTTTTTGATTATTTGTTTTAAGGCTTTTCTTTTCTTCTTGTCTCAATTTGTATGCAGTTTTATATAAACTTCTCCCCTGCTCCCACTTTACTCGATTCGGTCTCTTTTCTTGCGGGTCGGACGTTCGGGCTGCCGGGTAGTTAATTAGTTCAGTTCAGTTCTCGTTGTGGTGCCGGCAGTGGTTTGATGAGTTGGAAGGTTTCATTAATTATCCTGTTCGTTTGTTGCTTCCTTTTGCCTCTTTTAATCGTTTATTAGTTTCTCACAAAAAATTCGACAGCATCTCCCCTTTACCCGGGGCGTAAGGGAGATACAGGGGACGCGCCCACATGGAGTGGCGGAACCCGACAACTGGAGATGGGCCCCCCGGGGGGAGCAACACCTTTGTAGAGCCTCGGAAAACACGAAGGAGAACAACAGACTGAAGGCCTCTAAGGGCGTATAATGTGGACTGGGGCTGGCCAAGGAGTGTGCCGCTGAGGGGCCTGGAGAGTGTGCCGGCCAGGGGTCAATCGGGTCAAGAAGCGTGCCGGCCAAGAACCCCAACGGGGTGCACCGCTGGAGGCTGGTGGGTGTGCCGCTGAGGGCCAACTTGGGCGTGCCGCTGAGGGCCAATCTGGGCGTACCGGCCAGGGGCCAAAAGGGTGCATCGCTGGAGGATGAAAAGGTGTTAAGTGTATGGGCCGGAAGGCTTACAGGTTGTTCAGAAAAAGGGGGGGGGATTCAAGCCCGGGGGTAGGCTACTGGTTATTGGTTGTTCGGAGAGAGAGAGCAAGGGTCCCCCTCTCTTCTCGAGCCGGCGGGCACAATAGATGGCCATGGAAAGGGAGAGAGAGAGAGCCCACGGAGCCAAGACTAGCTGGGAAGGAAGCATGGCACTACGAAGACGTCAACGGAAGAAAAGCCGGAGAAACGAAGAAGAACAACACATCATGCATTACGAAGGTTGGCCAAACCAATAAGGATAGCAGGGAAACCCCACGAGGGGGGAATTTTCATTCATCGGGGGGGGGGGGTGCAAAGGGCCGAGGCCCTACATATACATTGACGGACATGCCCGAGCCAAGGCTGCGGACAAGGAGGAAAACCCAAAAGCAAAAGAAAGGGAAGGAGAAAGCAAGGAAAATCACGAAGAGGAAGGTGTTGGGGCTGAAGAGGGGGACAACCGTCCACCCTCCTTCTCCCACACCTCCCCCGTTACATCAAACCCTCCTCTCTTACTCTCTCTTCTTTCCGATGACCATCGGAGGGAGTTCACGCCGGGATCCCTCTTCTCCTCTTCTCCTCTGTCTCTTCTTTGTGGGTGTCTCTCTGTGTGTGTGTGTCTTCTTCTTCCTCAGCCTCTCCTTGCCGTCTGTTCGTCGTCTCCTCTCTGTCGAAGCGGGAGTGGTTTTTATACTCCGAACAGCCGAAGCCCTCGAGCACCACCGTCGAAGGCGGGAAGTGGCCTCGTGATGATGGCGTTTGACCTGCCCCGTCCTTGATCGTCAAGGGGGGTAGCCTGCGTGGCCCAATGGACGGTCGCCACCTCGAAAGGCTCACTGCGCGCCAAGGAAGCGTAGGGCATGGGCTGCACGTCGTCTTGCCGTTGAAAAGCTTCAACGCTGTGCCGCTGGCGGGCTGAACAAGCGTGCCGCTGGAGCCTCCTGAGGGCGTGCCGCTGGAGCCCCAAATGGGCGTGCCGCTGGGGAGCCAAAAAGGCGTGCCGCTGAAGCCTCTGGAGGCTGTGCCGCTGAAGGGCTTCAGGGCGTGCCGCTGAAGATCCCCCCCTTTGGGGTGTACCGCTGAAGACCCCAGTGGGCGTGCCGCTGAAGACCCCATGGGGGTGTACCGCTGGACAGCCCAGTGGGGCGTGCCGCTGAAGGCCCTGGGAGCTGTGCCGCTGAAGCCCATTGGGGCGTACCGCTGGAGGCCCTGGGGGCTGTGCCGCTGAAGGGCCCATTGGGGCGTACCGCTGGAGGCCCTGGGGGCTGTGCCGCTGAAGGGCCCATTGGGGCGTACCGCTGGAGGCCCTGGGGGCTGTGCCGCTGAAGCCCATTGGGGCGTGCCGCTGAAGGCCCCGGGGGCTGTGCCGCTGAAGCCCATTGGGCTGGCCAGCCGAGGGGCTAAATGGGCAATGTTTAGCCCGTTGTGAGCGCGAGTTGTGCCCCATTTAATTTTCTTCGAGGCCCATGGATTGTGGGGCTCTTTGTAATTGATTTCTCTTCACTGTCGTGACTCCTGGGGGCGGCTTCACGGCAGTATGCGCATTCGGGGCATCTGAATGACCAGTCTCTCCCGGGTTGCTTCTCTCGGCTTCGCTGTTGATGTCGAGTCGAACAGGATATCCGGGTGCACAATTTTTGGTGTCCACAGTTACCCTTGGTCAAGGGGGTATAATGGGGAAATGGGATAAACAATGTTTAAATAAATCCCCATGTGGAGACAAAAGAGGGGGCGCCCCTCCCTTAAGTCAACATAAGGGGCTTGGTGTATTTTAATCCCTTGGACCATATTAATTCTCCCTTGGACCAAAATAAATCAAAAATACAAATATATGGTGAATTATTCTACCATTGACCCAATATAAAAACCCAAGATAATACAAACCAAATACAACCCAAATACATGCTAAATACACACCAATTACGACCAAATACGTATAAAATATGAATACGTATAAAAATATGTACTGAAGTATCAAAGCTCCGGTGGTGACTCCAGACTGTCCCCCAGCCACAAAGAGGTCGGTGTCGACCGAGTCGTGCTGCGGGTCCGGTATCGGCGGCTCGCTGAGACGAGCCGTACTCTAGCTCTGGTGTCGTCACCAATTCTCCCCAGGGGGGAGAAGCTCGACCCCATCGAGTAAGGGTCCGGGTCGCTCTGGTATCGATCCAGCAGATCTGGATCTATCCTCAGTAGCTCACTTCGGGTGATCCAAGTGTCATCGGATGCGGGCCGTCCCCTCCAACGCACCAAATAGTGCTGGTACACTCCGCCTTGAGTAGTCGTTACCTGCTCGTCCAGTATACATTCTATCTGCTCTCGCTGCTGAGATAACAAGGTTGGAGGTGGACACTCTAGGGTGGTGTCACTCACAATGGGTGGAGACGGCTCAAAGGGCTCACTGGGTATCACCGCTGGGTTCCGATAAGCGACGAGATCCGAGATGTTGAAAGTGGAGCTGATCCCATAATCCTCTGGCAAGTCCACAACATATGCATTTGATCCGACTCGCCTCACTACCTAAAAGGGACCGACACTGCGAGCATGCAACTTCTTCACGGCTCTCGAGGGAAACCGTTCAGGTCTGACCTTGATCATGATATAATCGCCCTCCTGAAACTCACGGTGGTACCTATGGGAGTCAGCCAATTCTTTGTATCGTGCGTTGCTGGACTCAATGTGACGACGTATATGCTCATGCAACTGTCTAATATGATCGGCAAAGGACTCGGCTGACTCGGACACACGGGACTAGATGGGAGGTGGGACTAGGTCTATGGGCTTCCTAGGTCTACGGCCAGTGACAACCTCGAAGGGGCTCATACCTGTAGACCTATTGACCGAATCGTTATAGGCAAACTCTGCTAAGGGTAAGACCAAATCTCAATCCCTGACTCGATCTTGGACCAGACACCTAAGAAGATCCCCCAAACTCTTATTGACAACCTCAGTCTGACCATCGGTCTGGGGGTGATATGTCGTGGAGAATTTCAATTGGGTGCCCATCATGTGCCATAGGGTTTTCCAAAAATAGCTAGTGAAGCGCACATCCCTATCAGACACTATAGTGCGTGGGAGTCTGAACCTGGAGACACAGTGTGAAAAGAATAGACTGACAACTCTAGAGGCATCCGAAGTTTTAGAGTAGGGAATGAATAATGCCATCTTTGAGAACCTGTCTACAATCACAAAGATAGAGTCATGCCGTCAAAGGGTACGGGGCAATCCCAACACAAAGTTCATGCTAATGTCCTGTCATAGACTATCCGGGACGGGGAGGGGAGTATAGACGCCGGTATTCTGTTTCCTTTGTTTGGCCATAGCGCAAGTGCAACGCTGGGCCACAATGCGAGCGACATCCCTCTTCAAGCTAGGCCAATAAAATCTATGCTCAACCGCCTCTATGGTCTTGTTCCAGCCGAAGTGGCCAGCAAGACCTCCCGCGTGCATCTCCCACGTGAGGAAGTCACGAACAGAAGTCCGTGGGATACACAACTTGTCACCCCAGAATAGGTGACCCTCCTATAGCACAAACTCGCTAAAATCACGTGAGGGACCGGCCTGAAGGGCTGCATAGATCGGATCGAAATTCAAACAATCAATATAAGCATCCTTCAGCCTCTCTAAACCTATCACCTCTACACTCATGGTGGTCAACATCATCATCCGCTGACTCAGCGCATCGGCTACCTTGTTCTCCACCCCTGCCTTGTGCTTGAGCACAAAGGTGTACTCCTAGAGATACTCCACCCAACGACTGTGGCGAGCGTTCAGCTTCTTCTGGGTATGGAGGAATCGTAAGGCCTCATGATCAGAAAAGAGGACAAACTCCTGGTGCAACAAATAGTGCCTCCAATACCGCAATGCCTGGACAACTGCGTAAAATTCTTTATCATAAGTGGAGTAACGCAGTTTGGCATCATTAAGCTTCTCTCTAAAGAATGCAATGGGGTGGGACTCCTGACTCAACACTCCACCAATACCCACTCCAGAAGTGTCACATGTGACCTCAAACACCTTAGAAAAATCTGGTAATGCAAGGACAGGTGCCTGGGTCATACACTCCTTAATGTCCTGAAAGACTGTGGCTGCAGCCTTAGTCCATACGAATGCCCCCTTCTTTATGCAATCTGTGATCTGGGCAGTGATAGAACTGAAGCCACGAATGAAGCGGCGATAGAACGTCGCTAAGCCATGGAAGCTCCAGACATCGTGGAGGGTGCAGGGCTCAGGCCACTCCCTGATGACCCTAATCTTCTTCGGATCAGCGGAGACTCCATCCCTAGACACAATGAACACGAGGAAGGTGATCTGATCAGTCATGCAGGCACACTTCTTCGGGTTGGCGAATAAGCTCTCTCGCCTCAAAATGACACAGACCTGCCCAAGGTGGTCTAAGTGATCCTCCCTAGTGCAGCTGTAGATAAGAATGTCATCAAAGTAGACGACTAAGAAGACCCCTATCATAGGGCGTAGAATCTGGTTCATCAAATGAAGGTACTAGGGGCGTTGGAAAGCCTAAAGGGCATAACCAACCACTCATAAAGATCACCCTTGGTCTTGAATGCCGTCTTCGATCCATTCATCCCCAGACCTGATCCGCACCTAGTGATAGCCACTACAAAGATCTATCTTTGAAAAGATAGTGGCTCCCGACATCATGTCTAACAAGTCATCCAATCGGGGAATGGGAAAGCGATACTTCACCGTGATCTTGTTGATTGCATGGCTATCAACGCACATCCTCCATGTGCCATCCTTCTTCGAGGCCAATAATACGGGAACAATGCAAGGGCTCTTGCTGTCCCTAAGAGATCCCCGACTCATCAACTCCTCGACCTGCCTTTGTAGTTCGGCATGATCCGTGGGACTCATTCTGTAGTGGGGAAGGTTGGGCAAGGATGAGCTCGGGACAAGGTCGATCTCCTGCTGGATATCCCTCATAGGCGGAAGGCCTTCAGGGAGATCTTCTGGGAAGACATCGGAAAACTCCCATAGGATCGCAGCTATCTCTGGGGGGTGCTCATCATCAGACCCAGGAGCGACATCCTCCACTCCTCGGACAACAAGGGCAAGGATAGGGCTACCCCCGGTCACCTCTTGCTCCATCTCTCGCGAGCTAATCATCATTAACCTCTTGGGTGGGAGGCCTCCTGTGCTAGGAGCAGTCGAAGCAGTAGTAGCCCGCGTCGAGGATGAGGTGGAAGGACCGACCGTCCCCTGACTAGGAGGGGTCGAAGTGTTGGGACCACTGGTGGATCCTCGGACAGAAGGATCCTTCGACTGAGTGGGGTGGAGGGTGATCCTATGACCCCCGTGGTCGAATGTGCAAGTGTTCGACCGACCTTGAAGGGTGGCATCCCGATCGAAAAGCTAAGGCCTACCAAGGATTATGCTACCCACCTCCATAGGCAACACATCACACCAGATCTCATCATGGTAAGCCTGGAACTGTAGTGGCACCAGACATCGCAGCCTGACCGGGATGGAAGTAGAATCCACCCAAGAAACCCTATAAAGTGCGGGGTGATCTACGGGCGTCAAACCCAGATGCCTAACAGTGCCCGTAGAGATAGCGTTAATGTAACTCCCACTATCTATGATCATCTTGCAGGCCTTTCCTCCCAGCCTACAAAATGTATGGAAGATGGTGGTACGACGCCAGTCATCACACACCTGAGGCTGGGTTAGGATGCACCTGACTACACCCAGCTGTACATCACCCTGATGCTGGGTACTCGAGACATCGACTGGCTCTCCCTCCATTAGTTCATCAAAGAACTCCTCCGCTAAATCTTGATCACCCTCATAACTGATCGACAGTAGCTCAGGTGTGGGGTCGCTGGCAGAAGGATCAGAGATGACAAACGACTCCCGAGTGGGACACTTGGTCGAATAGTGGACAACCCCACCACACCTATAGCAAGTTCCTTGTGTCCCGAAGCCCTGGGATGTTCCACTAGCCATCGGCCCCTTACCCTTGTCCACAAGATGGACAGGAGGTGTAGGAAGTAGGGGTGGTCGAGTCGGCATGGCGGGTTGGACAAGTTTAGGGGTAGGGACGGGTGCCTGCTGGCGAAGGGGAGGATCCCTCGGAGGGAGGGGGCACCTAGGAGTAGCAAGGTCCTGGCGAGGAGGTTCCTGGGGGTGGGCCACATGCCACTGAGTGTAGGAACCAGGTGTGGTCCTAGGGTCAGACACACGCTGATATGGGACCCCCTGACGCGGAGTAGGAGCAAACTTCGCCTCAAATTGCTCCACCTCGAGGGCAACCTGGTACGCGTCTACGAACTTGTCCACCTTATGGCGGAAAAGCTCCTACTGTAGGTGTGGCCACAGACTGTGCCGAAAATGGGAAACAGTCAGGGAGCTTTTCTCCGTGGCGTCACATTGCAGAAGTACTCATCAAACTCGATGATGTAATTGGAGACGGACCGATCTCCTTGGGTGAGATTCTGCCATCTGTCTATGAGACGCTAGCGGTAGGAGGTAGAAATGTACTTCTTCCTGAGTTTGGACCTCGTCTCATCCCACGTCTCTACCTGGGTCTCCTGACGGTGAAACAGCATGTTCTCCATGTTCCTCCAATAAGTTTGTGCCTGCCCTAGCAATTTCATTTTGGCGAACTTGACTTTCCGGTGGTCCGTCATCTCAAACCACTCGAAATACCAGTCCATGCCGGCCTCCCAATAAAGATAGACCTTCGGGCTAAGGACCAGTCAAAAGTGGGAGGGTCTACTCACACCGTCCTAAGGACCCGCTCGTCCTCATTATCCCTCTGTGGTCGGTGACCATGACGGCGTCGGCCATTTCCCCCATAATCATTTTCGGACTCATAGTCCTCAACATCGGGGGCATGTGGCTATCGCTCCTCAGCCCTAAGTGGGGCGTGCTGGACACTAGGTGCCTGAGGGGGCGCCTGAGGGGCCGGGACAACTCCGGGGAGCTCCTGGCAGGGAACTCTCTCCACATTCTCCATCCTTCTAACCAGACCTTGGATAGATCGGTCGGAGACCTCGGCACGGTCCTCCATGGTCTTGCGACGGCCCTCCAAGCGGTCAGTATTCTCCCTACTAATTTGTTCGAACCTATCCATGCGCTCCATGAGTAGAGCGAACACTTCATCCAGAGTTCGGCCTCCCAGGTTGGCACCTCGGGGTTCACCCATAGTGCCAGGGCGATGATACTGGGCACCTCCACGGGTTGGCATGCAATGGGAGAGGACCTAGATGGAGCTAAGGGTGACTCACTACGACCTATATGGACGGACTAATGCAAAGTGAATGACGACCTAGACTCCAATATCCGGTACGAGGCGGAGGTTTGATCCGAAGATCGCGCTCACGCAAGTGTGCCCCTTTCCCAATAGGCGTAGCCTACCATTCCGGGAACACCTTTGGATATACCAGATAAAATGGAGCACCTGGGACCGACTACCCTAGACTCAAACCGGCTCTGATACCAATTTGATACGGGACGACAACGGGAGTCGACTCGGACTTGTTGCGACCTTGGACTCTATAGGACGACGCGACTAACAAGACGACACGACCAACAACAACACTATAACGTGGCACCTAAAGAGCTCCAGAAGAGGCGAACATGCCCCAAACAAGAAGCGCTAAACCCATGGTCGTCCCCGGCGAGGGAAACGTGACGATCTGCACGGTTGGGAAACCGGCTTTGAGTCTCGAGTGATCGGCTCACTCGTACTCGGAACGAGTCACGAGACGGGTCTCGCACTCACAACTCACAGCGGTGATTAATTATGAACTAACTAAAAAATAATCTACTCACATGTAGCCGTAGTAGAACATATACTAGCTAAGCAAGTAAGACAAGGGGGTGGCGAGTGTACCTCCACGCTCGGGACGTGGGGAAGACTTCCCGGCCGTAAACCGTCACTCCCGGTACAACTGGCAAATTAATTACAGCAAGACAATTACGGCCCACTCCACGCAAGAGGTAAAAGGCCACAAGAGCGGTCCGGGAGCGCCGTTCCGGGGTTGACAGGCAGCGTGTTGGCGGCGTGCCGGGCGGTTGCGGGCTGCGACTCCAAAGCTACAGATTCTGTCCGGCAGGATAGCAAACACGGACGTCCAAAGGGACGTTGGCCTCCTGGGATCTTCTGAAGGCGGCGGTGCACTGGGACGGTGGCGAAGGGTCCCTTGTCGACCTCCTGGAGCGGCTGTGGCTGAAGCTACTCCGAAGTATTTATTCTAGAATTATCCGGTGACCCCTTGTTGCAGGCCAATCTCAGAGCAGAAATGCGCGCCTCCACGAAAATGGCCGGTACGCCTAGATCCGAAGTTGGATTGAGACGCGATGGGTACCGTTGGAAAGAGGACTCAAAAATCCACGACATACTAGAATTTTAGTTCCATCCAACGGCTGGATTGGAAATGAAAATGATTGCAAACCGACTGAGTTCTCTGACCTGGAACACAGAACAGACAGAACAGAACGGGATCTGTCTGTTCAAGGGGTTTGACCGAAGATCAAATGAACTATTTAGGACCTGGGATTTTTATGGTTGGTATGGGGGTAGAAGGTGATCATGCCATATTTTTTTGGGAATTTTCTGACAACATTTGAGGGGGTGGAAAATTCGACTACCAGGGGCTATCTCGCAGATCTGCACACAGGCAGACTGTGAGGGGGAAAACAAAATGGCTGTGAAGGGGAACAAACTGGCTCTGATCTGCGTGAAAATTAAGCTGGAAATGGTGGACGATGGGAGAAACCTACCCTCAAAATCTCATCGCGATCTGACGGTTGGATCTCCCATACCAGCTCTTTTACCGAGCTGTTATCCAGCAACTCCAAATTTCGGGGCAACAGATGAAAGCCGGAGTGTGGTGGTTTCATGGCGGCATGAACGGTGGTGGCGGCGGCGGTGATCGATCACAGCAAGTAGAGGAAGAGGGGGAGAGGAAGACATCTCAAAAATTTGGAGGATTCAGATCTAGATTTGAAGAAGAGGGAGGAAGAATGGGAATAACACTCAAGAACAAGAGGGGAGAGAGAGGGGTGCGCCCATGGCAATAATTCTCATTTATTTTGGTCAAAATACAACAAGAGACATTAAATACTTAAACCCTAGACCTAGTCAAATGACCTAGGTTACCCTTGGTCAAAAGGGTATAATGGGGAAATGGGATAAACAATGTTTAAATAAATCCCCATGTGGAGACAAAAGAGGGGGCGCCCCTCCCTTAAGTCAACATAAGGGGCTTGGTGTATTTTAATCCCTTGGACCATATTAATTCCCCCTTGGACCAAAATAAATCAAAAATACAAATATATGGTCAATTATTCTACCATTGACCAAATATAAAAACCCAAGATAATAAAAATCAAATACAACCTAAATACATGCTAAATACACACCAATTTCAACCAAATACTTATAAAAATACGTACTGAAGTATCAAAGCTCCCGTGGTGACTCCAAACTGTCCCCCAGCCACAAAGAGGTCGGTGTCGATCGAGTCGTGCTGCGGGTTCGGTATCGGCGGCTCGCTGAGTCGAGCCGTACTCTAGCTCTGGTGTCCTCACCATTAATAGGAACAATATGGAACAATTGGTTAATTAGCAGCCAAAATTGGAATTACTTACCTTTAGCACAACTCATATGTCGTATCCGAACTAGCAACTTTCATGGGAGCACTTAAAAAAAAACCTCTCTTGGGAGCAAATAAATCAATAAGCAACAATTTCACATATCTAGAAGTGGACACAATGTTTTTCAACTTGAAAGATGATCTTGTTTGTATGCCTATAGCAAATGCATGGCAGATTTTATCACATTCATATATTATTTTCAGTAAGCCATTAAGAGGATCAAGGTTAAATAATTCATACATAACGCTTATGCTTTTACATTCTTGTCATGTAGTTCATCTATATAAGTGATGCAAACACTCCCCTTTCTGTGAGTAGTAAATTTAATTTTTTCTTGATGCATCAATAATGGCACAATGATCTGGTTCAAATATAACTCTATGGCTTCTATTATATAGTGAGAGATTATGTTTCAAACCACCTATATGAAAGACTTGTTCTATAAGAGTGGAGGGTGCGTTACCTATTAGAAATTACCGTACAAGTAGCATTATCAATGAGGATAGGAGAGCCTTGTTCTATTGATTTCAGTTTTATGAAGTGGATCTTGTCTCTTGTATGTGCCTTAGAAAATAACATCCAATACATAATTCAGCCTTTGCTTCTTGGTATGCAAACCTTCTTAGGTCCATAAATTTTGGCCAAGAATTTTCTTTTGTCCTTTGGGACATAAATAGTTGTGATAATTGTTTAGTTCCTTCCAAGATAACAGTTTGGACTAGGTGCCCTCTTCTACCACAATATACATTTTGCATAGGATGTGTTTGCCATGGAAGCCGTAGGCCGTGTTTGAAAACATGGTTGGATTATTTCCATAATCCCCTCGAGAGAGAAGAAGTTGGGTTTGGGCACCTTTTGGGGACTTTGACACCCCACCTTTTTTCTTCCAATCTCTCTCTACCAATCACAATTCTCTTTTTGAAAATCCAATAGGACGTTGACCCATTTGGAAAGGATTATGGGGGGAGGCCTCCTAATAGCGTTTCCAAACACAGCCTTAATAAAGGTTTTCTAGGATTTCTTCTTTTTGTTGAAATCATAAGTTGGACCTAGAAAATTGCTACACATTTACAACATTACAAGAAAATGTCTAGTGTGGCCAAGCTTCTTGCACTTGTAGTTGAATCTCCTTTATTTCATTCTCCTTTATTCTTCTTGAAGTGTCTTCTTCGTAATCTTTGCCCTCTTCTTCTTTTAAAGGATTATTGTAAACCTCCTAGAGAGCATGGCTAGTTCTTTTGTCTTTCCTCAGGCTATCTCTTCCCTTTTCTAGTTAGAGTACTTGGGAATGTCTCTAGTCAGCTCATATCTACTTTGTTGCCTTGTTTATATCTCTAAAGTTCCGTTTGTTCCATGTTTGCGGGAAACACGCGCAGAATCGACGAGTCGACTGGTGAAGAAGCGTGGAGCAACGCATGCCGTTTGTGTGCGTTAGTCCCTGGGAGGGTGTGCCAGTCTGTTTGGACGATGGGGTGGTGATTTGTGGTTGCACATTTACGGTCGTTAAGGTAGCGTGCATAGGGTTAATTCAGCAAGTTTGGATGTATCACACGATTGTGAGGTTCGGGTGCAGGACCTCTCCTCATTGACAACAGTCGGTGTTAATTTACATCGGACATAATTCGAACACCCTTGTTTGACTACCAAAAAAGGAAGAATCGGTGACCCAGGAGGTCATGATGTAGGGCGAGGGCTGACCCGAGTAGCAGTGATGAGGTGTCAGCAACAATCAACACAACAAGGATTGGTGATGAGGCTCAATGACCATTCACAGTTTGATACTGAGGGAGACGAGGGCTCCGGGTTGGTGAGAGCTGGATTTGAGTATAGTCGGGCACTGACTCGTGGTGTGGCGCAGTATAGCACTGGCTTGACGTGTGGCATAGTTGGGCACTAGCGCAAGGATATTGCATGGTTTGTCACTAGCTCGGGTGTAGCGGTCCATGCCTTCGATCAGGTTTGATATGGGCGACCTCAGGAGTTTGTTGCTGACCAAGGTGGACCTTTGCCATTTCTCAAAAGAAATATCTTATTGAAAGTTGTACAAGACTTCATGTGAGGGCATTGTAGGCCCAATTACAAGATTTGCGAAAGCCGAGGGACATTTTCGCATTCTTATTAGTTCCCGGGTCTTCGCCGAATCACGTGGGTATTTTAACCATTTTGCATGACATCCTCCATAGGACTTGTGATGTGGATAAGCGCCGTTAGACGGGTGTTCTCGTAACATACCCTCAGCACTGGATCACCGATCACCAATCCAAGCAAGAACTTCCGTCGGAGAGCTCGAGCGCCCGTCGTCTGTGTGTTGGTGTTCTTTCATGTTTCTTCCACTATGTGTTTCACATCCTTGGTGTGTTGGGCCCATGGGGGCATATTTATGGGCCAAAAATTGGCCCAGGAGCTACCCGGACTAGGTGGAACACCAGGTGGGCTACCTGAACCAGGTGGAAGCCTCAAGGGGGCAACTTGGACTAGGTGGAAGCCCCAGGGAGGGGGACCCAAACTGGGCAGCCCTTCTAGGGGGGCCTAGACCGAGTGGCCCCCTCCATGGAAGGACCCGGTCCTGGTGGCTCCCTGGAGGGACCTACCCGGACCAGGTGGGGTCCCTAAGGGGAGCACCCAGACCAGGTGGGCCCTGGGAGGGCTCCACCCAATCTAAGGTGGTCCCGAGTAGAGGGGGGCAAAACCCATAAAAGGGGGCTCGGAGTCCTATTTTTCATAATTTCTGTCGTTCTCTGCCTTTGTGGAAGACTTCTCGACTTCGCGTGTGCTCTGCCTTCTTCGCTTACTACCAGAGCAGATTCGGAGCTTAGTGGATTTGCTCCTCTCCTCGTAAGAATGCCTTGTACGTGTAAAGAACTTGTCGTTGGCTTGTCCGTTTGTCACGAACTCATCCTTGTGTACCGTGATAACGGCGGGTCGTCCCAGACCCAGGTTTGCCCCGGTTATCTGTGGATGCACTTTTTAATTAAAGATGTTGTTTTATTTATTTTTTGATTTATTAAGTGCGTGGGCGTGCCAGTCACAAAGTGACAATTTATTCGAGCTTTGAGGAAGCCCTTGGTGCGCTTATATTATTTTTTTATTTTTTATTTTCCTTTTTATTATTATTATTTTATTATTTTTATTATATTAATCCTGGTGAAAATACGGCAGTGTCTCCCCTGCACCCGAGCGATGGGAGAGGGTGGTGAAGGCAAGCTAAGAGTGTACCGGATAGAGGGTCAATGGATGTGCCGGGTAGAGGGTGGCTAGAGTGTGCCGGGTAGAAAAGCCAAAAGGGGTGCCGGGTAGAGGGTTAAAGGGTGTGCTGGGTAAAGGGCCAAAAAGGTGTGCCGAGTAGAGGGTGGCTAGAGTGTGCCGGGTAGAGGGTGGCTAGAGTGTGCCGGGTAGAAGCTTAAAGGGTGTGCCGGGTAAAGGGCCAGCAGGTGTGCCGGGTAGAAGGTGGATTGAGTGTGCCGTATAAGAGGCTGAAGGGTGCGTCAGTTAAGGTTGCCCGAGGGTGCATCAGGTCTCTAGGTGTTTATGCAAGGCATTTCTTATTTACCATTGTTTTAGAGGTTAAAATTATGTTGTGTTTTTATTTCTTTTATTAGTTTCAATCCTGGTGAAATTTCGACATCATCTCCCCCGGACCCAGGATGGAAGGAGAATAAAGAGAACGCGTCCACATGGAGTGACGGAACCCGACAATTTGAGGTGTGTGCCAGGGGCGACCACACCTTTGATAAAACTTCGGAAAGCCTGGAAGAACCAACGAATGGAAGATATCTCCAAGACTGGCTAGGGGTGCACCGAATAAGAAGAAATGACTAGTGTGCCGGGCTGGCTGGACAGGGAGTGTACCGGGTGGGAGGAAGCGGCAGGTGTGCCGGATGGAAGAACTCAAGGTGTGTGTCGGAATGGAGAGATTGGGGGACTACACCGGCTGGGGGGGGATCGACAGGCTGTGCCGGGTCAAAGGGCTCACTGGGTAAGGGTTGACTGGGGTGTGCCGGCCAGGCAGTATGCGGGGTTGTACCGGGCGGACCAGCCTGAGAGCATACTGGGCTGGCCGAGTGAGGGGTGTGTCGGCCAGAAGGGTCAGGGGCACACCGGGCAGGTTTTAATCCAGGGGATAGAGGTGGAAAAAGGGGGATAGACTAGGGGCATTGGGTTGGCCAGACCAAAGGAAGCCTTGGTAGGAGGGAGAAAGTGTTCCAAGGGCAAAGGAGGACCGACTTTTGGTTCAAGCATTCAGGGAACGGAAGGGGAGCTCCTTTTCAGGGCAAGGGACAAGTTTGGAGTAAGGGGGGGCTCATGAGGGAGCCATGGCAAGGAAGGAGAGCCGACACAAGAGATCAAACCACCGAAGAAGAAGAGGAAGAAGTACATGAAAAACCAACGCATACTGGCGTAATCCAACCAAAGCAACAGAGATCAAAAAGAAAAAACAAACAAACAAGGACTGCTTTTATTCACAAGGAGAAACGACTGTGGCCGGTCATATGCATTAGAATACATTCAAGCTACACTACGGGAAGAGGAAAGGGAAAGAAGGACATGAAGAAGAAGAAGTAGGAGAAGAGCTGGGGTCGAGCAGGGGCGACAGCTCCCTGCTCTCCCCCACTCCCTCCGCTACATCAAAGGCTCACTCTCCCTCCCTTACTCTCTCTCGCTCGGTGTTGGCACTCAAAATATACTCAACGGTGATCAAGCCGCAAAGATGAATGATATGGCCCACTGAAGCATAGAAGCTGACGAAGATCAACATATTGAAGACTTCTCAAGCTGCCAGAGCCTCGAGTCACCTGGAATGAACACCGAGGACTTCGCCGCAGGAGAGTCGAGATGAATCCACAACCAACCGGTAGCGCGACCAAGCATGCCTAATGATTCGGCGTCGACTCCGTCGTGCCGCTACCCTACACCCGTCGCCCGACCAAGGACGACGGTCTACCCGGTGGCTCACCACCTAAATGAAGACTCTCCTGAGGAGGAAGAACGCCATCGGCCCCTCAGAACAAAGGACAGAAGGCTTTGTCAACAGAAGACCCCGATTACCCAGCACGGGTACGTCTCCTCAGCACATTGGGCCCATCAGCGGCCAGATGATCGCCCGGTCAAGGCAAAAACACCCCGGGCGGCATATCACTACCCGTGGGAGCTACCAATGCAAGTCGAGGCGAGCCGGCAATACAAGCCACTATGCCGAGAGTCGTGTCAGCAAAAAACCCGCGTGTTCGAGCTTAAGGTACACAAGTCCCAAAATTAGCCATTTGGTGACCCGAAAGCCTCGCCTACATTCTTTCCTATGCCCCGGCAAGATCATGGAGAGATGAAGGATCACAGCAACCCTCAAGGTTAGTCCGGAGCCCATTGTTGGACCCGTGTCGAGTTAACACGATCAAATGGCATGAATCTGGCGCACTCCTCTCAAAATTGGCGCACCCCTTTGGCTTTGGGCAGCCTTCTAAACTTGCTCGCCCCGTTCTTGATCCGACGCGCGTGAATGGCCTTAAACCGACACGCTAAACCCTGCGCCGGATTAAACTCGTTCGAGGGTCGCCTATATAAAGGGGCTTATGTTCTAGAAACAAAGAACAACAACAAGAGAGGAAAAAGAGGAGGAGAACGAGAAGAAGGCAGATAGCCAGACACAAGAGAGGGAGAGAGGATAGCTTGGGGAGGAAGAAGGAGAGCGGAGAGTCCGTCCATCCCGATACTCTATTTTCCCCGCTGATTCTCTGCTGCGAAGCTTCAAGGTGGGTTGGCGGGTCTTGTGGCGTCTCATTCTACTGCTTTCCTCTCCCCTTTCTGCTAATATCGCTCCACAGAGCAATGTAATCGAAGGGCAATGATATGAGCCCGGGGCATTCTGCGAACCCCTTTTCTCTGATCGTCTATGTTTCTTTTCCCTTTTTTTTCTTTCTTTTGAGAATGAAATCGGTCTCAGGCGACAACGCCGAACCGAATATGCTGTAATACTTTCACCGTATGATCGAATGAATGAATGAGTGTGTCTATTGCTACCTCTTCTATCTCTCATGTGTTGCTAGTTTGGATTTTTCTACCGCCGAATACGCCTCAGGTTCTCAAGGCAACATTAACAATCCCCCTCCCCGGGGCTCTCTCTCTCTCTCTCTCTATCGCTTAGATGATGTGAATGAGTCTGTATGCTTGTATGTTCCCTTTCAGCTGGAGGATTGCATGTTAGTGCATCACCCTCCGCCCCGGGAGGTGTCTCCCCAGTGCATCCCTGTTCGCAGTTCAGGGCTAGGAGAGGGAACGCCTTCGCTATTATCATCGTGTATCTGTGCGTACTGCAGATGCTGTCAAGATGTTCGACCGTCTGCTTCTTCTAAGTGCTCGGCATGTTGGCTGGCCCTTCCAGTCCTAAGTCCAGTCTACTGGCTCCCCTTTAGCATATCCCTCCAAAGCACATGTGTATGTGGTCATTGGCTATCCGTTCCCCGATCAAACGTATTCCGGCTATAGCGTTCCTTGGCGATCTATCTTCTTGAAGAACTCACTGCCCGGGGAAGGGAACATTCCACATCATCTTCAATCACTGTCGATCCATAGGGGCATATTATCTAATGATATGAACCTTGTGATTCGCTAAGTGAATATCAACAGGGCTGAGCCCGACATCAAATCCACCTTCTTCTTGTGGGAGGGGTGGTGGCTGTGAGAAGATTACCTCTCGTAGGCTGGCCCTCGAGGTGACTTCTCATCTTAGTTGTCCCTTAATTGTCTCTGACTCGTAGAGATGGATACCCCTAGTAGGCTAGCCCTTGGGGTCTTTTCCCTCTAACGGAGTCCGCCGGTCACCGTTTGGCACTCCCGGCCTTAAAGGAGCGTACCCCATCTCGTGGGACTATCTCCGCTTCGCCCCTGCAACCCCCAAATTATGGGGAGGTGCTGCCAAAATTTGGGTTGATGACTTAGTCGAATTTACAGTTGATATGCTTTGACTTGTTTATTAAAGACTATGCTTGAGTAGAAACCTCGCATAAGTCTACAATTGCCTCGATTGCAGTGCTACTGGGACCTAAATAAGTCTTCTAATATTATAAAAAAAAGCATCAACAAAGTCTTAATAAATATGTCTGAAGTTCAATCAGAACTCAAATAAACCTAAAACCCTCTAATCCGGCGCGGCCCTAATCCGGCGCGCCAATTTCCGGCATGCCACCCCTCGTGCCATTTTAACGTTAGACACATAACTCGTTTGGCTTCCTTGAGCCTCTATCCGGCGCGCCCAGGGCGCGCCGTATTTAACTTCCATTTGGCCATCGCGCCGTATTAGCCCCCGCTAGCCACCGCGCCGTTTCAGGCTAATTATATCTAAACATGCATCAACCTCATATGCATTTAATTGTTGGTGTGTCAACCTCTGACACTTAATGCTAAAAGCCCTAGTTGGCCCAATAAACCTCATTAAATAAAAGAGTGATCGGGGTTTTGACACCTCCAATTACATCGAATGTCCATTTCACAAACATGAGCATGCATCTGCATCATCATACATTGCCATCTAAGCAACCACAATTGCACCTCTAATCACATGAATAAACCAATTAACAACCTGTTGCATCTCGCACGGACGGTCAACTAAATGACCGCATCTCACAGCATCCAACTAATGCACTCAGTCAGCACTTCTTATGCCCTCGCATTACCACCCCGAGGCATCCTTTCTTGGCAATTAATCAAGGGTTGTCCTCTATCTTAGAGGACGTAATTAACGTCATAACTTTTATTGTATGACGGACTTCTGGTCCCGACACGAGCATCACAATCGACTGACTGAGTCAGATCGAGCGCACAATAAACTGTCACGCACGTGACTGGCACGTCCTAAGCGATTAAACCCCTAACAAAGTATTGGGAGATTCTTTTCCCGTCGAAACAAGTCTAGCACGCCCGGTGGGACTACAGTCTCCCTTCATCTCTTTGCCAAGAGAGGATGCCATCAGGGGTTTCCCCCAAGAATGTTGACTGTTTGTCTATTTATCTCAGGTGCATGATGATGACAACTGGACTGACTGGTGTCGACTTTGGCCCTTCAATGGTTGCCGGCCATACGCGAGGGTACCTGGCGGTGCCCATGGTGTTCGGCGACTTCCCTGCTGCTGTTGGCTTCCCCAACTTCTTGGGGTTGGCCTTTGTAGATATGCTGGAGGTGGAACTCTCGGAGCCCATCGAGGGAGCTGTGGAGAAAATGGAGCCCTTGAAGGCTCGATGCTGCCATGACTCACTCAAGAGTCCAACCCCGGTCGCCGACTGCCTGGTGCACCATGCTGTCCCTGGGGCCCGCCCCAATGCTGCTAACAAGTCCGGAGGTCGCCAGTGCAAGTAGGTCTGGAGGAGCACTGCTGTGGTTACCGGATCTCTGTCTCAGTCCGGTAAATCCATGATGGTTGGTGGTGTGCGCGTCTTCCTCAACGGACGCGATGCACGAATAGTCTCGGATCGGGTCCTCCCCGCCGTCCCCGTCCACAACTCATACCAAGCCCTCGCTGGAAGAAGGGCAGAAAGAGAAGAAGCCGGCCGCTATAATCAGGAGAAGTTGGCCCCCAGGCCAAAGAAGTTTAAATAGGTGTAGGTCCCCAAGAGGGTCCAACCTGTTCCCCAAGCTACACCCGTCCGCTGTCGCCCTACTCACGACGGAGCGGAAGGAAGGAGGGAAAGGGCCTTGGCCCCGAAAGAGGAAGAGGTGGTTGCGGACACTCCGCACTGCGAAAGCTTCCAGGCCTGCGCCCGCCAAGCCAACATCCCTACTATTTCAACAACCCATCGACAGGATTCGGCTAGCCTACATCCCTCCTGTGGGAGGTCGACGACTGTCCCCCGTGCTGCATCAAGAACGGGGTCGAGAAGAGATGACGAACATGGTCAAGAACTATTTTCGAGGGTTGGGCAACCCCTCGCTTGGACAGCAGCGGCTGATGCAAGCGGCCGCAGCCAATGAAGACTACTGCCCATCAATGGCAGTTGAAGAAGATGCAGGAGAAAGGATGATGGTGTCTTCGGTTGACGATAATGGCTATGATGACGGCTTTGAGATCCAAGCTGATGAAACCTCCCATAGGTAGGAAGAAGAAAGAAGAATCTCTTTGTTTGAGAGGCTGACTTTCTCGGACCAGGCTAAAAAGAGGGTCCATCGACAGAGAAGAAGGATGCAAGTTTTCACTTGCAATATGGCTGGCACACTCAGTTGATATGAGGGACTTCCCGAAGACCCCCGCGAGTTGCCTCAATTGGCCGCGAGGCCGGGGCCGAATACTCAGAAGAATAGAAGCTGCAAGGGAGCTCCTGGCGGCAGCTAAAGGAAAACAACCCATGGTCTACCACCAGTGGAATGATGAAGCTGCTATTTTAACCGCCAATGTAGTGACGGCAGAAGAAGAAGATGACGTCCTCCTCGACATCCTACACGAGGGTACGACCGGGGAAGCAACTGAGGCTATCCCTAGCACTGCAACTATGGACCCGATGGTCTTGATGCTACTTCAAAGATACCGGCAAGAAATAGACTTGCTGAAGAAACAGCTGATGGAGAAGACTGAACAATCATCAGCTTCCAAGCCGCCTGAAGTCCAGGGCGAATCATCCCGGGGAGCGGTCCATCATGTCGACCCTTCACCAATCTACACTATGCCCCAGTAGTCAGGGCCAAGCCTAGCGATGACACAACAACGGCCACCGCAGCCGCTGATGCCGCCGGTGCTCTCTCAAGTGCACCAGACACCCCCACTGCTGCGTCCTCCACAGGCGACCACTCTAGTCACCCCGTACCTGCAGCCGGCACACTTCTATCCGGAACCAATTGACCCCACGGTCATGAACCGGATGATGGTGGAAAGGATGATCAAGCTGAAGCTCGCAGAAAGGAGTGAAGGTGACTACATCGCATTTGATGCCTATCGGGTGCCATACCCACAACACCATGTTGCCAAGCGGCTTCCCCCAGGGATCAACAAGCCGCCCAAGTTTGACAAGTTCAACGGGAAGGGATCCCCGAAGGAACACATTGCATATTATATGACCGTCATGGGTGATTTGCCCACCGACGAGTCATACCTGTTAAAATTTTTCGGGTCCTCGCTGACGGGGCTCGCATTTGAATGATACTCCAGCCTCCCGGCCGGGTCGATCAGCGTCTGGTCGGACATGCAGAGGAAGTTCAGAGAAAGATTCCATGTTACAGAGAGGGAGGTCACGGTGGCCGAACTCTACTCAACAACGCAGAGGGCAGATGAGACAGCCGTCGACTATATTAAGAGATGGAGGAACCTCGGGATGAGGTGCAAGCGGCCCCCGCATCAGGAGGACACTGTACAAATATGCAAACAGAACCTCAGGAGGGAGGTTCTGGAAAAGATGATTGGAATGGAAATACGGTCCTTTGACCGATTAAACAATGTCGTGGCCGAGGTGGAAGCCTTTCTGGCCAGACCTGTCCCTACATCAACTGCCAGCACAACCCAGAAGGGCAAGGCGGTGGAGCGGCGCTAGGCGCCTAAAGAAGCGAACGCTCTTGTCATCAAGACGTTCGAACAACAGAAAGACAAAGGCAAGAAGGCGGTCGCCCCACAGCTTGCAAAAGTCCCAGACGCCAAAGAAGGTCCCTCGTTGCGGGACAAGATGAAGAAAGCCTACTCCTTTTCGAAGGACAAGACCAGGATTCTGTTCGACTGGGTGACAGAGTATGGCGTGGTCACCCTGCCAGAGCCGAAGAGGCCGGAGGACCTAAAAAGAAAAGACAGTCCAAGATTCCGCCCCTACTACCAGATGTTGGGGCATCCAATCGAAGACTACTATGTTTTCAAGGACATCATCGAAGGGATGGTGAAGAAAAATGAAATAGAGTTGGGAGAATACAAGGTGGGCCCTTTTCAACCGCATGAAGCCCCTCCTAGAAGAGCAGGAGTCAACATGATCTCCCTATACCAGGCGTTGCCTGAGGAGATCTCTGAAGCAAGTACGAGAAGCACCTATGAAACTCATTTCTTGGAGCCCGTGAAAGAACAACATGGATGGCAGCAGGTCCCTGCAAAGCATAAAAAGAAGAGGTCACCTCGCCGAAAGTCATTTCTCAACGGATGTGCAGCCGGACTACAACCTATCTGTAATTATTGTTAATATTTGTACACCGGGAGTACGAGCTTCGACCGGGGTTGTCTTCCCCACGCCCAGTGCATGGGGGTATCGTGTCCGCTCATCTCTTTGCATTTTGCTCAGTTCGTATATTTTCATATGCCACTGCAAGTGATAGGTTAATTAGCTTGATATATTTTATCACCGCTACGAGAGAGAGTGTGACCCGTCCTGTGACCTGATTGTTGAAATTATCTGTTGATTGTTTGTTTGCCTATCTCTTCTTATCTTCTTTCTTTTTTGTTGATTGTGAGGGTTTTGAAAAATGATATGGCGAGATGATAAATAAACTACCAAAGATCAGCTCAACCTATGCACATGTGAACATGAACCTAGGCAATCAAATCTAACTCTAGCATGGGCATGCTATCTCAATCAAATTACGCTAAGGGAAAAACAAAAACACACGCCGGGGCGTGGAGCAAAGATAAATAAAAACACACCGCTAGGGGTGGAACAATCAAGGGGAATAAAGAGATTTGATGAAAAAGACAGCTAGTGCCCAACACTAAGGAAAGTCGTGATCGCCACCAAAGTAAACACAAGTCAAAGACTCGAATATACCTTGGAAGTAGGTGGATGAAACACCCGCCCACGGGAGAGAAAACCAAGGAAAGCCTGCAGATCAACTTGCAAATAACGGTCCAAACCCTGTGCGTCGCTTGGAAGTAACGGTCGTGCGATAGACCGCCAGAAGGAAATAACGCTCCTGCACCTGACCGTCAGATAACCTGCAGTGAAAAGATGTGAACTCTTTGAACTCCAACCCTTCCAGCCGGCTAGAAGGCTTGGGCCTCGTGCTAGTGATCCTGTAAAACCTGCCAAGGATGTAGAAAGCAAAACAACACAACCTCAATTAGCCCTCAACATAAGTATAGCATCAATCCTTAAAAAGCTTAAGAACATCAAAAGGAGAGGGGATTACCGGGGAGTTGTTGGTTTTTTAACCCCTCTGGGCGTTTTTTAAGTTTAGGAGGATATGTGTATGCTTAGCAACAGTGAAAAACGTGGAGGAAGAGGAGGGACAATGCTTTTGATTGATAAAACCAAGGGAAACTTGAGCATGCAATGATGATGATCTTGACAAGCTAAAACCCAAAATTACTCCCTTGACTTGGAAGATGGACGTGGGAAGCAGCTCCTCCTGGATGTAGATGGCTCCTGAATTTGGCAGCACTTCGTCGTGAATCAAATCTTCCTCCTCCCGGGTCATGAAATCAAGGGTTCTATTTATAGACTCCCTCAAACTCTCAGGTCGAGTTGAAGATAAATCAGCCAAGAAAGGAGGATAATCCTTAGCAAATCCTTGAGGATAATATCAACAAGAGTCCAAAGAAACAAACGAGAGGTCCTGAGGATTAGAATTGAAGGAGATAATGCCAATCCAAAACCCTATCTCGTCCACGGAGTAGCAGAGAAAAGGCCTGAACTGTCAGGACTCTCTGAAGGAAGTAACGGCCTTACGACAGACCGCCACTTGGAAATAACGCTCCAAGGAATTACCGTCATTTTCAACCCTATCCAAAGGATAAGATCGACGGGAAGAAGATCTAAACAATAGGACTCTGCAAGTAAGTAACGGCCAGGGCATAGGGCGTCATAAGGAAACAACGGCTAGGGAGTAGACCGTTATTATCAAAGGACAACGAGGCCCTAAGTCTTGGGACTCTTCAAAGAGTAACGGCCTAGGCTTCATGCGTTATTATGAAATGACGCGCCTAGTCCAGACCGTTATTATCATTGATTTTCAAGAAAATAGAATGGAGGGATTGCCAAGCTTTTGAACGAAGTGCCACCAGGAACCAGGTCTAATCCAGGAATTGAGACCCAGAAAACAGGCTTCAACTGATTAAAAGGAATTCAATGAAGAGTGAACAACTCGGAGCATCATATTGAATGAATAAGGAGATGACCCGACTTATTGGGTATAAAACGGGTGTCAACAGATGCCCCTCCTTAACGTCCTCTTTGCAGGGGAACGAGCGGAAGTGAAGCGAAAGTGAAATGGAACATGGAGATGAAGCGGAAATGAAGCGGAGTGGATCAAAAAGAGGGCGTTAAGGTAAACGACACCCGTTCTTCACCAACAAGCGATAAGAATTTTCTGGAAAAACTTCAAAACTGATCACAAGGAAATAGCTAACCAAAGGATGCAAGTCTGGAGGATTTAATTAACTAAGGAAAGGAAACACGGCTGGCCGCCGGAGGCAACGGAAAGGAAAGAGACTAAACTCCAGACAGGAATCTTCAGTCAACCAGATCAAGCGAGCAAATCGAAGGAAACCTTCAAATTCAGAGTGGAATAATTCTCCTTATCCAGGATCAAGAACACAGCTGTTCACCGTCAATGAGACCTCTTGAACAAATGAAGCTCATGAATGCTCAAAGAATGCGTATGATGCATGCTGGGCTAAAGAAAAACAAATCTTCAAAGCAAATGCAAAGAAAGATAAAATAACAAGATACTCGAGAATAATATTGCTAGATTGGGGAAACCAGAGTCAAGACACTATCTGCAACCACGGCGTGCAAGATAGAACCATCATCCCCAAATTTTCCAACCTAACGGCCTATCCAACGATTATTCATGTGAACTTAGATCATCATCATTTTTGTTTAAGGGGAACATCAGATCCCAGGACACCTGAATGACCAGCCGGTTCTCGAGATAATATATCATAGATAACATATAGTAATGCATTAAGGGATAAGGGAACGAGATACAATACCTGACTTACCTGCTTGACGGACGGCGAAGCGTGCCTTCTGTTCATAGTTCCTTTCATGAAAGATAGGTTAGCCAACAAGATAGTTATGATAATAGTTAAGGCATAACCATTGTCTGTGTGATAAACTCATCAAATGTTTTTATGATGGAGATAAGTTTAAACATTAATTTTGACCATTCATTCATCAAGAAACTTGCAAGCATATAACGGCCTGACTCAGGAGCGTCACATGAAAATAACGGATTAAGCCTAGTCCGTCAACACAGAGTCGGTTCATATTCTTCAATAAAACAGTCCGTCACAAGCGACGGCCTTAGAGGGGGGCGTCAGGATGATGTGACGGTCTAACGATAGACCGTCGCTTCTCCTGAGTTTTCAAAAAAAACAAACCGAACGGCCGTTCGGTCTCATTTCATGCTCAAACAACCAAAACGCCAAACCAGAAAAACCCACCGGCGACCTCCATCTCCACACTCCAATGGCCGGCGACGAGGCACCGCAGCCACCACCTCAGAAGAGAGGGAGAGGAAAGAAGATGGCTATAAGGCGGTTCCACCGCCGGCTCGAACGAGAGACCACCCCGCCGCCCGTGGAGGAAGAACCGAGGGGAAGGGAGCCAAGGGAAGAGGAGGAGGTCCCCACGGTCGTGGAAGAACCAACCGAAGCCTCCTTGGGTGCAGAGGAGCCCAAGGAACCAGAGAAGAAGAAGAGGAAGGTCCTCGACCATGAGGTAGGCCCTCCGCCCTAATTTTTAAATTTTTGATTTTTATGTTTTTATTTATGAATGCATGTGGGGGATAAGGGTAGAAATGGGTCTATGAACCCACTAGGAACACTTGTAGGCCATTTGGCCAAAGTGGGAAGTCATGGGGATGCAGGGGAGAAATTCCCTACTGGCAGACTAAGTGACGGTCCCGCCAGCGACCGTCACTCCTCTGACGCTCCAAGCTAAGGCCGTCAGAGACAAGTAACGCCCCATCCCAGGGCCGTTACTTCTGCCAGGGTTCCAAACTCTTTTTAGGGTTTTCAATTTTCAAATTTTTGTTTTTCTTTTCGATATTTAATGTTTATGCAATGTCTATATGATGCGAATGGACTAATTAGTGCTCTAATATGCAATGCAGGGAAAGAGGAGATCGAGGATCTCATGGCTGCAGATTCGGGCGGTGTACCAGGCACTGCCCGACTACCAGAGAGACAGACTTGCAGAGATGGGTTTCGCCGAGATGCTCAGCATCGAGGTGATCCGGATGGATACGCCATTGCTGTACGCATTGCACGAGAGGTGGGACCCGGTTAGCAGGGCGTTCATCTTCCCGTGGGGCCACATGATCCCCACGCTAGAAGACATGGCGAGAATTACAGGCTTGAGAGTCCACGGCTCCGCAGTGACAGGATGGACGTACGGCGACTATCGGGAGATAGCGCAGCAGCTGCTGGGGTTGGACCTGATCAGGCCGGGCCAGTCTTCATCCCAGCTCTCGAGATCGGTGCTGCAGGAGAGTTTGGGGCTGAGAGGGGCAGCGATTGCCGTGGGAGAACTGCCCGAGGAGCATCTAAGCAGAGTGATAGACCGGGTGCGCCCTCGTGTGGCGGCAGAGGCAGGAGAGGAGGGGGATCGAGTGATGAGGCGCTTCTTGATACTGTTGTTCGGGAAGCTCCTGTTCGCGACCAGAGCGGATGTCATCAGCTGCAGACTGCTGCCGCTGATAGAGGATTTAAGCAGAGTGAGGAAATACGCCTGGGGAGCAGCGGTCTTGGCCTTCCTGATCAACTCGTTGAGCACCACGGACCGACTGACGATGCTGGGAGGCTTCTCGCCCTTCCTACAGGTAAAAATGCGCTTAAGTGCTTTCTACTATGCCATGATGTATGCTATGATTGATGATTTATGTAACTGACTGATTCCTAAATGCAGATCTGGAGCTATTTGTACCTCCCGGGCATTGGGAGAGGCGCATTACTCCATCCTGGCCTGATACCGATCGCGAGGCGATGGTCGGTGGCGAGGGATACGGGGTCGGTCTTGAGACAGACCCGGATGATCCAGGAGGACCTGGACTCCCACCCACACACATCGGTGAGCCCAGAACTTAAATGCTTTAAATGCTTTATATGCCTATATGTGCTCATGCTATGCGAATGCTAATGGATCTAAATGCCTGCAGGTGAGGTGGACCCCTTACCGCGGTGAGGGTTACACAGGACAGCCATGGGTGGAGGCGTCTCTATCGTATCGGGGACGAGACGTCTGGCTGCACTGCCTCCACATCATCGAGCCTCTGCACTACAGGCTGATCTTGCGGACCCAAGGACTACACCAGCCCGAGGTGACCTTTCCACGCCGCACCGACGACCATCCAGGCAAGTCGGCGAGAGGTATTAGTGGGAATGTGGATTGGCGTGCCCGGAAGGCGAAGTACGTCCTCGACTGGAGGCAGTGAGGCAGGGCTGTGAAAGAGCGGGCAGAGAGCGACGAGGCCTACCTGAAGGCCTTCGCTCGACACTACGGCGACCGGGTATACCGAGGTACCCGACGACCGGTATGCCATTCTAAACCTAAAGAACCTTTCTATATGAACCTGTAAGACGATGGATGCTGACTTATGCTTTCTAAATGTAGCTAGATCCAGAAGGGCGGATAGCCGAGCTAGAAGGGCTACTTCACTCCACCATCCAACAGCGGGATGGGTATCGGTCTGCCCTGGAGCTCTTGGTGAGACTTAAATGCTTATGATTTATGGAATGATGAAAATGTTTTGATTATGATGATGCAAATGTAAATTCCGACTAACTTATGACTTCTAAATGCAGCGGGCTGAGGGAACCCAACGCGCTGGACCGGATGCCCCATCGTCTTCCTCGCAGCCTGCGGGAGGCAGGGCCGAGTAGGAGGCTGACTTTGCTCGGGCGGTCGCCCGGGCCGAGGAGGCGGAGGCCACCCTCGCGGAGCGGGTAAGATACTTACATGCTTTATGATTATGCTTATGCTAATTAAATTTATATGACTAACCTATATGCAATGCAATGCAATCTACAGGCGATAGAGCTGGCAGCGGCAGTGGCGGAGGCCACCCAGGCGAGGGCAGAGGTAGAGAGGAGCCGGGCCGAGACTGATCGAGCTCGAGCAGAGACGGAGCTCGGGCGGGCAGAGATAGCCCGACTGAGAGCGGAGACCCCTCGACATGTGGACGATGTGGAGATGGAGCGACTTCGAGCAGATTTAGCACGGGCGCGGGCCGAGGTGAAGGACCTTCGCCTTGGGACCGCGGATCTTGATCGCTACCGGACCGAGGCACGGGAGACGCGACGCCAGATCTTCACACTGAAGATCAGGCTGCAGACAATGGAGCAGACGGTCCGGATGCTAGGCCGGGCACCAGAGCGGAGTTCTTCCCGGAGCGGGGCTCATAGGAGTGCTGCCCCAAGTGGCTCGGTTGGGGATTTCCTAGTTAGTTCCGCCGGCCAACGGAGAAATGAGAGGGCAGAGCAGGGACTGCCAGAGGAGAGCACTTCCCAAGCACCGCCGCCCACGAGGAGACCAGAGGATGGGGAGGATGAGGGCGGCCCGACGGATAAGCCGGCCGAATGATGTACTTTTATGCTTTTCTTACCACTTGTACATGCCTTTTTATGAAAATGAAATTTTGTTGACTTTTTTATGTGGATGTATGAATGGATATGCACGAATGAGTGATTGAAAGTACGCATGATGGATGTGTATGTGTGAATGAATGCTTGTGTGGAGAAGGTGTGGTGTACAGATGTGAAAGACCGCCAGGTCTAGGCAAAGGATAGACTAACTGCCTGAATTTAGTAGCAGAGGAAATGACGGTCTGGTCTTGGACCGTCATAATCAAACGACGCGCCTACCTTAGGCCGTCATTCATGAAATATCTTATTCTGATAGCCGGGCTGCAGAGGAAATAGCGGCCCATGGTAGGAGCGTTAAAAGCAAACAACGGTCCTAGACCAGACCGTTGTTCATGGCAGAACATGGTTTTAGAACTACTCGCAGAAAACGCGACGGCCTGAAGGAGACGCGTCATAACGAAACGACGGTCCTAACCTGACCGTTACATGGCGTTCAGCCCAGAAGAGAGAGACTTGAGCGATTTGAAGGATATAACGGATTAGGGTTCGTCCGTTGAAAGGCGACGGTCTGAGACCAGACCGTAAACAGCCACAGAACATGTTTTAAGGAAAACCCAACCCACAGAAAAGTGACGGCCCAGGGTAGGCGCGCCAGAGTGAAGTAACGGCACTACGACAGACCGTCAGAGTCTGGGTCGTTTCCAAAACGGATTCGGCCGTGAGAGCTTAGAGTCCGAGGTTCAGCCACTTAATCTCTTGCTAGAACTTATCCAAATTTCAGATAAAGCCTCCCAACTCCAATCTTATCCTTCCAAAGTTAATAAAAAGCCCCAGCAACTTGGGAAACTTATCCAAAATCGCAGCTTGCAAAAACCTCTGTTCTAGGGTTGAAGAATTCTCCCTAACAAGCAGAAATCAAGATGAAGAGGTGCTTCGAGATGGCGGCTATGGAAGAGAAGATCTACACCGGCCCTAAGGCTGCAAGGAGGGAACATGGGGAGCTTCAACGGCTATCCTCGATCCCCAAGCATCTAAGCTCTAATGTCCAAAGGGTGGTAAGCTTGCATGACTTCATCCAAAGTTCAGATTTTTTGCTGCACTTTAATTTTCTTCATAACCTTCCTTCTTCTTTTCTTCTTCAAGCCCCTTCCTGGCCCAAGGTGTTACTCCAACCTGAAGTGGGTGGCTCCCATGGTAAAGGCACTCCCTTTAGAGGTGGTATCAATCCTCAAAGCATGGCACCTCCAACCCCTCTTGGTTCTAGGCAAAAACTTCCAGAAATTGTCTTTGGATTGGCCATGCCTTTCAGCCCTTGTGGAACTATGGCATCCACAAACTCATACCTTCATCTTCCCCTCCTTTGAAGCAACCGTCCTATTGGAGGAGGTAGAGACCTACCTAGCCCTTCCTAAGACTAAGGTGGGGGATGAGGATCGGGTTTGCTATACAATAGAACCTATTGATCCGTCCTTGATCTTAAGCGACTTCATTCATAACCCAAAGGACGTGCGGACCATGATCAGCCCGCGCCACATTCACTTGATCCCTATGGCACAATGGATAGTGTCTCACTGTAAAAACAAGTGGGAGAGACACGAAGCAATAGCCAAGGCGGTGGCGGTTTGCTTGTGCGGGGTCTTCCTTTTCTCCACAACCGACCACCTCTTAGATATCCAAAATCTTAGCATTATTAGTGGACTGTGGCGGGGTATGTCTATTTCTCAAGCGGTCCTCTCATACCTCTATGAAGGACTAAGCTCGGCTTGCCTTGGAGGGCCTTTGTTCGGTTCCATGATACTCCTTGAGTGTTGGATAGGAGTGAGAATCAAATTCCTTCCCAAGGAAGATATAACTTCGGCGAGCCGGATCTTCGGGAGCCACCCCCTCTTCTTCATTGGAGGGGCTTTTGGATATTCTTCTCATGTTGAATGCAGGACGGCGGATAAGAAAACGCGGGATGAATGGCGCCTCTTCTTCAATACTTTGCCTCTTGAAAAGTTCATCATGCGACCAAGCGTCCTTCGAAGCATTCTTCTTAAAATACCGCGGCGTCAAGGCCTGGACCTCCAGCTGGTTGGAAGCACTACCATGGCGATCTACAACCCACACCGGTGCCATCTTCAGATCGGGTTACCTCGAATTGGCGTTTCTGCACTATCACACTACCCTCCCCTTCTACCTAGGAAGATGGGGATCGAGGAAGATGAACGAGCAGTCCGGAATGCGCTGATCATGTGGGAGATCAGCAAGGTGCGCCCGTGGCACGCAGAAGTTGAAGAAGATGACGAAGCACGCCGAGAATATCTGAAAGATTTGAGAAGAATCCGCCCTCTTGCGGATAAAAAGTGAATGTATCTTGATTTTCTTTTGCTTATGAAAGATGTTATGAGATTGCCACTCAGAACTTGGTTTATCATGAATTATATTTTATTAAGCTTGCTTGAATGAGATGAGATTGCCTTAATTGAAAGAACTTGAGTTTTGTGCTTTGGAAGATTAGATTGATGTGAATAATCAGAGTTTCTGGGGGGAGTAACGGATGTACCAAGGGCCGTTATAAGGTAACAACGGTCTTACGATGGACCGTCAGAATGGAGGCAGGGAGGACCTGATTTCTGAAGGAAGCGACGGAGAGGATTGGGTCCGTCATAAGGAAGAGACGGTCCTATCCCAGACCGCCACAATGATGATGGTCGCAAGAAATAGGGCTCAAGCTAAAGGGAGAGTAACGGTCCGGGAATGGACCGTCACACGGAAGCAGCGGCCTGAGACTGATGCGTTACATGCCTTGAACCTGCATAACTGTGAGTTCTGGCTTTTGAACTGGCCCCTGCATTCTGCACACACTTAAACATGAGACAAGTTAGATCCGTTCTTAGACTCAACCCCTTGCCTTGGAGCAAGTTAGATAATGACAGTTTCTTGATATTTGGTCAAGGGGTGGAGCCTTATTAAATAGGCGGAAAATAAAAAATGCAATGCATGTTATGCAGATGATGGAAGTATTGAATGCTTTTGTTTTTTTTTGAAAATATTTGATTTGTTTGGATTTTTGAAATATTCATTATTTTTGGATTTTGGAAATATGTGATTTTTGTTTGGATTTTGAAATATTCATTGTTTTTGGATTTTGGAAATATGTGATGTTTTTGGATTTTGAAATATGCATTATTTTTGGATTTTGAAATATGCATTGTTTTGTTTTTTTTGTTTTTTTTTTGATTTTGAAAAACCAGTGCCTCTCTAGCAATGCGGATTCTTCCTTTAGATTTGAGTCCCGAGATTGGCGTGCAATAGGGTGACAACCCCTGGCCAAAACTTGATTATTATGACGGTGTTTCTATCGAGGCCATACCAGGGTACTAGTCTCAATCCTTAAAAGAAAAAGGAACATGGGGGTAAGCCTAGGCTAGATATGGGAGTTTTTAGGACTTGATTTCCTCACCGCATAACCCCTTTTAGAGATTTGATCTGTTGTGCCGGGGCTTTTGCGTCCGTCATCGAACCTTTGTCCACTCTAGGCATGCATGCGACCCGGCTCATAACGTCCCGCGGGGAACTGTACTGCCACTCTTGTCATGCCTAGCTTTCTTTTGTCTTTGGAGTTTTCAGAAATTGAGAATCTGCAGACCTTTGAGATGATGCTTTTGATTTAGTGGTAAAGAGTACTCCTTTTGCTTTTCTTGCTTTTCTTGCTTGTGGCATCAGGTCATAACGGACTTGCCCCTGTTTGAGACCTCATCTTGCTTAGGGTATTTGGATTGGTTATCGCCTCCTTATTTACCCCTTGCCCCTGGATTCAGCCGAAGGATGAAGCGGATAGGGATTTCAATTTTCCCCTAAAGCATGGCCAAGGAGAAACGGTGTCTTTAAAAATAAGGAGCCTGACCAGAGATGTAGTGTGTGATTGCCTTACTCGGAATTCTTCTGTTTAAATGAGAAAGAGGATCTTTACTGCCGGAGAAGCACGTGATTTAGACTCTAAGGAAAGAAGCGCTTAAGATACAACCCATTCCACGGGTGAGAGAGCTCCTCACCTTCCGCGTTGATTAGACGATAGGCATTCCCTGAATAAGCTTCTTTTATTACAAACGGCCCTTCCCAGTTAGGTTGCAATTTAGACCTAGGACCTGCAGACCGAATGAATTTGCGTTTCAAAACCATTTCACCCTTGCAAAATTTTCGTTCAATTACCTTCTTTTGAAAATAACGCGAAACTCTCTTTTGATAAACAGATACGTGATCGGCCGCATTCATCCTCTTCTCATCTAGGAGTTCCAGTTGGACCAGCAACGCCTCTCGACGTTCATCGAGATTAAGTTCCTTATCGAGCTGTACTCTGAGTGAAGGGATTAAGATCTCATATGGGAGCACCGCCTCCATCCCGTAGGTTAGAGAATAGGGAGTTTGTCCCGTAGGAGTACGGACGGAGGTGCGGTAAGCCCACAGAGCTTCCACCAATCTTTCAGGCCAATCAGAAAATTTATGCGCTTCGCATGTTTTCTTAATGATTTTAAGAAGAGTTTTATTAGTGGCTTCGGCTTGACCGTTGCCTTGAGGGTAATATGGTGATGAATGATGCAATGTAATTTTGAACTTCTTACAGAGGTCTTTAAGCTCCTGGGAGACGAACTGGGGTCCGTTGTCGGTGATGATGCTGCTTGGCACTCCGAACCGCGAGATGATATTCTTCATGATAAAGCGGCACACCGTTGTAGCTTTGATCTCTGCGTACGCCTCGGCTTCGGCCCATTTGGTGAAGTACTCAGTTGCTGTGAGAATGAAGGATTTCTGCTTGGTCTGAGAATTAGGATCACCGAGTGGGCCGACGACGTCGAAAGCCCACATAGAGAATGGCCAAGGAGCGGTCATAGGATGAAGAGATGAAGCTGGAGAGTGGATTTTATCAGCGTGGAGTTGGCATTTAAGGCACCTCCGGACATAGAGGGAGCAATCCTCCTCCAGAGTGGGCCAATAGTAGCCCTGCCTAAGAATCCTCTTCGCTAGAGCCTGGCCATTGACATGACCTCCACACTCGCTAGAATGTGCTGCTTCTGCTACTTTCCAAGCTTCCACATCATCTAGGCATCTCATGAGCATTCCATTAGTAGCGCGCCTGTACAGTTCTCCTGCAATGATAGTGTACCTTGCGGCGGCTCTTCTTATTGCTTTGCGCTGCTCAGCTCTTGCCCCTTCTGGGAATGACCCTTCTTTGCAAAATAATTCGATTTCATGATACCAAGGTAATTCTTCTTCGTCCAGAATCTCCTCTAGTTCTGTTAATGAAACTTCCTTGAGATCCTCCTTCTCAACTCTCACTTCTGCAGACTTCCTAAGGTTGGTGAACCAAGGATCCTGGAGAGAGGGTGCGTCCATCCTCTGGACGACGACAGTCTCAGTACTACGACTGAGAGGGAAGGATAAGGAGGAGGCCAGAGATGCCAATGCATCCGCCAGAATGTTCAGAGAACGGGGAGTATGGATATAGATTAGCTTGCGGAATCGCTTAGCGATGAGCGTGACCAAATCTTGATAGGGCTTGAGCTTGGGGTCACGGGTACGGTAAGTGGACAGAACTTGCCGTAAGACGAGCTGAGAGTCTCCTATGATGTTTAAATAACGCGCGCCTAAGAGATAGGCGTGCTTCAAGCCGGCCAGGAGAGCCTCATACTCAGCGATGTTGTTGGTAGCAGGAAATCGAAGTTGATAAGCAAAGGGGATGGTCACTCCCTCAGGAGTAAGCAGGACAGCACCGATCCCTTGGCCCTGTGAGTTAAGCGCACCATCAAAGTGCAGAGACCAGAAGGGATGCTGAGAAAGGACAGAGAGATGCTCATCAGGGAAATCGTCCTGAATAGAGTCGGTGTGAGGAATAGGGAGATGTGCAAGATGCTCAGCGATGGCATATCCTTTGACTGCCTTCTGAACGACAAAGGTGATATCGAATTGAGAGAGGAAGCTCTGCCAGCGAGCTAACCTACTAGAAAGAACGGGCTTTTCTAAGAGATAACGGATCGGGTCCATTCTAGAGATCAGCCTAACTGGGTGGGCGAGAAAGTAATGTTTAAGCTTCTGAACTACCCACACTAAGGCGGCACAAGTCTTCTCCATAGCGGTGTACCTGGATTCAGCTGGATTAAACAACCGAGAAAGATAGTACGCAGCCCGCTCTTTTCCTTCGTCATCCACTTGTGCTAAAACCGCCCCTAGGGAGTCCTCAATGACCGAGATGTATAGGATCAGGGGTTTCCCAGGGACAGGAGGTTGCAAAACCGGGGGATTGGATAGATATTCCTTGAGGTCCTCATAGGCCTTTTGACAATCTTGATTCCATTCGAACTTGACCCCCGCCTTGAGCAATTCATAAAACGGACGGCACCTTTGAGAATGCTGGGATATGAATCTTCTAATGAATTGCAATCTACCAATCAGTCCTCGAAGTTCCGTAATGTTCTTTGGCGGAGGCATATCCATGACGGCCTGTGCTTTGTTAGGATCAATCTGGATCCCCCGTTTGCTCACTATGAAACCTAGCAGCTTCCCCGAGGAGACTCCGAATACGCACTTCTTCGGATTCATCTTTAGCTTGTACTCCCTGGCTCTCTGCAGCACCTTAGCCAAAATAGAGGGGTGTTCTTCCTTTGATCTTGACTTCACCAGAATGTCATCCACGTAAGCTTCCATATAGATGTGCATCATGTCGTGGAAGATAGCCATCATCGCCCTTTGATAGGTGGCGCCTGCGTTCTTTAATCCAAAAGGCATAACTACATAGCAGTATGTGCCCCAGGGCGTGGTGAAGGAAGTTTTCTCTTGATCTTCAGGAGCGAGACGGATCTGATTATAGCCCGAGTACCCATCCATGAACGATAGAGCTTCGTACCCGGCAGTGTTATCAACAAGGACGTCTATATGAGGCAGCGGGAAATCATCTTTAGGACATGCTTTGTTAAGGTCCCTGAAATCAATGCATATGCGCACTTTCCCATCCTTCTTGAGAACAGGGACTATGTTTGCCACCCACTGAGGATATAAAACTACTCTGACGAACTTGGCCTTGTAAAGTTTGTCGACCTCTTCCTTAATCCGCAAGGCCATGTGGGGGTGAAATCTTCTCGACCTTTGTTTAACAGGTGTTGCCCCTGGTTTAAGCACGAGTCGGTGTTCCACTAAGGAGGGGTCAAGACCTGGCATGTCCTCATAAGACCAGGCGAAAGAATCGCTATACTCCCTCAGTACCTTAATTAGATCCTCTTCTACCTGTGGAGGGAGATTAGCTGAAATATTGATGGGCCTTGGATCTTCTTCTGTTCCCAAGTTGATTTCCTTTGTAGGTTCATCCACTGCCGTCGACGGCTGGTCGAATCTCTTCAGTCCCTTTGCATATAAGTCGGCAGTGTCCTCTACATCGCTGTCTTCATCAATTGGATCTTTCTCATCCAGCACTTCATAGACGCCTAATCCGTCATCGCTCCACACCCCTTCTATTTCCTCTTCATCTTCAATCGCAATCGCCGTGGCGACGAATTCTGGGCACTTCAAAAGAGCATGACACCGCTGAGCTAGATCTTGCAAGAACCTATCAGGAATAGATCGGGAAGGATGCGCAAGCGAGCGCGGCTCAGGAGGGGAAGGGTTGAACGACCTAGAACAAGACCCTACTTCTCTAGACCTAACTGACTCTACTTCTCTAGACTCGCTAGACCCTAACTCTGACCTAGGAGAGAGGAAGCTTAATGGAAGGGAAGGAGCAGGGGACTCGTGCCCCTGGGACGAGGAGGATGGAGACAGGATAGCATAATCTTCCACTGAAATCTCCGTTTCAAATTTGACGTTTTTTTTTGGAGATCAGTGGAGACCACGCAGCACGACGGAGGAGGCGGGAGCTGCATAGGGAACAGCTCAGGAAAGATGCAATCGAAGAAAAGATCACAAGAGGAGGAACCCCACATCTCGTGGATTTGAGAGTTAAAAAACGGAGGGATGGGGAAAGCAGGCAGATTAATGGGGCAGCGAGGCCCATAAGCAGGAGGATTGATTGGAATCTGGAATGGATCACTGAAAGATGGATTAATCATAATCGGAGGAGGACGGGGTACAAACCCCTTCAGCTGGATCATGCACTGAAAATGAGAGGGAGATAGAGAAAGAGCAATCAGCGAGCTCCCTTCTTTCTTTGAATCATCACCAGGCCGCTTCTTCGGCCTCCACTGCATAAGCTGAACCTTCTGTGGCTTCTGGCTGCCTCTTTCACAAAACAGCCCCTGGAGGGCCCAGCTGTAGTCGATCACATCGTCATTTAGCCCCCTTGGCAACGGGGGTGGACTGGTGACTGGACAAACCGTGTCGGTTTCTGACTGGACTGGCTTCGCAGCTAACGTGCCCGGCTGTGGGGGCCCTCTGACAAAATGCTGACGGTAATCCCAGGTAAGCGGCCCAGAGTCACCCATCATTGATAATGCTGTCTCCTTGTAACCGAGACCTCGTCTGCCCATTTTTCTTCCTTTTGGTATGGGCTTGGTCATCCCTTGCAGCTGTGCACCGAGGCCTCTCCCCGGTTGATAGCCCAGTTTCAATATAATGTTCCACCCCTTTGAATCTCGAATCTGCGGCTTTGCCTTGATATTGACCGGGGTAGTGACGGGCTTAGGAGTGGTGTACGCCCAAGGAAAGTTTAGGTCTAGCACTGATAGCACGGGCCGGCTGCTTGGCCAGAGAGTAGGAAGAATCTGTTCAGAGATGGCCTTCACTGACTGTACCGTGGATAAACTTTTAACTTTGACGACCCTCCCTTGAAAAGGGAATTTAATGCATTGGTGCGCGGTAGAGGGCACGGCGCCAAGTGTGTCGATCCAGGGACGACCCAAGATAGCCTTGAACATAGGGTCGATATCAAGTACATAGAATTCTACAGCCATGGAAAGAGGCCCGAGCTCAGCCTGAATAGTGACTACCCCGTGACATGCCCGCCTTGAGTTGTCGTATGCTGCTATAGTGGTGGGGGTAGGCCGTAGTAACTCCTCAGATATATTGCAGGCTCGGAGAGTGCTGAGGGGGCAGACATTAATTGAGGCCCCAGTGTCGACCAGTGCTGCTTCAACGTCGACTTTGTTCAAAGTAATTGTTATGCAGAGCGGCATTTGCCGAGCCCCCGGAGGTGCAAGCTCGGTCTCAGAGAATGTGATTGCCGGCCCTTTAGAGATAGTTGCCAGTGCCGTTGGTAGACTGTCGACTGCCATGTCTTCACTAACCATGACCTTCTGCAAAAAATCCCTCAGTGCATCTTGATGGAGAGTGGACCTCTTGATTAACTCCAGCACAGATATCTTGGCGGGTACCCGATCTAGATGATGCAGTAAATCATATTGAGTCCCCGGTAACGGTTCAGCTTCCTCTTGCTCGGCCACCGGTTGGGAAGACTGGGGATTGCTAGTAGTGGCGTAGTTCCGATGGAACATCTTCCCGCTCCTCAGAGCACAATTTGCCGCGGCATCGGGGGATAGTATGATGGGCCCTGCGGGGCGAATGAGTGGAATAGGTGGCGTGGGGGAGGCAGTTTGGTAAAGCGGAGGGTTGGTGAAGTTAATGGGGGATGCGCGGATGATAGGTGAAGGATTGGTGGGTGGTAGGGTGGTGATGGACGTGGATGCTGGTGAAGGCAGGGTGAATGGATGGGTAAGGATAGGTGCGGGATTGGATGGTGGTGTGATGACGGTGATGGGGGTTGGCGAAGGATACGACGGGATGGTGAGCGGATTTGGTGGAGCGGGTGTGAATGGTGGGATGAGCGGAGAGGGTGTTGGTTGTGTAGGGAGGATGAAGGAAGGTTTGTGGTGGAAGGCCATGACCTGTGGTGCGGCGCCATCATCATCAAATGACCACCCGGCGTTGGAGGCCGGTGGTTGGACTACATTAACTTGTGCCGGTGCTGGCGGCTGTTGCGGAGGAGCGGGTTGATGGTTCGGCATCGGATTCTGATGGATGCCCAGATCTTGTGCTTGCTGCGGTGGCTGCTGTTGTGGCGGCTGCTGCGGCTGCGGTGCTGGATGCTGCTGCACTTGCTGCCCCTGCGGCTGCCTTCTCTTCTCTTTGATTTCCATAATGGCCCTATGCATCTCGGCCCAGTCTATTCTCTGTCCTTCGTGTAAGTCGTACACGAGATCTCGGAAGTGAAAGCATCCTTCTATAGTGTGACCCGGCTGCCGGTGGAACATGCAATACTTAGTTTGATCAACAGCTGGGTTCCAAACAGTCCTTTCTGGAGGAAGTTGAATTGCATTTACTGCCATGAGCGCTGAGAATATGTCTGTAAGTGTCTCTGGCAATGGAGGATACTGGGCTCTTCTGGGAGCCGGGCGCTTGCTGTTGGGATTATTATTGTTGTAGCCGCCGGGTGGAGGGACGTTATGGTATTGCGGTGATGGTGGTGGTTGTTGTGGTGCGGTGAAGGTGTTTTGCGGGATGGTGAAGGTAGGCGGAGGGTTTTGTGGAGTGTTTTGAAAGTGTTGCGGAGCGGAGTTTTGCGGATTGCGGGGGCTTTGGTTGTAGCGGAATGGTGCGGCTTGGTAGGGAAAAGCAACAGCTTGTACTTGCTCATTTGTCTGGACTCCTTCGGTAATCGGCCCCTGTGGTTTCTTATGGTACTTGGGCTTTTGGTTTTCGAAAAGAGAATGGATAGAGGAGTCCTTGAACTGAGTTTGTATAAATCGCGCCCGGCTATACAGTTGATGCATATTGGCTATATCGTTCATTGCCAGGATGTTCTTGAAGGTGGGCGTAGCATTTGAAATTAGCAGCTTAACTTTTTCTTCCTCTGGAATATGGCCGGGCACCCTGGCGGCCATCTGCCTCCATCTATCTGCATAAGTTGCGAATTCCTCATCCGGCTTCATTTTCTCGGCCACCAGATCTGTGAATGAATATTCCGGGCCGACCCGGTCTTGAAACCGCTGAATAAACTTGTCCTTGACCACTTTGAAGCTCTCGGCCTCTTCTAGGGGCAGAGAATAAAACCATTCCAGAGCAACGCCATCCAATGATCGGCGGAATAGGTACGCCATAAGGCGATCATCATATTGGAACTGCGCCGATTCATACAGAAAATCCCTCACATGGATGAAGGGATTGCTGTTCCCATCATACTTACGGTAGTTGGGGAGCTCAGACTGCGGAGGGAAACGGATGTTCTGGAAGCTTGGGACGGGAATATCAGCCAAGGATTGTGGGCCCACCTTCTTCTGAAGAAAATCAAGTTGTTGCTGCATGGTGGCCCACTTATTAAGCAAATCCTGCTCTCGAGAGGGAGCAGGGGCAGTGAAGGGAGTTGATTGTATCTGGTGAGCAGGAGGAATGGCGGTTGCCGAGGGCGGGAGCCCATAGGAAGGAGCAGAAGGATAACTAGTGGAATTAGGGGGGCCGTAAGAAGGATACTGGGCCTGAGATAGACCCGGATTGGAGTGAAATTGGGCCACCCCGTGCTGTTGGGGCAAGAAATCGGATGGGCCCACGAGGACCTGTGGAGCCGCCAGAGCAGAGGGGTGATAATCCATCGGAAGAGAGGGGATAGGCGATTTCCCCTTATCAAAAGATTGATGGGTCGGATTGGAGGATTGACCCATCTCCATGCCAGCAAAGGTGATGGTCCGGGGCTGGACCGGGGTGAGCTCAATCGGGGTGGGCTGAACAGACGGCCCAATAATGGAAGAATTAGAGTGCCCCTGGACGGTAGCGGAGGGAGGAGGATTGGACCCTTGCATGGCCTGATAGAGGACCTGGAGTTGGGTCGGATCCAACTGGGCCATCATATGGAGGACAGAGCCCGCGGAAGGAGCGGATAAAGAAGGGATGACCTGACCACCTTCTATGGGAGTGGAGGATGAGAGAGGGGCGGTCCCCTCTCCAGCGGAGAAAGAAATAACCCTCGGGGGGTTCTCAAGGAGCCCTTGAGGAAGGGAATCCTCTTGGGAGCGAGGAGGATTGCAGGATGCCATGGTAGATTCGAAGAGGGGATTGGAATAGAATGTGAAGGAGGAAGCGACTCGAGGAGATGATTCGGACGAACGAAAACAACTCCACATGCAACGGACAACCTTGATAAATGCAAAACAACAAACACAACAAACACACAATGAGCAACCGCACCTAGGTGATTCAAACAAGATATAAGTGATAGGGAATGAAGACACTCAAAAGCCAACCAAGTTGCTTAAGATGATGCAAACAAAGTTTCTTTATGGTTTCTCCTTTGGAACTTTAGTGAATTGATTGATATGTGCTCTCTCCAAATGGGTTCCTAATAGGAGGTGGATATGGACTTGGCTTGACTTTAAGTGTGACCACTCCTTCACTTATGCAACCCTAGACACAAGGGGGGAAAGGTACAACCGGCCCGGCGTCGTGTGGGAATCCACGGCTCGCGGGGACTTATGGAGGTCCCTGCTGTGATTTCCTAGTCGGCCCCAAGGAATATGGAGACGAGAGGTCCTCACAACAAGGTAGGAAAATGCAGTCTAATATATGAAAAGATGGATGACCCTATGTGCACCGGAGTGCATGCAAAGTCTAGCCTAGAATCTAGCAAACAACGGTGCACATAATGATATGAAGATATGAATGGAATTATGGCAGAAATCAAGCAGCACCCAAGCAATAAATCACAGCCAAAAACTGCGGAAATAACTGCACCTCGGATGCGTACCTGCCAGGAGAGTGACGGACGAAGGCCCCTGCGTCAGAGCCAAATAACGGTCAGAGACCAGACCGCCATAAATAATGTAACGCAGGGGTTCCAGACCGTCGTATGAGCCAGGGAACCAAAAAAACAAACTGAAGTAATAGGAAAACCCGTGAAAGCTCACACTACAGAGACAAGCGACGGCCTGATGTCCCCGCGTCAGAACACTGTAACGCGCTGAGACAGGGCCGTCATATGATTCAGAAAACCAGAAAGAGGGGTGGAAACAAAGGGATCAAAAGACAACTGAACAAACAGATGATGGCAGGTTTAAACAGGAATCAGAAGCACGATTGGCACTAGCTGTCCCACCGTGATCGCCAAAAAATTATCTGTTGATTGTTTGTTTGCCTATCTCTTCTTATCTTCTTTCTTTTTTTTGTTGATTGTGAGGGTTTTGAAAAATGATATGGCGAGATGATAAATAAACTACCAAAGATCAGCTCAACCTATGCACATGTGAACATGAACCTAGGCAATCAAATCTAACTCTAGCATGGGCATGCTATCTCAATCAAATTACGCTAAGGGAAAAATAAAAACACACGCCGGGGCGTGGAGCAAAGATAAATAAAAACACACCGCTAGGGGTGGAACAATCAAGGGGAATAAAGAGATTTGATGAAAAAGACAGCTAGTGCCCAACACTAAGGAAAGTCGTGATCGCCACCAAAGTAAACACAAGTCAAAGACTCGAATATACCTTGGAAGTAGGTGGATGAAACACCCGCCCACGGGAGAGAAAACCAAGGAAAGCCTGCAGATCAACTTGCAAATAACGGTCCAAACCCTGTGCGTCGCTTGGAAGTAACGGTCGTGCGATAGACCGCCAGAAGGAAATAACGCTCCTGCACCTGACCGTCAGATAACCTGCAGTGAAAAGATGTGAACTCTTTGAACTCCAACCCTTCCAGCCGGCTAGAAGGCTTGGGCCTCGTGCTAGTGATCCTGTAAAACCTGCCAAGGATGTAGAAAGCAAAACAACACAACCTCAATTAGCCCTCAACATAAGTATAGCATCAATCCTTAAAAAGCTTAAGAACATCAAAAGGAGAGGGGATTACCGGGGAGTTGTTGGTTTTTTAACCCCTCTGGGCGTTTTTTAAGTTTAGGAGGATATGTGTATGCTTAGCAACAGTGAAAAACGTGGAGGAAGAGGAGGGACAATGCTTTTGATTGATAAAACCAAGGGAAACTTGAGCATGCAATGATGATGATCTTGACAAGCTAAAACCCAAAATTACTCCCTTGACTTGGAAGATGGACGTGGGAAGCAGCTCCTCCTGGATGTAGATGGCTCCTGAATTTGGCAGCACTTCGTCGTGAATCAAATCTTCCTCCCCCGGGTCATGAAATCAAGGGTTCTATTTATAGACTCCCTCAAACTCTCAGGTCGAGTTGAAGATAAATCAGCCAAGAAAGGAGGATAATCCTTAGCAAATCCTTGAGGATAATATCAACAAGAGTCCAAAGAAACAAACGAGAGGTCCTGAGGATTAGAATTGAAGGAGATAATGCCAATCCAAAACCCTATCTCGTCCACGGAGTAGCAGAGAAAAGGCCTGAACTGTCAGGACTCTCTGAAGGAAGTAACGGCCTTACGACAGACCGCCACTTGGAAATAACGCTCCAAGGAATTACCGTCATTTTCAACCCTATCCAAAGGATAAGATCGACGGGAAGAAGATCTAAACAATAGGACTCTGCAAGTAAGTAACGGCCAGGGCATATGGCGTCATAAGGAAACAACGGCTAGGGAGTAGACCGTTATTATCAAAGGACAACGAGGCCCTAAGTCTTGGGACTCTTCAAAGAGTAACGGCCTAGGCTTCATGCGTTATTATGAAATGACGCGCCTAGTCCAGACCGTTATTATCATTGATTTTTAAGAAAATAGAATGGAGGGATTGCCAAGCTTTTGAACGAAGTGCCACTAGGAACCAGGTCTAATCCAGGAATTGAGACCCAGAAAACAGGCTTCAACTGATTAAAAGGAATTCAATGAAGAGTGAACAACTCGGAGCATCATATTGAATGAATAGGGAGATGACCCGACTTATTGGGTATAAAACGGGTGTCAACACTGATCCGAGTTCGAGAGAGAGTTGACCACCCTAGCTCATTGCCGATTTCTCAACTGCGCAGATCCCGCGTTTCCCTCGCTTAGGGACGTCTGCAAGCTAGAGTCCCCGGTTCGCGTCCCATCCCGCATCAGGGCACCCAATGATTAGACCTCAAATAGGCAATTGGATGTGGACAAACTTTAATTTTATCGTTATTAAAATTATGATACCTTTATATCGTTTATCTTTTATATTGGTTTATTAGTGCGTGGGCGTGGCAGTCACATAGTGACAATGTGTTCAAGCTCCGAGACTGGAGTGGTCCGGAGCCAGTGGTGGGTGCCGTCTGACTAATCAGACGATTGTAGGTATCGGGTCGGGACTGGAACCTGCAGCGTCACAAAGGTCACGACGTTAATTACATCTACTGGGAGAGGTAAAAATATTTGATTAATCGCCAAGATAAGGGGCCTCATGGCTTGAAAATCACTTTTCATGAAATAAGTGAAAAATATGTTTAAAAGCATTAAAATCGTGTCAGTCGTATATTGATCATTTCATGTTCGGACGTGCATCCAAGTTGAAAGTATCACAAACATACGTGGGGAGCGTCGGAAATATGTATGCTGAGGTACGACAAATTTGATATTTACGATAAAGAAAATCGGGGTGGACCCCAAGTCGGTTGAGACACAACAAGTTTAATATTTGAAGAAACAGAGAAATTCGGTCAAATCCCGGTCAAAATAGTTCAAATCTAGTGGGTTATTGGCCTGGTGCGAAGTCTAGCTATGACCACAGAGGGGGGTGGCCCTCGAGGTCTAGGCGTGACTTGCGTAGGCATCATTAATATTCTCGGTGCCAAGGGTCAATGGGGAAGTACCTCAGACAATACACCATTGAATTCTTGGAGAGGGCATTTTCACATGATTTTTATGTGATTGTCATCATCCTTTTTTTTGCATCGTTATTATCATCATTATGTTATCAAAATGTTGCAGCCTATTATCTTTCATTTCATATATTATATATATATAATTTTTTTATAGCTTGGTGGTAGAAATCAGTTGGCCTCCCTACTTATTATTATTATTTTTTGAGGGCTTTTTGGGAATTCATGTCTGTTCAGAGACGCTACTTCAAGAATTGGGGTCTCCCTATGCGGACGTTAATTTTAATTTTAAATTTTCTTATTAAATTTTAATTTGATGAATTGGCGCCTCTTCAGACCAACGTTTATTAATTCGTGTCTCTTTACGTAGACTCTATTTCTCTTAATTCGTGACGTCCGTAGGGGACGTCAATTCTTTTCATGGCTTAAGACATTCTAAGTCTGGCTGATGACAGTGCGTAGACGCACACAACGACAGAGAGCTGGACCGAGTGCTTTTGACTTAAACTTTACTTCTCATTTTGTTGTCTTCATTTATCTGTTTTTAATATGTGCATGGAGTACGTAAAACGGGTATGCATGTGAATGTAATCTAAGAAACTTACATACTTCAATGTATGGAGTTAATGGTGCACACAAAGTTTATTTATATTTAGAGTTCACGTATGATCAGTGCATGATCGTCAATCTTTTCTCTAAAAACAATGGTTTCAATGCAGTCTTTGTTCCCGGGGTGAGTGCAGTGTTTGGTTTTATCCAGCAAGGCTGGGGAGATTCATCATGGTGAGAATACAGTTTTAATCCGAATGTTTTGGCTTCTTGTTCCCTTTTTTCTATTCCATTCATTACTTCATCCATTATTCAATTTTTTTCGCCCTTATTTCAGTGGCTCTTTTTGAAATCGAAGTCCATCTATCATCATTTTTCATTCATTCATTCATCATTTTTATTTTTTTATTTTTTATTTCATTTTTTTATTATCAATTGTCTTACAAAAATCCGACAACACCTCCCCTAGACCCGGAACGTTGGGGGGTGATTAGGCACACGTTCACGGAAGAACTCCAAGATGGCCCCAAAATGAGAAGGATGCGCGTGAAAGCGACAACATCCAATAATCCGAATTGGGCGTGAAAATCCCGAGGACTAGCCTACAAGGGACTCCAATGACCTACATGCAACCACAATCACGTTTCCGAGACGTAGACTTAGACTATCGCCAAGATATATGGCCATCAATGTTCACCCTTTTAAAGGAGATCACCCGAGGACCACGCTATGAGGAAGCGAGTCACCAGAGATCCAAGAGTGGTCGGAAAACCTCGGAAGGGGGCCAGGGATTTTTGAAATTGACCGGGGAGAAGCCCGAAGAAGCCCAGACGGGCGTGGATTCCGAATCATACTTATGGGGTCATGTAAACCCGAAACCCTTCCTTGAAGGCTATTACATGTATCTCTCCTTTAAAACCGCGGTATCGAAAAGAAATGCAGTAGAATCCAATCCAGGGTTAATATTTGTATCCCTCACCCCGTTGGCATCATGGCCATGAAATTGGCCAACTCTCAGGGTGGGGTTTGAGGAGAGGGAAGATATCTCTATCGAAATCTCGCTACCGGTGGAAGCTAGTGAGTGGGGAACACATCCCAAGTAGAAGAGCAAGGGGGAAGAAGGGGATGAACACCTCTGCCGGCAGTGTGTGTGTGTGAGGGAGTGAGGTAGCGGGAGAGGGAGAGGGAGAGTGTGATTGAGTGAGGAAGGGGGGCAGGATCGGGAGAGGGGGAGGGGGATAGGGAGAGGGAGAGTGGCCAGACGGAGCGGAGGAGGGAGATAGGGAGAGGGACAGGGAGGGGGTCGAGCACCCCGGCCGGCGGCGTGTGTGCATGAGGGAGTGAGGTAGCGGGAGAGGGAGAGGGGGTTTACCGGTGTCGGTGAGGACGACGACGGTGAGCACTCTCCCTCGTGAGGATGACGATGGTACCAATGTATCGCTCCGGCGGCGGCGACGGCTCCACGGCTCCGGCGGGCTATCGTCAGTAGTAGAATGAGAGTGAGAGGGAGAGTGAGAGAGAGAAAGGGTAGAGAGAGTGAGATGGAGAAAGGGTAGAGAGAGAGTGGGAAAAGGGTTCGACGGGCGAGAGAGATGAAATTTTCAGACAGACTTCGGACGGAATTAATTTTCGTCTGAAATTTTCAGACGGATTGTTTATTGTCCGAATATCTGTCGCAAATGGTGACCGATCTTCAGACATATATTTATCTCTTAGAAATATGGATGGAATTTGAGACATAAATTATCCGTCTTAATTTGCAACCGATTTTCACACGAAAATTAATCCGTCTGAAAATTCTGTCACAAACACTACCTTTTCTTGTAGTGTTGGTGACTCAGCGAGGGATCGAAGCCAACCCTGACAAGGTCCAAGCCATCCTGGACATGCGGCCACCCACTTGCGTCAAAGATGTTCAGCACCTGACCTGGAGAATTGCTGCGCTCAACCGCTTCCTGTCCCGGGCAGCGGAATAATGCTTACCCTTCTTCAAACTGCTAAGGGGGCCTAAGCTGGCGTCTGCCACCTTTGCCTAGGATGGTGAGTGCCAGAAGGCGTTCATCGAGCTAAAAGAGTTTCTAGCTTCACCTCTAGTGCTGTCAAAGCCAATTCTCGGAGCGGCACTATACCTCTACCTCTCAGTGACTTCTTCCACAGTAAGCTCGGTCTTAGTCTGAGACGACGAAGGTGTGCAGAAGCTGGTATATTACGTTAGCAAGGTGCTCCTCGAGGCCGAAAGAAAGTATCCTGCAACCGAGAAACTCGTGCTTGCGTTGGTAACCTCAGCAAAGCACCTCCGGCCATACTTCCGAGGGCATTCCATCGTGGTGTTGACTAGCGAGCCTCTGAAGAAGATTCTGGCCCATCCCGAAGCTTCAGGTCACCTTGTCAAATGGGCCATACTCCTCCGGGCCTACGAAATTTCTTACTGACCCCGCATAGCCATTAAGGGACAGGCCCTCACAGACTTCATCGCGGAGAGCACTGCCCCGACCGAAGAAGTATCCCTGCCAACGTCAGGCCCCACGTGGGACTTATTTGTTGACGGGTCCTCCAACTCGGCCCGATGCGAAGCCGAGATCCTCCTCAGATCCCTTGAAGGAGCAGAGCTACAATACGCTCTAAAGTTCAGCTTCCCAGCGTCCAACAACGTCTCCGAGTATGAAGCTCTCATCTTTGGGGCCAGGATGGCACGGCGCCTAGGATCCGAGCGAGTCAGAATTCATACTAACTCCCAATTGGTCGCCAGTCAGGTCAACGGAGACTACGGAGCTCGTGAAATGCAAAATGATCAGGTACCTCCAGCTGGTGAAGGAAATAGCCCAACTGTTCGAGAGTTTTCAGCTAATCCAGATAGCTCAAGAAGAAAATTCCCGAGCAGAGGCCCTCTGTCGCCTGGCCTCCTCCATCAGCCCAGAGGGCTCCCGGTGGGTCCTTGATGGGGACATCAAAGCAAGGCATCTGGCATTTTGTTTGCATTTGTATCCTTGAGTCAACTGGGTTTTCAATTGTAAGACACTATAAGCCAATACGTTAGTCATTAGAAATTAGTGGGTTTCTTTGTAAAAAGGCCAAGTAGGTCTAGTGGGCCCCCACCCTCACTCTCATTGGGCCACCTAGCTTCTAGGGCTCATAGGGGCTGATCCATGGTCCATGGTGGACTTGGACCAAGGGAATAAAAATCAAAATTGGCATCTTTAAGGGGAGGGCGCCCCCTTCCTTTACCCATTTTAATATTGTTTGTATTATTTTGACCACATGGAAGAGAAATTAGAATTCTCATCCCCTAATTGCCCCTCCCTAACCCTAGATTTGAGGGTAGTTATTGTCATTTAGGTAGGGCTGTAAAACTCATGTATTTTCATTATTTTGATAGATTAATTGAAGAAAAAGTTGGAAATTCTCCAAGAGCCCAAGGGCGCCCTTCTCTCTTCCATCTCTTCCTTCTTACAGCAGAGATTGCTGTGATTTCTGGGTGTGATGCCCCAAATATTGGAGTTATTCCAAGTTATATCTTCCCCTCTGAGTGTGATTCTCAGCCACCGCCGCTGCCTCCGTTCGTGCCGCCGTCAAGCTGCCACAGCCCGATCTTTGGTGTGCTGTCTACGATTCCGAGACCCAGGACTAAGGCTCAAAGAAAAGGTTGGTTCTAAAAGTCCGTTTATCTGATGATTATCAAATTTTGATAGATCATCCCCTTGTTGTTAGCCATCTCCAGTTTAAATTTCGTGCCAATCTACCACCGTTTGCCCCGTTTCCCAATTATTTTTCTCCACCCACACAATCTGTCATTCTGTAGATCTGCGTGACGTTACCTTGTTTATCTATTTTTACCACCCCCGTGGCCACCTCAGAAAATTACCATAAAAATTGTGCACGTCCCCCACATCGCCCTATATCCCCCATAAAATTCCCAAGATCCAGATCTATCGTTTACCATTCGATTAAAGGCCATTCTCAGGCAGATCTCAATTTGTCCTGACTATCTGTAATCCGATCCAGAAGCAATAACTGTGCCATAGAGTTTTTTAATTTCCAATCCAATTTATGGATGGTTGTGAAATTAATATATGTTGTAGCCCTTCGAGTCTACTTTCCAACGGCGTAAATTTCGTTCCGATCTGCCTCCGGATCTGGTCGCAACAATTATTTTCGTGGAAGCGTGCAGATCTGTCCTGTGACAGGCCAGCAAAAGCAGTCCGCCGATTAATTCTTCCAAAAATACACCGACTGCGATTCAGCCGCCGCCGACTTCAGGGATCAAAGAGGAGCATTCCACCGGCGTCCCAGTCAACCACCTCGACAAGAAGTCGACCGGAAGATGATGTCCCACGTTCCGAGTTCGCTTGCTATCCAGCGAGTTTGAACAGTGCTGAGTCGGACCAACAGCCCGCCTCCGGCCCGAAAGCCCTGCCGGCTTACTGCCCGTCAACCCGAGATCGATACTCCCGGGTCACTGTTGTCACCCTTTACCTCCCTGCGTGGAGTGGGCCATAAAATCATTTCTGTAATTATTAACATTTACTGTGTCGGGAGTTACGGTTCTTGGCCGGGATCGTCTTCCCCACACCCGGAGCGTGGAGGTACATTTTCGCTCCTTCATTATCGCATTTGATTATTTCGTATCTGTTCGTATGCCGCTGCTTGAGTGCCAGGATAATTAGCTCGTTCTAATTTTATCACCGCTCCGAGGGTGAGTGAGTGTGACCCGTCCCGTGACTCGACCCGAGCACGCGGAAGAGCCGACCACCCTTGACTCACTGCCGGTTTCTCAACTGCACACATCCGCACGCTTCTATTGCTAGGGACGAGTAGCGAGCTTGTGTTGAGATAGTCGCGTCTTTGCTGGTCGTGTCTTCAATGCTAGTCGTGTCTTCAATTTGGTCGCATCATCACCTTGAGTCTCAGGTTCGCATCAAATTGGCATCAAGTCCGCATTTTGTCCCGCATCAAATTGGTATCAGAGTATGGTTGAGTCTAGGGTAGTTTTGTCTTAGGTGTGCATTTCATCCTAGTACCCGGTATATCAAAAGTTGTTCCTGGAACGATAGGTTATGCCTATTAGGAAGGTAGCACACTTGCGTGAGAGGATCTTCGGGTCTCCATCTCCGTCACGTACCGGATATTGGTTAGGTCTAGGTTCTTTATTTTACATTAGGTGTCTCATTCAAGTTGGATTTAGCTCCATCACATGCCCGTCCTATAGTTCACCATCTCCCATGGATTCCCAGTCGCCTAGGCCATGTGAATGGTGGCGTAGTACCCATAGGCCCGAAGCCTCGGACTTTTATGGGTCCAACGTCCCGAGCGACTACCAAAACTGGGAACCCGCCATGGACAAGTATTTCTAGTGTTACACTATGTCTGGTGCCATGGAAGTCGGTTTCGCCAAGGAGATACTTTTTCATAAAGCTGCCGAAAAGTGGAGGAGCATTGAATGCCTGAGGGAGATTAGGAGGCAATGGCCCATCGAGTTATGGTGTCAAATGAAAGACGAGCTTAGAAGGATCTACCTACCCCACCCAGTCACCTCCTACCGACCCCACCCAGTCACCTCCCATAAGGAAGGTCACGGTTGGAGGCCAAGGGTCCCGCACATAGATGAGCCTAGGCCCAAGACTAGGCCAAGAAGCTATGAGCGAATCCATCACGATGCCCCTACTCCAAACCCCACATTTGCCGAACTCTTGAAAATCTTTTCAGATCGGGTGGATAGGATGTGCGCTCAAATTGACGGATTCCTGCCCGATCCCGGTAGTCTTAACCCGGTGCCATCTACGGAGTCCCCATGTCCTCTCCCCATCATAGAGGACGTCCTCTCCCTATCCGAGGGAGATGTTTCTCCCCAGCCTTCACCCTTTGAACATCCCGAGCCATACTTGCTTCTAAAGGGTGAGATAATCATTGAAGAGCCACTACTTAGCTGGCTTAAGAAGGGCTTGGTCCCTAAAGCACCTTGCTACGCATCCATGGACCCTGCACTACAAGTAGTGCCCGTCAACTCTTTTGACACAACGTTCCGGTCTTGTCACCATGTTGATACATTGGAAGGCCTTATTAAGGGATTAGACTGGCAGTTGAAGTTGACGCACATGTTGGCCCCAGGCTTCGACCGAACCAAAGGTTGTGGCTTCACGCATCCTGCTTTGGGATCCATTACCTCCGTGTGCACCGTGGGTCATGTCACCATGGAGGTTCTTTTATTCCTCCCCATGCCGGCCGAGCCTAACTCCATTCCACTTATCCCGAGGAAGGAACCATGTCTTATACATACGACCACCGTCCCACCTATCACAATGAATGAAGGTGACCATTTACACATTCAAGAAATCCAAACATGAGACTGTGTCATGAGGGAACTCATCTCGAGGGGTCACACATTCTTTGATCCCTTCGACCCCTTCCCTAGTGATTCTCTTGACCCACCATCTCTACTCCACTTTGTCAAAAGAGTTCACTATCACACCCCTTCCACACGGGTCAGTCAATCCATACTTCGGAGCTCGGTTAATACGGAGCCCGTTCAGCATGCACCATCACATAGGGATGATGGAGGTGGCTATGGCTCTCCTGGTCCTCCCAAGCCCCACACATTCGATAGGAAGCCAGTGCATGCTAGGGACATATTAAGATGTCTAGGAGTCCCCCATTCCGCCAACCTCCGGTTGCGTCGAGTGTATGCTAGTCACACATTCGGATGTCCTGGTCCACCATTGCATATGTATGGGTCTGCATAGCTTTAGGTTTGTCTAGGACATAGAGTGTGCTTTTCCTTTATTTGTACAATTTGTTAGTAGTCTGCATATGTCAAGGTGAGTCGGTCTAATGCAAGCTCACAGGTGCCAGTCCCTTTCGAGTGTGAGGCAAGTCGGATCTCATGCGTACGATATAGACTTGCCGGAGGAATATAGGATCAGCTCTACCTTCAATGTGTCAGATCCAGTCACCTATAGGGACCCGACGGTGATTCATAGTGAGTCTTTGAGCCGTCTCCTCCCTTTGAGAGTGAACCCACCCCTGAGTGTCCACCATTAGCCTCATTTCCTCAGCAGCTTGAGCATATAGAACATATACGGGATGAGCAGGTGACTATTATCAGGAGTGGAGCATACCAGCGCTCCCGGGTGTGATGGAGAAGATTGCCCGTGTCCGCTGACACTTGGATCATCCGGGCAAAGCTACAGAGGACAGATCCAGATCTACTAGAGCGGTACCCGAGCGACAGCACCCCTTACTCGAGGGGGTCGAGTTCTTCCCACCTGGGGAGAATTCATGGGGACATCAAAGCAAGGCATCTGACATTTTATTTACATTTGTATCCTTGAGTCAATTGGGTTTTCAATTGTAAGGCATTATAAACCAAAGGGTTAGTCATTAGGAATTAGTGGGTTTCTTTGTAAAAAGGCCAAGTAGGTCCAGCGGGGCCCCCACCCTCTCTCTCATTGGGCCACCTAGCGTCTAGGGCCCATAGGGGCTAGTCCATGGTCCATGGTGGACTTGGACCAAGGGAAGAAAAATCAAAATTGGGCTCTTTAAGGGGAGGGCGCCCCCTTCTTTTACCCATTTTTATATTGCTTGTATTATTTTGACCACATGGGAGAGAAATTAGAATTCTCATCCCCTAATTGCCCCTCCCTAACCCTAGATCTGAGGGTAGTCATTTAGGTAGGGCTATAAAACTCATGTATTTTCATTATTTTGATAGATTAATTGAAGAAAAAGTTGAAAATTCTCCAAGAGCCCAAGGGCACTCCTCTCTCTTCCCTCTCTTCCTTCTTGCAGCAGAGATTGTTATGATTTCTGGGTGTGATGCCCCAAATATTGAAGTGATTCCAAGTTCTATCTTCCCCTATGAGTGTGATTCTTAGCCACCGTCGTCACCGCCTCCGTTCGTGCCGCCGTCGAGTCACCACAGCACGATCTTTGGTGTGCTGTCCAGGATTCCGAGATCCAGGACTGAAGCTCAAAGAAAAGGTTGGTTCTCAAAATTTGTTTATCTGATGATTATAAAATTTTGATAGATCATCCCCCTCGTTGTTAGCCATCTCTAGTTTAAATTTCGTGCCAATCCGCCACCATTTGCCCTGTTTCCCAGTTATTTTTCTCCACCCGCGCAATCTGCCATTCTGCAGATCTGCGTGACATTACCTTGTTTATCTATTTTTACCACCCTTAGCCACCTCAGAAAATTACCATAAAAATTTTGCAAGTCTCCCACATCCCCCTATATCCCCCATAAAGTCCCCAAGATCCAGATCTACCATTTACCATTCGGTCAAAGGCCATTCTCAGGCAGATCCCAAGCTATCCTGACTATTTGTAATCCGATCCAGAAGCAACAACTGTGCCACAGAGTTTTTCATTTCCAATCTAATTTCTGGATGGTTGTTAAATTAATATATGTTGTATCCCTTCGAGTCTACTTTCCAATGGCGTAAATTTTGTTCCGATCCGCCTTCGGATCTGGTTGCAACAATTATTTTCGAGGAAGCGCGTAGATATGTCCCGTGACTGGCCAGCAGAAGCAGTCCGCCAATTAATTCTTCCAAAAATACATCGGCTGCGATTCTGCTGCTATCGACTTCAAGGATCGAAGTGGAGCATTCCACCTGCGTCCCAGTCAACTGCCTCGACCAGAAGTCGACTGGAAGCCTCCGTCCCACGTGTCGAGTTTGCTTGCTATCCAGCAAATTTGAAAAGTGCCGAGTCGGACCAGCAGCCCGCCTCCGGCCCGAAAGCCCTTCCGGCTTGCTGCCCGTCAACCCGAGATCGATACTCCTGGGTCACTGTTGTCGCCCTTTACCTCCCTACGTGGAGTGGGCCGTAAAATCATTTATGTAATTATTAACATTTACTGTACCAGGAGTTACGGTTCTTGGCCGGGATCGTCTTCCCCACGCCCGGAGCGTGGAGGTACGTTTTCACTCATTCATTGTCGCATTTGCTTATTTCGTATCTATTTGTATGCCGCTACTTGAGTGCTAGGATAACTAGCTCGTTCCAATTTTATCACCGCTATTAGAGTGAGTAAGTGTGACCCGTCCTGTGACTCGACCTGAGCACGCGGAAGAGCCGACCACCCTTGACTCACTGTCGGTTTCTCAACCACGCATATCCGCACGCTTCTATTGCTAGGGACGAGTAGCGAGCTTGTGTTGAGATAGTCGCGTCTTTGCTGGTCGTGTCTTCAATTTGGTCACGTCATCACCTAGAGTCTCAGGTTCGCATCAAATTGGCATTGAGTCCACATTTCATCCCGCATCAGTCCTCCTTAAGGAATTAGAACGACCGAGCATAGAAACTGAGCCCCTGGCAGTTGTACAAGTATCTTCTGGTGACTGGCGGGCCCCGTATATATCGTGGCTCTCGGACTCCCAAGAGTCACCCAACCCTCGGGAAGCTCGGAGACTGAAGTATCAAGCTTGGTGTTTCGTCCTCCTAGACAAGACCCTTTACCGAAGATCCTTTGCTAGTCCCCTCCTCAAGTGCCTTGATGCTCCAGAAACTCACCAAGCGATTGAAGAAGTCCATGAAGGCATCTGCGCCGCGCACCAGGGGAGGGGGAGATCAATTGCAAGGATCCTAATGTGACAAGGCTACTTGTGGCCCACTCCCCAGCGCGATTGCTCAACTTATGTTCAGAGATGCGATCAATGCCAGCGGTTCAACCTCCTGGTACACCAGCCGGCCTCGGAACTCGTGACCCTAACCGAGCCTTATTCCTTCGCTCGGTGGGTAATTGACATCTTGGGCCCCTTTCCCATGGTGCAATCTCAGAATAAGTTTGTCATCGTCGCCATCGATTACGTTTCCAAGTGGATCGAGGCTGAAGCCACCGCCAAAATCACCGAAGGAGTCGTCTGGAGTTTTGTTTGGAAGTCGATCATCTGTCGCTTTGGCATCCCCCAAGTGATCATGAGTGATAACAGTCGGCAATTTCACTCCGCTTATTTTAAGAGTAAGTGTGCCGACCTATACATTCGCAATCACTTCACTTCGATAGCCCACCCCCAGGCTAACAGACTGGTCGAAAATACCAACAAAACAATCCTCAAAGGCATTAAGACCAGGCTGGGGAAAGCCAAGGGTAATTGGCTCGAGGAATTGCCAAACGTGCTTGTTCGTACTGAACAACTCCAAGAGCTGCAACTGGTGAGACTCCTTTCCAACTGGTGTACGGCACGGAGGCCATGATTCCCCTGGAGATCAGCAACCCTTCCCTCTGAGTTATCAACTTCTCGCCCGAGCTGAATGAGTAGAAGTTGTTAGAAAACTTGGACTTGGCAGACGAAGTACGCGAGGTTGCGAGAATCCGAGCTACGAAATAGTAACGACGCATGACTCTCTACTACAACGCCAAGTCCGAGATAGACCATTCCAACCGGGAGATTTCGTTCTAAGAAAGGCCGAAGCCTCTCAACCACCAGAGGTGGTGGGGAAGTTGGCCCTTAACTGGGAAGGCCCCTACCGAGTGGTCGAGATGCTTGGAAAAGGAGCGTACCGGTTATCTACCATGGAAGGAACGCCCATTCCTTGGACTTGGAACGTGACAACATTGTGAAAATTCTATTTTTGAGCTTCTTATCATGCATGTAATAGACAAATTGCGATAATATCTCACCTTTTTATTGCATCAAACATCTTTGTACATCAAATAGGACATAGCCAGTACAATATGCAAGAAAGTGAAAAATTGGTACATCACAAGCTGATCACTCGATGCGGATGAGGTTGGTAGCCCCCAATCCGAGCCACTGACTCCGCCTCATGTGAAAACTTGCTCGGATAACGGGATGGCTGACTTTGTCTACTCGGGAAGTTTGGAAGAGATGGTATAAGTAGCGAAGAGAGAGAAGAGGAAGGAATGCTCGGGCCCCAGCTCCTTCACCTCAGCCTCACCTAACTCGCTGCGTAGAGGATTGCTGGGCATCGAACCTCCTGCACCTTGCTCGGGCTCCCGAACCTCAACCACGGGATCATGCTTAGCCATGGAAGAACGAGAAGAATAAGAGGAAGAAGAGGGAACAACAGAATCAGAAGATTCAGGGGGAGGGGGAAGCTGACGGATCGCCGCCGTCGTGATCTCTGCCAACTCCGCAAAAGCCTCTGTGATCTTCTGCTCCCTCAAGTCGCTCTCACGGCACATGGACTCTCTCAAAATACCGGTGCAGTGAAGGGGAAAAGCCCTAGGTGGAGGAAATGTGAGACGCAAGCATGCGTGGTATTTACATATATATCCCGGCGACCCTGGCGGGAAGCCTCGTGATGCTTCAAACCTCAATAAGGGCCTCCCCACACCAACTGGAGGGAGTCATCATCATCTTACACATGCCCCCAGGACAACCGCATTAAATGGCTCCTGCCGGCAAAAGATATCCCCCACTCGAGCCACCAATGCTACCCCATGATATACTACTCTCTGAGCCCAAACTTTGGCTTAGGAGTAGGGGGCAAGTGAAGAGGGGTAAATCCGCAGCCCAAATAGATGCACGGATTGGGACGTCCAAATCAGGTCCTGACTAGCCCAACCAGGCCCAATCTAACCCAACCAGGCCGATCTCCCTAAGTGATAACCTGATGCGGGACGGACACGGGAGACGACACTAATAGGTGCCACCCTCGGACTCTAGATGAAGATGCGACTAGCAATACACACCAGGGAGACACTAAGCCCGACACTACGAGCTCCTAGTGGCAAAACGTCTCTAACAGAAGTAGAAGCTCACTCGTCGTCCCAAGCGAGGGAAAGCGCGGACCGTGCGCGGTTAAGAAACCGGCGGAGGTCAAGGGTAGTCCGACTCAACTTCTGGACTCGGATCGAGTCGCGGGACGGGTCACTCTCACTCTCACAGTGGTGACATGGACACACGGGCTAGTACCTACACTCCCAGCAGCGGCAAAAGACCATATACTAAACTAGCAAGCGAATGCCGAGAAGTTGAGACCTTTACCTCCACGCACCCGGCGTGGCGAAGACAACCCCGGCCGAATTACGGACTCCCGGTTAACAATGATTACTGCAATACACTAAGTCGACCCACTCCACGCAGGGAGGTAAAAGGTCACATGTGGGGTCCGAGAATCACGCAACTTGGGTTGACGGGCAGCATCTTGATGTCGCCCGGCGGTGCCGAATTCCGCGTTTTCGGGCTTTCCGAACGGCGACTTCTACGGGCCCACGGGGCCCACGGACGGCGCTGTCCTCCGGATCTGCGGGGGTGGGACCCACTGTGATGGGGACCCCTTGTGGCACGCCTCCACGGACGGCGGTCGGCCGAGAACATCGGTCGGGGGTCGATCGGCCCCGATTCCCAATTGTTGAACTAGCTGCCCACGGATTTTGATTTCTGTTTTCCGGCGCGTGCTCCGGTAAAAACGGCCGCTGCGGGCAATCCCGACGTCGGATCGGGACGCATGAGCTATCGTTGGAAAGCTCTCTTCAAATTCTTCAATCTAGACTCAGAGAGATCTGATGGATCTAGCCGGATCTAGACTTTAATGAATTTACAAATCTCTGTTGTACAGTAACCGAAACATCAGATTTACAGGGTGCTTGTCTGAGAACCACCGTTGACCACCTACTTTCCGTAGGAATCAGACTTCGAGCTCTTCTTCAACGTTGTAGATAATCAAACCACGAAGCGGGGACAATTTTTAGAATTGGATTTGGAGGTGGTGGTGATTTGATAGGATTTTTGGAGTGTCTGGTGGTCGGATCTGGGAACTGGGGAACAGAACTGTAGCTAGGACTGAGAACGAATTTTAGAAAATATGAAATGGACGGACCAAAAATTAAAAAAATGGTGGATGAAGGGATGGATGCAAGGAACACCCAGTTAAATTGGACGAACCAAAGAAAATCAAAACAAGGACCTAAGACTTGAAACTCATGGCGGATGGGAACCTAGACAGAATTTTGGCAGAACCAAAGTGGAAGGATGGACGAAAATCAAAAATTGTAAAACGGGATCTTAATGACAAACCAAATTTTATGGGGTATCCTTGACACCTCTGGGACCTCCAGTAAAATTCCTAGGTCGATCTGAGCTCGTGGTTGATGGCTGAATTTTGTGGAGGCTGCTGTGGTACTATGTGGGCTGAACTCCGATGAAGACGATGGCGGTGCGGTGGCGGCTCGTGGCGGCGGCGGCGATGACCGGAACTGATAGGGGAGGAGTCACACCTCCAGAGACAACCTTCACAGCTGCAAGGGGGGAGAGAGGGGTGGCCTAGGCCTTTGCTCAAGTAATTTTCCAAGTTCAAATGGCATTAATTCATCAAAATTGAAAATTACAAGCATATATAGGTCACCCATCTAATCCATCCTCCACCGTTGGATCTAGGGGTGTGAGATGGAGGGCTGGGATGGCTTGTGACCATTCCACAAAAATACAATTAAAAAAATAAGGGGGGGACAGCCTATTGACTAGGGGGGAACAAGCTTGACATGGTAGGTGGGTGTTGGTTGGAAATGTTGACTATTTTGATCCCTTGTCCCCCATGTGGACAATTGACCATTCAAACTTCTAGATGCCCCATGTGACATGTTGACTGACCCCACGTGGGACCCTAGGCTGAGGTGGCCCAATGGGGTGGGGCCTGGGGGGGCCCGTGGGCCCACGTGGTCCGAATTGCACCTAAGCCCCTATTACAATCAAAATGGCAAACCGAATGCAACGAAATAAACATAAATTAAACACACATAAAGTCTAACTAAATATAATAAATGGGGAGGCTCAAGGCGAAGTCTCCAGGCTGTCTCCGAGCCAGATGGACGCTGAGGTGGCTCGTGTCGTGCTCCGTGTGCGGTACCGGTGGCTCGGCGTATCGTGCCGATCAACTGCTCGGGTGTCCGCACCAATTCTCCCCGGGTGGGAGAAACTTGACCCTGTCGAGTAAGGGTCTGCATCACTCTTGTATCGCTCCAAAAGGTCCGGATCAATCCGCTGCAACTCGCCATGTGTGATCCATGTGTCCTCAGTAGCGGTCCGTCCTCTCCATCGCACTAGGTAGCGCGGGTAAGATCCACTCCTGGTAACTGTCACCTGCTCGTCCAGTATACGATCTATATGCTCACGCTGCCGTGAAAAAGGGGCTGGAGGTGGAAGTAGACACTCAGGTGTGGGATCACTCTCAAGGGGAGGAGATGGCTCAAAAGGCTCACTAGGGATCACCGCTGGGTCCCTATATGCAACAAGATCCGATACATTGAAGGTAGAGCTTATACCATATTCCTCGGGCAGGTCCACAACATGCGCATTGGATCCAACGCGTTTCAACACTCTAAAGGGACCGGCTCCGCGAGCTTGCAACTTCTTAACGATTCCAGAGGGAAACCGTTCAGGTCTTACCCTGATCATGACATATTTGCCTTCTTGGAAATCTCGGTGGTGTCTATGGGCACCGGCTAACTCCTTGTACCGTGCATTGCTGGCCTTACTGTGACGACGGACGTCGTCGTGCAGACTCCTAACATGCCTAGCACTAGACTCGGCAGACTCACTATGCACTCCTAAAATGCTTAGCAAAATAAAAAACACACTGATGCACACACAACCCTAAACAACCCTACAGTTAGTAAAACCCAATCATATGCAAGGTGGTCCAGGACATCCGAATGTGTGCCATGCATGCATTTGACATAACCGGAGGTTAATGTCATGGTGGACTCCTAGACATCCTACGATGCACCAACCATAGACATGGGGTTTGGATGTGGGAAGTCCGGGAGGTTTGGGTGGTTGAGGTGGGCCGGGGGAACCAAAGTCTTCATTACCCCCAAATGACGGTTCGGACCTCTTGCCATGTAAAGGTTGCCAGGCCCGAGTAGGAGGGGTGTGATAGTTGACTTCCTTAAAGAGGTGGAATGGAGGTTGTGGGCCAAAGGGCCCATGAAGAAAGGGATCGAAGGGATCAAAGAATGTGTGACCCCTCGATATGGATTCCCTCATCTCAAGATCCCATGTGTGGAAGTCTAGAAGGTGCTGTTGATCTCCTTCATTCATGAAGGGAGATGAGACGGTGGGGGTATGATGGTGGACCCTCTCAAAAAGGTGGAGTAAATATGGTGGGTCACGGGGTCCACAAGAGAATGGGTCGAAGGGATCAAAGAAGGTATGACCCCTCTGACTAGGCTTCCAAAAATCACTGTCCCACATTTGGAAATCTTGGAGGTGTAAATGATCACCTTCATTCATTGTGAGAGGTGGGACGACAGTCATAGGTAGAAAGTAAGATTCCTCCCTTGGACAAAGGGGAATGAAGTCGAACTCGGTCGGCATAGGGAGGAGTAGAAGAACCTCCGTGGTAACATGACCCACGGTGTACACGGAGGTGATGGACCCTAAAGCGGGATGAGTGAAACTACGACCTGTGGGTCGGTCGAAGCTTGGAGCCAACAAGTGCGTAAATGTCAATTGCCGGTCTAATCCGTTAAGAAGGTCATCCAATGTATCCACATGGTGACTAGACCGAAAAGTGGTATGGAATGAGTTGATTGGCACCAGAGATAGGATAGGGTCCATATATTAGAAGGGAAGTGGGACCAAGCTATCCTTGAGCCAACTAAGTAGTGACTCGGCTATGTAAAGTGTACCCGTTAGAAATACGGGTGGCTCGGGCTTGGGTGGCTCCAAATGAGATGGTTCCGAATAGAGTTCGGAAGTAGAGGGTGGTAGCGTGGGAGCTCTCGTGGGTGGGGAATGAGGTTCCACTATGATGGGGAGAGGGCTTGGGGACTCCGTTGATGGGGCCGGGTTAAGACTACCGGCGATGACCTCCTTAGGCTCGGGTAGGAGTACATCACTAGGAGTACGTGTCCTATTCACCCCATCCAACCAGTCCAAAATCATTTGCATAAGTTCGGCAACGGAGTGGGTTGGAATAGGGATATCATGGTGGACTCGCCCATAGTCAACCGTCCTAGGATTGGGTCTTGGCTCATCTACGTGTGGGACTCTTTACCTCTGACTAGAACCCACTTGGTTGGAAGTGATTTGGTGGGGCCGGTTGGAGGTGACCGGTTGGGGCACGTAGACCTTCCTAAGCTCTCTCTTCATGTCCCACCATGACTCGATGGGCCATTGCCTCCTAACCTCTCTCATGCGCTCAATGCTCTCCCATTTCCAGACGGCTTTGTGGACTAGCCTCTCTCGGGCAAAACTAACTTGCATGGCATCGGACATGGTGTAGCATTCAAAATATTTATCCATGGTGGCCTCCCAATTGAGGTAGTCACCCGGGTCATTAGAGCCATAAAAATCCGAGGCTTCGGGCCTACGGAAGGGGAGAGGATGGTTGCCCAGCCCATGGGTAGACCAACGGCCATATTGCCCGAGTGATTGGGACTCCATGAGAAACTCGGAACTACAAAATGGGCATGATGACAAGAGACAAGACAAACCGACTAATGCAAACACACACTAGACAATGCACTTAGACCTAAATGCAATTTGAAACACTCTCTTTTTTTTTGGTATTTTGAAAAGAATGCAATTTAAAACATTTTTTTTGTTTTGAAAAGAATGAGACTCGACTACACCCTAGACACGACCAAGACTCGGTACGCGGCAAAGATAATCGACCCGAAGGTCACTCGCACAAGTGTGCGGTCTTCCCGATTGGCGTAACCTAACGGTCGGATAACACCTTTTGATATACCGAGTGAAGGTGTGTGTGGGGTAACCTTAGACTATGCAAGACTCATGCAATGACTACCCTAGACTCAACTCGCTCTGATACCAAACTGATGCGGGACGGACATGGGAGACGACACTAATAGGTGTCACCCTCGGACTCTAGATGAAGACGCGACCAGTAATACACACCAGGGAGACACTAAGCCTGACACTACGAGCTCCTAGTGGCAAAACGTCGCTAACAGAAGTAGAAGCTCACTCGTCGTCCCAAGCGAGGGAAAGCGCGGACCGTGCGCGGTTAAGAAACCGGCGGAGGTCAAGGGTAGTCCGACTCAACTTCCGGACTCGGATCGAATCGCGGGACGGGTCACTGTCACTCTCACAGCGGTGACATGGACACACGGGCTAGTACCTACACTCCCAGCAGCGGTAAAAGACCATATACTAAACTAGCAAGCGAATGCCGAGAAGTTGAGACCTTTACCTCCACGCACCCGGCGTGGCGAAGACAACCCCGGCCGAATTACGGACTCCCGGTTAACAATGATTACTGCAATACACTAAGTCGACCCACTCCACGCAGGGAGGTAAAAGGTCACATGTGGGGTCCGAGAATCACGCAACTCGGGTTGACGGGCAGCATCTTGATGTCGCCCGGCGGTGCCGAATTCCGCATTTTCGTGCTTTCCGAACGGCGGCTTCTACGGGCCCGCGGGGCCCACGGACGGCGCTGTCCTCCGGATCTGCGGGGGTGGGACCCACTGTAATGGGGACCCCTTGTGGCGCGCCTCCACGGACGGCTGTCGGCCGGGAACACCGGTCGGGGGTCGATCGGCCCCGATTCCCAATTGTTGAACTAGCTGCCCACGGATTTTGATTTCTGTTTTCCGGCGCACGCTCCGGCAAAAACGGCCGCTGCGGGCAATCCCGACGTCGGATCGGGACGCATGAGCTATCGTTGGAAAGCTCTCTTCAAATTATTCAATCTAGACTTAGAGAGATCTGATGGATCTAGCCGGATCTAGATTTTAATAAATTTACAAATCCCTGTTGTACAGTAACTGAAACATCAAATTTACAGGGTGCTTATCTAAGAACCACCGTTGACCGCCTATTTGCCGTAGGAATCAGATTTCGAGCTCTTCTTCAACGTTGTAGATAATCAAACCACGAAGCTGGAACAATTTTTAGAATTGGATTTGGAGGTGGTGGTGATTTGATAGGATTTTTGGAGTGTCTGGTGGTCGGATCTGGGAACTGGGAAACAGAACTGTAGCTAGGATTGAGAACGAATTTTAGAAAATATGAAATGGACGGACCAAAAATTAAAAAAAATGGTGGATGAAGGGATAGATGCAAGAAACACCCAGTTAAATTGGACGAACCAAAGAAAATCAAAACAAGGACCTAAGACTTGAAACTCATGGCGGATGGGAACCTAGATAGAATTTTGGCAGAACCAAAGTGGAAGGGTGGACGAAAATCAAAAATTGTAAAACGGGATCTGAATGACAAACCAAATTTTATGGGGTATCCTTGACACCTCTGGGACCTCCAGTAAAATTCCTAGGTCGATCTGAGCTCGTGGTTGATGGATGAATTTCGTGGAGGCTGCTGTGGTACTGTGCGGGCTGAACTCCGATGAAGACGATGGCGGTGCGGTGGCGGCTCGTGGCGGCGGCGGCGATGACCGGAACTGATAGGGGAGGAGTCACACCTCCAGAGGCAACCTTCACAGCTGCAAGGGGGGAGAGAGGGGCGGCCCAGGCCTTTGCTCAAGTAATTTTCCAAGTTCAAATGGCATTAATTCATCAAAATTAAAAATTACAAGCATATATAGGTCACCCATCTAATCCATCCTCCACCGTTGGATCTAGGGGTGTGAGATGGAGGGCTGGGATGGCTTGTGACCATTCCACAAAAATACAATTAAAAAAATAAGGGGGGGACAGCCTATTGACTAGGGGGGGAACAAGCTTGACATGGTAGGTGGGTGTTGGTTGGAAATGTTGACTATTTTGATCCCTTGTCCCCCATGTGGACAATTGACCATTCAAACTTCTAGATGCCCCATGTGACATGTTGACTGACCCCACGTGGGACCCTAGGCTGAGGTGGCCCAATGGGGTGGGGCCTGGGGGGGCCCGTGGGCCCACGTGGTCCGAATTGCACCTAAGCCCCTATTACAATCAAAATGGCAAACCGAATGCAACGAAATAAACATAAATTAAACACACATAAAGTCTAACTAAATATAATAAATGGGGAGGCTCAAGGCGAAGTCTCCAGACTGTCTCCGAGCCAGATGGACGCTGAGGTGGCTTGTGTCGTGCTCCGTGTACGGTACCGGTGGCTCGGCGTATCGTGCCGATCAACTGCTCGGGTGTCCGCACCACAACCCCACGAATGGGCCCACTTATTTCGAAGCCCAAATACACGCAGACCAGACCTTCCTAGGCGGCCTCTTGGCCCGGAAGACCGAGTAACAGTCGCTCGGAAGAGCCCAAGCGGCAATCGAGCATAACTGTCCTAACGCTGCCCAATACGCTTGGGAGAAGCCCAAGCGTGCCACCAGGTGGTATCCCACGCTCGGACCTCCCACGGGCGTAGTTTCCTTTGACATGGCATATCTCCAGGTGCGAATCTCACTGTCACTTGGAAAGAAGAAGCTCAAAGGGATGGGGAAGAATAAGGGTCCTCCTCCATGACATAACGCCCCCTAGTCCCTCCAGCTACCCTATCTCCAGCCAAGAGAGTAAGCAACTATATAAACTCCAAGAAAGTCCTCCGAGAAGGTAAGGTGATCCTGAGTACTCAACACCACACTCACTGGTGGAGAGCGATTGCATGCCTCTCACTCTTTATCCTACCTCCATTCCATCTACGCTCTATCAAATTGCTGACTTAAGCATCAGAGGGTTTTCCTCGGGGTGCTAACCCTGGGCTCCTTTGATCCGTTTCCTGCCTTACAGATCTCTCGTTTATGGTGATGACAACAAGATTGTGCGGCTCAGGATCCAGCGCGAGATCACCCCTCTTCAGGGAGTATATAGAATAGAGAGATGCAATGAGGAGATCAAACTCTGAATAGCAAAAACAGTAAGATTACAGATAAGAGGTCAAACTATCTTCAAAAATCATTATGTAGGAAGATAAGTGCATTAGCTTGCTAAGCCACATGGTTTATGACTAATAGACCATAAAAGACTTGCAAAGGTTCCTGAGATTCTATATACATCAATAATAGAAAATGAATAGTGTGATATATAAGGTTTGAGAACCTATCTATCAGCTTTTCTAATCAATTTCCAGAAACTCCTCTAGGATGTTCCCCAATTAGTATTGAGGTCAAACACACGAAAGCATCTCATGCTTAATTTATTTAGGGGCACTTACTTGAAATTTTGACTTCAACAATTTTTTTAAGACATAAATTTTTCTTATCTGAGCAGTCCGATTGAATCCACACCTTTTGACGTGAGGAGACACATTGTTTAGATGCCAAAATCTCCAGTTATTCAATGTGGTAACCTTTTTGCCTCATTAAAAAATAGAGATTACAAGAGTAGTGTCTTTTTACGTGAGGCACAACACGTCTCAAGTGAAGTGACCTAGTTACTCAACACACTATGTCATTGCTCTGTCATGAAATTTTGCATAGACACTTTTTAATCAGAGGTAGTCTGGCACTTCATGACACAACTCTCTTCACTTCAAGGTGAAGGATGATTGGTTTCTCAGTAAACCAAAACCATTGCTCTGAAAATTTTGTTAACCCCTTTTTGAATACATGAATTTGTTTGAATGTTTGAAGACAATACTGAATGTAAAGAATTTCAACTAAAATTGTCTCCTTACTTTTGAATTTCAAGCTTTTAGAGAACCTCCGGTGTAGTCACGAGCGGCGGGCAGACTGCAGGCCGGCCTACGCAGGCGTAGGCGCAGGCGACCAGCGGGGGAGGAGGCCTGGAACGTGGCCTTCTGGACGTCCTCTAAACACAAAACTCGGCGGGGACGTAGGTGGGGATGTCCCTGAGACACCGGTGGAAGGTGGGTCGCAGTAGACGACCATGATAGCCGGGGCGATGCCGAAATCAAGCACCTGTGCAATCTGGCCTGTCCGCAGGCAGTAGGACAGACATGGAAGGAACAACGTGGCAACGGGGCTTCCAGGTGGATTTTAGGGGCTGGGTTTTCTCTGGAGGATGGGGGATGAATGTGGGAAGATGGATGATGAGTGGCGGGGTCGCACGTAGTGGAGGTTTTGGGCATGGGGAGCAGTGCACGGTGAGACTCATATCTACAGGACTATGCAGACAGACTGGGTAGCAGAGATGGTGGATGGGATTAGGCAGGGCAAACGAGCTCAGAATGACGTGAAATTTTTATGGTGGATGGGCTATGATGTGGGAAAGGCGTCTACCAAATTTCAGGTCGATTGGACAAGGTTTGAGGGGGCGAGATGGCCTCTGTGGATGGGTTCTGTCACTACAGACCTGCACAGGTGCAATCTGCGTGGGAAAATAGGCTCTAAAGGGAATTTCGGTCACACATGGAATTTGGACGTGAAATTTGATCTGGGATGAGGAGAGACATGGGGGAAGATACAGTAAAAATTTCATGGCGAACTGAGATGGGGAATGGGGCGGACCAACCTAAATGCCACGTTTCTGTCCTGCAGGCAGACACATAGGGCGCACCCGGGACAGCAGGGGTACCACGAGTCTCCACGCTGCAGCACGACCACGAACGGGGTTCCTAGCTCTGCTGGACATCAAGGAGGTTGCGTCCCAGCATCACGAGCAGTAATAACTCCAAGGATAGGCCTTGGGCGTCGCACCCAAGAAGAAGAAGAAGAGGATTGGTAGGAGTCACACCCACAAGGGAGAGAGGAAGAGGGAGGGCGCAGCCTTCTCTTAGCAATTTCCACAAATTTTCTTCACTAACTTCTCCCAAAAGAATACAAAGTGTATATATATGGGTAGGGGAAAAGCCCTAATTAATTACAAAAAGAAATCCTAATAAGAATCCTATTTTAACACAATTGTTACCATATCTAGAGTCCTAGAGAAAGGGGGTGAGGGGATAAGGTGATAAGGCGAGGGGATAAGGTGCCTAGTCCAAAAAGGAGTGGGAAGGGAGGGGGGCGCCCTCCTCCCCAGCCCAAGTGGGTCTAGGAAAGAGAGGGGGCGCCCCCCCCCCCCCCCCCAATGTGGGCCCACAAGGGGGGCGGCCAGCCCATTCCTTCTTGGGCCTGGGTGAAAGCAGGCCATTAATCTATTAATCAGCCTAATAAACACAACAAGACCCTAATGCAATCCAATTGGCCTCGAATTGGCCTACAAAAATCCAAAGGGAAAGACATAAAGATATCTGAGCTGCTAGCTAGCTCTCCATGCCATCTCCAAGCCATAAAGACGTCTGCAAGTCTCGAACAGCTCCACGTGTCCTGTAGTGTCGCTCTGCCGCATCACGTTGATCTCTAACTTGGGTGTCCTCACCAATTCTTCCCGGGCGGGAGGAACTCGACCCCATCGAGTAAGGGTCTCTGTCGCTCAGGTATCGCTCCAGCAAGTCCAGATCTAACCTCTCTATCTCTGCCTGGGTGATCCATGCATCATCGGACGTGGGCCGTCCTTTCCAATGCACCAAGTAGCGCTAGTACGTGTCACTCTTAGTGGTCGTCACCTACTCATCTAGTATACACTCTATACGCTTACGCTGCTGAGGTGACATGGCTGGAAGTGGGCTCTCAAGGGAGGGGTCGCTCACAAGGGGTGGAGAAGGCCCAAATAACTCACTAGGAATCACTGTCGGGTCCCTATATGTGACTAAATCCAAGTCTTTGAATGTGGAATTGATATCATAATCCTCTGGCAAGTCTACAACATATGTGACTAAATCAGAGGAGATGACTCCTTAATGAAAGGGACATAGTCCCACTATGAAACAAGGAGAAAAATCTCACCAAAAGAGCAGAAACCTTGTCAAAGAAAAGGGGGAAATCTCTTCTCGAAGACCCTCACGCTGAGCACCGCCACGGGATGAAGATGGCACCGAAGAGAAGAGAGAGGAGGTGTGACCGAGAATGAACCCCTCGCTCGCCCTAGGCGCTTAAAAGGGTAAAACCTAATGGGCGCCGAGAAGGTCACGCGCCGGGTAAGAGAAGGCGCATCGAGACATGCCGCGCCGGGACCCCCTCTCCCAGGCGCGCCGATGCCGTGCCGTGCCGAGACGGCGAGCGCCGAGGCTATGCCACACCGAGATGAGGGGCATGCCGAGGTTCCTCGCGTCGATCAAGACGCGTCGAGAGAAGCTTTTGAGGCCGGTCATAAAGACTCAACAAGCTCATGCCAGTCAAAATGATGACGATTATTTCAAGTATGAACATGAATGATGAGGCTGTACAGAGAAAATGAAGGTATCAGGCTATAAGTCTGCACAATGGACAGGGTCAAGTCTGAAGAAATATATATATAGCACATTAAAGGATACACCCGCAGGCCCCGTGCCGCTCATCTTCGCTTACGTCACCTGCTGGTGGGGGACATTTGTTGACACCTAAAAAAATTGCACAAGCAGAAGATGTCAAAGAGAACCTTCAACCAAGCATCCAGAGCCTTGAAGAGCAATCAAGGATGTGGCCCCGATGTCATCTCGAGAAGTTCTGTAAACCAGGATAGATAAAGGATCCATCACCTTCGACACTCTATCCGACTGAAGCCCCTCCGATCAAGCTACTACCCAGCACGACTGTCATTTTAGATGGTCGAGCTGATTAAACTGTGTCATGCTCCGGGCAATCATCTGCATGCTGAAAAGGATCTTCTGAATATCCTGATGTTAATGAAGACTGGATCCATGTCGCCTGCTACTAAACATAAATACAAAACACCATATAACTACAAGAATGGATATAATTGCCTAGTTAACAGATAATGAATATCAGTAAAAGCTCATTCAAAAGGTGAAATCGAAAGTCGAGTGAGAATGGGCCAAAGCCCATGTGTACACCAGAGGGGCGCCGAGTGGTTCTTAAGCCGAAAGGGGCTGCGCGCCGGGAATTGCCTGCGTCGAGGCGTGCTAACTGACCATGGTGCAGATATGGAAAAGGCGCCCCGGTTAACCCTCGCGCTGGGAGCAGCATGCACCGAATGGAAAAAAAGGAGCCCTATTATGAAAGGGCGCTGAGTGGTTCGAAGACAGGACCCCGAGTCTTTCTATCCTACGGGCGGCTGAGAGAAAAGAGAGGCAGAGAGAAAAGAGAGAGCAGAAGAGAAAGAGTAGTAGAAGGGTCAGCGAAGGAGATTCAAGGTGGGACTCCGGCTGTCAAATCCCCCCCCCCACCCCCGGGGGGGGGGGGGCCTACATTTTCCCCTCCCTATCCTTTATTCTAGCATTTCCTTTTGTTTACTTCTGAGTACTATTCTCATTTGATGTTAAGCGTCGGTGCAGTCCGACAGATCTTCAAAAGTTGTTAGTCTATGTGTGTAATCATGTAGTCTTATTTCTTTCTATGCCGAATATATGCATTTTACTGAATGTAATGAAGTAGCAAATTCTGGGATTCTCTCTCTTTCCCTATCTCTCTTGTCCGCAATTCTGTGCATGTGACGTTTGTAAAGATAGCTTTACTGCATGAAGCACACACAAGCTGTAACTCGTGTGGATTCTCCCGATACCTTCTCTGCTATTTTCCCAACCTCACAGTCGCAGTGAGAGCCTGAGACAGTTCATCTCATGGCCTCCCACTCGTGAAGTAGTGAGGGACATAATCAGATTGCAGTTTACGCAATTCAGCAAATAGCTAGGTCCCAGTGATACTTCTGTGTGAAATCCCCTGCTTCCCCAGGATGATATGCCTAAAACCAGTCTTCGGAACCCTCAAGCCTTCTTAAAACTCTAAGATAAAGCTTCAAAATCCCCAAAATCCAAAGCTTCAAAACCCTTAGATCCTCAAATCTTCCCTGTCGGCACCCCAATTAATCTCCCAGCGCGGTGCTCTCTCGGCACTGGTTCTGCGCTGAGTGGCAGGCGCACCGATAACCACCCGTGCTGGTTGGCCTCCGCGCCGACCATCAGTTGTGCTGACTAGCCCCTCACGTGCCGAGTCCTAGGCATGCCGATCGCCCCTGGCCGCGTCGAGAGCTCATCCTACTACCCCCGCGCCGAGGCTGCCCAGGCCAATCCTCCCATTCAAGACCGATAACCATACATTTTGAATCCTATAGCCCTCTCATAACCACTGAGGCATCCATCCATCTATCCCAGCACTCCGAGCCTTGCCATCCTCAGTCTAGAACCCATACTATCTCGGGGAGGAATAATAGTCTTTCACTCAAATCAATGGGAGCTAAATTAATGGGGTTTATCCCTACATTCTACCAAGTATGATGTTTCTTTTCTAACCCTATTGGCCCATGGAGTTCTGCCATTGCATGTTCTCCTATGGTCCCTTCAAGGGAATATCAATAAATGCCATGATAAGTGGACACTATTCCGCCGTATTTCGATCCTTTTGGATCTCGGGCTATGCCCGTCTCTCTCTCTTTGGCTTCTATCTCGGCACTCCGTGGATGGATGTCCTATACTACCCCAGGCATTATCCGATGTAAGGGGAGATGCTGTCTCAGTGAATTCCAATCTCCACTATGTCGAATCTTTAAAGCCCCTTGGAGATAAAGAGGTCTGCCTCTGCATGTCCTCCACTGACTTCTCCTTGGGAGTAATGACATTGAATGCCGTGGTGGACGAATATTGTCTCTGTTTAACCCCACCTTGTGATACTCGGGCATTAATACGCTCCGATCTTTTGTGGATTCTGTCCTGGCTCTGCGTGGACAGTTTCCTATTCCCACTTGGCATAGCTCAAGATAAGGGGATATGCTGCCGGATTTATTCCGTGTACTCTCGTATAGTGATGATCAACTGAGCAAATAAAGTCGTTAGATAAGCATGAAGTGCATCGATGAGATTGAGGCTATGGTTTGGAGTCTACTCATGCCCGCTCGATTCTACAGAGAACAACGTTTTACTCTCTTAGCGATCATTTGCATGATGATTAATAAAGAATTCCATGTCCACCCTCCTATGCTCCCGTATATCAAATAGTGTGTGGTTGAAGGTCAGGTTATGCCCGATTGGAAGCCATCACTATGCGTGAGGATGGTTCTCGGACCTAAGTTCTCCGCCACGTACTGGGAATCAAGTAGATAAATCATAATAAACTATAAATCGCATGAACGTCCGTACGCATCTTCTTCCCTGCAAATAAAATGAGCATAACAGTCTTATCTTGTTTTGCCCCCTGGGTCACTTCTACTTTGGTGATTAATCAAGGGTTTTCCTTCCCCTGGAAGGATGTAATTAACGTCATAGCCTTTATGGTATGATGGACTTCAGGTCCTGACTCAAATTCCACAATCAACTGATTAAGTCTGAATGAGCACACAATGAAATTGTTGTAAGGTTCCACACAGCACTACCGGGCAACGTAGCGGATAACAAAAAATTCATTTACCTGAACCTGGGTACATGGAATCCCAGATCCATGCTCTAATCGGCGTTTTAATCACCCCAACCCCTAACTATGGGTTGCGTATTTATACCTTGCGTGGAATGACGCTGTCCGTAAAGCCCGATGCAGAATACCGAGCCGCACAGATGCACGACCTCTAGAGCTGATCCACACGGATCCTTGCGCAGCGACGGTATCCCTCCAGCACGACATTCCCCGACCCTTTCACCTTCTGGAGAGAGAGAGAGAGCAAGAGGGAGGAAGGGGGGAGGAGCTAATACTCCTCTCTAATGGCCTTAATGCTTGATTAGCCAAGAGGGGAGGAAGGAGCTCTCGTAGGATCCTTTATATAGAGTTTGTCCATTTCTAAAAAGGCTCCAAAGGATCGAAACTGTATATATATCCGTTCTATTATTATACATATATATTAAGCCCCATTTACACTCCTTTCCAAAAGGAACTAAAGAGAATTAATACATACATTTGTACAATAATAATCTATCACCCAAGAATCCATTGTGTGTTATCCTCTAGGCCTATAGTCACTCTAGTTTAAGCCCCATAACTTATAATTCTCAATTAGAAGTAAATTAAACGTATTCTTCGCTTCTACTGGAGCCGAATAATAGTTTAATTTATTCCGAACCTTCGATCACGTTGGGTCAAGCAAATCCGCGTGATCCTAGAGGACGCCGGGTTTAAACCAGCATGTCTGGTACCTGTAAGTCCACAATTACCGCATCGATATAATCCCTCGCTCCTTCTATGAGTCTGGTACGATCGAGGGTATGGTTTCTATCAAACCCCATGATTGTGCCATTTGACCATGACCTCCTTAAAGTGTATGACGTCCGTTCTAAACGAACTCACATGACCCTGGCCAGGGTTTTAATGGAGCGTCAATGTCATGACCCATTAACTATTTGATATATACCTGACAGTGAGCGATCCCCTCTTGACCATTGATGATCTTCACACGTATCCTGGAGTGGTTAATGACTCGGCAATTCATGACTTATGGTTAAAGTCACTTAGTCAAGTAATTAAACTATTTCAGTCCTCGTGTAAGATCCGATCAATGTCTCAGGTCAAAGGATCAACAATGCTACTGAGACAGTTGGATCTTCAGTTGACATTAGGTATAATTAACCAACTGAAGATCCAATAGCGGATCAGTTCAGTGCACTTCCTCCCAGGACGTACACCTACACATATGTGTTGGTGCCTCGCACTAGTGACCATGAGACTGGTCCATAACACATCATGTGTACCAGTTTAATAGGTAATCAAAGTCCCCAAGTGATTATCCTCCAACCAGGAACAATTTAAGGTATGCATCTATGTAAAGTCAGTCTCATGTTTGAGATCTCATCTCGAGCTGACTTTACAACCACATATCCTAGGGACAACGTAAAGGAATACACAATCACATATTTACGCTCAAATATCACTTTATTAATAATGAACAAGATTGTACATCTATCGGGTCTACCCGACCCTAAATTAGCCTGTAGCACACCAATACTAACAATTCTCACCTCGGTGACTGGCACGCCTAATAAACTAACTAATAAACAACCAAATAAAAATAATAATAAAATAATAAGATAAAATAAATAAGAACCAGATAATATAATCGAGTCCACAAAGCTGGCACGCCTGGTGGGACCAGGTTTCCCTTCATCTTTTCGCCAAAGTAAGAGGCCTGGCGGCCTCCCCAAAAGTTCTGACTGTGTGCTGATCTTATTTGCAGGAAATTCAAATGGAGACTGGACTAGTTTCTCTCAAGTTCGGCCAACAAGTCATCGACAACCACGTTAGTGATGGGTACCTGGCGGTGCCGACGGTGTTCGAGTCCATGCCACCGGTGGTGGGCTTCCCAAACTGCTTGGGGCTTGCGTTCGTCGACCTGCTCCAGGTTGATGGTAAATCTGAGATGACTGTTGCGGTTAAAGCTGTGAAGATACCAGAAAAGAAGAAGTCACAAAAGATGATTGTCTCGTACACTATTGTTCCATGCTATGTCCATGATATGGATAGGAGGACCACTGTCCCTGCTACTGCTGGCGGGAGAAGGAAAAATTATCGGAGAAATCAGACTATTGAACTCCGAGGACGTCTATCGACTTCGGGGAAATCCATGCTGGTTGGTGGGATGCGGGTGTACTTCAATGGTCGCACGGCTAAGGCACTACCCGACTGCATCTTTCCGGCGGTCCCCACTTATAACATGTTTCAAGTGCTGGCCACCAGGAAGGCCAACGCAGAAAGAGAAGAGAAGAAGCCATTGGCTCCTATGCCAAGGAAGTTCAAACAAGTATGGGTGCCTAAGAAAGCCCGGGGCCCAGCACCAGCCCCTGAGAAAAGAGAAGCTGCCACTGTGCGCCCCAGGAGAAGGGGAAAGAAAGGTCAGATTGAAGAAAAAGGAGTGGAGGAGATCATCCCAATGGTTACCCCCCACATGCCAAGGGCCTGCGCCAGGCAAGCAGATGTGTTCCGATATCCCCGGAGAATGTATCAAGCTACTCAAATGACAAGACTAGCTTATCAGCCAAAAACACAAGAGCGACTGATGCCTCAAGTTGGTCCCCAGAGTCATGGTCGAGAAGAGATGAACAGGGTGGTCCAAGACTATTTCCATTGCCTAGGGAACTCATCCCTAGGGCAACAAAGATTGCTCCGCGCCATGAACGCCGAAGAAGAAGAGAAGGATAATGAGGAAGAAATAATGTCAGGAATCTCATGCTCGGGTTCCAACGAGTGTGAAGATGGCCGAAGGGCCGAATATTTAGAAGATACCATGCAAGAGAAGAAAAGAATATCTGTATTCGACCGGCTGATCCTCCCTAGTCATGCTGAAAGAAGGGTTTGGAGGCGAAGAGGAAAATTGCAGATGTTCGCCTGCAACATGACAAGGATGGTTGGCGGGTATGATGCTCTGCCCGACCAATCTGAAGATGTAATCAGATTAGCTCAAAGGCCCAGACCCATAACAAGGCGAGGTCAGGCAGGAAAAGAGAAACTTGAAACAATTGATGATTTGCCGGAGATCATTACCTTGACTGCAAATGTTGTGACCTCGAGAGAATAAGAAGTGCCGCTAATGATCCCGGCTGAAGGGGCATCTATCCAAATGACAGAAGAGATGCCTATGGCTGTGGCTCTGGACCCAACCATTCTAATGATGTTTAGAAGATACCAGTAAGATATTGAATCTCTTAAAAGGTAGCTGAATGAGAGGAATGAACAAACTCTTGTCTCCAAGCATGTTGAACTAGCAAAGGAGATTTCCAGTTCTGTGGAGGTTGTGATACCTGCTGTTTCCCACCAAGCAAGTCACGGGAAAGCTCCATGTCAGCTCTTCCCACAACAGCCGACAGTGCAGCCTTCGGCGCTTCAAGTGCAACCCTCTCCGCCAGGAGTGCAGCCAGGTTTACATGCCACTATCATGACAACTCCCTTTACACAACAAAAAGCGCACTTCTACCCAGAGCATGTTGATCCTACTATGGTGAATAAGCTGATGGTCGAAAGGATGATAGAAATGAAGTTGTCCAAGAGGGCTGATGGTGATTGTGGAGCTTTTGATGTCTGCCGGGTGTCGTACCCTCCACAATATGCTGCAAGGAGACTACCCCCAGGCATCAGCAAGCCGCTAAAGTTTGAGAAATTCAATGGGCAGGGCTCCCCAAAGGAACATATTGCTTATTATATAACAGTCATGGGAGACTTGGCTATTGATGAAGCTTATATGCTTAAGTTCTTCGTCTCGTCCCTAACGGGCTTGGCCTTTGAGTGGTATTCCAGCCTCCCAGCCGGGTCTGTAGCTGATTGGCCTGATATGCAGCGGAAGTTCCGAGAAAGGTTCCATGTCACAGAAAGAGAAATTACAGTGGCAAAATTATACTCTACTAGACAGAGGTAGGATGAAACAGTCCTAGATTATATTAAAAGATGGAGGAACCTAGCCATGAGATGCAGGCGGCCTCCGCATCAAGAAGATGTTGTTCAAATATGCAAGCAAAACCTCAGGAGGGAAGTGCTTGAAAAGATGATTGGAACAGATATCAAAACATTCGACCGCTTGAACAGTGTGGTGGCAGAGGTTGAAACCTTCCTGTCTAAATGCTCTGCAATCAACATTCCTACTATTCAGAAAGGGAAAGCTGTTGAACGGCGATCAGCACCAACTGAAGCAAACACTGTTGATTTCAATACCTTTGACCAGTAAACAGAAGCGGCCAAAGTAGCAACTACCCCTCCGCCAGCAGGGGCAATGGAAAAGAAAGAGGGTGTCTCTTTGAGGAACAAAATGAAGAAAATATACTCGTTTCCCAAAGAAAAGACACGGGCATTATTTGACTGGGCATATAAATACAACAAGATAACATTGCCTGAGCCAAAGAGACCCGATGATGTAGCAAAGAAGGATGACCCTCTATTCTATCTATATCACCAGGCACTGGGACATGTCATTGAGAACTGTTATGTCTTCAAGGATGCCATGGAAAGTATGATCAAGAAGGGTGAGTTACCAATGGGAGAGCACCAAGTGGATCCTCCACGCCCCCATGAGCCCCCAGTGATGAGGCAAACTGTCAATGTGATTTCCCTGTACCAACAATTGCCTGAAGAGGCTGCTAAAACTTGCACACAACATACATATGAAGCATGCTTTCTTACCCCCATCAAAGATCAGGTGGGATGGCAAACAGTACCAGCTAAGACTAAAAGAAGGCCGTCAGTCTCCGAAGTGTCATGGGCCTCTATTCGGGGTGTCACTCCGAAGCAAGCCCCGCCAGCAATAAACCCTGTGTGGCACACTATGGAGTCACCACCAGTTATCCAAATATTTACTCACAATCGGAGGAAGTAGACTCCGCTGCCAGCTCACGAGAAGATAAGCCCCGAGGTGAGGTGCTTGCAGCGATACATTAACCAGCTTGATGAATATGAACAGCCCGAGCTAAAGTCGATACTGGTAAAAGACCATGTCCTTTGGGAACAACTGGAGGAATTAACCATCAAAGAGTAAGAAGAAGTTGGAGCCAAACTCTTCTGGGGGCACAAGCCGGCCGAGTCAAGGCGCCGGAAGAAGAATAAACCAAGAAACAAGAAGAAAACAGTCACATTGCAATGTAATACTCTATCAGCACTGTTTACCCTGCCAGGGGAAGAGGATGAAGGGGAGCCTTCTGCCCCATCACTGGAAACGAATCAAGCCGAGGCTTCAACCTTAGTGCATGCTACCTGCTCTGGGAGAAGGTGGGGGCGTCTACCTCCAACCAACCACAATATTATCTTCAGGGGTGAGCAACCCTACCAGATACCAAGGCCAGAAGTCCGGGGAATTGAAATTCCTCCCCCGTCAGGCCTCTATGCAAAAGCAAAAGAGGCTGATGAAACTCTATCATTTCTTGAATTCCTGTCCATTCTGGAGGGCAAACAGCAGGCCCAGAATGCTACTGCAGAAGACAGAAATCCCCGACAACCATCCGCCACAATGCTCAAAGAGAAAGATAAAGCGAACATCGACCTTCCCTCAACACCAGAGCTAACTTCCCCGGCGGAGACTCCCCAACAGTCCCCTCAGAAGAAGGAAGCAAGAGAAGGGCAAGCCATGCCGCAAGCACCCGATGAGCCTCCAAGACCCCGCTGGGTGGAGGAGATGTGACTGTCTAATGTCTTAGTGGGCAGCCAAATTATGAAGATGCTGAAAAAGCTCCCCACAAGGTTTTCTATATGGGAAATCCTTTCCTTGAGCGAAGAAGCTCGCCAAACTATTATTGATGCTCTACAATCGCCAGCTCAGTATGAAGCACTCTTGACAGAGGTTAACTCCGGGCCAGCTGTTACATTCACAGAGAATGACATGTTAATTCCTGACCCGAATCATAACATGCCTCTATAAATGAGGGGGCATCTTAACTGTCAGCCATTGAGCCGAATTATGATAGATCCGGGAGCTGCTGTAAACATCCTACCCTACTGCATCTATCAAAAGTATTATTTTGATCTGCACCTCACCAAAGTGAAGGATATGAGGATTGCTAGCTTTAATCAGAAATGTGAAACTCCACTCGGAGTTACAGAATTCAACCTTACATTGGGTGATTTCACCACTTCGGTGCAATTTTATGTCATAAATTCTAATACTACTTACAAAGCCTTACTAGGACGGCCCTGGCTGCATAGATACCAAATAGTGCCCTCCACCTTGCACCAGTGTATCAAGTACTGCCACAATGGTAAAGAAGAGAGGGTGTTTACAGATTTGCATCCCTTTGAAGTATACGAGTGTCACATGCTCGATGCACCGTTCTATACGGAAGTCTCCCAAGGGGTGAAGAAGAAAGAGGTTCCTGCAAGTCAGAAGAAAGTAATGTCAAAAGCAGATGAATGGTCCCCTCCACCACCCCCGGGTTACGTGGAACAACAGGTGGTCATCCACGTCTCTCAGATTGGGGACTTTGCTAGAATTGCACCACCAGCTGCTTACCCTGTCAAAGTAGAAGATGATGTGAAGGAAAAACTCAAGCACGTTGAAATCCCACCTAGACTGTTCAAACCCATTCCGAGCTTGGAATGCCAGATGGTGCGACCACTAAAGACTATGGAGGTTCCCCGTTTCGACGAACCCCCTATGATATTCTACCTTGGAGAACCTGTCGATGAAGATGATGAAGGCTGTGTAATTCTAGATGAGGCAACCAGCAGGATGGTACCGATATCGGGTCTGGATTACACTGCCCAGGGGGTCTCCCGGATGTTTACCAAAATGCAAATGCCCTTGTTGCAGCCTGTCGGCCAGAAGAAGGCATTCCAAAAACTCTGGGATCCGCCCAAAAATAACAAAGAATTACTGAAGATCACTCAGTATCCGGGGCTGGGTTACACCCTGTAGGAGTATTATGAGACGGAAGTAGACGTTGTCTCCACCTACTTCATCCCTGAAGACCCTTTTGAGGCTAATTATGATGATTACCCATCGTATGGTGAAGAAACAACACACCGCCCCGAAGGTGGTGCTGAAACCTATGACAATTATAGGAGCTCAGGGGGACAAGATGAAGTCGCTCTAGGCCGATGTTGGAAGGAGCTCCTTCCCAGGGAGGATCTATTCCAAACTGAAGTCGGATTCGATGGGGGGACACCTGATGAAGATCAAGCTTCTGAGGAAGAAGAGAAGGGCCTAGATTTTGAGCACATACTGGAGGAGATCTGGGCCATGCAAGGCCTGGCAGACTCGACATAAGAGTTTCTACCTGTGGACCCTCGGGGGGCAGAAGGTCATATGTCAGAAACACAAGATGAGACATCAAGACAGCAAAGCAGAGTTCACTGAAACCCGATGGAGGATCCGATAATTCAACACTGGAACAAAGAAACTGAGGGACAAGTTCCTCCGCCCCTAGAGAGCCAATCCGACGAAAACCAACAATCACTAGGTGACTTCAAAGACCCGAGGTCGACTTATACATCACTCAAGGAGCTGGAAGTCCTCGAGGCTGAAGAAGATTATATCAGTGGAGGCTTTATAAACATCGAAGAAGCTCCACCAGAGGTCGAGGACGGCAGTCAGGCTACTGTTGATGAGCTGATAGAAGTGAACCTGGGAAGTGAGGAAGATCCAAGACCCACCTTTCTCAGTGCGCTGTTGTCAGCAGAAGAACAAGAGCAGTATATACAATTTCTGAAGGAGTTCCATGACTATTTTGCCTGGACCTACAATGAGATGGCGGGGTTGAACCCTGATGTAGCACAACATCTGTTGTCAATTGATCCAAGAGCAGAGCCCGTAAAGCAACCTCCCAGGCGGATGCGGCCCGAGCTGATTAATCAAATTAATGAAGAAGTCGACAAGCTCATTGATGTGGGGTTTGTTGAAGAAAATCGATACACAACATGACTAGCAAATATAGTACCCGTGAAGAAGAAAAATGGGCAGATAAGAATATGTGTTGACTTTCGGGACCTCAACAAAGCATGCCTGAAAGATGACTTCCCTGTGCCAATCACTGAGGTGATGATTGATGCCACCACGAGCCATGAAGCCCTCTCATTTATGGACGGATCTGATGAGACGCTTAAGGTGATCTAGAGGGGGTGAATAGATCAAATTTCAGATTAAAAATGGTTGCAGTAGACGCAATAGCGGAATTAAAATGAACTGCTATTGGACGGCAGAAAGAGCACGGCACCACACGCACAAAACAAACCACTACACAGATAATTTTTAGGAGGTTCGATCTACTAGATCTACATCCACCCCACACTCAGACCTGAGTGTGGATTCCTGCTGATTCACAGCTTAAAACGCTGGGCTTCACAGCTTGCCTACATCAGCTGAGCATCACAGCTTGCTTCCGCTGAGCAATACAGCTTAGCCATCTGCTGACAAACAGCTTGATCTGCTGGGTAATACAGCTTAGCCGTCCGCTGACAAACAACTTGATCTGCTGGGCAATATAGCTTAGCCGTCCAGAGGACTCCTCCTCTGCAACCCGCTGACAAACAGCTTGAGAACAGTTTTCAGAAAAACTAAGAAGAAGAAAACCACAAGAAAACAAGAAAAGATCCCAAAGGAAATGTAGCTCTTAAAGAGCAATTTCAGCTCTGGTTTCTGAACACAGAGACTGAAGAACAATCTCTCTTTCACACTTCTCTCAAACTAATTCTCTTAAAATTTTCTCTCTGGAACGTGGAGGCTCTCTCTATCCTTCTTCTGCTCAGGCACCAGTATTCTCAGCTTTTCCTCCCGTCAAACTCTTTTGATCGCAGAAGCTATCCTTTTATAAGGCTTCAGACCTGGAGTCCATGACTTCACGTGTGAGGTGTGAGTAGGGCTCGTGCCCTCCTTTTCCAGAGAGACCTAGGATCACGTGCCGGGTGCCAACCTCGGATCACGTGTCCAATCATTAGCCTGTCAAACAGAATTGGAGATTTCTTAACAGAATATTTATATGTACAGGCTTATCATATAGACGAGACTGAACTTGCATCGACTTAGAATGATCATGAGGCAAACGGTGCACCGAGTGTGATTTTGTTATAACACACACATGTACAGATAATCGGCATTGCACTAACTTAGATATGAACATGCACCGACTCTAATATGCTATCAAGCAACCATGCACAGACTAGGCATGCACCGATGCAGAATTACTGTTCATGCACATACTTTGTGTGTGCGGGCAAGGTATGCACCGATGTTGCATGACTATATGTAGGATGTGCACCGACTTGTTATGCAAAGAACAAGGGACTGCACCGACTATAAAGCATAGAGCAAACGTTGCACCGAGTGTATATGCATGCAAGTGAAGATTGCACAGACTTTGTGCAAGTGAGACATAGCCTACACCGACTTCAGGTATGCATATGCACAGACCTGTGTGTGTATGTACTGTGACATGCACGGACTATATGTGTGTGCAGCATAAACTTGCACGAACTATACACCGAGTGTATGAACTAGCAAGTAAAAAAAACTGCACCGATGTAATACATTTCATGCACAAATTATGTGAGTATAATGGCACAGACGCTATGCATGAAATGTAGACAATCTCAGACTTATGTGCACAACAGGCACACCCTGAGCTCTAATCAAATGCGCCTTGAAAGGAAGCTGATGCTTTCAATAAAATGGTGTTTGCTATCATCAGAACTAACCTCTAACATCAGTCTCCTCGATGCTAGCATCAAAACTAGGGAGGCACAACAATCTCCCCCTTTTTGATGATGGCAACACCTAGATAGACATATGCATTTATGCTAGGGCATCTATGAAAGAACAACACCAATGGCACAACTCTGACACATGCTCCCCCTCACATCTCCCCCTCTAACGCTCATCTAATACATATGCCCCCCCTCACATCTCCCCCTCTAATGCTCTTCTAATACATATGCAACCAACTAACATTATTTCTCCCCCTTTGACAACAGCAAAAAGGAAGGAATCCAAGGAACACGTGGGAGAAGAAGCAAGCAATTGTTACTAGAAATCTTAAGATATAAGAAGTAACAGGTATCTTCTTGAGTAATACTAGGGAAAACAGTGATAGAGAGTGGAGTAGGGCAACTGTCGTCCTGAAGAAGGACTATAGAAGCCGTTTATAGCAATGAACTTAAAACACATAGTTAGAATAAACTGAATCAGGACTGTACCCTAGTGATGCTAGAAATAGTGAATAGCAAGAAGAGTAACTTGAGTTCGTATTGAAGGTAAACAGCTGGCACTCAATAACTCTTGGAATTGAAGGGTTACAGCAGGTTCTTTCTTTCCTTTTGACTTTTGGTACTTCTGAACATAAGGAACAGATCAGTGATATTGATGCCGTTGACATTAGGTGTACACCTGGATTAGAGGCAGGTATCCCCAGTTACTAAACACAACTCACTCGATCTATTTCAGATCAAAAACTACAATGACGGTTTGCACTTTTGACATTAACGGTACACCTTGATCAGAGACCCGTATCCCCAGTTACTTAGTGAAACACCCCCTGTAGATTTGACCCAATGAACAGAGTTAAACTAAACCACTTCATGACGTAATCCCTTCTCTATTTCTTTGATGGGGGAATCAGTTTCTCAGTGAAATTCAGTCATTGCTCTGCCACTTGTTCAGTTCTCTTATTTTATACTTTTACTTCTGCTGCCCTTTATAATAGTTAGAGTGACTGTTTAAAGACAATACACACTATAGTTTTCTGCATCTTGATCCCACTAGGTCTATTATGTTCAGGTACAGTAAAGATCTTTCTATTTTAACCATGCACAAAGAAAGTTAAGAGCAATAAACAGATTCAGATGATCTATTTTCAATTGGACAGTTACTGAACGTTCCAATCTACTAATGTTAACCTTCATGTTATTCAAGATTCAACCATGATTCTTATAGGAAAAGAATTGCAATAACTGCTTGAGTGATACCACTGGAACAAATGATCTAACCACTCAAACTGATACCAAATGATACCAACTGATGCGGATGCATAATGATGAACATGACAAACATACATAGAGCCAGGGTGTAAGAACAATGCATCGACTATATGTGACGAAGTATGGAAGTGCATCGATTATATGTGAAGAAGTATGGAAGTGCATCGACTATATGTGAAGAAGTATGGAAGTGCATCGACTATATGCACTGAATGAACCACTCAGACTCGGTGCAGCACATGAATAAGCTAGGTGCAACACATGAGTAAGCTCGGTGCAAAGTATGAACATACTCGGTGCAATAGTATGCATCGACTGTGCAAGACATGGTTTGGATTTAAACTCTGTGCAGAGAATGAGTATGCGAGAAATATGCAACACTTAGATTCAGTGCAACACATGCATTGACTATATGCAGGGTATGCATAAAAACCTATAACTAGGTGCAGTGCATACATCAGCTACAGAAGTGATTATGCAACTCATCTAGCAGCTAATGCACTTTGTGCAAATCGATTATTCTATCAGCAGGCAACCTACTGACATGATAAAAGAATTGAAGAGACACAGTTATTTTAAGTAATGAGAGAAGATTTTTCATCGTTTTCTTGCTGAAACTTACAAAGCCCCAATTCTCTTCTGAGATATTTAAATCTTTCATTTCCCAGGGGTTTAGTAAAAATATCAGCAATTTGATTTTCAGTTTCAACAAAAACTAGCTCAATTTCATTTTTACTCACAGAATCTCTAAGAAAGTGGTGTTTAATATCAATGTGCTTAGTCTTAGAGTGGTGGACAGGATTTTTAGTAAGGCATATAGCGCTAGTATTATCACATAAAATTAGAATGCATCCCAGTTTTATCTGATAATCTAAAAGTTGGTGCTTGATCCATAGTACCTGGGCTGCACAATTCCCTGCAGCGACATATTCTGTCTCTGCTGTAGACAGAGCAACGGTATGTTGCTTCTTGGAGGCCCAAGATACTAGACAGCCACCTAGGAATTGGCAGTAGCCACTAGTGCTTTTCTTATCTATCCGACACCCAGCATAGTCTGCATCAGTGTATGCTAGAAGATCTAACACACACCTAGCAGGGTACCACAGACCAAGTTCTTGAGTGCCTGACAGATATCTAAAGATCCTTTTCACTGCACAAAAATGAGACTCCCTAGGTCTAGCCTGATATCTAGCACATAAACACACTACAAATTGTATATCAAGTCTAGATGCAGTAAGATATAAAAGAGATCCGATCATACCTCGATACAACTTTTGATCCACTGTTTTACCTTTAGGGTCTTCATCAAGGCTTGTTGAAGTACCCATTGGAGCTGCGATATCCTTGAGGTTGTCAAATTTGTATTTCTTCAGGAGATCCCTTATGTACTTGGACTGGGTGATAAATGTTCCTTCAGTTGTTTGAGTCACCTGCAATCCAAGGAACAGTTTTAGCTCACCTATTGAGCTCATCTCAAATTCTTTAGTCATCAAGTTAGAAAATTCCTTGCATATCTTGGGGTTAGTTGACCCAAACACAATGTCATCCACATAAATTTGAACAATGAGTATGTCTGGATGACTTACTTGAGTGAACATTGTTTGATCAATCTCACCTCTTGTGAACTTTTTGTCAAAAAGGAATTTGCTGAGCCTGTCATACCAAGCTCTAGGAGCTTGCTTTAAACCATAAAGAGCTTTATTTAACTTATAAACATAATTAGGGAAATCTAAACATTCAAAACCAGGAGGTTGTCTTACAAAGACATCCTCTTTTATTTCCCCATTGAGGAAAGCAGATTTAACATCCATCTACATAAGAGTTATTCCTAATGAGCATGCATAAGCCAGAAGTATTCTAATTACTTCTATCCTAGCAACGGGGGCAAAAGATTCTTCAAAATCAATTTCAAATTTCTGATTGTACCTCTGAGCTACAAGTCTGGCTTTATTTTTCACAATATTTCCTAGCTCATCAGTTTTATTCCTAAAAACCCATTTCGTCCCAATGACAGTCCCATGATCAGGAGGTGAGACCAGGTGCCACACCTTGTTCGTGTCAAATTGATTAAGTTCTTCGTGCATAGCATTGATCCAATGCACGTCTTTAAGAGCACTATCAATATTTTTGGGTTCAAACTGTGAAACTAAAGTAAAGCTATTTAACTCATTTTCAATTCTAAAAGAGCCTCTAGTCTTGGGGGGTTCATGCAAGTTACCAATAATATTTTCAATAGGATGGTCTCTAAGGAATCTTACAGTGTTAACTTGATTGCCTTGGCTTTCATTTACCTCCCCCTGAATAGTAGGTTCCTCTGCATTGATTTCCTCATCGTCTTCTTCATTATCAGATTGATCTAAAGGATGTCCTTCCTTCAAAATTTCTCCAGCATCCTCTTCCCTGCAAGAATCAATCTTAGGGTTAGCCAAAGATTCATCAAAAACTATATGTGGAGATTCCTCAACTGTTTTAGCATTTAAATTATACACTCTCTATGCTCTAGTTGTTTCAGAATATCCAAGAAAAATTCCTAGATCACTTTTAGGTTCAAATTTGTCAAGGTCTCTTTTATCATTAACATGAATAAAACATTTACATCCAAAAATCTTAAAGTGTGCAATAGAAGGTTTCTTACCCTTTAGGATTTCATAGGGTGTTTTCTGAGTGAAAGGCCTTACCATGGCTCTGTTTATTACATGACATGCAGTATTTACTGCCTCCGCCCAAAATTTCCTTGGTAGGCCACCTTCAACAAAAAGTGTACGACCCATCTCCACGAGAATGCGGTTCCTCCTCTCCACCACTCCATTTTGTTCCGGTGTTCTGGGTGAGGAGAACCGATGAGCAATCCCATTGATTCTGCAAAATTTATCAAATTGTGAGTTTTCAAACTCACCTCCATGATCAGACATGATATTTTCAATTGAATTTTCATTTTTCTATTTGATTTTCAAATAGAACTCCTGAAAATTTTTGAAGGCATCATTTTTGTGGGTTAGAAAAAAGACCCAAGTATACCTAGAGAAGTCATCAACCAGAACATATCCATATCTCCTACCTGACAGACTGACTGATCGTGCAGGTCCAAAAAGATCCATATGTATCAGCTCATAAGGTTTGGAGGACATGTTTTCAGTTCTATACTTGAATGACCTTCTAGTTTGCTTGGACGGTGTGCATGCATCACAAACTTTATTTTCCTTTTTGAAAGAGATTTCAGGGAGTCCTCTAACCATGCTATGTTTATTCAATTTATGCAAAATAGTATAACTAGCATGCCCTAATCTACAGTGCCACAAAAAGGCTAGGTCATCTTTATTTACAGTGAGGCACAGATTAGAATGAGCAAGATCATCTAAATTTACCATGTATATATTATTTATTCTAGTGCCAGAGAATTTAACTATTTCAGAGTCAGGTTCATAAATCCTGCAACATTGAGAATCAAAAATTACTTTATGACCCTTATCACATAGTTGGCTTATACTAAGCAGGTTATAAGCTAGACCTTCAACCAGCATGACTTCTTCAATGCAGCAGGTAGTACACTTACCTACCTTACCTGACCTGATTATTTTACCCTTTGTGTTACTTCCAAAGGTAACAAGGCCTCCAGTCTTCTCAGTCAGCATGCAGAATTTAGCCCTGTCTCCTGTCATTTGCCTGGAGCAGCCACTATCTAGGTACCATATGTTGTTCTTGGCTGCCAGGCATACCTGCAATCACAATCAGGTAGAGATATTTGGAACCCAAAACTGTTTGGGCTCCGAAGAGGAAAGAGCACAATTCAAGCAGGACAGCAATTGTTTAGGAATCCACATTTGTCTGAACATGGTTGGCTTAGTGAGATTCCTAATCTTCTTTTCATCATTTTCCCTTTTCTCAGCATTGACATGTTTGACATTCTTCATCTGATGTTGTGGTTTTTGTTGTGTTCTGGCACCAATTTTATTTGTAGCATGATTGTTTTTGTGCCAGGGCTTAGGTCTGTAGGCGCTCAGATGATTGCGGCCCATAGTGGTTCTAGGTTGACTATATAAAATAGATCTGTTAGGACCACATGTCCTAGAAATATCGACCCAGTTGTCAGACTGAGGTCTAGGCCAATGATTTTGGAAAGATTGATATCTGAACCTCCCATGGACTGGATTCCAACTAGACCTATAAAATTGTGGTGACTGTTTCTGAGGATAAGTTTGAACCTTGGGCAGGTGAGCATGGCTAGTTTGGCCCCTAGGAGCATTCGGCCTCCCTTGGACTTTTGACCCACTACACTTCTGCATTGGTTTATGTTGGGTCTTCTTCTGAACATGTGATGATGGTGGAGACTTAGTGGCCTTGCACTGGGGTTTAGATTCACATGGAGGCTAACCCCGAATCTGAGACCTATCCTTAGATACAGTGCAAGGTGTGCTAGGCTCACCAACCTTCTGCTTACCCTTGTCCTTGGCACTGGACATTTTCATGTTAACGATTTTAGAGCCAGAGATTTCACTTGTCAATTTTATGAGTTGTCCTTTATTTTTCTCTCCCACAAAAGATATGGTTTTCATGGCAAAGCTCTCTGTGGCAGTTGATTTGAATCTGAGACCTTCTTTTCTACAATTTACCTTTGACCCTAACAAAGCATTGAGATTATTTGTATTATGGGTCATATTCTCAATTATTTTCTTCTTGTCAGCATTTTCTTTTTCTAATTTTTCAATTGTTTTCTGTAACTCAGAATTCACACACTAGACAGCTTCACATTTCTCCTTTGAAATCTTTGCTTCATTTTCAAGTTTTTGCCATCTCAATTTTAGATCGTCAATTACATCTTTTAGATGTTCATTCTCCTTTCTACAGTCAATCAACACATGCTTCAATTCATCAATTTCAGAACAGGCATTTTTCAACTCATTATTCTCTAATTGTAGGCAAGCAATTCTATCACTCAGAGTTTTGTCATTCATCAGAGAATTAAAATTTTTCTTTAAATGTCTGTTTTCCTTTCTAATGTCATCTACTTTATCTAGCAACTCTCCATAGGCATCTTCCCAATCAGAAATAGAGTAATGCTCAAAGGGAGATGATACCTCATCGGAGTCTTCTTCCTTCTCTTTATCACTTTTGGCCATCAGGCAGATTGGCTTTTCTCTTTCTTCTTCACTGTCCGAGGTGCAGTTGAGATTTCCTTCGTCTTCGTCACTCCACGTGCTCACCATTGCTTTCCCTTTTGTGTTCTTCCTTTTAGTTTTCTCTTTTAGCTTTAGGAGTTCTGGACAGTCTGCTTTCATGTGGCCGGCCTTCCTGCAATTGTAGCAAACATTAGTGTCAATATTCTTGGCAGTGTTAGATCTATACCTTGTTTGCCTTCTGCCACCACCAAACTTTCTTCCTTCTTTTTTCAGAAATCGCCTGAATTCTCTGGTCAGCATTGCAATTTGGCCTTCATCAATTTCAGACTCCGAGAGACTGCTATGCTCGCTTGATGATCCACTATGGTTGGATCTGCTTGTTTTGCTGGAGCTAGCCTTCAATGCGATTGGTTTCCTCTTTGTAGACACGCCAAAATTAACGCTATGTTGATCAAATCTCATGTCACCATGTTAACGCCCCAAAGTGGACTTCAATATTTCTATAATATAACGTCTTTCTATTTTTGTGTGGTTTTATGATTTATTCTTGCACTTTTGAAATTAACGCCTTGAAGAGGGGCGCGTTTTAATTAACGGCCTTGCCTTAGGTGCGTTTTATGAAAAGGACGACCACAAGCAAGGGCGTCAATTCCTGGTATTTTACTATTTTCAAGTAATTCGAAAATTCAAAATTAATGTCCTTCCTCAGGGCGTGGTTTCAATTAACGCCTCTTCTTCAGGCGTCTTTTCACAATTTTCAGAAAAGGGAGGTTTTTATTACTAAAATTGAATCCAGGAAGTGACGCCTTGATCCAAGTCGTGTTTTGAATTAACGCCTTGAGGCAGGTCGTCAATTTGGAATTGACGCCTTTCTGTGGGTCATGTTTCACCCTTCCGTGTCCTACTTAAAACCCACCTTTCCTGGAAAGTTCCCTGCCTTGATTAATCACCTTGCTCGATCTGGAGCTAGAGTCCTTGCCGTTGTTGATCATTGCCCGTTCTTATCTTCCCAAATCTGTGATTATCTATGATTGAACCCTATAAATAAGCCCTCTGGTCGATCTCGTAAGAGGTTACAGAAGTTGATGAGTTAAAATTTTGATAGGGAGCCATCAATCGAGTTTACAGAAGTTAGTGGCAGGGGCTCTTCTTCACCTTCTTCCCCTTCGTGTTACCACAGCTTCCGCGTCAATTTGGTTTTTTCCCTTTACTATCGTCAGGGACATCAGGGACTTTCTCCTTCTGTTAGTTTGTCTTTCATCATCTCACCTCTGTGCATCATATAGTTTGTTCCTTTTGCATTAACTTTCACTACATCTCTTTCCTCTCCCTAATTCTTCTTAGGGGTTTTAAAAATAGCAAAAGGTGCGCACTTTATGTTCTTATTTCATCACCATCTTTCATCTTTAGATTGATACTACACTTGCACTTGGCTGATCCCCTCTTTTATTTTGATTGTTTGTTCTTGTTTAAGGGTAATCAAAGAGGAAAACCCCCTTCATCGGCCGGCAGGTAGAAGGAGGAGGAAGGAACCTACATCTATCCCGCATCCTATTTTCACCAGGTATTCGCGATCATCTTTGTTTCTTCTTGAGATAACCCCTCTGGCGATCACTCTCCTTATTAGCACCCCGTTCATGCTTTAATTCTTTTATTTTTAATTATCTTAAGTGGATTTTGTTGAACATGTGTGCTACATGATTAAATCATTTTATGGTTTTGATGATGTCTGCCTCTTTAGTTGGTTTTGATGATGTCTGCCTCTTTAATCATTAATAAACTATACCTGCATTTGATAATGTTAATATTCATACATTTCAGGTCATCATATTGCCAATTCAACATATCAAGAATGGCTTGCAACGCTTAACCAATTGGCCGCACAGAAATCAAGATAGATCCAAAGGCGCCAAGATCACTCAAGATGCAAAGTGGAAAGGAAGTGCAACAAATCACTCAAGACTCAAGATGCAAGTGCAAAAGATCACTCAAGATACAAAGTGGAAGCTCAGCAAGATAGAAGCTCAACAAGATAAGCTATATGTCAAAGGTGAAAGCTCATTGAGCTAAGTCAAAAGAAATGGAGTGAAGATGTCAAGGTGAAAGCTAAGGAAGAAGAACTCTTGTCATGTGATAAACCATTGGATGGTGAATGACTGGAATGAAGTTGGCACGATAAAAGGAACGCGTCTAAGAAAGGAAGCAAGCTTCTACAAGGTCCGAGCATTCATCCAAGATGATCAAGGTTCAAACACTTGGTTTACATGTTCCAAATCCAAGGTCAATGCACAAAGAAGTATAGCCAAGAGAATCCAAAGCTAAAGACTGCGTTGATACGTTCAAGACTATCAAGGGAGATGCCACGGACATGAATGGGCTGCAAAAGAAGTCAAGCGGCGGAGTTAGATCGGCTAACGGACCAACCCGGGGTGAACCCGATTCTGCCCAGCTGGCGGTCGACCGCCAGCACAGGGGCGGTCGACCGCCCCAGCCAGGGACCGCCCAGCTGCAGTTCTGGCAGCTGGCGGTCGACCGCTAGCCAGTGGCGGTCGACCGCTAGTCCCAGGGATCGCCCGTTTTTAAGTTTTACAGTAGCGGTCGACCGCCAGGAGCTGCAGGTCAACCGCCAGCCCCGAGCCAACCATGTTTGACCTCGAAATTAACCTCGTGGCCAGCCCCTTTCCATGGTTTTGTTTAATCAAACCTCACCTAACTTCTCATGATTTGTGGATCTGGTCTGGAGGGCATCTATGGACCATTCAAAGTCTATAAAACACACACTTGAGAGGGTTAGAAACTCTAGTTGATGGAGTTGATGAAGTGAATCAAGGGAGGCCATTTCGAGAGCACTGTAGCACCTCCGTGAACAGTGTTTCGAGCAGAACATCTTCATCCTTCCAAGAGATTCAAGCCTAGATCTGAAGCTATCTCAATCTCCAATCAAGCTAGAAGCATTCAAGACTTGCAAAGGTGATCAAAGCTATATCCATACAGCTCTTCATCAACTCAAGAGGATCAAGAGAAGATCAAAGCTACATCCAATATCCTCTCCATCAACTCAAGGTGATTCAAGCTCATATCTCAATCCAGCATCCTCCAAGAAAGAGTAGAAGCAAGTAAGGCTAAGAGGGAAGATCAAAGGAGGCTTCAAAGGGGTGTTCAAAGCAAGAGGAGTTCGAGTTACTGTTCACGTGAACAGTACTCCGTGAAGAACATCTTCATCCAATACAAGGTATTCAAGCTCATATCAAAGAGATCATCTTCCAAGATCTGTGAAGAAGGAAGCAAGGATCAAGGTAGCATCTATTCAGTTCTTCATCCAATCAAAGAGATCAAACAGAGAAGATCAAGAGAGGAAATTGGAAGAACAGTTACTGTTCACATGAACAGTACTCCGTGAAGAACAATCATCCATTCAAGAGTGATTACAAGAAGATTGATTTGCAAGAAGAAGAGATCCCTGCTGCTGATCAACAAAGCATATCGATACAAGGGCCAATTCCTTCTTACTCAATCTCTTATTTTAATTCCTTCACATCTGTTTTACTTTCAATATTGTTAAACATTGAAGTTGTGATTTGTCCCTACCAGGTGGTTAGTAGGAAGGCAATTGGAGGGTGTTCCAATTTGCAGTTGATGTCCCTACCGGTGGTTAGTAGGAAGGCAATCGGGAGTTCTCCGATCTGCGGTGTAGCCGTCCCTGCCGGCTTTGTGTGTAGGAAGACAGAAAGAGAGTTTTCTCTGTTCTGTGGTTTGGGGCGTGTCCCCGGGTCAAGCTGTGAGTCAGCAAGGAAGCCTCACCGGGTTTTGGTGAGGGGTGGACGTAGGTTGCGGGGTTGCAACTGAACCACCTTAAAATCCCTGTGTTGTGGGTTGTTTATTGTGTGTGATTGATCTATATCTTCTAACCCCATTCGCAGGTTCGTGTGCTTCCACACTTGGTTATATTGCTCACACACATATGCACTTTGAGTGATCAACATAGCATACACACACACACGGTTGTTGCAAGCTATTGCATGTTCATCTATGTGTTATGCTTTGTAATTCACTTAAAGAAGTGTGGACGTTTCATAGCTTGTAATTCAAGTCTTTTCAATTGAGCCACTCTACTTAATTCCGCTGTGCATTGTGCCTAAGTGATTCATTCACTTTATAAGAGTGGTTTAAGCTTCCGCTAGCTAAGAGTTTTAAATAGGCCAAAGTTTCTGATAGGATCTATTCAACCCCCCCTTCTAGATCCGTTTACACCTCACGGGACCCAACAAGTGGTATCAGAGCTAAGCTCTGTCATTCCCAGATCCAACGATCTGCAGGGAAAGATCCCGGTGTTTGTTATTTAAATGGATTCACATGCTACACTTGCTTCGATAGTTTCTCCGCCCATTTATGATGGTTCAGATTTTTCTACATGGGTAGGGAGAATGTTCATCTATGTTAGCTCCATAGATCCAAAATTATGGACTCTTATATATAATGGTCCTCATGAGCTGCCATCAAATTCAATTGATTGGTTAGCCGAACATGAGACCAAACACAATGATAATCATCTTGCATATAACTTAATTACATCTGCAGTTGATCTAAGACTAACTCATCTTGTGTCTTCTTGCAGCACAGCCAAGCAAGTGCTGGACAAGTTGGTGAAAATCCATGAAGGAAAAGAACAAGAACAAGAATGTTTCATGGCTGACCATGCAGAAGGGTCAAGCAAACCATCCTCATCAAAGGTAAATTCTGATTCCGAGGAATTCACTTTTGAAGAACTTATGGAATCCTATGATGAGTTGTTTACACAATACAAAAAGGCAATATCAGAAAATAAAAAGTTGAAAAAGGATCTCAAGAAATATAACCAACATGAAATCTTGATTTGTAAAAAGTGTTCTGCGTTTGAAGAGCTCTCTTTTGATCTAGACACACATAAACAAAGCATTGCATGTCTAAGAGATGAAAATGAAAATCTTCATGATGAAATCACTAGGTTGAAAGAAATTGTAATAAAATTTCAAAACCAACCTAAGGCAATCTCTAATGATCAAACTATGGCCGATGGGCTTATTCATGATGAGAGGTTGATTGAAGAAAATAAAAATTCTGTTTCATGCTCTGCTAATTCTGCATGTGAAAAATGTTTATTCTTGAGAAACATAAATGCTGGTCTCCATGATGATCTTGAATGACAACAAAATTTGATTGATTCTCTAAAGGAGGAGAATAGAGAATTGTTGGAAAAGAAAATTGAACATGAAAAAGTTGAAGAAGAATTACTTGAAAAATTGGTTGCACATGATAAAGGCAAATTTGTCATTGAAGATCACTCTGAAACTCTGCATGCTTTAGAACAACAAAATCAAAATCTTAAAGTAATAAACGCCATGCTCAATGAGCAATTGGCAGCATGCGAAGATGGCCTTGTTGAATCTAAACAGCACATTTCCTCACTTGATAATGAAATTCAAGGTTTGAATGATTTCCTGTCAATGTTTGCCCAAAACCAAGATTTTGGCTCACCTGAAGCCACCACTTCATGTGGTCACCAAAAAGGGCATACTGATCGAAAGAAAGGTAAAATTCAGCATTCTCATCCAAACATGCACCATAACATGTTCAATGCTAAATATCATGTTTTCCACAAAAAGAATGTCCAGTGTTATTATTGTGGTAGGCATGGTCACTCTGTGCATGATTGTTTTATCTTGAGAAATGATGAGCTTAGAGCAGGACAGCAAGTGAAAGAACAAGGAAAGAAAGAAAGACACCACCCTCATACCATGAAAGGTAAGAATCATGCTCGCCCACAAAAGCATAGTCCACATGCACACGCACATGAACATAAAAAGAAAAATCAATCTTTTGTGTGTTGTTTCTATTGTGGGAAAAATGGGCATGAGATATATGATTGCCTCACAATGAGGGAGGATGATGTGATTGCCCTGAAAAAGATGGGCCAAGATGTTAAACATGTTGCTAACCCACAAGGACCCAAGCAAGCTTGGGTACCTAAAAATTTAAAATGAGATTTTTGGGTGCAGGATGCCTTAGAGCTGAGAAATGAATCCTAAGGTAAATAAAAGCTCAAGGCACAGGTATGTACATAAACCTTTAAGTTCAGTCATCTTGCATGTTTAGTCTTGACATGTAGATAGTACATCATATGTCTGCCCAATGTCATTAGATTCTGTAAACTGAATTGCTTTTTGAAATGCAAAACCCCCATGCTGAGAGATGAACTTTTGAGCTAGATAACTTGTTCACACCATGCTTGATTTCAGCTATTTAACTCATGAAAAACTTGTTATGCTGATGAAGTTGATGTGATGATGAGTTGCTTAAGTCTTGCTATCAGCCACATGAAATGCTTGGATTTTGGGGTTGATAATGCATACCATGGCTGCATTTGCAACTCGTTATTCATGTTAGCATTGTTCAAAGGGGAGTCTAGCGATTGGCATCCTCATCAAGTTGCATTCAGTTCAAAATCAATTGTGAATGATTTGTGTTTGCATCATCGTGTGATCTCATGTACTTCTATGCAAATCATGTTTAGGAAAACACAAAGAATGTGCAATCATCATGCAACATCTTCATTGCATTATGCACTCAAATAAGTCTTAGGTCGCATAGTTCATTGCCAACCCATGCATGCATTCAGGGGGAGTCAACATCAATCTAGTTTGAATCATTTCACATCATTTCACTCTTGCACGGCCATGGTATATCAAATGTTGATGTATGGAAAGGCAGGTTATGCTTGCCTAGAAGCACTCAATATGCGTGAGGTTTCATCTTCGCCCCGTACCATGCGCCAATGTCGCATATAGGCCATAGAGTAAGGGGGAGTTGGTTGTTTACAACATTCATGCATATTCTTCATCTTCATTCTATTGACATCATGGCATAGAATGCATCTTCTCAGGGGGAGCTTGTTCATAATGAAAATCCAGTCAAAATTCTGCCGGTCGACCTCATTCCTTTGACAGGTCGACCCCACAGCTCTATCCACCTGATAACTTTATCTCTTGCATTCCAGTCTGAGCTCAGTGCATAACCTCAGGGGAGTGTTCACCATTAATTCTCAAGTTTCCACTCATATGTAACACTCTCTTTCTATATCAAACCATTGCATCATATTGCTTAATCCTTTTGTGGTTCAACTTGGATTCAAAGTGCCTTGAACTTCTTGGAGGATTCCCTATCTTTTATTGAGATAGTTTATCAGAGTAAATCTTCAAGAAGAATTTTCTTTTATAGAGTCTTGTGATTGCCTTGAACATGAATGATTTTGGTTTAACATTAATGATTTTTGAGTCTTGAAGTTTAATGGTCTTGAAAATGTTTGTGGTCGGGCTTAATAGACTTAAACTAGTTACTCATGTTTTGAATTGTTATGCCGTCTTGAATCTGAAAGATTTTTTTTAAAGGCATCCTTGATTGAGAAACTTCAGCTAAGTATTGTTTTTAAACATTTGTTGAATCTGTATATTTCAAAAAGTGGCTATACTTAAAGTACGCTCAAGGCAGAGCAAAGGCACTGTTGCTGAGAAATATATCTCCTCATCAAAGAAAATTAGGTTCGATATGTCATGAGGTGACTATGCTATCTCTGTTCTAAGTGAAGCAAAATCGTGAGCTACACTGAGTAACTGGGGGTGCTTGCGTCTGGTAAACGTGCACACTCACGTCAAAAGGTGATTGCTACACTTGACTGCTCGTAAAATGATGACAATCATCTTTCAAATGATTTCAAAAAGAAAAATCTGAATGTGTAGCACTCATGAATCTAATCTAAGTCATCTAAGTGTTTAGCCTCAATACTTATTGTGGTCACTCTCAAGGGAACCAATGAAACTGAATGAGTAAGATAAGAGAAGGTTAATCTAATTTTGACATGAATTTCTGGTTCACTACTATTAAACTTGCCTGCAAATGTCTTCATGTGATTCTACTGAGTAGGCCCGAACTCATTAGCATTAAACCAATTTGAACGTCAGAGCTAGTTCATTTGGGTTCTATAACTGAAAATTTTGAAATATCCATAACTCTGATTTATGAACTCGGTTTCAGAATAAAGAACCTCCATTCATTCTTGAGAAGTCATATCTTGTTGCTCCTTATTGTTTGCCTTCATCTGTCACATCTACATAAATCATTCAGGCTGCCATGATCACATCACCATACTCCACAAGTGCTATAATCCAACAAGTGGTCTTGTTGCATTTTTCAAGTCACATCCAAAATCATTTGTGTCCTCTGTCCAGTGATATCACATTGCTTTCTCATTCATTGGCATGTGGCATAAGTTCTAGCATCATTGGCATCATGTTTTCATGCATTAGGGTGGCATGCATGTCTTGACTTCATACAATTGTAGCTTGCATCATAATTTGATCAGTTCCATGCATTGCATAGAAAATCCAAACAAAATCTGAATATTGGAAAACCACTAAAAATCTGTAAATTTTGAAATCAAAAATTTGATCTTTGGCTACTCTATCCATCTCCACTACTTGAGAATTTGAATCATGCTGCTTGGCTCCACCTCTCCCACATACATTGTCTTTGCCAAGCCACGGAACACCACCATGTTCGATACATCTATTTCATTTTGTGTGCGCCATTAATGTGAGTCCCTCATTCTCTTTTCTGGATCTTTTGATGTTGTCAAAGGGGGAGAAGAGTTCATGTGAGTCATTAATCAAAGAATGTGGTAAGATTATGTGAGTCATTAATCAGAATGCACTCTGTGTGTCAAAGGGGGTGAGAACCATGTGAGTGACTCATACTTGCCATGTGCATTTTGTTTTGACTCATAGTTCAGAATGACTCATAGTTGCCATCATCAAAAAGGGGGAGAATGTTGAACATGTGTGCTACATGATTAAATCATTTTATGGTTTTGATGATATCTGCCTCTTTAGTTGGTTTTGATGATGTCTGCCTCTTTAGTCATTAATGAACTATACCTGCATTTGATAATGTTAATATTCATACATTTCAGGTCATCATATTGCCAATTCAACATATCAAGAATGGCTTGCAATGCTTAACCAATTGGCCGCACAGAAATCAAGATAGATCCAAAGGCGCCAAGATCACTCAAGATGCAAAGTGGAAAGGAAGTGCAACAAATCACTCAAGACTCAAGATGCAAGTGCAAAAGATCACTCAAGATACAAAGTGGAAGCTCAGCAAGATAGAAGCTCAACAAGATAAGCTATATGTCAAAGGTGAAAGCTCGTTGAGCTAAGTCAAAAGAAATGGAGTGAAGATGTCAAGGTGAAAGCTAAGGAAGAAGAACTCTTGTCATGTGATAAACCATTGGATGGTGAATGACTGGAATGAAGTTGGCATGATGAAAGGAACGCGTCTAAGAAAGGAAGCAAGCTTCTACAAGGTCCGAGCATTCATCCAAGATGATCAAGGTTCAAACACTTGGTTTACATGTTCCAAATCCAAGGTCAATGCACAAAGAAGTATAGCCAAGAGAATCCAAAGCTAAAGACTGCGTTGATACGTTCAAGACTATCAAGGGAGATGCCACGGACATGAATGGGCTGCAAAAGAAGTCAAGCGGCGGAGTTAGATCGGCTAACGGACCAACCCGGGGTGAACCCGGTTCTGCCCAGCTGGCGGTCGACCGCCAGCACAGGGGCGGTCGATCGCCCCAGCCAGGGACCGCCCAGTTGCAGTTCTGGCAGTTGGCGGTCGACCGCTAGCCAGTGGCGGTCGACCGCTAGTCCCAGGGATCGCCCGTTTTCAAGTTTTACAGTAGCAGTCGACCGCCAGGAGCTGCAGGTCGACCGCCAGCCCCGAGCCAACCATGTTTGACCTCGAAATCAACCTCGTGGCCAGCCCCTTTCCATGGTTTTGTTTAATCAAACCTCACCTAACTTCCCATGATTTGTGGATCTGGTCTGGAGGGCATCTATGGAGCATTCAAAGTCTATAAAACACACACTTGAGAGGGTTAGAAACTCTAGTTGATGGAGTTGATGAAGTGAATCAAGGGAGGCCATTTCGAGAGCACTGTAGCACCTCCGTGAACAGTGTTTCGAGCAGAACATCTTCATCCTTCCAAGAGATTCAAGCCTAGATCTAAAGCTATCTCAATCTCCAATCAAGCTAGAAGCATTCAAGGCTTGCAAAGGTGATCAAAGCTATATCCATACACCTCTTCATCAACTCAAGAGGATCAAGAGAAGATCAAAGCTACATCCAATATCCTCTTCATCAACTCAAGGTGATTCAAGCTCATATCTCAATCCAGCATCCTCCAAGAAAGAGTAGAAGCAAGTAAGGCTAAGAGGGAAGATCAAAGGAGGCTTCAAAGGGGTGTTCAAAGCAAGAGGAGTTCGAGTTACTGTTCACGTGAACAGTACTCCGTGAAGAACATTTTCATCCAATACAAGGTATTCAAGCTCATATCAAAGAGATCATCTTCCAAGATCTGTGAAGAAGGAAGCAAGGATCAAGGTAGCATCTATTTAGTTCTTCATCCAATCAAAGAGATCAAACAGAGAAGATCAAGAGAGGAGATTGGAAGAACAGTTACTGTTCACATGAACAGTACTCCATGAAGAACAATCATCCATTCAAGGGTGATTACAAGAAGATTGATTTGCAAGAAGAAGAGATCCCTGCTGCTGATCAACAAAGCATATCGATACAAGGGCCAATTCCTTCTTACTCAATCTCTTGTTTTAATTCCTTCACATCTGTTTTACTTTCAATATTGTTAAACATTGAAGTTGTGATTTGTCCCTACCAGGTGGTTAGTAGGAAGGCAATTGGAGGGTGTTCCAATTTGCGGTTGATGTCCCTACCGGTGGTTAGTAGGAAGGCAATCGGGAGTTCTTCGATCTGCGGTGTAGCCGTCCCTGTCGGCTTTGTGTGTAGGAAGACAGAAAGAGAGTTTTCTCTGTTCTGTGGTTTGGGGCGTGTCCTCGGGTCAAGCTGTGAGTCAGCAAGGAAGCCTCACCGGGTTTTGGTGAGGGGTGGACGTAGGTTGCGGGGTTGCAACTGAACCACCTTAAAAATTCCTATGTTGTGGGTTGTTTATTGTGTGTGATTGATCTATATCTTCTAACCCCATACGCAGGTTCGTGTGCTTCCACACTTGGTTATATTGCTCACACACATATGCACTTTGAGTGATCAACATAGCATACACACACACACACGGTTGTTGCAAGCTATTGCATGTTCATCTATGTGTTATGCTTTGTAATTCACTTAAAGAAGTGTGGACGTTTCATACCTTGTAATTCAAGTCTTTTCAATTGAGCCACTCTACTTAATTCTGCTGTGCATTGTGACCAAGTGATTCATTCACTTTATAAGAGTGGTTTAAGTTTCTGTTAGCTAAGAGTTTTAAATAGGCCAAAGTTTCTGATAGGATCTATTCAACCCCCCCTTCTAGATCCATTTACACCTCACGGGACCCAACAGATTTCTTAAGAATCTACAAATTGGCGATCACGGTGGGACATCCACTGTTTTTCTTTTGATTACCATCTCCTTTTGGCACCGACGTGTGCCCTTTCCCCTTTGGCACCCACGCGTGCCCTTTCCCTTTGGTACCCACGGTACCCCTCCTTTGTGCCCCTCGAGCACCCTCCATTGTGCACACTGCACACTCCCCGGGATCAGCCAGTTTGTGATTTTTCCTAAATTAACGCCTTTCACAGAGGCGTGTTTTATTTTAACGCCTTCATCCAGGGCGTCTGTTTGCTGTGTAGCGTCTTCTGAGAAGGCGTCTTTCATCATATCTCCTGGTCTTTATTCTGTTTGTGAATTCGCGCCCTTCTCTCGGGCGTCCTCTTGTCGCTTAGCGCCTCCCATCAAGGCGCGTTTTTAGTCGATCGTGTGCACCACTTACATTTGATGCCCTCTCCCAGAGGCGTCCTTCCCACATATAGCGCCTCACACCAAGGCGCGTTTTTGCACGGTCTGTGAGCCCCTCACAGTGATTCACGACAGCCGCGCTGTCGTGTATTTTACTGGTAGCGACCGTTTACAGGTCGTCTCTTTCCTGTGTTTTTACAGACCCCTGCTTCCTGTTGCTGTCTGTGCTTATTCATGCTGGATTGATACTTATTTTGATTGTCTGATTATATTGGTGTGATCTGCTTATCTTATTTGCATTTTGTGACATTTGGTTGAGAGACCTCCTCTCTCTACACTAGGATTCCACATACCTTTCTTGGAATCGGGACAACCCTCCATTGAGCATTCCGTCTCTTTGAACCGAAAATTCCTTTTCTGAGACCTCCGTAAGTCTCCGCACCCATGGATTCCCTCACGGACGTCGGGCTGGTTGTACCCTTAAAGTACCCGGAGTTTAGAGAACCTATCGTTGGTGAGAAGAGAGAGAACCTAGTTAACCCGGAGATTACACTTGGATTCAAACTAGGTCTCACTTTGCAAAGAGGAGTGAATCATTCTACAATTTAATCCACTCTAATCGCAAACATAATGCTAAAATCTTGCGTTCACCTCAACTTGTTTGCATAAACTTGGTTGAGTTGATTTGCTTAATTTTTTTTGGATTGAGTGATTTTTATGATAATTCCTTCATAAAACTTTCTCTCTCTTAAGCATGCAACTCCGTTCAGGTAAAATCATCAACATGGCAAGCTATGGGTATACCTATGATGATGTGGAAGAAAATGTTTTTGGTCAATCCTATGAGGTCCCCCACCAAGATTCCATCTATCATGAGGGATCCTACCCTCCTCCTCATTCCCATTACCCACAAGTTCATGTGGTTGATACCACCTCTCAGGAGGTTGAACCCTCCTCTCAAGCTTTACCCACCAACACTTCGGGGAACCCCTCCCCATCTTTCAATGTCACCGATTTAATTCAAGCTTTGTCTCAGTTAAATGATTCCCAGCGGCAGGCAGTTCAGGCCGCTTTGAAGGGGAAATCCATTCCTTCTTCTTCTTCTAATCCTCCTCCGGCCGCGAGTGGCCATCTCCACCATGTTATTAATGACCAGGCGGTCTTGAATAAAACTCCCTCTCGTCCTCCAACCCCTGTTGTGGCCATGCCGGCCCAACAGGCGAGCTACTCTGCTGTTAGGCCCCAATTCCTTCAACCTCCTCAAATTTTATGCACGCCTATACCAAATTCTTTTATTCAAAATCTGGCTGTGAGCGACGTCACGCGGTTCGGGGAAGCGGAGAAGACGCGGAGCGCGCGGGCTCCTCTTTTTTGTTTGCTGCAACACAGAAATAAGAGAAAAGGGAGAAGGGGCCACCACGGGAGATTGCTCCGGCAGGGCGAGCGGGACAAATGTAATATAGCAAGATATGAGGGTTAAACGGCCATAGCGGGAAGTGACTCGCCGCGACCTCGGGGGGACGGGAATGGTGCAGAAATTAAATAACAAGAATTGAAACGGCCATTGGGGAAGTGACTCTCCGCGGCCTCGAGAATATGAGCAGAATATAATAGAATATAAAGAGAATATAAAGAGCGGGAGTTTAAACGGCCATTGGGGAAGTGACTCGCCACGGCCTCGAGAATATGAGCAGAATATAATAGAATATAAAGAGAATATAAAGAGCGGGAATTTAAACGGCCATTGGGGAAGTGACTCGCCACGGCCTCGAGAATATGAGTAGAATATAACATAATATAAAGAGAATATTAGAACGGAAATTTAAACGGCCATTGGGGAAGTGACTCGCCGCGGCCTCGAGAACATGAATAGATAAGAATATAACATATAAGAACGTGAATTTAAACGGCCATTGGGGAAGTGACTCGCCGCGGCCTCGAGAATATGAGCAGAATATAACAGAATATGAAGAGAATATAATAACGGAAATTTAAACGGCCATTGGGGAAGTGACTCGCCGCGGCCTCGAAAATAAGATGTGATCGCCAGGGGCCAAAAGACCCCAAAATAAAGAAAGTGATCGCGCCTACCTCAAGAGCGGGAGATGGCGGGTTGCTTCTTCCTCTCCTTCCGGCCGGCCGACGGAGAGGGCTTTCCTCAGTTACCCTTGTAAAATAACGACAAATAAATAACAAGTGGATTAGAAAGATGAAGGTGTAGTATTCAAATCCTTGCGATGAAAATAACGAAATGATGGGGAGACACACACCTGGTTGGTGTTATCTTTTAAACTCCTCTTGGACTCGAGTAGGAGGAAAATGAGATGATGGATGCAAGAAGTATATAAGAAGAGGCGCCCTTATAAAGGGGGATAGAGGATGCGAGATGATGAATGCAAAAGACTACGAAGAAAAGGAAAGGATTGGCTTATTGGATGTGCCGATGGTGAAATCCGGTGGAGCTCCGGCAGCGTGGGGACGACGTGGAAGCGCGGTGGATGAAGACGACCTTCCTCTCGCGAGCGTGAGCACCCGAGAAGCCGGCAGAACCTCCACCTACAAAAGAACCCACGGGTTAGAAATAGCTCCGGTAGCCTCTGGGCTCCGGCAGCCTATCGGATCTCTTCGAAGCTCTCTCAGAACTGAGGGGGTGGGCCTCTATTTATAGGGCTCCGGAGGGTGGAGGTGTCCAGGACCCTGGACACCTCCATCATGGTCGAACTAATATTTTATTCTATTTTTATTTATTTTTTCGAAATATTTTTATGGAGGCGTCCAGGATCCCGGACGCCTCAAACAGGTCCACCGAATACCACCGACGGCCGCACGCGGTTCGGCACAACGCGTGATTTTGTGAGCGGCGCCTCTTGATTCAGAAATGGACGCGTCCAGATGACTGGACGTCTCCATAATTTGGATTTTTTCACACACGACAAACCGTCGTTCGGTGGCCGGCGCCCGTAACGGAGTTGATGGAGGCGTCCAGGGGCCTGGACGCCTCCATAAATATATTATTTTTATTTTTTTTGTTTTGTCCTTTATGCCAAGGCTGGCATTTTAATTTTTAATATTTATTTTTATGGAGGCGTCCAGGGGCCTGGACGCCTCCATTAATATATATTTTTTTATTTGGTTTTGTCTTTTATGCCAACTGGCATTTTATATTTTTTATATTTATTTTTATAGAGGCGTCCAGGGGCCTGGACGCCTCCATTAATTTATTATTTTTTATTTGGTTTTGGACCTTGAAAAAATAAAAATAAATTAAATTAAAAGAATGGGGGCGTCCAGGGGCCTGGACGCCCCCATTAAGACCCACCCGGGTTCTCAGCTCAGGCGTCGGCGGCCGCCCGGTAGACACCCTTCTTGATTCCGGAACCTCCTGATGCGTCCGACTGGTGTTGATGCCGTCCGAATGCCGTGACGAGACGATTCCGGATGCCGAAAAAGGCAGAAGAAGACCCAAGAAAAGGAAGCACTCGAGCGATTCAAAATGCGTAAGCCGTTGCGGGGTGTTGTATAGTAATATGAGACTTTCTCAGGAGACGTCAAGAATGGCGTGTCTACAGCTGCCCCGCCTTGGCGTCTGCTTTGCAAGGGAGCGACACGTAATGGAATGGTATCGAAGTGGAGTGAAATGAAGTGGGAGCGGACTGATAAGTTGATGCCAAGGTGTGATGAGACACGCTTTTGACGTTACTGTTTGGAATCTTTCCTGAAGTTTCAATGAGGCGACCTTGCAGAAGGTCTTTCAAATATTGACGATTGCTTGGACGGAGATCAAATAAGGGAGGGTGAGATGTGTGCTCAGGCACGAAACAAAAAGAGACCAACTTCTCAGTGTGGAAGTACCTGGGTCATAAACCTGCAGGTTTCACCTTTGGTGAGCGGTTACCAGCCAATGTGGAAGTGCTGCGGCCAAGGTGGGTCAAGCAAGGTAAAAAAGAATATCTGAGGGTCTGTCCAAACAAAGGTCTCCTTTGGAAGGGCAACGTAGGGCCGTTTCAAGGAAACTCAGTATTTCATTTGAAGTGGAATATCTCATATTTGTAAGAATTGGAGCACAACGGCCTGCACAATCGAATCACTTGAATGATCTTCCGCAATAAATCAAAGTCCTATATGAATGCATGCTGGGTTTAAAGAAAAATTTAAAACAAACTAAAATAGAAAATAGCCAAGGATAATATTATCAACTTGTTAAGAATGGGTCAGGATACCGATCCGGTGAGCTGATACTAGGCTGGGGCCCGTTTATCCACGTACCAACTCACTGAACGGAACCGTCGTCCCCATTCTATCACAAGTTGACGGCCTATCCGTACAACCCAAATTCTTCCGGGATCATCACCGTTTTTGTTGAAGGGGAACTCAAATCCTAGATTTGTTCGGGCCGCAAGGTCCTTGACATGTTCTAGTAGCGTAGGTATCATATACTACGATGCATGACAAGGTGGGACCAACCATTGAAGGGTGGGACAGGAGACAGGACAAAAACGTCCGTTAGTAAAACCTGCACAGACTAGCAAAGGTTAGCAACATCAGAAAGTAGCAGAATCATAGCAGAATCGCACCACAATGGAAAGGAGATCTAGTCAAAATCTTGACATTGACCGCTGATGTGACATGTTCTATCCTGTAGCGATCTTCCCTTCCTATAAGAACTCCCCTTAGGCCAGTTCATTCAAATGCACCAAGGTGGGTTTTGGAAGCTCAGGAGAGGAAGGAGAGGAGAATCTAGAGATTTCAGGATGGAAGGAGAGTCTTCCCGCGTTATGAAGAGGAGCAGGCCTAGCAGCGAGATCAGGCGACTCTCCGACCTCGAGGGTCATCTGAGTGGGACGATCATATCGCATATGGTAAGCTGATTCATTTCAAATTTCTCCACGTGAACCTTCTTCTTACTTCCTTCATTTCTTCTTTCTTTTCTCTTCCAGCCATATCCACTCTTCCCAGGCCCGAGGAAGTTTTCCAAACTACCATGGCTTTCAAAGCTAACTTCCAACATCTCTATTGGCATGAGGGCCATACTGTCGAAGTGGTATCTGCAGGGGCTCCTTATTCACGCCAAACACTATGACAAGATTCGTATGGACTGGGCGGCTATGGGCGCACTAGTGGAGATCTGGCATCCCCAGACCCACACTTTTATCTTCCTGACCTTCGAGGTGACCATCCTCCTCGAGGAGGTGGAACTTCTGCTCGGATTGAAGAAATTCAAGAGTGACGGGAAGGTGAAGGCTATGCGAATGCTGACACGGGGGACTTCTGAAAGCATCCTTGGAAGCTTCATGCCGCCCGACGCAGCCCGAAAGGTCCGTACTCAAAAGGGGATCGATCTCCAAAAGCTCGCGGAGTGGGTCATGGACGCCCTGAGAGAGTCACCAGACGATGACTATTTGGAGGGAATCATGAAGGGGTTCACTATCTGTCTGGCGGGTGCTCTCTTGTTTCCTCATACCGACAACATAGTGGAGGAGGGTCAACTAAGTGCCATTCGCGGAATCTGGAGTGGAAAGAGGGTGGGACCTGCCGTCCTTGCCTATCTTTACAGCGGCCTTACTGCCTCGAGCATGAGTAAGCCTCCTTTTGGTTGCGCACTTGTCTTGAATTGCTGGCTTGATTTGTACTTCAAATTCGACCATCGCGAGGGAATGCCAACGGCCTCGAAGCTTTTCCAACAAAGCCCGCTTCACCACATAGCCGACGTGTTAGGGTTCGGTGGTACTGTAGTGAACCGTGTTCCGTGGTTGAAGAAACGTGAGGACTGGCGGTCTCACTTCCGCACCGTGACACAAGGCTTCTTTACTTGCGCACCGGCATGTTTGCTTTTGCTAGATCTCCTCATGAGGCCTTCTCCCGAAGTTGATCTTCAACTGATCGGCGCGACCAAGTTCGTCCTTTATAATGCGCATCGGTGCTGCCTCCAGATTGGCATCCCACGCCATTCGTTCCCGCCACCGACTAGCATCGTTCCTTTGAAGAAGAGGGAGTTGGGCACTGAAGCGGACGCGAACGAAGGGAAGGCCATTAAAGCTCCCTAGAAGACAAGTGTTGCGGGAAAGGCCTTAGCGCACGTGGTGGAAGAATGTGAGCCGTGGAGGGCTTATGTAACCGAACTGGGGAAGTTAAGGCCTAAGGCGCCTAAACCCCTGATGTAGCTCATTCTGCTCTTCTGATGGAATAAAATCTGGCATGGATGTTTTGGGACCCCCGTCCCCTTAATTATTATTTTTTTGATTTTCATTTTTCTTATATTTTTATTTTGGTTTGATTATATATACACTTATCTAAGATACTTATATATATATATATATATATATATATATATATTAAAAAATTTTATGATGGGGGCGTCCAGGGACCTGGACGCCCCTAATTTTTATTTTTATTTTTTTGGCAGTTTATTTTTGGGGGCGTCCAGGGTCCTAGACACCCCTAATTTTGATTTTTGGATTTTTTATTTTTTTTATTTTTGGGGGCGACCAGGCGCCTGGACGCCCCTATTTTTTGAATTTTTGAAAAAAAATAAAAAGTGTGGGGGCGCCTGGACGCCCCAATTAAAAGTAAATCTATATATAGGGGGGGCTCCCCCCTACTCACTTACACTATTCATCCTGACCGTCCAGCCACTCCAAACGACCCATTCTTAGTCTCAATGGAGCAGGGAGGCCCGAGTCAGGGTGGAGAGAAGCGGAAATGACGGGCTCGTCGTCCGTGGAGGCTGAGGGATGATGCCGAGGAGGAGATCACCGTGGAGGAAGAGGCTCCTCCTTTGGCCGTGGAGGCTGCTGCGAGCGCTGGCGACGCGGGAGAGGACGATCACGACCCGGTAAGCCCTTCGGAACTCTCACTCTGTGGTTCAATAGGCTAAACGGACGGGCGAGAGGCTGTGAGAGAAGGCCGGGTAGTGGGGGAAAGGAGGCGTCCATGGGCCTGGACGCCTCCACATTTTCTTTTTCTTTTTCTTTTTGTTTATTTGTTTATTTACGTAAATAATAAAATATGATTTAAAAATAAGGAGGCCTCCAAGGCCTAGGACGCCTCCATAATAATATATATATTATTAATATTTTTTTGTTTTGGGTTTTTTCTATAAAGAAAATAAAAAAATAGAGAGGAGTTTAAAAATAAGATAACATAAAATAAATAAGTAGAATATATAGTGTTATTGCTTAATATTATTCATGATGTTGATGTATTTTTTTTTTGGTTTTGTGGTGTGCAGGGTGTGATGAAGGGCCGGATCAGCTGGTCCCGGGTGGTGGCAGCATACCGCGGGCTGCCGGATTTCCAGAGGGCGCGTGTGGACGCCATGGGCTTTGGAGCTTTCCTTAGGATCGAGCCCTTCCGGCTCGACCTTCCTCTTATCCAGGCATTGAGGGAGCGGTGGCACGCACCGAGCCGGGCGTTTCTGATGCCCTGGGGGCACATGGTGCCGACACTTGAAGACGTAGCTCGGATCACCGGGCTACGAGTTGACGGAGAGGCAGTCAGCAGGGTCACCTACCCCGACTACGGAGAGAGTGCCCTGGACCTGCTCTGGTTAGAGACGAGCGTGACTGATAGAGACAGCAGGGTAGTCGGCCGAGTGGAGATCATGGAGGCGCTCGGATTCGTCGACCCGCGCCAGCGGGTCAGCGAGACTGGAGCGGAGTTTCTGGCACGACTGGAGGGAGATGCCCGTGCAGCTTTCACCCAGGACCCGAGCGAGCGGGAGTTGGTGGATCTAGACCTGCGGAGGTTTCTTTTCTTCTTCCTGGGCCGCCTTCTACTGGGGACGAAGGGGGATGGCATCCACTGCCGCTTCCTCGGGATCCTGGCGGACCTTGACAGAGTGGGGCACTACGCGTGGGGGGCGGCTCTGCTTGCCCATCTGATTGCCGATCTCTCCCAGACTTCGGAGAAGGAGACGACAGTCAGTGGCTTCGCACCTTTTCTCCAGGTAAACATTTTATTTATGTATTCCCACAGTTAAATATGCAATTAATGTACTAATGATGTATGATGGATGCAGGTGTGGAGCTATTACTATTTCCCGATGGGGAGGGCTAGGCATGGGAACAGGAGGGCCGTGCCTCTGGCGCGGCGGTGGAGGCCGGTCGTGGTTGCAGCACCACACGGCTACCAGCTGGCGTCGCTTCGTCGGGAGCTGAGCGAGTATCCCAAGGCCATGGTATGATGCGTATGATTTTTTTATGTTTTTATGCATGTGACTCAATGGTAACTATCATGATGCATGCATGGTGATGCAGGTGGTGTGGAGACCCTACCTGGGCATGGGCAATGCTGGCCAGCCTTGGGTTGTAGCGGGTATTCCTCGTTTCGGGCGGGACGTGTGGGTCCATTGCCTGAACGAGATTGAGCCGCTTCGGCTGAGGCTGGTTATGAGGACGTTGGAGCTGGCCCAAGAGTGGGTCGATGTAGATGGGCCGGCCCGCATCGGGCGGAAGACTAAGGGGAAGACGAAGATCGTGGACTGGCGCACGCGCTTCCCAGCACAGTACCAGGACTGGCAGCAGGGCGGGGTCCCAGTGGTGTCCCATGTACAGGACGACACAGACTACATGAGACGGTACCGAGCTACGTACGGGGACCGCCTCTCCTTGGGTGGTATGGCAGGGGTAAGTGAAATGAAACTGCTTCACCTTTCTATATGTATATGCATGTGGTACTAACTTATGTACAATGCAGGATGCTCGTGACAACATGATCGCCGACCTGCAGGCCCAGTTGGCGGACGCCAGGCGACAGTTGGTGGCCATCCGACAGGAGTTGGAGATCCTGGTGAGTCTATGCAATGCATTTTTTTGTGACCTAGATTTTTGATGCTTAGCCTTTGACTGACGTTTGCCCCGTGTTTCAGCGGGCCCACCAGACAGCGGCAGCCGGGACGGCTGGTGGAGCGGGTTCTAGTTCGCGGGGCCCTCCTCCGGAGGTTTCTGCCCTCCAGGAGCAGCTGGCGTATGCGGTGGCTCGGGCTGAGGAGGCCGAGCATGACCGCGAGGCTCGAGTGAGTGCTTGCTTGGCCCTGACCCTCTTCTAGCTGCTTTCCTTCTATCACTGTTCTCTTACGGTGCATGCGTGCTTTGACAGGTGGTCGAGATTCGGGAGGCCCTGGCGCGTGCTATTCGTGCCGAGCAGGAGTGCGACGCTCGGGTGGCGGAGCGTGATGCCCGGATTGTGGAGCTGGAGGAGGAGCATCGACGGGAGGCTGAGGAGCTCCTTCATGATGTGCTGGATCTGCAGATCGCCCTCGAGCTATCGAGGAGGGAGGCGGTGAGAGAGAGAGAGGAAAGGGAGAGAGAGAGAGGGAGGAGCGACAGCGGGATCAGACCGAGAGGAGGGCTCTGGAGGCTCAGCTGCTGGAGCTCCGATTGAGTCTCGGCACGGCGGAGGGGAGGCTTCGGGAGAGCGAGGAGCAGTACCAGAGGGCGAAGGAACGCGGGGCCCGACTTCGTCAGTCTGGTTCTTTTTCCATGAGCAGCTATCTGGTTTCTTCGGCTGAGGAGCATCGTCGTGCCTTCGAGACTGGAGTGCCACCGCAGGGCGAGGCAAGCACGGCTTCTCAGGGTTCGCAGAGGTCGCAAAGGCCCCCTAGGGATCCCCGTCAGAGGAGGGAGGAGAGAGATGACCAGGAGGGTGGCAGCAAGAGTTAGAGAGTTGCTTGTACACGTTACCCTTCTCACTGTATGATGTACTTTCGGCTATTATATGAAATGAAAATGGCTTTTTTTGTGTTGTGTGTACTTTTCTCTCTCCCACACTTTCTTCTTTGCACTGAGTTGTCCTTCGAGGCACGCTCCACGAGACCTTACCCTGAACAGCGGGAACTACGCTTTGCACGGGGGATTTTGTTGCCTTTCTCCCCCCTTTTGGGTGCGTCCAGGCGCGAGGACGCGTCTTAATCCTTGAATTCAAATTTAAAGCGACGGGTGGCCTTTCTTCTCCCATGCCTTACCCGCAAATGAGCCCGCCTTCTGCCGAAACTCGCTTGCCCCCTTTTTCATCTTCCTCCTCTTTTGATCGATGGAGTTCGGTGGGCCCGACCATGGTGAAGGTGGAGAGGGAGGCGGGACCCCTCGCCCAAGGAGGAACGCGCCAGAGCAAGGAACGGCGTCTATGGAGGAGGAAGGGCCGCTTCGGGCCCCCGAGGGACCCGAGGGGCCCGATGTCGCGGGAGGAGGTGAACACGGCTCGGTGAGTGCTTGGTTTTCTCCCTCTTTGATCCATTTTGAGTTTTGAAGCAAGTCGTGCGAGGGGGGAAAGGGTTCGGCTAGTGTTGCACTTAAATGATGGACGCGTCCTAGACAGGGGACGCGTTATTTGTTATGATGTGAGGTCCTCCTTCCTTGGTGCAGGACATGGCGAGGACCCTGGGCCTGGCCGATGAGTGGGCGAGTGCGGACGAGCCGAGCCGCGTCAGGAGGGAGAGTCGCGGCAAGGTGAGGCTCGAGGACTGGCACGTACGTCTCCCTGGACAGCAAGGGAGTGTATTGGTGCAGGACAGCGCCGACTTCCTGCGGCGGCAGAGAGAGAGTTATGCGGGGCTTCCCCAAGTTGGGGACACGCGTGGCATTGGCGGCTCGCGCGCCCAACTGTCAGAGGCTAGGCGGCAGCTGGCCGTCGCTCAACATGAGCTGTCGCTCCTGGTAAGTTACGTGCCGCACTTTTATCTTCAGATTTTGGAGTTTCACTGACGGCCGTTGTTTATTTTGTTCCAGCGTGCCCAGCAGACAGCGACGGTGGGAGTGACTGGCGGCGCATCTTCTAGTTCCTCGGCCCTTTTCTCGAGATTACCTCCCTCCGGGAGCAACTTGCCGGTGCGGTGGCCCGCGCGACCCGGGCGGAAGAGGAGCGTGATGCCTGGGTGGCGACTGTAGCGGAGCTGCGGCATCGCGGTGAGGAGAGGCCTTCTCCAGACATCCTGGAGTTAAGGGTTCTTCTGCAGATGATGAGGAGAGAGGCAGAGAGAGAGAAAGCCGAGAGAAGGTCCGAGCGACAGCGGGATCAGACCGAGAGGAGGGCCTTGGAGGCCCAAGTGAGGGAGCTCCAGCTGGGCCTTCAGGCCGTCGTGCAGAGGATAGGAGGGATGGAGACGCGCTACGAGAGAGCGCGAGAGTTCGGGGAGCGGCTCCGCCAATCCGGTCGCTTTGCCGTTAGTGGCTTCTTCGCCATGACAGGGGAGGAGCAGCGAGTCATTGCTGTGGAGCCGGCGCCACGAGGCGAGGCGGGTGCTACTGCACGGGGATCCAGGAGACTTTTGAGGGACCCGTACCTCAGGGGAGAGGAGGGGAGCGCCCAGAGAGATGAGTGATGGTGAGGATCGGCGAGCTGGTGGACTCGCCTCCTCCTGATGTTTATGATGTTTTTGACAACTTATGTAGAATTATGAAGGGAGTGATTTGATTTGCTGTCGCTTATTTATTCTCTTGTGCGTTCATTCTTCCCTACACTTCTTCTCCTTTGCACTGTTCCCATGTGATGGGTCTGCCGAGACTCCGCCCCAAGCGGAGAATCGCGTCTTGTGACCATTTTCCACGGGAATCTGCCGTCGAAGTCAAAAATGACGGCCCTAGTTCCTTTTCCCGGATGCTGTGTCAAATTTTGCGGACGTCCTCCAAATCATGATAGGGTATCCCTAGATAACATAGGGGGCTATTCGTCGTATTCTTTGTCCAGTCAATCACCCTGTGCGCGCGGTGAAGTGACACACGGGACCGCATGGCAGGTGCCTCATTACGAGGGCTATCATTAACAGGTGATGGAGGTAATCTTGGCCCGCACTCCTTCCATTTCTATAAATTCTTGTCCCTTTTATTTTCCCAGGTATATCGAGAGCTAACTCGAGGAGCACAAGTTCTCACGGGAGAGGAGGAGTTCAAGATTCCGAGAGTTGGATGGAGGGTGAATCTTCCCACTCCTCGAAGAGAAGCAGGTCCAGTGGTAGTAGTTCCAGGAGGCTTTCGGACCTCGAAGGGCACTTTAGCGAAAGGGCCCAATCACAACTCGTAAGCCAAGTTTTCTTGCCCTTTTCTCATTCTTTCTTCCTTTCTTCTGACCAAACCTCACCCCCATTACTTGTATGTGTAGGTTGTGATGAAATCACAAATCTCATGGGAGTTGGTAGTAGCAGCGTACAGGGGCCTCCCAGATTTTCAGAAGGCCAGGCTAGACGTGATGGGATTTGGCACCTTTCTTCGGATCGAGCCGATCCAGCTCGACCTGGTTCTGATCCAAGCCTTGTGTGAGAGATGGGACCCAGTGAGTCGGGCATTCCTGATGCCTTGGGGGCACATGGTGCCCAGCTTGGAGGATGTGGTCCGGATCACAAGCCTAAAGGTGGAGGGCGAGGCAGTGACCGGGGTCACTTATGCGGATTACCGAGAAGGTGCCCAGAAGCTACTGGGTTTGAACCTAGATGGTCGGAAAAATAGGTCGGTAGCTAGGGCGTCCCTCGTGGATGCATTAGGGCTCACCGACACTCATCGGCGGGACGACGAATCCTCAGAAGAGTTCATGGAAAGGATGGAAATAGGATGCCGGGCCGTGTACTGCGCAGATTTCGGCAACTGGGAAAGATGCAACATAGATTTGAGGAGATTTCTCCTCTTCCTTTTGGGGAGATTGGTACTGAGTTCGAAAGGGGACGGTATCCAACGTTACTTCCTGGAGCTGCTGTCAGACCTTGAAAGAGTAGGATACTATGCTTGGGGAGCTGCCATGCTGGCGCACTTGTTTGCAGGTCTGTTCCAAGAAGCGGACCGTGAGATGACTGTGAGTGGTTTCACACCATTCATCCAGGTATTTTTGATTTTGCTTGTTTTGTATTTTTTTTTTGTTTTTGCAAGGTACTGATGACCTGCGCCGAGCAGCTGTGAAGCTATTATTACCTCCCCATGGGGAGAGCTCGGCATTGGCGACCCGTGATGGTGCCGCTAGCCAGGCGGTGGGAACCCATCATGAGTGCGGCACCCCTAACCTACCAACTGATGGTGCTAAGGCGGGAGCTACAGGAGTTCCCTGCAGCGATGGTAAACTGGAGACCCTACTCAGACATGGCCGATGCCGACCAGCCGTGGGTTCTAGCAAGTCGTGTCCGGTTCGGACGGGAACTGTGGATGCACTGCCTGAATGAAATCGAGCCGCTTCGGCTACGATTGGTTATGAGAACTTTAGGACTGGCTCAGGAATGGGTGGATACGGCTGCGCCACCTCGTGTCGGGAGAAAGACGCGGGGACCGGCGACCTGCATTGACTGGCGCGTGCGATTCCCCGAACAGTACGAAGACTGACAACGGGGTGGCACGATTGTAGAATAGCAGGCGCGGGATAGCGAAGACTACTTGCGTCTATATAGAACAAAATACGCAGAGTGGCTCCAACCCCGGGGACTTGTGGAGGTAGGTTTCCCCTTTTTCTCTTTTCTTTTTTTTTTCCTTTCCCTTTTTGGTTTTCTGGTGGAAATGCTGACTGTATGGCTGCAGGATATCCGTGATACGATGATAGCGACTTTACGAACTCGCTTGGCAGAGATGGAGCAACGGTTGGGCGATGCCCGCGAAGCTACGAGGGCCTTGGTAGGTGTACAGTGTGTTCCTAATTAAAACCCCAGATTTCAGATGTTGGTTGCTAACTCATGTGGTTATAGCATGCCCAGATTGAAGGGGCTTCCCCAGCGATGGGAGTAGGTGGTGCCTCTTCCAGCCTGTGGATTCCCACCTCAGAACTTGACTTGCTTCATGAGCAACTTGCTCACGCCACGCAGCGTGCTGCGGAGGCAGAAGGGATGCTCTGTATACAGGTAAAGGTTTCAGTGTTGAGTTCTCTTTGTTTACGCCTTATCGCGTATCTGAGACGGTACACTTGGCAGGAAAAGGAGACGGAAGAAGCACTTGCCCAAGCTGCGCAGAAGGAGGCCAGGATAGCAGAACTGGAGGGGAAACTGCGGCGTCATGCTGATGACGACTCCTCTAGGGATGCCGTGGAACTGAGGATCACTCTCCAGTTGGAGAGGGAAGACCGCGAGAGAGAACGTGCAGAGAGAGAAAGAGACGCAGAGAGAGAAAGAGCCAACAGATTGACTAAAAGGGAGGAACGAAGGGCCATGGAGGCCCAACTATTCGAACTCCGAATCAGCCTTGGTCTTGCTGAACAGTGACTGAGAGATGGTGAGGAGCGCTACCGAAGAGCACGAGAGCGTGGCTTTCGTGTTGGTAGCTTCTTTGATGCTTCCGTGGATCAACGCCGGGGTGTTGGAATAGGAAGGGGAGTACAGAGCGGTAGGAGTACCGCTTTTCGTAGTTGGGTAGCACCTTCTAGAGCGTTTTGCCCGGAGAGTAGCGAGACGAGTAATGCAGAGAGAGAGGGCGGAACTTGATGTAATTTTTTTGGTTTTTGGAATAAAATACAAGGTTCGGTTTGTTTATTTTTCACCTTTGCTTTAGTTGCCTGAATCCCTGCACATATCACTGAAACCAACAAATCAGAATTTCTGTTCTGACTTGGCCCCTTGCTCAATAAGCAAATGGTCACTGTGACTGTCCTTGATAACTGGTCAAGGGGCCAAGCCTTTATTAATAAAGGCAAGATAAAGATATGATGATGATAAATGCGACAGGCAAGCACACGAATGCAAGCGATATTAAAAGTGAGATGCTGCACGCAAATGCAATCATATAAAATTGATTTGTTTTCTTTTTTATATTTGGCATTTTTTTGTTTTATCATAAAAAGATTTTTTTTGTTTGCAAATATGTACATTTTCTCTTTTCCATTTTTTTGTTGCTTTTATCATTTCGATTTCTTTGTTGCTAACGCCTGGCAAGCACCCAAATGGCACCTAACCTACGTGAGAACATGGGTTTCTTACTAACCTCCCAGGTATCCTAAGTGCACATCTAGTTTGATTTGGGCCTCTAGACCCCTCGAATGATGATCCCGCCGGCTAAGACTTACCCTGATGACAATACCGTCATGCCATGCTTAGGCTCCCAGTCGCTTCCGACCACAGGGATTCACCCAAAAGGTGTTTGAGGTAAATGATTTGCCCGACCCGGGTCTGTTTCCTCACAACTCTAGATGGTATATGATGGAACACCCTGGAACCCTAACGACCAACCGCGCGACGCTGACCCGGAATCAGATGCCGTCGCACCCATAGGTGACGCGCTTGCATTGGCCTAAGCCCGAGGTTAAACAAGAAGACGTCAAGGTGGTAAACAGGGGTCTTGACCAGTCAGAAACACGGAGACTCCTTCGCGGCGATAGCTTTTGCTTTTCAAAGTAGGCAACCAAATGTGTATATTAAAATAAGGCCGCAGACCCTGGGCAGTTTTCACCCTTCAGAAACTCCATCGAACCTTCATCTTTAGAGGAAGAAGGAAGAGTGTAGGGGATAAACCTCATGAGTGGACCGGCAAAGCCGTTAACCCGGCGAGTGAATAAGGGCCCATTAACTCTTTCCTTTCGGACAACTTCGGACCAAATCTCGAGCATTTACATTCCACGGTCCCTTTTGTGGATTCAGACTTTTGCTTTGAGGGGTTCCGTTTATCGCAACAGGCACGGTCACGACCAGGCTTTTCTCTTGATTTTGATTTTGTATTTCTTTTTGTGAGGGAGATATAGTCGTTTGACGTTTGTGGGCTCCCTTTTTGTATGCCTGCGGGGACACTGCCCTCTTCTCGTGCTCTGATCAATGCTCGAGGAAATGGATCCTACTCTTGCCTTTGGGGTTTGAGTTTAGGTTTCTCATGCTCAGCGTTTTAAGGGCGCCGACTGTCTCATTTGGTCGAAGAGAAAAGAATAAAGATTACAGCTTCCGGAGATCTTCTGGGTGGGGCCCCACCGTAGGTGATGCTACCGACTTTTTTTTGAATAAAATACATAAGCGAGCACATGTTAGCTTCCTTCGAGTGAGCATAGGCCGACGTGGCCGGACAGGGATCTCCACGGTTCTGGCAAACCAAGACCCGGTGCCTACCAAGCCTTAATGGGCCCTATCCTAACATGAAGGTTAGATGCAGGGACTTAACTACATGGTGACTGCCAGGCATCGGCATTTTGAATTTTTCATATTTTTAGTGGTTTTCAATATTTCTTTATTTTGTGCTAAGGGTAGTATTTCTTAAGATAAAGCCCATTCCAAGGGTGGGATAACTCGGTCCCTTCGGCATTGACTAGCTTGTAGGCGTTGCCAGGGTACACGGCTTGAATTACAAATGGTCCTTCCCAATTGGGTTGGAGCTTAGAACGCGGCCCTCCAGGTTTGACAAAAATTCTTTTTACGACCATCTCACCGACTTTGAATTTTCTCTCAACGACTTTCTTTTGGTAAAAGCGAGCGAGTCTATTTTGATACACACGTGCATGTTCGGCAGCGGCCAGCCGCTTCTCATCCAAGAGTTCCAACTGGGCGAGGAGTGAATTACGACGATCGTCGAGGGGAAATTCCTCGTCCAATTGTACTCTGAGAGAAGGGATCAGAGTCTCGTACGGGACTACCGCTTCCATACCATAAGTAAGGGCAAACGGAGTCTGCCCGGTGGGGGTACGGATTGAAGTGCGATAGGCCCAGAGAGCTTCGATAAGCTTTTCTGGCCAGTCTGAAAACTTACTCGACTCGCAGATTTTTTTGATGATTTTGAGCAATGTTTTATTGGTGGCCTCCGCTTGGCCGTTACCTTGTGGGTAATAAGGCGATGAATGATGCAATGCAATTGCGTACCTTTTACAGAGGTCCTGTAGGTCATGGGAAATGAACTGTGGCCCGTTGTCGGTGACGATCGTGCTTGGGACGCCGAATCTGGCGAGGATGTTCTTCATGATGAACTTGCAGACTGTTGACGCCTTGATTTCTGCGTAAGCTTCAGCTTCGGCCCATTTGGTGAAGTATTCCGTCGCAGTGAGGATGAAAGATTTCTGCTTGGTGAGGGAATTGGGATCACCTAGGGGACCAATGATGTCAAATGCCCACATGGAGAAAGGCCAAGGGGAGGATATTGGATGAAGTGAGGAAGATGGTGAATGGATTTTATCGGCGTGAAGTTGACACTTGACACACCTACGGACATAGATGGCGCAATCCTCTTCCATAGTGGGCCAATAAAAGCCTTGCCGAATGATCTTCTTGGCGAGCATCTGACTGTTCACGTGGCCACCGCACACACCCGAGTGCGTCTCCTCTACACATTTCTAAACCTCATCGTCACCAAGACATCTTAACAGAATACCAGTAAGGCTCCTCCTATAGAGTAGACCTCCAACCAATGCGTATTTCTGAGCCACCCTTCTTATGGCTTTCTTGTCCTCTGTGGTGGCCCCTTCGGGATAAGACTGATTTTGGCAGTATTTGACGATTTCATAGAACCATGGTTTCTCTTCATCAGCCAGTTCTTCTTCAACCTCTGCCAACATGATCTCCCTCTTCTCAAGGATATCTTCCTGCAGGATCTTCCTTGCTATCCTGTCTTTGATGTTTACGTAGGAAGCATCATCGATTGCAGGGGCGTGAAGTTTGTAGATGGAAATGGACTTAAACCATCTTCCTAGAGGGAACCTTATGGATGATGCCAATGAGGCGAGGGCATCGGCGAGAATATTCTGATGACGAGGGACATGAACAAAGATCAGTTTGGTGAACAGTTTGGCAAAGGTAGCAGTGAGTTCTTGGTATGGCTTGAGTTTGGGATCGCGAGTGCGATATTTAGTGAGCACCTGGCGAAGGATGAGTTGACTATCACCTACGACTCGCAACTCAGTGATACGAAAAGAATGAGCGAGTTCTAGGCCAGCTAGAAGAGCTTCATATTCGGCTATATTGTTGGTGACTGAAAGTTTGAGCTGATATGCCAATGGGAATGTGAGACCTTCAGGTGACAGGAGGGCGACGCCGATTCCTCTCCCTTGAGAATTCAGAGCTCCATCAAAATATAGTGTCCACATTGGCTCATCTGATTGGTTGACGAACATTAGTTCCTCATCTGGAAACTCTGATTGGAGGGGATCGAACTTGGGAAGAGGATGGTGAGCGAGATGCTCGGCTATGGCATAGCCTTTAATCGCCTTTTGCTGGATGTAGGTGATGTCGAACTGCGAGAGAAAACTTTGCCAGCGTGCTAGCCTATCCGCAAGGACGGCTTTCTCCAGAAGGAATTTGATAGGATTCATTCGAGCAATCAAGTGGACCTCATGAGCTAAGAAGTAGTGTTTCAATTTCTGCACTACCCAAACGCGGGCAGCACAGGTTTTCTCCATGACGGTGTACTTCTGCTCACAGGGATTTAGAAGTTTAGACAAGTAATAGGTTGCCCGTTCCTTGCCTTCTTCATCAGCTTGTGCAAGGACGGCTCCCACGGAGTCATCCAAGACTGAGACGTAAAGGATCAGAGGTTTTTCTAGTTTGGGTGGAATGAGAACGGGTGGACTAGCCAGATATTCTTTCAACCCTTCAAAAGCTTTCTGACATTTAGAATTCCAGTGGAATTCTACTCTTGGCTTGGTCAACTCGTAGAGAGGTCTACACCTTTGTGAATGTTGGGACACAAACCGATGAATAAACTGTAACCTCTCGATTAAACCTCGGACTTCCCTTAAATTCTTGGGAGGCGGCATATTCCTGATGGCCTTAGCTTTGTCGGGATCTATCTCGATCCCTCTTTTGCTCACAATGAACCCCAGTAATTTACCTGACGAAACACCAAACACACACTTCTTCGGGTTCATTTTCAATTGGAACTCCCTTGACCTTTGCAAAACCTTAGCCAAAACTTCTGGATGTTCCATCCTGGTCCTTGATTTCACCAATAAGTCATCCACGTACACTTCCAGATATATGTGCATCATGTCATGAAATATGGCCATCATCGCTCTTTGGTAAGTAGCTCCAGCATTCTTTAATCTGAACGGCATGACCACGTAACAATATGTTCCCCAAGGGGTAGTGAATGACGTCTTTTCTTGATCTTCTTCTGCCAAACGAATTTGATTGTATCCTGAAAATCCATCCATGAATGAGAGGGTTTCATATCCTGCCGTGTTATCGATCAACACATCAATGTGAGGTAAGGGAAAATCGTCCTTTGGACACGCGCGGTTAAGGACCGGGATAATGTTCGCCACCCATTGAGGATAACGGATGACTCTAATGAACCTGGATTTGTGGAGCTTATCGACCTCTTCTTTCATTTTCAAAGCCATTTGAGGGTGGAAACGCCTTAACCTTTGTTTTACCGAGACGGACCCTGGTTTTAGGGTTAAACGGTGTTCGACCAAGGTTGAATCTAGACCCGGCATATCCTTGTAGCTCCATGCAAACGTGTCCTTATATTCCTTGAGAACCTCAATTAATGCCTCTTCTTCAGAGGGTGGTAGGTTGTCACTTATGAGGATGATCCTAGGGTCTTCCTCAGTTCCCAAGTTGACTTCTTTGGTGGATTCTTCTACGGCGGTTGACGGCTCGTCGAATCTCCTCATTCCACTAGCGTATGCGCCCGCCGCATCCTCATATTCTTCACCCTCATCTTCAGTGGGGCATTCCTCATCCGTGATCTCGTAGGCTCCATACCCTTCATCAAATGCACAGTCGCCCTCACATTCTATTTCCGGTAGCTGGATGGGATTTTCTAACAACTGGGGGATGGCAAGAAGGGCCTGACACCTGGCGGCCAAATCCAGAAGGAATCGACGAGGGATCTGCCTACCCTTGGATTTCTTCCTAGGTACTACCCTTGGCCTATCGTTCCTAGATTGACTGACAATATTTACAGAAGAAGAGGAGGACGAAGAGGATGGTGTAGAATGTACAGGAGAAGACCCCTCGAATGAGGGGTAGAAAAGGTCGCTCATCGGACCTTGGACGGGTGGTCCGCAGGGCGGGACGCACCCGTGGGAGATGTAGGAGGTTTCCTCAACGAAGATGTGTTGTTGGGGAGTTTGAAAATTGACGTTTTTTTTCGTTTTCATTTTTAATGACAAAGCAGTGAAAAGAGATTGGAGGAGAGAGGAAAGTGGTTATGGCTAGAGGATTGTGAGGCTCATAGAGCAGATCATGGTTGAAGACCTGGCGCGGGTTGAAAAGCCCGCGTAGGTATGTAAGCAAAGAAGGGGACTTGGGAAGATCATCAGACAACTATCTGGCCCAGGAAGAAGATATCAGCAAAGGCTGAGACGAGTGGATGGAGAAGATGGCGGCTAATGAGCCGTTGACGGCAATGTTGAGGACGGATGAAGATCCGTCGATGACAGGGTCCTTCTGGCGAGGACGAGGATAGTTTGGAACCTTGGCAAGAGTGGTAATATTCTCTGGTATTTCGGAGATCAATGGCGGTCCTTCAAGCTGTGGAGACGAGAACATCCTTTCCAGTGCAACGGAAATGTCCCGTATGTCGAACCATTTGTTCCACTCGCATTCCCGATCTTTGATCTTGCCTCTTTTGGTGATCCTCGGATATTTTTCAGCCAAATATATAGCATGTGATTCCCCATATGCTTCTCGTGGGTGATCTCCCATCTGAACAACGGGCCCTCTGTTGAAGTGGTTTGATAGAGTCCATGTGAGGGGCTTCCAATCCGCCTTGAACGGTCCTTTGAAGCCTAGGCCAAACCTGCGGTTCGGCCTAATTTTCTTTGGCGGTTTGAGCATACCCTGTGACTGTGCGCCCAGACCTTTTCCTTGTTGATAGCTGATGTTCCTCATAATCTCCCAACCTTTGGAATGAAAAGGGAGACATGATGTTGTGGTTGCCCTGACCGGCTCCTTTGGTGCTAGTGGAACGTGAGATGGATCACGCACGTCCAGCAGTGACAATATGGGCCGATGAGACGGCCAAACAGAGGGCAGAGAGGTGTTGATAGCATCCACTGTGTGAAGGACAGGTGTACTGACCACTTTAATAATTCTCCCATTGTAAGGAAACTTCAGGCACTGATGGTTGGTGGAAGGCACAGCGTCCATTGCTTCGATGTAGGGGCGACCCAGTATAGCCTTGAATGTGGGGTCTATGTCGAGGACATGGAATTCCGTGGGAATTGACATGGGGCCTAGTTCTGCCTTCAGAATAATCATCCCCTGCGGTGGCCTTTTGCTATTGTCATAAGCCGTGACCGTGATCGAGGAAGGTCTTATTTGTTCCTCGTTGACCCCACACAACTGAAGGGTGTCCATGGAGATCACATTTATGGACGCACCCGTGTCCACAAGACACGGGTTTATGGATACCCCATTAATTTTTATTAAAATGCACAATGCATATTTTCGAGCTTCCTTGGGAGCGAGCTCGTAGTTGTGGAACATGATGGCTGGTTGTGTGTTCGTTGGGGTCAGGATGGTCGAAATCTTCTCCACGGGGAGGTCTTCATTAACCATGACTTTTTGAAGATATTCCATCAAGGCCGCCTGGTGGGATGTGGATCTTTGAAGTAGCTCCAGGATGGAGATCCGGGCAGGTGTCTTGTCCAAGTGTTTCAATAGATCATACTGTGTTCCAGGGATAGCTCTTTCTGGTTGTTCTGCATCATCCTTCTCTGGCTGAGATTGCTCAGGATTCTGACTGTTGTGAGGGAAAATCCTATGGAAAATCCTTCCACTCCGGAGCACCATTGCCTGCGGCTTTTGTACCTCTGTGGGGGTAGTAGTGGATTTTAACAGGGATTTGAGGGGTAGTGGTGGAGGAATGGTTGATGAAACAGGGGTGATGACGGGAGCATGGATTCTGATGAGGGGTTTGTTAGGTGGAGGCATGGTGGAGGTAGAGGGGATATTGCGTGGATTATGAAGGATAAGGGGTCTGTAAGGTGGAGGTGGAGACGAAGTAGAAGTGGGTAGGGCTTGAAGCGGGCAATGATTTTGAGGTGGGTGATGGGTAATGAGTGGCTTTGAAGGCATTAGTGGTGATACGGTGGAGAAAGACGGGGTTATGTATGGTTGACGGATGATAAGGGGTTTAGAAGGCGTAGGGGTAAATGTGGTAGAGGTGGATGGTAAAGTGGGGGAGTGAGAGAAGATGAGAGGGTGTGAAGGCGTAGTGGAGAGTGTCGGTTGAGAGGAAGTCGGGGTGCGGATGAGAGGGCGTAATGGTAGTGGAAATGGTGATGGTGATACTGACGCGGGTTGATGAGAGAGAGGTGCTACCCGGGCAAGGTGAGGGGGTTACATGACGATAGGGTTGGGGGTAGAAAGAATGGAGGTACTTTCCTGGTGCCACACCTGCTCTCTCCCGACTTCCGGGATGGAGGAGATGGGGTTAACCTGATGATTGGGCTGTTGGTGCTCCGGTAATGGATTCTGGATTATGCCCATGTCGGGCTGTTGTTGTGGGGCCTGCTGAGGCTGGTGTTGTTGTTGTGGTTGCTGTTGCTGTTGCTGTTGTAACTGCTGCTGTGGCCTATGAGGAGGTCTCCTAGCCTTGAGAGCGGCGACGTATCGTCTCATCTCATCCCAATCTATTTGATGTTCATCATTCATATCGTGGATGTAATCTTTGAAATGGAAGCAGTAATCTACTGTGTGTCCTGGCTGCCTGTGGTAGACGTAGTATTTGGAGGTATCAACATTCGGGGGCCACACGTGCCTTTCTCTGGGTAGGGCGAGTTGGTTTGATGCCATGAGAGCATTAAAAATGTCTGCTAAGGTTTCTGGCAATGGTGGATAGTAGGCTCTCTTGGGACCGAGCGTCCTCCTTTGTTGCTGTTGGGGACCATAGTTCCCCGGGGGTGGAACTTGGTTGTACTGAAGCGGTGGTTGTTGTTGCTGAGGTTGTGGTTGTTGTTGCTGGGGTTGACGTAATGGAGGCATATTATCCTGGGGTGGATTATTTTGGGGTGGAGGACGAAGAGGGAAAGGACCTGGTTGGAGGGGAAGTCGAGACATTTGTGGAGGCCTTGGGTTGACTGCATAGTTGGCATTATTGACCGCACCGACTTGCTCATTTGTCACGACCCCTTCTGTGGCTCCGCCCGGGACACCAGCGCCGGTCTTTCTGACCACTTTGGGCTTTGGCGACTCAAACATGTTCATAATGGGGGAGTCTTTTAACCGGGTTTGGATGTACCGGGCCCTTTCATAGAGTTCCTCCATTGTAGTAAGTTTATTCATGGCCAGGACATGTCTGAACTGTGGGGTTGCATTAGACACAATCATCTTCACTTGTTCGGGCTCGGAGAGGGTATCCCTTATTCTTTCCGCCAGAGACCTCCATCTATCAGCATATCAGACAAAATCTTCGTCGGGCTTCATTTTTTCGGCCACTTGGTCGGTAATGGAGAGTGAGGGACCGACCCTATCCCTATATTTATGCAAGAACCTTATCTGGACTATTTCAAAATTCTCGGCCTCGCGGGGTTCCAGAGAATAGAACCACTCAAGCGCGGGACCATCCAATGATCTCCGAAAGAGGTATGCCAGGGACCTCTGATCGTTTTGCCAATAGGAGGACTCATACATGAAGTCCTTGAGGTGAATGAAGGGGTTGCCGGTACCATTGTATCTGCGATACGTGGGCATTTCGGAGGGAGGAAGATGAATGACGGGAAGGATTGGCAAAGCAACCTCCGGGGTTGCTTTCACGTCCACCATTCTTCTCAAATTTTGAAACTGCTCGTCCATGCGATTGAACCTATTGAGGAGCGATTGGGCGAGCTCCTCTGGAGGTGAAGGTGGCACTTGCCACTGGGGGAGAAACTGTCTCCCGGAGACTTGAGGGGGGAACCCGGAATGAGAGGGAGCTGTCGGACCGCCGACAGTTGGCCCTGGCTGAAGCGGTGTGTGGGGAACAACGAGAGTTTGAGATTGTGACAGGAACTGGAATGAGGGTGGTTGTTGGCTCACTTGTCCTTGAAGCGAGGGAGACTGGATGGCTTGCGCCAATGAAGGAGATGGAATGGCCTACACAGACTCTTGGAGAGGTGCGATGGCCGGAGTTGATTCCTGGGGCGTGGGGGAAATAGATTTCCCCTTTAGAATGGCCTGGAAGGCCCGGAGCTGTTCAGAGGTAAGCTCCGTGTTGGCGAGGACGCCCAGTAAGGAAGAGATATCCTGTGGTGAGGACGTGTCCCCGGCAATAACCTGCACCTCATGCGAGAGCTCATGAGAAGGACCCGAGTCAATAGCATAGACTCGCGGGTCGGCTGACAAACCACGACTAGGGTGGTTCTCCTCAAAAGACTCGTGAGCCATGCTCACCGTTTTCCCAGAACGCAAAAACATACACTAGCAATCAGGTAGCAGAGATTATCAAACAAGTGGATGCCTTTACGCCCTTTTTTTGTGTTTTGATTTTGATGATTTTTTTGTGTTTTTAGCGAGATCCGAAGTTCACACAAAATGGGGACCCTAGTTTATTTTTGTTTCACTGCCGTGTCAGCTAGGGTCTCTCGTCTCACCACGAATGAAATGACTAACTCCGGGGAACTTCAATGGTACAACCAGCCCAGTGAACGAAGAGGAGATTCTTCGATGTCGGGGACTTACGGAGGTCCCAGTGTAGGAGATTCTAGTCCGTTGAGAGGAATTCCCAAACGGAGAGTCCTTCCTTCACCGGGAAAGAGTGATCCTAAAAAAAAAAAAATGAAAAAAGGATAGAAAAGAGGGGTGGATGCATGCAATGAAATGCTGACAGAGATATGGAGTGGGAAAATAACAGAAATAACATACATATAATAAACAAACAATTAATCACAACTGACAGTGCTGCCGTGAGCACAACGGGGGCGCGCGCGGGCGCCAAGGTGGAGAGGCACGGATGGTGCCGAACTTGCAAGGGTAGCCGAAAGGAAGCAGTAGTGGTCCCACTGTGATCGCCAATATGTGAGTGACGTCACGCGGTTCGGGGATGAGGAGAAGACGCGGAGCGCGCGGGCTCCTCTTTTTTGTTTGCTGCAACACAGAAATAAGAGAAAAGGGGCCACCACGGGAGATTGCTCCGACGGGGCGAGCGGGACAAATGTAATATAGCAAGATATGGGGGTTAAACGGCCATAGCGGGAAGTGACTCGCAGCGACCTCGGGGGGACGGGAATGGTGTAGAAATTAAATAACAAGAATTGAAACGGCCATTAGGGAAGTGACTCGCCGCGGCCTCGAGAATATGAGCAGAATATAACAGAATATAAAGAGAATATAAAGAGCGAGAATTTAAACGGCCATTGGGGAAGTGACTCGCCGCGGCCTCGAGAATATGAGCAGAATATAACAGAATATAAAGAGAATATAAGAACAGAAATTTAAACGGCCATTGGGGAAGTGACTCGCCGCGGCCTCGAGAACATGAATAGATAAGAATATAACATATAAGAACGTGAATTTAAACGGCCATTGGGGAAGTGACTCGCCGCGGCCTCGAGAATATGAGCAGTATATAACAGAATATGAAGAGAATATAATAACGGAAATTTAAACGGCCATTGGGGAAGTGACTCGCCGCGGCCACGAAAACAAGATGTGATCGCCAGGGGCCAAAAGACCCCAAAATAAAGAAAGTGATCGCGCCTACCTCAAGAGCGGGAGATGGCGGGTTGCTTCTTCCTCTCCTTCTGGTCGGCCGACGGAGAGGGCTTTCCTCGGTTACCCTTGCAAAACAACGACAAACAAATAACAAGTGGATTAGAAAGATGAAGGTGTAGTATTCAAATCCTTGCGATGAAAATAACGAAATGATGGGAAGACACACACCTGGTTGGTGTTATCTTTTAAACCCCTCTCGGACTCGAGTAGGAGGAAAATGAGATGATGGATGCAAGAAGTATATAAGAAGAGGCGCCCTTATAAAGGGGGATAGAGGATGCGAGATGATGAATGCAAAAGACTACGAAGAAAAGGAAAGGATTGGCTTATTGGATGTGCCGATGGTGAAATCCGGCGGAGCTCCGGCAGCGTGGGGACGACGTGGAAGCGCGGTGGATGAAGACGACCTTCCTCTCGCGAGCGTGAGCACCCGAGAAGCCGGCAGAATCTCCACCTACAAAAGAACCCACGGGTTAGAAATAGCTCCGGTAGCCTCTGGGCTCCGGCAGCCTATCGGATCTTTTCGAAGCTCTCTCAGAACTGAGGGGGTGGGCCTCTATTTATAGGGCTCCGGAGGGTGGAGGCGTCCAGGACCCTGGACACTTCCATCAGGGCCGAACTAATATTTTATTCTATTTTTATTTATTTTTTTGAAATATTTTTGTGGAGGCGTCCAGTGTCCCGGACGCCTCGAACAGGTCCACCGAATACCACCGACGGCCGCACGCGGTTCGGCACAACGCGTGGTTTTGTGAGCGGCGCCTCGTGATTCAGAAATGGACGCGTCCAGATGACTGGACGTCTCCATAATTTAGATTTTTTCACACACGACAAACCGTCGTTCGGTGGCCGGCGCCCGTGACGGAGTTGATGGAGGCGTCCAGGGGCCTGGATGCCTCCATAAATATATCATTTTTATTTTTTTTGTTTTGTCCTTTATGCCAAGGCTGGCATTTTAATTTTTAATATTTATTTTTATGGAGGCGTCCAGGGGCCTGGACGCCTCCATTAATATATATTTTTTTATTTGGTTTTATCTTTTATGCCAACTGGCATTTTATATTTTTTATATTTATTTTTATGGAGGCGTCCAGGGGCCTGGACGCCTCCATTAATTTATTATTTTTTATTTAGTTTTGGGCCTTGAAAAAATAAAAATAAATTAAATTAAAAGAATGGGGGCGTCCAGGGGCCTGGACGCCCCCATTAAGACCCACCCGGGTCCTCAGCTCAGGCGCAGGCGGCCGCCAGGCAGACCCCCTTCTTGATTCCGGAACCTCCTGATGCGTCCGACTGGTGTTGATGCCGTCCGAATGCCGTGACGAGACGATTCCGGATGCCAAAAAAGGTAGAAGAAGACCCAAGAAAAGGAAGTACTCGAGCGATTCAAAATGCATAAGCCGTTGCGGGGCGTTGTATAGTAATATGAGACTTTCTCAGGAGACGTCAAGAATGGCGTGTCTACACCGGCCCCAGTCGAGTCCGACACTAATGTTCTACTACTCCAGAAGTTGGCAAGCATGGAAGAGCAACTTAAGAAGGTCACTGCGGCTAAGAACGCCCGGAGGTCTCTCTCCCCACACTGCCAGTTTTCCATTTGCCACCTTCTGAGATGCCAAATTTTCGGCGATACAATGGAACTGGTAATCCTTTCATTCATCTGAAGGATTTCAGGTATGAGACTTCCTTTTGGCAAGACAATAAGGCCTCTCTGGCCTATTTATTCAGGAGATCTCTAGAGGGGCCAGCCCTTGAATGGTTCTATTCGTTGGATCCTGCTGATGCCAGTGATTTTGATGTCGTTCAGAAAAAGTTCTTACAGAAGTATAGGGACCGGGTCGGACCCTCCCTTTCAGTTACAGATTTAGTTGCAGAGAAAATGAAGCCCGAGGAGGACTTCATCATATTTGCTGATAGGTGGCGGTCCATGGCCGAGAAGTTAAAAGATACTTTGTCTGAACCGGAACAAGTCAAGATGATTATCTCCAATGCAACTCCTCAGTTCCGGCACATACTGGCCATGAACAGATTAACCACCATGGAGGAGCTCTATGAAAGGGCTCGTTATATTTAGACGCAGATGAAGGATTCACCCATCATGGGCATGTTTGAGCCGAAACCTCGGCTATTTAATAAAAATACAAATGTCAACAACAGCGGGCCCACGACTGAGGGCACCATTACAAATGAGCAGGTTGGCGTAGTTGGCCACCCCCACCACCAACCTAACCCACGACCTCACCCCCCTCCACAACAAAACCCCCACTTTAACTCCGCTCCACAACACCACTTTGCACCTCAACACACTTTTGCTCCACCACCAAACCAAGCGCACCGCGCTGACCCTCCAGCTCCACCACAGTACCACCAAGTACCTCCACCTGCCAACTACGGCCAACAACAGCAACAACGGAGACCACTTGGCCCCAAAAGGGCCCACTATCCTCCATTGCCAGAAAGTCTCCCGGATATTTTCAATGCCTTAATGGCCGCCAACTTGCTCATGTTACCAAAGGAAAGAGCAGCGTGGCCCGCTAATGTTGACACATCCCGTTATTGTGTATTCCACCTCTCCCCTAGTCACAACATTGATCGTTGCTTCCATTTCAAAGACTATATTTATGATTTGAATGACCAGGGCGGCATCAATTGGGATGAGATGAGGCAGTTTATCGCCACTATGAAAGAAAGAAGGACTCCTCGGCAGCAGCAGGCTCAGCAACCTCAGCAACCAGCTCCACAACAGGTCCAACAGCAACAAGCTCCAGCGTCACAGCAGGATATGGGGATCGTCCACAATCCATTGCCGGAGCACCCGCCAAATCAACATGTGAACCCTGTCACATCTCTCCTTGAGGTGGAGAGAGGGCAGGGGTGGCACGAAGAAAACGCCTCTATCGGGGCATTTCAACACAATCCAAACCAACCTCCGCGCCTCTTGCGCACCCTCCCTTCTTCTACTATTCCCCAATTAAGCCGATCCCTCCTGCGCCCCCACCTGCTCCCGCTAATCCTCCATCCTTGCCAACCCGAGCTCTCCTTACCCGCTTACCGCCTCCGCAGCTTACCGCACAGCAAACTTCTCAATCCACCACCAACCTTTCACCTTCACCGTCTAGACCACTCCTTATCCGCCCGTTGCCAACACCCGCCACTACTACTCCTCCACCGGCAAGGATTCCTCCACCATCAGTTCCCCCATCTTTTATACCAAGATCCCTCCTTGTTCAACCAACCACCTCTCCCCACACTCGGGCACCTACCACTACTCCCATGCCTCCTATGGGGGCATCTTTGTCAAATCATTCTTCTACGCCTCCCACGGGGGCTTCTTCAGGTACTATTCCTACGCCTCCCGCGGGGGCACCTTTTTTATTGAACCCTTCTCCGATATCACCTACGGGGACTTCCCCTTCAAACACCCCTCCATCACTGCTCAACGCCAATACACCCTCATCTTCTTCTAATCCTCCATCCACACTTGCCCCGACAGAGGCACGTCAAGGCGTGGCGCCGCTCCGTAGTGGACGGATGTTCCACCGTATTTTTCCACAGAGAGAGCAAGAGCCTGTGCAGGGGCCCATTAAGCAGGAACAAGAACAAGAGTCAGTGCCGGGAACTCAATATGACTTGCTAAAGCATTTGGACCGGACTCCAGCAAGGATCTCAATCTTAGAACTGATCAAAAGGTCCACCACTCATCAGCTGGCTTTGAAGGAATATTTACAAAAGGTTATGGTCAATGAGGACATTCCGGTCGAGCAAATAGTCACAGTTTTAACGCCAGCTAGCAGTCAACCGGTGATTACTTTTCACGAACATGAATTGGCACCCCTACCAGCAAGGAAGTACGCTTTATGCATTACAGTTGACATCAATAAGGTGGCTGTTAAACAATGTTTGGTGGATACTGGGGCATCCATCAATGTCTTGCCTCCTAGCACCTTGAAGTTGTGTGGCATTCCAGAAAGCCAAATTCGGCCGTCCACCATAACAGTCACTGCATATGATAATACGAAGAAGCCTCCTCTAGGCATGATTACCTTAAAAGTCAGTTTGGGTCCAGCCACAATCACAGTAGATTTTCATATCTTGGACATGGATCCGACATTTAATGACATTCTGGGCCGCCCCTACATTCAGCAGCTCGATGCGGTGCCTTCCACAAATCATCAATGCCTTAAATTTCCACACAAGGGCCGCATTATTAAGGTCACCAGTTTGCCGATTTTGCCAGAGGAGGATATTCACGTGGCTTCATCAGTTCCTTCCATTTGGCCTGCCAACAAGCCATTGTTATCTGTGTTGGACATCCCTTGTCCACAGCCAATGCCATCCGAGACTGTCACAACAGTTGCTATGACACCCCTGCCTTCTAAGGGGAAGAAGAAGAAAACTATGATGAACACCCCTAGCTGGAACATTTTAATGAAAATGGGGTATCAAAACGGCAAAGGCCTAGGTGTCAAGCTCCAAGGCAGGACTAGGCCTGTTAAGCCTCAGAAATTGATTGCACGAGGTGGCTTAGGCTATAAAGGGCCGGGCAAAAATGAAGATGAACCATGGGCAGTTATGACATCCACTCTGAAGACAGATCGTCAGCCGCTTACTTGGACATTGAAGACACATTTTGTCACAGGTGGCGTTCAGAATCAGGAGCAGACTACAATAATCACTTCCATGCTAGACTGTCAAGATATTCATGCTAGACAGTTTGCTCGTCATATTGCTCCACTGGCCACATATAAAGCCCTGGAGTCCTTAAGGCCTGACAAGAGAAGGAAAATGGATGACCCAGAATGTGACTGGTACAGGTGGTTCGACATGCATGATATTACTATTGCTTTGAGCCGTCTCTTTATGCCGACTGATCCGGAATGGCCACCACTGATCCATGAATTGAATGAAATGCCAGCCGTGATTTCAGATAAGAGGCAGTTGCTGAGTGACTACACTGACACTGGAGAGCCGGATATTCCATATGAAGAAGGATTTACAACCGACAGGCTGTGGGCTGGCCTCTTTTCTCTCACCTCTATACGTCCGTCTCTTCTTGCCTCTTTTTATTCTCGCTTGTTTGGTCGCGTGCCGAGACCGCCACTGATTATGATCAATTTCTCTCCAAGTTCAATCCAAGTTTCTCTCCCGATTCCTCCTTTGCTCCTCGAACAATTCTCCAAACTCTCCATCACACCCCCACGTGAGTCATCTCCGATTCAATCTTTCTCCAATCTTTCAATCTCCACTCCTCCTGCTGTTCTTCCTTCACATTGTTTTGTTCTAGAAAAGGAAAATAAAAATAAAGATAAAGATAAAAACGAGAAAAAAATGCCAAAATTCCAACTTTCCAATCCGCCATCACTTTTGAGGAGACCTCCTATCTCCTTTCCGAGTGTGTCCCGACCCAGGGGCCACTCTTCCATGATTCATTGATAAATATTTTCTCCCCCTCTGGTGAGGGGTCCCTATCTGCACCTCCTTCTGTATTCACTTTTTCACCTCCCTCCTCTTCTTATGATCAAGCTAGTTGCTCTTCCTCCTCTTCTAATAAAATTCATGGGGTAGATTTACATAAGAAATCCAAGGGTAAGCAGATTCCCCGTAGATTTTTGTTGGAGTTAGCCAGAAGGTGCCAGGCGTGTTTAGCTCTTCCCGAATTTGTGGAGAATCCAATCGTCCTGCCAGAGATAGAATATGAGGATACTAGTGATTCTTATGAGGTTTTGGGTGTTTATGAAATTATGAATGATGAAGACCCTATTGAAGATGGGGATGAAAGTTATGAAGAATATGAGGACGAGGCTGATGCCTTTGCTAGTGGCATGACAAGATTCGACGAACCATCAGCCTCTGTAGAAGAGCCCACCAAAGAAATTAATTTGGGTACCGAGAAAGACCCTAGGATTGTCCTCATCAGCAAGAATTTGCCGCCCTCCGAAGAGGAGGCGCTTGTTTTGGTATTACAAGAATACAAGGACATGTTTGCATGGAGTTATGAAGATATGCCTGGATTAGACCCTGCGCTCGTTGAACATCGCCTTACACTTAAGCCATGGCCTGTCCCGGTCAAGCAACGGTTGAGACATTTCCACCCTAACATGACTTTAAAAATGAAAGAAGAGGTCGACAAGCTCCACAAGGCTAGATTTGTTAGAGTTGTCCTCTATCCTAACTGGGTGGCTAACATTGTCCCGGTCATGAAGAAAGATCGAAAAGTTCGGACTTGTATAGACTTCCGGGACCTCAACCGTGCGTGTCCTAAAGATGACTTCCCCCTCCCTCATATTGATGTTCTGATTGATAACACGGCAGGATTTGAGACTCTCTCCTTCATGGATGGTTTTTCGGGTTACAATCAGATTCGTCTGGCTGAAGAAGATCAGGAGAAAATGTCATTCACTACACCATGGGGTACATATTGTTATGTGGCCATTCCCTTTGGACTCAAGAATGCTGGAGCCACCTATCAGAGGGCTATGATGGCGATTTTTCATGATATGATCCACATTTATATTGAGGTGTATGTGGATGACCTGGTTGTAAAATCAAGGATGAGGATTGAGCATCCTGGGGTTCTAGCTAAAGTCTTGCAAAGAGCACGAGAGTATCAACTGAAAATGAACCCCAAGAAGTGCGTATTTGGTGTTTCATCTGGAAAATTGCTTGGATTTATTGTCAGCAAGAGGGGAATTGAAGTTGATCCCAATAAGGCGAAGGCCATCAGAGATATGCCTTCTCCCAAGAATTTGAAGGAAGTTCGAGGGTTAATCGAGAGGTTGCAATTCATCCGTCGCTTTGTCTCCCAGCACTCACAAAGATGTAGGCCATTTTACGAGCTTACTAAGCCGGGAGTCAAGTTTAATTGAAATGACAAGTGTCAGGCAGCTTTTGACGGATTGAAGGATTATCTGGCCAATCCTCCTGTCCTGAGGCCGCCAATTCCAGGCAAACCACTTATTCTCTATGTCTCAGTCCTAGATGACTCTGTAGGTGCTGTCCTAGCTCAAGTAGATGAGGAAGGTAAGGAGAGGGCAGCATACTACTTGTCTAAACTTCTTAACCCTTGTGAGCAGAGGTACTCAGCCATGGAGAAAACTTGTGCAGCTTTGGTCTGGGTAGTTCAAAAGTTAAAACACTATTTCTTAGCTCACGAGGTTCACCTCATTGCTCACATGAATCCGATTAAATTCCTTCTTGAAAAATCTGTTCTCACTGATCGATTAGCACGCTGGCAAAGCTTCCTCTCTCAGTTTGACATCACTTACATTCAGCAAAAAGCTATTAAAGGTTATGTCATTGCTGAACATCTTGCTCATCACCCTCTACCCCGATTTGATCCTGTCAATTCGGAGTTTCCAAATGAAGAACTAATGTCCATTAATCAACCCCACGATCCTATGTGGATGTTACATTTTGATGGAGCTCTAAATTCCCAAGGAAGAGGGATCGGCATGGTTCTTTTAACACCTGAAGGGGTCACCATCCCATTCGCTGCTCAGCTTACTTTTCCTGTCACCAACAATATAGCTGAGTATGAGGCCCTTTTGGCCGGTCTTCAAACTGCTCATCGATATGGTGTCACTCATTTGCGAATTGTTGGTGATAGTCAGCTCATTCTACGCTAGGTGCTTGTCAAATGCCGCACTATCAATCCTAAGCTCAAGCCCTACCAAGAACTTGCTTCAGCTTATGCCAAACTCTTCACCAAATTGATCTTCGTTCATGTCCCTCGTAGCCAGAACATCTTGGCTGACGCTCTTGCCTCTTTGGCCTCTGCTTTAGTCTTCCCTCCCGAGCGAGATTTTCACGTTCCTCTTATTCATCAGCGTAACACTCCAGCCATTAAGGATTGTGCATTCCTCGATATTAGGGATAAGGTGCTCGAAAAGGTCAGGCAGAAGGAAGCTCTTAAAGGTAAAGAGGTCATGCTTTTGGAATGGGAAGAAGAATTGGCTGACGAAGAGAAGCCTTGGTATTATGATATTGCCAGATATTGTAATAATCAGTCCTGTCCCGAGGAAGTCACTGCGGAAGAGAAGAAAGTAATTAGAAGAGTGGCTCAGTGTTACGTTTTGGTTGGAGGTGTGCTCTATAGAAGATGGCTCACAGGTGTTTTATTGAGATGCCTCGACGATGATGAATCCTGGAAGGTCGTAGAAGAGGCGCATTCAGGAGTGTGTGGTGGTGATGTAAACAGCCAGATGCTAGCTAAGAAGATCCTTAGGCTAGGTTTCTATTGGCCCACTCTAGAAGAGGATTGTTACATCTATGTTCGAAGGTGTGTGAAGTGCCAACTGCACGCCGACAAAATTCATTCTCCTGCTTCTTCACTCCATCCTACGTCCTCCCCATGGCCTTTCTCCATGTGGGCTTTTCATATCATTGGACCTCTTGGTGACTCGAACCTCCTGACCAAGCAAAAGTCATTCATCCTCACGGCAACGGAGTACTTCACCAAGTGGGCGGAAGCGGAAGCTTACGTGGAGATTAAAGCGTCAACCATCTGCAAATTCATAATGAAGAACATCATTATGAGGTTCGGCATCCCGAGTACCATTGTCACCGACAATGGACCTCAATTCATCTCTCAAGAGCTCAAGGATCTCTGCAACAGGTATAACATTGCATTGCATCATTCTTCTCCCTATTATCCACAGGGCAATGGCCAAGCAGAGGCAACTAATAAAACCTTGATCAAAATTGTTAAAAAGACGTGTGAGACTAATACATTCTCGGATTGGCCAGACAAGCTAGTTGAAGCTCTCTGGGCCTATCATACTTCCATTCGTACCCCCACTGGGCAGACCCCTTTTGCCCTTATGGAATGGTGGCGGTAGTCCCTTATGAGATTCTCATTCCCTTCTTGCGAGTACAATTGGACAAGGAATTCTTTGTTGATGAGCGTCGTGATTCACTCCTTGCCCAATTGGAACTCCTAGATGAGAAGCGTCTGGTCGCCGCTGAGCATGCGAGTGTTTATCAGAATAGGCTCTCACGTTTTTATCAAAAGAAGGTAATTGAGAGAAAATTCAAGATCGGTGAGATGGTAATTAAGAGAATCTTTTTAAAACTTGGTGGGCCCCGTTCAAAACTTCAACCAAACTGGGAAGGACCATTTGTTATAAAAGATGTTTATCCTGGCAATGCTTATAAATTGATTAATGCTGAAGGAGAAGAGTTAACTCACCCTTGGAACGGTCTATACCTTAAAAAATACTACCCCTAAATCCAAATCCAAATAAAAAAAAAGGTATTCAAAATCCAAAACAAAACATAATAAAATTTTTCAAAATCCACCAAAAAATAGAAAATTTTCAAAATCCAAAAGATAGAAATCAAAATCCAAAACAAAGAAAAGGTGAATATTTTCAAAATCAATCAAAAAAAATGGAGTTCTTTCAAAAGGGTTGCCATGACATGTGAGGATGTAAGGTCTGAAAGGTCAAAATTTAGAATTCATTTATCAGTCTTGTTAACTTAAAATGGGGTCAACACCCGCACACACTACACGCTTAAACCTTGAACTCAAGCGGTGCAAGATCCGATGGTAAGTCAAAACCTGACTAAAGGTGAAGACAACACCCATTCTTTTCTTCTTCGGCCCATGAAGGAGGAAGGGAGGTCTCGAGATAGACCCGCCAAGCCTATCCGCCGCCCTAGTAAGTGGAAGTCAGGGCCCAAAAGGGAACAAATGCCGCAAAAGCCCAAGTACAATTAGATTTTTCATCAATGCAAATCAATTTCCAAAGTGAAAGTCAAATTGCGAAAAGAAAAGCATGACAAGAGGGCAAAGTCTCCGCAAGGAAAACCTTGGGCGTATGCATGCAATATAAAAGAGGCAAAAGGCAACAAAATTTCCCTATGCCGACGACTGAACCCCAACAGGCATAGGGTAGGGGAGGTAGTTTTGCCTCGGGCTTCTCAGAATCCTTTATGGGCTTCTTTATATCTTCTTCTATTTTCTTCCTTTGTGATAAGTCATAAACCAGCAGAATGGTCGAGACTGATCTAGGAGATTGCACCGTACGAGAGCTTGTGTATAAGTTTAACTATCAGCACGTTGATCTTCTTTTTAATTATTCAAGAAAGATTAATGAATCCTAAAGGGTGAGCTGGTAGGGCCCAGAGCCCTCGTAGCCGTGACAAACCTAATTTGGAAAACAACAAAAATTAACGCCTTTGTTTAGGGCGCTTTTAATAGAATTAACGCCTAGCGGAAAGGTCGTCTTTTTTAAAATAACGCCCCTGGGCAGGTCGTCTTTTCAACAAAAATCAAAAACCTTTTTCAAAATCACGCCGTCACCTAGGGCGTCTTTTATTTTAACGACTTAATCTAAGGCGTCTTTTTCAGCAAATAAAAGAAAAAAATATATGAAAGGGAAAAGAAAAAGAAAAAATGGTGATTTTATTCTTCATGATGAGTGATTACATTTTGCATGGGCATTTTCCATTATTGTTTGCATATGCGTGCTTGCGTGTCGCATCTCCCTTCATCGGCTATTTCATTTGCCTTATTTAATTAAAGGCTTGGCCCCTTGACTCACTATCAAGGTCAAAATATTGACGCCCCTTGCTTATTAAGCAAGGGGCCAAGTCGAACAGATGAATTAACCTGTTTGTTCAAGTGTGAACTACAACTGCAGACACAGGAAAAGAACGTGAAAAGAAGAAGAGCAAAGTACACAACTACAAGTACACAAACCCACAAGTGCTCAGGTGACACATGTATCAATCTCATATATATATATATATATATATATATCATGTCTATCAAGTGTACAGGTGAGAGGGTGGAGGAGTACAAGTAACAGTCTCTCAACTCTCGCCTCCACCCTCCTCTCTCCTACTCTCTACCTCATCCTCACCGTCCCGACGAGGCGCTAGTGGAGGGGGCATGGGCCCCCGTGAAGCAGCTGGAACTCGAGCCTGGTCCCCCGCCTCGCTCCTCTGCTGGAGGGAAGAGCCCGCCACGAAGGTAGAACTAGTGAAGGCGTACCCCGCAGCTCGAGCCCGCTCTCGCCCCCGCTGAAGACGCTCCTCTGACGCTCGTAGCCGCTCCTGGGTAACGGCTAGCTGGGTCCTCAAGTCCGCCAGCTCACGCTCGCGTTCTACCACCAGCTCCTGGTACCGGACACTCTCCGTCTGCTGAAACTCGTGGTGCCGAGTGCGGTCTGCCAGGTGCTCCTCACGCTCCCGGGCACACTCTCTCCACTCCAGCTCGAGGGAGACCCGTAGCTCAGCCATGTCCTGAGGCAGCTCCTCTCGCTGCCTCAAGGCTTGCTCTAGCTCCGTAATCCGCTAATCACGAAGTGCCAACTCCGTCCCAGCCAGGGCAGCCTGGGTACGTACCTCCTGTAGCTGTGTGGTTTGCAAACAGGTAAACAAATCATCAGTTTCACAGTTCAATAATTTATGAAATAAACAATACATGGCTTAAAGTAAATCACTCACCTGCGAGGACGTCACTTGATGGCCCTCCTTGATGCAAGTAAGAGCGGCTCGGAGCTCCTCAGTCTGCAAAACAAATTTCATCAGTGCATAATTACATAATCAATAATTGAATGAGGTTTGAGTTTAGAGTTTACCTGTGAGGTGAGGTCACGCTCTGCCGTCTCGGCTCGTGCTACCGCTCCAGCTAGCTGCTCCGCCAGTGCAGTCGCCTCCGCACTGGGTCCTCTCGAGTTGGAGGCCTCCCCTGCATCTCTCCCAACGGCTCCCTGCTGGGCACGCTGCATTCATTGAGATCGTCAGTGGCTAATCATCAATAATTCAACAAAAATTCATTTGCATATAGGAATAATTCAAACACTCACCAGGGTCTCTAGGTCTGCCCGTGTGGTAGCTAGCTGATCCTCCAAGCTGTGTAGGTAGGCCTGGGCATCTATCGCTGCTATGTCCCGTGCATCCTGCATCCATTTCATGTTAGTCGCATAAAAGAAATACATAAGCATTTGCATTTAGAAATAATTACATTCATACATACCCCTAGGACCTTCATCTGGGGTCGGCCAGCGTAAACCTCCCAGTAGCGCCGGAGGTACTCGGAACTGTCAATCGCCTGGGAGGTGACTCGGGTCCCTCCTCGCCGCCAGTCAGCGTACTGGTCCTCGAATCGCACCCTCCAGTCGATCACCTTAGTGCGACCGCGCGTCTTCTTGCCAATCTCGCGTGGCTCCCCGACCTCTATCCACTCCTGGTGTAGGCCCAATGTCCTCATCACCAGCCTAAGTTATAACGGCTCGATCTCGCTCAAGCAATGAAGCCAAATCTCATGCTCAAAACGAGGTCGCCCCGCTATGACCCAGGGCTGGCCTTCATCAGTCATCCCCTCGTATGGCCTCCATCGCACCTGCATTCATAAACATGCATATCATCATCATCATCCCATTATACTAAAAACAAAATAAACATTGCATAACATTCATCATGCTTTCATACCAGCGAGGGTGGGAAGTCTCGGAACTCTCTCCGTAGTACCCACTGCTCGTAGCCAAGTGGGGCACCAAAGAGCACCGGCAACCAGCGCCGTGCTAGAGGGAAAGCTCCCTCACCTCCAGGCCGTGGGTCGACGCGTCCCATCGGCATATACAGATGGCTCCAAACCTGCATCCATGCATTGCATTAGTGAGGCATTTACATGCATAAGAAAAAGAAAAAGAAAGAAAAGAAAGGAAAGTGCATACTTGAAGGAAAGGTGAGAAGCCACTGACGGTCGTCTCTCGACCTATCCCCGTGGACAGGTCGGCTAGCAGGTGCGCCAGCAGTGCCGCTCCCCAGGCGTATCTGCCAACTCCCTCCAAGTCCTCGAGGATCCCCAGGAATCGGCAGTTGATGACGTCGCCCTTCGTGCCGATCAATAGCCTCCCGAGTAGCAGAAGTAGAAACCTCCTCAGATCTCGGTCCGCCCTCTCCCTGTCAACCGGGTCCTGGCAATAGGCTGCCCTAGCCCCCTCGGTCAACCTCTGTGAGAGCTGGTCTAAAGACTCCCCTGATCTATGTCAAGCATCCCCCAGTCCCATCGCTGTAGTCAGGTCGATGTGGAAGATAGTCCTGCACTCGCTAGGTGTCTCGTAAACCATCTCTAGCCCTAGCAGTCTCTGGGTCAGCTCGGTATAGTCTGGTAGGGTGATCCCGCTCACAGCCTCACCATCTACCCTCAATCCCGTGATCCTAGCTACATCCTCTAGGGTAGGAATCATGTGTCCCCAGGGCATAAGGAATGCACTGCTAGTCCTATCCCATCTCTCCCTCAGAACCTGGATGAGTGCTAGGTCTGGTCTGACTGGCTCAATGCTAAGGAAGGCCCCGAACCCCATAGCATCTACCCTGGCTCTCTGAAACTCGGGGAGGCCGTGGTATGCTGGCCGGACCATGACCCAAGAGATGCGCGTCCTCATCAACCCCGTGCATGCTTTAATTCTTTTATTTTTAATTATCTTAAGTGGATTTCTTAAGAATCTACACTCTTACTCTCTATCTCTTCAGATTTGGGAAGATTCAACTCATAGGCCATTAAAGAGCCCATCAGCTCATCAACTTTCATCTTCTGCAGATCTCTTGACTCTTCAATGACTGTCGCCTTCGTGTGCCAGACAGGAGTCAGAGATCGGAGAATCTTCCTTACAACCTCATATTCGGCATAGCTCTTCCCCAAAATTTTCAGACCATTTGTTATTATTGTCAATCGAGCATACATCTCGTTCACTATCTCTCCAGGCTTCATACTGAATGCTTCATACTCAGAGACCAACATGTTCGCCTTGGTCTCATTCACCTGTGAGGTCGCTTCGTAGATGACCTCAAGTGTGTCCCACATCTCCTTGGCGGTATGACAAGATGAAACTCTGGAGAACTCAGTGGGGTGAAGTGCACACTGAATGGCATTAACAGCACTCCAGTTCAAAGTAGATTTTCTGATTTCCTCTCTCGTCCAGACCTCCTCGTTTTCATGTAGTTCGAACGGTCCTTTGCTTACAACTCTCCATAGCTGATAATCTTTGGCTCTCAGGAACACTTGCATACGGTTCTTCCAGTATGCATAGCTGGATCCGTCGAAGTAGGGAGGCTTGGAGGTTGAGTGTCCCTCTGCTGTCATTCCTTTAGCGTTCATGGCTGATCCTCTTTAGGATGTTAGTCCCTGAACAAAGAGTTAGGCTCTGATACCAAATGATGAGACGCTTAAGGTGATCTAGAGGGGGTGAATAGATCAAATTTCAGATTAAAAATGGTTGCAGCAGACGCAATAGCGGAATTTAAACGAACTACTGTTGGACGGCAGAAAGAGCACGGCACCACACGCACAAAACAAACCACTACAGAGATAATTTTTAGGTGGTTCGATTGACCAGATCTACATCCACCCCACACTCAGACCTGAGTGTGGATTCCTGCTGATTCACAGCTTAAACTGTTGGGCTTCACAGCTTGCCTACATCAGCTGAGCATCATAGCTTGCTTCCGCTGAGCAATGCAACTTAGCCATCCGCTGACAAACAGCTTGATCTGCTGGGCAATACAGCTTAGCCGTCCAGAGGACTCCTCCTCTGCAACCCGCTGACAAATAGCTTGAGAACAGTTTTCAGATAAACTAAGAAGAAGAAAACCACAAGAAAATAAGAAAAGATCCCGAAGGAAATGTAGCTCTTAAAGAGCAATTTCAGCTCTGGTTTCTGAACACAGAGACTGAAGAACAATCTCTCTTTCACACTTCTCTCATACTAATTCTCTTAAATTTTTCTCTCTGGAACGTGGAGGCTCTCTCTATCCTTCTTCTGCTCAGGCACCAGTATTCTCAGCTTTTCCTCCCGTCAAACTCTTTTGATCGCAGAAGCTATCCTTTTATAAGGCTTCAGACCTAGAGTCCATGACTTCACGTGTGAGGTGTGAGTAGGGCTCGTGCCCTCCTTTTCCAGAGAGACCTAGGATCACGTGTCGGGTGCCAACCTCGGATCACGTGCCCAATCATCAGCCTGTCAAATAGAATTGGAGATTTCTTAACAGAATATTCATATGCACATGCTTATCATATAGACGAGACTGAACTTGCACTGTCTTAGAATGATCATGAGGCAAACGGTGCACCGAGTGTGATTTTGTTATAACACACACATGTACAGATAACCGGCATTGCACTGACTCAGATATGAACATGCACCGACTCTAATATGCTATCAAGCAACTATGCACAGACTAGGCATGCACCGATGTAGAATTACTGTTCATGCACAGACTTTGTGTGTGCGGGCAAGGTATGCACCGATGTTGCATGACTATATGTAGGATGTGCACCGACTTGTTATGCAAAGAACAAGGGACTGCACCGACTATAAAGCATAGAGCAAACGTTGCACCAAGTGTATATGCATGCAAGTGAAGATTGCACAGACTTTGTGCAAGTGAGACATAGCCTGCATCGACTTCAGGTATGCATATGCACAGACCTATGTGTGTATCTACTGTGACATGCACGGACTATATGTGTGTGTAGCATAAACTTGCACGAACTATACACCGAGCGTATGAACTAGCAAGTAAAAAAAATTGCACCGATGCAATACATTTCATGCACAAATTATGTGAGTTTAATGGCACAGACGCTATGCATGAAATGTAGACAATCTCAGACTTATGTGCACAACAGGCACACCCTGAGCTCTAATCAAATGCGCCTTGAAAGGAAGCTGATGCTTTCAATAAAATGGTGTTTGCTATCATCAAAGCTAACCTCTAACGTCAGTCTCCTCGATGCTAGCATCAAAACCAGGGAGGCACAACAGGATCATCCAGATATAACCAGATTTGGATCGCTGAGCAAGACAGGGTCCATACGGCATTCCGCACCCCAAAGGGGATATTCCATTACAAAAGGATGATGTTCGGCCTCAAGAATGCCAGTGCTACATATCAAAGAGCCATGACAAAGATATTTGATGACTTGCTCGACAAGAAGGTGGAGTGCTACATTGATGATCTGGTGGTGAAAACCAAGAGAAAGGAAGATCATATGCAATATTTGAGGGTAGTGTTTCAAAGGCTACGCCAATATGAGCTAAAGATGAACCCCATGAAATGCGTCTTCGGCGTGTCCAATGGAAAATTCCTTGGATTCATTGTCCGACACAGAGGCATCGAAATTGATCCATCCAAGATTAAAGCTATTCAAGAACTCCCTCCTCTGAAGAGTCTGTCAGAGCTATGATCCTTGCAAGGCCGACTAGCATATATTCGCCAATTTATTTCAAATCTGTCAGGTCGATGTCACCCTTTCCACAAGCTCATGATGAAAGATATGCCATTCTTTTGGGATGATGAATGCCAAGCAGCTTTTGAGAAGTTGAAAGATTATTTCAAGACCCCTCCGGTGTTGGGAGAGCCAATTAAAGGAAGACCTCTCATTCTTTACATAGCAGCCACTCACTGTTCCTTAGGGGCAATGCTAGCTCAAGCAAATGAAGAAGGAAAAGAGCAAGCCCTTTACTACCTCAGCAGAAGGTTAGTGAGGACTGAAGAGAAATACAAAGAATTGCCTTGCACTAGTCTTCGCTGTCAAGAAACTTCGGCATTACATGCTATCCCATAAAATCAGATTGATATCTGGAGCTGACCAGCTCAAGTACATATTATCCCAGCCAGCACTCAAACGTCGACTTGGCAAATGGGCCGTGATCCTGATGGAATTTGAGATTAAATATGTGCCTCAGAAAGTCATAAAAGGTCAAGCCGTAGTCGATTTCTTTGCAGCACACCCTGCACCATAAGATACTCCATTAGGAACTGAACTCCCTGATGATGAAATACTAGAGGCATGCCAAGCTCAGCCGGTGATATGGCAACTCTACTTTGATGGGGCATCAAGAACATAAACTACCTTAGCTGGACAGGTCAGAGTCCGAGCGGGAGCCGGCATTGTCCTGAAGTCACCTGAAGGGGAAGTGGTATACACTTCGTGCTCAGTAAACAAGCCATGCACCAATAATGAAGCGGAGTATGAAGCTCTGATAATCGGCCTACAAATCTCTCTCAGCATGGGAATCCAGATGCTCCAAGTGTTCGGCGACTTGATGCTGATAATAAAACAAATGCAAGGGGAGTTTGAGGTGCGGAAGCCAGAACTAAACCCTTATTGTCAAAAAAGCACTCCACCTTATGGCGAACTTCCACAGTATTAAGCTCAATCATGTGGGCCGGGGGCATAATGCTCAAGACGATGCTTTGGCAAAATTGGCCAATTCACTAGCAGTCCCACCAGATGAAATGCTCAACATTATTATGATAAATCGGCGGCAGGTTCCCAGTATGCTAGAATCATGTCCAGAGGAATGTGAGGCTAACATAGTCGAAGAAGCACAGGAGCCCGACTGGAGACAACACCTTATATGGTGGTTCCTCCACCAGCAACTACCCAAAAGCAAAGAGGAAAGAATGAAGCTCCTTAGGACTAAGGATTCCTATGAATTCCGAAGCGGAACACTGTTCCGAATCATGGAGGATGCCCACAAAAAGATTCTACTCTGCTATCTATCCATAAGGGAGGCCTGGCAAGTGATGAAAGAAATACATGCTGGAACAGTCGGTGCACACCAAGCTAGACCGAAAATGAAAATTGAAATCAAGAAACTAGGCTACTATTGGCCTACTATGTTTGAAGACTGCTGTTAATTTGCAAAAACATGTCAGAAATGCTAGGAGCATGCTGCTATGCCCAGAAGGCCACCTGTACCCCTACACCCAACAATTCCCAGTTGGCCTTTCGCTCAGTGGGGAACCGATGTGGTGAGACCTCTGCCAACTTCCTCAGCCGGACACAAGTATATCTTGGCTATAACAGATTATTTCTCCAGATGGACAGAATCTATAGCACTCAAGGAGGTGACTGGTGAACTGGTCGCCAGATTCATCAAGCAAAATATCATTTTCGGTTTGGTGTTCTCAACCGAATAATTTCTGACAACGGAAGGTACTTCAAGAATCAGAAAATATATTGGCTCGCCGAGAAGTATAAAATTGATTGGAGGACCTCTACCCCCTACAATCCGCAAGCAAACGGATTGGCTGAAGCATTTAACAAAACCCTATGCACGTTCCTTGCCAAGGCTGTCACCTCCCACAAAATGGAATGGGAAGAAAAGATGTATGAAGCATTGTGGGCATACCGTACTCTCTATAAGACCCCCACAGGTTGTTCACCCTTCTCGCTTGTATACGCCTCCGAGGCAGTAGTCCCCATAGAGCTGGAAGTTCCATTGGTGCGGACACCAGAGCTAGCGAGAGATACCATACGGCGAGCCGTCGGTACCGTACACGCAGCATCACTCGAGCTACATCGGCTTCCCTTTGGCTCGAAGACAATCTGGAGTCTCCCTCTTGAGTCTTAGTATTTTTAGTATTTATTGAGATTTTATTTGTGTGCAATGTATGCTTATTTGACTTTATTTGGATTGTAATAAGGTTAGTAGAATGTGTTTATTTGTAAAATGGGACCACCTGGGTCCCGCGGGCCCCCCATCCCCTCTCCCATTGGTCCACCTAAGCCCTTGAGCCCATGTGGGGCTGGTCAAATGTCCAAGGTGGGCTTCTAGAAGACTTGGACCAAAAGGGGGACAATGTGTTAAAAAAGTCCAAAGTTGGAACCATATAGTCAAGGGGGCGCCCCCCATATAATATATTATACGAGGTTTGTAATTTTTATTTTATTTGGGTCAAAACACATGGGAGAATTAAATATAATCTCCCCCATTTACCATTCCCCAACCATAGATCTAGGGATAGTTAGTGTCATTTTGTATTTCATATAAATAGCTTCTATTTCTCATTTTGATACAATTAATGCATAAAAATTTATGAATTTCTTGGAGCCCCAAGCTTGGTGCGCACCCCCTCTCTCCTCTTCCCTCCCCAGCAGCTGTAAAGGCTATATTCTGAGGTGTGACACCTCTTGTATCAGTTCGTGAAGATCGCCGCCGCTGCCGCCGCCGCCGCCATTGAGCCGCCGTTGCACCGCCACCGTCGTCGTCGGAGTTCTGTCCAACTCAGGACAGCAGGCCACCACCGGAATTTTAGCTCTCAACTCCTTGATCTGTTGGATTCCAAATTTTGAGGGTCAGTTCCTGAGGTCAATCCCACGTCCCATAAAAAATTCCATAATTTTCACCCTTCGTTTTCCATTTTTCCCATTTCGTTTTCCCCAGCCCTCTAGATCTGTCAATGTTCTGTCCTGTGTCACAGCAACTGTGTTCTTTCAAAGTTCGACCCCCTTCCCCATGTCTGAATGAGTTGAAATTTTTATTGGGGATTCTTTCCAACTAAGCGCCCTTCCACGATTTTTTTTGAGAATTTTGGATCTCGTTTACATTTTCTAAAAATCACTATCTTTTCTCAAATCTGTGTTGCCCCTACAGCCCAGATCCGACCACCCAGTGTTAGAAATTTCATTTCCCCAACCAAACCTCCACCATAAATTCTAAAAAAATTATCCACGTCTTCTTTACCTCTCCCTCTCCAACTTTCATCAAGGACCCAACACCCAAATCCGAAGTCTGAGTCACAGTCAACACACGTTCTTAGTCAGATCTTAGTCTACCTGGCTAGATCTGAGACTGAGAACAGTCCTGTTCAAAATTCCACCATCAAAATAGCGGCCCCAACAAAAATCATAGAACAACAGAGGGTCGAAGTATTTCGAGTTAGCTTTCCAACGGCACCGATTTCACAACGTTCTGAGGTCAGAGCTAGCCGCAGCAAGTTCTTTTGCCGAATCGCGTAGGTCTAAAACAGAAGTTCTATTCTGTTGGCAGCAAGCTTCCATGTGACGGTCGGAGTCGCTTCGCCTTCCACGAGGCGAGCCAGAGTGTACCCCTCAGAGAGAGCATCCCCCCAGGAGTCCTCTTCGCAGCGGGACTCGCCCCGCCCAATTCGGACGTCCGAGCAGCACGTGGGCCCCACAACCCACAGAACGGGCCGTCCGGACAGCACCGAATCGAGGCTTTTCGGCACCGATGGAGCGCCCTAAAACGCTGCCCGTCAACCCAAGCTCGATACTCTCGGGCCCCACATGTGACCTATTACCTCCCTGCGTGGAGTGGGTTAATTTTGTAATTGTTGATTATTGTTAACCGAGAGTATGACTTTGGCCGGGGTTGTCTTCCCCACGCCGAGTGCGTGGAGGTAACGATCTCAACTACTTGGAATTTTGCTTATTTAGTATATGATCATATGCCGCTGCTTGAGTGCGTTAGAACTTCTAGCTCGTTAGTTCATGTTCACCGTTGTGAGAAAGAGAGTGAACCCGTCCCATGACTCGATCCGAGCACGGAAGTGAGTCGACCACCCTTGACTCTGTCGGTTACTCAACCGCCCAGATCTACGCTTTCCCTCGCTTTGGGACGACGAGTGAGCTCGCATTTCTGTTTGTGACATATATCACTTAGGAACTTTTAGTGTCGGGCCAAGGTGTCTCTATTATTCACGTGTCGCTGGTCGCGTCGTCACTTAGAGTCCGAGGTTCACATCCATTAGCGTCGGGTCCCTCTGTCCATCTTGTTGAACATATCTGAGTGATTTTGACGATAACAAAACCTAAGATGTTTCTCTCCCTTGTATCTATTTTTCAAGCAAAGCTTCATGCTTTAAACCTTCAATTCTTACCCCATGTCAATTGTGTGGTTATAAATTCTTCCATGGGTTTATTCAAACATAAATCAACTCTTACACAAGCCCCGTTCAATCATCGAACAAATGGATAGCTTCAAGAGAGCTAACACTTGATTTTTGCAGGATTGAAGATTGGCGGTCGACCTGTGGACCCCTGGCGGTCGACCTAAATTAACAGAATTGAAATCTGGAATATGAGAAAGCTGGCGGTCGACCGCCAGGAGCTAGCGGTCGACCGATTCTCCCAACAGCCAAATGGCTACAGGACGGCCAATGGCGGTCGACCGCTGGCCTTTGTAGGTCGACCGCCAGTCTCGAGCTGCCAACAAATGTTGACTTTTTGTCACTTCGAGAAATGGTCTTTCTCTTGGTATTGTTTAATCCCTAAGCAACCTAACTCTCAGAAATTGTGGATCTGGTCTGGGGGAGTCTTTGGACCATTCAAGAACCTATAAAACTTATACAAGAGGGTTTGGAAAACCCTAATGCTCAAGGAAGATCAAGGGAGGCTGCCAAGAGGAAGAGAAGGGATTTGGCACTGTAGACGTGAACAGTGCTCCGAGAGGAAAGTTCTTCATCCTTCTTCATCCAATCAAGTGCAAATCAGTCCAAGGATTCAAGCTGCATCCAAAGCATACAATCATCCACTAAGGGGGAGCATATCAAGATCCTTCTCTTATGTTTTGAATTCATTCTTGATCTCTCAAAGCTTCATCTGTAATCCTTGTAATCTTTAAACATTCCAGAGTGTGTGGATCCTCTTAGATCAGTGTGTGTGTGGTTGTGTGTTCTTGGTTGGAGGTGTGTGTGTGTATTAAGGTGTTTCTACACCTTCGTGGGAATCCTCCTTCCTAGTGTGTGAGTGTTGTGTGTGGTTGATCTTGTAACCTCCTACAAGATAGTGTGTGGTTTCTTCACTGTCCGTGAGGGGTGGACGTGGGTTGCCGTTGTGGCATCCGAACCACCTAAAATTGCTGTCTCTGTGTGGTTTGTTCCTTTTCCTCTATCCTCCTTCTGTGCAAATCGTAAGTGTGTTAGTGTAGTTCAATTTTTATTCTCTTTTATCCTGCATAATCCTTCTTCACCTTATAAAACTTGCTTTGTCTGTGGGCTTTAATTATTTCTAGTTCTCTTGTTAGCTTCTTGTCACAGAAATTAAGAAAAGGCGATATAGTTTCATTTTTTTCTACCTTCACCCAATTCACCCCCCTCTTGGGTGCCATTTAATCTCGGGACTTCAATTGGTATCAGAGCCAAGGCTCTTCCTTTCAGAGATCTAACGATCTAGAGCAAGATCCGATTAAATGTCAAACAAGGGAATGGTACCCGAGGGTCATTCCATCAACCGTCCTCCATTTTTTGACGGTTCCAACTACTCCTACTGGAAAAATAGAATGCATGTTTTTCTGAGGGCTCAAGAGTACGAGGTTTGGAGAGTTGTGGACAAGGGTCCTCATAAACTCGGGGCTGATGAAGAAAAATGGACACCCGAGGAAATTAAGAAATGCACTGCTAATTTTAATGCCATGAATATCATGCAATGTGCGATACACCCTAATGAATTCTCTCGTGTTTCTATGTGCAGCTCAGCCAAAGAAATGTGGGACAAGCTGCGACTCATATACGAGGGAACGTCACAGGTCAAGGAAACCAAGGCAAATCTCCTAGTCACTGACTATGAGCTATTCAAAATGAAACCTGAAGAAACCATCTCCGAGATGTTTGCAAGGCTAACAGAAATCACAAATGGTCTCAAAAGTCTCGGGAAGGAATACTCAAATTCTGACCTTGTGAGGAAGGTGTTAAGGTCCCTACCGTCAGCTTGGCACACAAAGGCCACGGTTATTGAAGACTCAAAGAACCTGTCAACTCTTACTTTGGATGAACTCATAGGGTCACTCATGACCTATGAGATAAATATAAAGAGAACAGTTGATGAAGACATCAAAAAGAAAAAGGTCATTGGACTGAAAGCTCATCAATCCGATGACGAATTTCAAGAAGGTGAATCAAGTGACGGAAGCAATGAAGAGGAAGAATTGGCGATGATAACTCGCCAAGTGAGAAAATTTCTAAGGAAGAAGAGAAACTTTCAAGGAAATTTCAGAAAAGGGCAAAGAAGGCCCACGCAGACTAAAGGCGAATCGAGCAAGCCAAGTAGCATTATATGTTACGAATGCAAGAATCCTGGACACATGAGAGGTGAATGTCCAGATTTAAAGAAGAAATTCAAGAAGGATAGCTTCAATAAACCCAAAGCCATGGTCGCCACTTGGAGCGACGAAGAAGATGAACCATCTGATGAAGAGATTCAAGAACTTGTGGAAAGCTTGTGCCTCATGGCACATGAGGATGAATCCACAGAGGTAAATTCTAACCCTGAATTCATTTCCAATGAATAATGGGAATCTGAATATGAAAAGTTGTACACGAAGTACAAGAAAGTCAGATCTGAAAATAAAGCTCTTAAAAAGAAACTTGATGATTCATCACGTGAAGATATCTATGCCAAATTTGAGAAACTGGAACAGGAATGGTTTGAGGCTTCAGAAGAAAAGGAAAGTCTACTGCAAATAATCTCAGACTGTGATAAAACCAAAAAGGAACTATCATGCAAAACAACCGAAATGGAGGAAGCATGTGAAAGGATCAAAATTGAAGAACAAACTCTAAAATCCACTAATTCAGAACTCGAAAGGAGAAATGGGATTTTGGGTGAAAGAGTTGCTGAGCTTCAGTTCACCTTGACTAAGTTTGTTAAGGGGAAACAAAACCTGGATAACCTATTGGGGGTTAAAGTCAACTTCCAAAAGGAAGGCTTGGGGTACACACCTCAAAACAAAAAATCCTTTGAGCATAAGATCACCACATCCTTTATTCATGGAAAGGACGATAATCATGCTTCATGTTCTAACTCTAAACCCCAACATGCTCAGCCTAAACCACACAGATATCAAAGAACTTTTTCACATGCTAACTGCTTTCATTGTGGTAGATTTGGCCATATGATTTCCAACTGCTGGTTTAGACAAAGCACACCTAACTATCATGTTCCATGGACGAAGAGAACACCCGTAAGAAGTTGGACTAACTCCTATGGACCCAAACTTGTTTGGGTACCAAAGACAATTGCATGAGAATTTTTCTTCTTGCAGATATGTCTTGAAGCCAGGGGGAGCAAATGGTATCTAGACAGCGGTTGCTCAAGGCATATGACAGGGGACAAGAAAGTGTTCTCCAAGCTGCAAGAAAAAGAAGGAGGCTTAGTTGCTTTTGGCGGGAAGGACAAAGGTAAAATAATCGGAGTTGGAGACATAGGTAAGAATTCTGAAACTCTGATTGAAAATGTCCTTCTGGTGAAAGGTTTGAATCATAATTTGTTGAGCATAAGTCAATTATGTGATAAGGGTTTTAAGATTATTTTTGATATGACTCACTGTTTTGTCATGTGCAAAAATTCAAATGAAATCAAATTCATTGGTAAAAGGAGCAACAATGTGTACACCATTGATCTTCATGATGTTTCAGTTGATAATGTGTGTTTGGTAGCTAACAACCATGAGAATGCATGGCTATGGCACCGCAGACTAGGTCATGCTAGTTTTGGAGTGATCTCTAAGTTGTCTAGACATGACTTGGTGATAGGTCTGCCCAAATTGAAATTTGAAAGCGATAATATCTGTGAAGCTTGCACGAAAGGCAAGCAAACACGAATCTCATTCAAAAACAAAAATATTATTTCTTCCGCTAGGCCATTGGAACTGTTGCATCTTGATCTTTTTGGTCCTACTAAAACATCTAGCCTAGGAGGAAAATCCTATGGCTTTGTGATTGTTGATGATTTCTCCAGATTCACATGGGTGCTGTTTTTAGCTAATAAAAGTGATGCCGTGACGGAGTTTCAAGTGTTTTGCAGAAAAATTCAGAATGAAAAGGGTTACCTCATCACCACAATCCAAAGTGATCATGGTGGTGAATTTGAAAGTCATGAATTCAGCATGTTCTGTGAAGAGCAGGGGTACACACACAATTTTTCATCACCAAGAACGCCCCAGCAAAATGGAGTAGTAGAGCGAAAGAATAGAACGTTGATAGACATGGCCCGGACCATGCTCAGTGAGAATTCTCTACCCAAGTATTTTTGGGCTGAAGCGGTAAGTACCGCATGCTACATCATCAACAGGGCAATGGTAAGGCCCATTCTGAAGAAAACTCCATATGAGCTCTACAAGGGTAAGAAGCCAAACATTTCTTATCTTAAACCCTTTGGATGCCCTTGCTATATCTTGAACAATGGTAAGTCCAATCTGGGTAAGTTTGATGAAAAGAGTGATAAAGGAATTTTTCTAGGTTATGCACTCAATTCTAGAGCTTATCGATTATTCAATAAAAGGATTTTAGTTGTTGAAGAAAGTCCTCATGTTATTTTTGATGAATCCGAGTCAAAACTCACAAAGCAAATTTCTTCTATCTCGGATGCAGATGAAGACCCTAAGAACTCATCAAATGTTAAAGCCAATGATGAGCCATTGAAGGCAACTTCAAGTAAAAATGAGGAAGATGAGGATCCTACAATTGAGACACTGCAAGAATCACAAGTGCAGCATCCTGATCTACCCAGCTCCTCCACATTTCTAAAGGATCATCCAACTGTGAACATCATAGGTAATCCGGAGGATGGGGTGAAAACTAGGTCCTCTCTAAGGCAGGTTGAATGAGAGGACCTGATGGCCCTACTCTCTCAAGTAGATCCCAAGGACATTCATGAAGCTCTTCAAGATGAATCCTGGATTCAAGCGATGCATGAAGAGCTGCATCAATTTGAAAGAAACGAGGTGTGGACTCTCGTGCAGCGTCCTAAGAACCATCCTACTATTGGAACTCGCTGGGTTTTCAGAAACAAGCTAAATGATGCGGGATTGATTGTGAGGAATAAGGCTCGGCTTGTGGCCAAGGGATACAGCCAGGAGATGGGAATTGACTTTGATGAGTCTTTTGCACCAGTTGCTAGACTTGAAACAGTCCGAATCTTACTGTCCTACGCTTGCTCTTTAAACTTTAAACTATTTCAAATGGATGTTAAATCTGCATTTCTTAACGGCTATATCAAGGAGGATGTCTTTGTAGAGCAGCCGCCAGGTTTTGAAGATTCCAAACATCCACGACACGTGTACAAGCTCCAAAAGGCCTTGTACGGACTAAAACAAGCACCAAGGGCATGGTATGAACGGCTTACTTCTTTTCTTGCTGAAAATAGGTTCAAGAGAGGTAAGGTTGATCAAACACTTTTCACAAGGAAATCAGGTAAGAACATTTTGATGGTTCAAGTGTATGTGGATGATATTATTTTTGGAGCTTCTGATAATGCCTTATGCAAGGATTTTGCGAAGACCATGCAAGGAGAATTCGAGATGAGCTTAATGGGGGAGCTAAATTTTTTTCTTGGATTGCAGGTGAAACAAACTTCGGAAGGAATTTTTATAAATCAAGCAAAGTATACTATGGAATTGCTGAAGAAATACGGGATGGCAGAAGCAAAACCCATATCAACTCCCATGGCCACCACCACAAAGCTGGATAAGGATGAAAATGGTAAAACAATAGATTCCACACTGTTTCGAGGTACGATCGGATCACTACTGTAACTTACAGCATGCCGCCCTGACATTCAATTCAGTGTATGTCTCTGTGCCCGTTTCCAGTCATGCCCTAAAGAATCTTACTTATCTGCTGTTAAACGCATTTTCAGATATCTAATTGGCACTATTGACTTTGGCTTGTGGTTTCCCATTGGTAGTTCTTTTGAGTTAATTGCGTATACCGATGCGGATTACGCCGGATGCATTGTAGATCGTAAAAGTACAAGTGGGTACTGTCAGTTTCTTGGCGGGTGCCTTGTTTCATGGGCCTCTAAGAAACAACATTCAGTAGCTCTCTCAACGGCCGAGGTTGAATATGTAGCCGCCGAAAGTTGTGGAGCCCAAGTACTTTGGATCAAAAATCAATTGCTTGATTTGAATGTTGAAGTGGATTGTGTGCCGATCTTCTGTGATAATACGAGTGTAATTAATCTCTCCAAAAATCCTGTTCAACACTCTAGAACCAAACACATTGACATTCGACATCATTTTCTGAGAGATCATGTAGGCAAAGGGGTCTTTGAGTTCAAGTTCATTGATTCTCTTAACCAATTGGCTGACATCTTCACAAAACCTGTAAATCAGGATCAATTCAATAAAATCAGGCGAGAACTTGGCATGTGTAAGGGTGACGGCATACACACTTAAGTCTGCATTAGGTTGGTTCTTTTTTTGTTGGGTAGATCATGTGAGATGCATGCATTGTGTGTGGTTCACTTTTATTGTGTATGACTATTCCTAGCATGTGTGTCTGTACTTATATTTATATACACTTATTCCTTGACATTTTTCTACAACTGAATATTCCTTGATAGATAAATGTGGACTAGTGATCTAGTGCTCTTAGCAGTCTCCACTCAAGGGTTTCCGTAGTCGACTCATGCTTGATATCATTCGTGGGTTAGCAAAAGAAAAGAAAAAAAAAAGAAAGAAGAATGATCTGTGAAAATGGGGGAGTCCAAGGGTCATGGAGCCCACTTCTATCTCCGGTAGTGGCTGGCTGGGGTTCTTCCTCTCTCTCGGGGTCTTTTCTTGGGATTTAGGCCCCAGCGGTCGACCGCTGGCTTCGTGCCGGTCGACCGCCAGCGGCGAACCGGCCCGGGTCAACTGCGTCCGAACCCTACTTTAAGGGGGTTTTCTTCCCCCCCTTTCTCATTCTATCACTCTCCCTTCTCTCTCCCTCATTCCACCTCCACTCTAGCACTTCTCCCTCCCACCTTTCAAGCCCTAAAAACCCCACACCGTTTCTACCCTAGCACGATCCGATCGATTGGTTTCCATTTCGGAACGTCTCCTCGCCGGCGTTCGTGCACTCGTGCCAACCTTCCTTGAGCTCCAGAGCGTGGAGACGGTGTTCTTAGTTCTTCCCGGTGTCTCCCTCTCCATCCCAAGGTAGAGGTTCTACCTCTCTAGAGGATACTCTCTTCAACGGGTTTCCTAGTCTAAAATGGCACCTCGAAGGAGTGCTCGGCGTCTTCTCCAAGGGGAACATGGTGCTCAGAGATGTGAAGCTCCGGCCGCACCTCCACCACAAGCTTCCGCACGCAGGTTACCTCCGAGGTCTATCATCGAGCCTCGTCTTGTTGATTTTCAAGAGTTGAATCAAATCCTGCCCGACATCTATACAGTTTTTTCAATGCAACCGGGGTGGCTTGATTTTGTCACTAGATACAATCGTTTCTATCCCTATCTAGTACAACAGTTCTATGGGAATTTGGTTGACAGAAATGGAAGCTTGTATACAATGGTTCAAGGCATTGAGATCCGCATTAATGCAGAATTATTCTATAATGCCCTAGGTGTTTCCTCCCATGGTGCAGACATGCTTTTTGGGCATGGTGAGGTTGAGGCCAGTTTTATTGCCATGACGAGCTGTGATTTTGTTCGTGGTGTGAGTGACCTCATTGAGCTGAATGCCAACCACTTTCCCGCATTACAACGGGTTATTCATCACATGTTTACTACACTTATTTATCCCAAGAGTGGGAGCCGAGATGAAGTGACCGAAGTGCATCGTTTCCTGTTCTATCATGTTATGAATGGCGACTTGGTTAATATGGGATGGCTCATGACTCAATTGATAACTCGATGCCGTACACATTTACGACGATCCCTGCCCTATGCCTCTCAGCTCACTGGAGTGTTCATCTTTGTCGGGGTCCCATTGGAGAATGAGCAGTCTGTTCTAGTCCGCCATGATGACATTTACAATGAGCATAAGCTTTTCTCCGATATGGGATATTACAGGGATGCAAATGGTGAAATTCGCCGTGCTGTCCCAGTTTATGGGGAAGAAATTGGCAGTGAAGATGAACAAGCGCCGGACCCACAGCAAGATAACCAAAATGCACCGGCACCAGTTCAGCCTGCAGTTGTGCCTCCTCCAGCGGATCTCCCTCCTCCACCACAGCACTTTCATGGGGAGTCTTCTACTCAGGGTGCTGGGCATTCCACTTGGGGGGACTATGAGGCTCTTGACAGGCGCCTTTTTGGCATGGAAACTCGGCTTGACTCCTCCCTTGGGCGTTTGGATACTTTTATGGACACCATGACTGGACAAATGGATACCTTCACCCTTGCTTTGGATGATCTTTCTCTCCACATAGCCACTCTCTTTGCCAGCCATGAAGATAACCGTGAGGCCTTTCGCACCACAAACCATACCCTTCTTTCCCTCCGTAACCAGCTCCGTCATTATGATGCCATTCTTCATAACCTTGAGGATCGTCTTCCTCCTCCTCCTGCTCCTGCTCCTGCTGGTTCCCCCCATGGTGATGGTCCGCCGGATGGTGTTCATGGCGAGGAAGCTGAGGATCCCCCTGCTGTGTAGCTGCTTTTTGGGTCTCTAGCGTCCCTTTTGTCCACTTTTTGTATCCCCTCCCTCTCCTTTTTACTGATGCCAAAGGGGGAGAAGTAGGCTATTAGGCTTATATATATATATATATATGCTATGTGTGTTTTGTGTTTGCCTGCTTGCATGCCTGTCTATCTCTTGCATCGTAGTTTGAGCATATTGTATGCATTAGTGGTTGCATTCCTTAGCATGTCAAGCTCATTTCTCCCTTCTGCATTCAGTGTACCTTGTATAGATCAAATGAAAATGAATGGAAGAATGCACTCTTTGACGTTACAAGATCGGCTCCTTTCCTTCTCACCACTTGTCAATATGGCAAATAAGTATTGAATGGTTGGTAGTGATATGTTTGGTGATATGAGCATTTCGAATGCCTTCAAATTGTGAGTTTAGAAGATTCAACTTGATGGATTTCCACGTATCTCATTTGTGACTAACGAAGCTTCTAAAACTCTTTCAAAAGCACATTTGTGAAAATGCAATTCTACTGCCTAGGTTTTGTCATCATCAAAAAGGGGGAGATTGTTGAACATATCCGAGTGATTTTGACGATAACAAAACCTAAGATGTTTCTCTCCCTTGTATCTACTTTTCAAGCAAAGCTTCATGCTTTAAACCTTCAATTCTTACCCCATGTCAATTGTGTGGTTATAAATTCTTCCATGGATTTATTCAAACATAAATCAACTCTTACACAAGCCCGGTTCAATCATCGAACAAATGGATAGCTTCAAGAGAGCTAACACTTGATTTTTGCAGGATTGAAGATTGGCGGTCGACCTGTGGACCCCTGGCGGTCGACCTAAATTAACAGAATTGAAATCTGGAATCTGAGAAAGCTGGCGGTCGGCCGCCAGGAGCTAGCAGTCGACCAATTCTCCCAGCAGCCAAATGGCTACAGGACGGCCAATGGCGGTCGACCGCTGGCCTTTGTAGGTCAACCGCCAGCCTCGAGCTGCCAACAAATGTTGACTTTTTGTCACTTCGAGAAATGGTCTTTCTCTTGGTATTGTTTAATCCCTAAGTAACCTAACTCTCCAGAAATTATGGATCTGGTCTGGGGGAGTCTTTGGACCATTCAAGAGCCTATAAAACTTATACAAGAGGGTTTGGAAAACCCTAATGCTCAAGGAAGATCAAGGGAGGCTGCCAAGAGGAAGAGAAGGGATTTGGCACTGTATACGTGAACAGTGCTCCGAGAGGAAAGTTCTTCATCCTTCTTCATCCAATCAAGTGCAAATCAGTCCAAGGATTCAAGCTGCATCCAAAGCATACAATCATCCACTAAGGGGGAGCATATCAAGATCCTTCTCTTATGTTTTGAATTCATTCTTGATCTCTCAAAGCTTCATCTGTAATCCTTGTAATCTTTAAACATTCCAGAGTGTGTGGATCCTCTTAGATCAGTGTGTGTGTGGTTGTGAGTTCTTGGTTGGAGGTGTGTGTGTGTATTAAGGTGTTTCTACACCTTCGTGGGAATCCTCCTTCCTAGTGTGTGAGTGTTGTGTGTGGTTGATCTTGTAACCTCCTACAAGATAGTGTGTGGTTTCCTCACTGTCCGTGAGGGGTGGACGTAGGTTGCCGTTGTGGCATCCGAACCACCTAAAATTATTGTCTCTGTGTGGTTTGTTCCTTTTCCTCTATCCTCCTTCTGTGCAAATCGTAAGTGTGTTAGTGTAGTTCAGTTTTTATTCTCTTTTATCCTGCATAATCCTTCTTCACCTTATAAAACTTGCTTTGTCTGTGGGATTTAATTATTTCTAGTTCTCTTGTTAGCTTCTTGTCACAGAAATTAAGAAAAGGCGATATAGTTTCATTTTTTTCTACCTTCACCCAATTCACCCCCCTCTTGGGTGCCATTTAATCTCGGGACTTCACATCTCGCATCCGCTTAGGGTTGCCATTCAATACGGCCTGGCCCGCGATGAACAAACGAATGCTGAAAGAAGATTTGAAGAATTGGCTAAGCTGGAAGGAAAAGGCCTTCAGGCACCGAAGAACATCCAGGCATACCAAGCCCGCATGGCAAATGCCTTCAACAAGCTCGTCAAAGGGCGAGAATTCAAGAAAGGTGACCCGGTCATGGTCAACAAGAAAGAAGTCATGGCTTCCAACCCAAAGGGCAAGCTGGCTGCGAACTGGTTGGGTCCATATGTAGTCCAAAGGGCCTACAAAAGCAGAGCCTATGTGGTTGTCAACCATCGGGGGGAAGTTCAGTTCCCGCCACTTAATGGGAAGCATATGAAGCTCTATCATGTTGTACCACTGCCCTTTGAGGGAGTGGCGAATGATTGAATAAACAGCCTCAACATAAAAATTGATGGTAATGAGAGCTCTGAAGAATGATGATGACGAGAAGGTGGGTCAATCCTTCCCTTCATGTGGGCATCAATTCAGATCTTCCGTTCGAGTAGATGATGAAACCTTACTCCCCTTTGCGTTGATGTTAACCCCGCATCAACGATAAAACTTATATACATTTTTCGGCGAACGGCTTTAGGCCTAAGCCACCTGCATATTAACATCAATTCGGACCTTCTGTCTGGAGAGATGATGAAACCTTACCCTCCTTTGCGTTGGTGTTCACCCCACATCAACGATAAAACTTACACCTTCAATGAACAGCTTCGCGCCTAAGCTGTTGCACACCGATGTCGATTCAGACCTTCCGTCTGGATGGATGATGAAACCCTATCTTCCTTTGCGTTGGTGCTTACCCCGCATCAACGATAAAACTTACATTTTCAATGAACAGCTTTGCACCTAAGTTGTTGCATACCGACATCAATCTAGACCTTCCGTCCGGATAGATGATGAAACCCCATCTTCCTTTGTGTTGGTGCTTACCCCGCGTCAATGATAAAACTTACATTTTCAGTGAACGACCTCGCACCTAACCTGCTACATACTGACATCAATCCAGACCTTCCATCTAGATAGGTGATGAAACCCTATTTTCCTTTGTGTTGATGTTAATCCCCACATCAACGATGAACTCTTTCATATGTTCAAAAGGCAACATGCAACTCCAAATGTTACATCAAAAAAAATGGAACTTAAAAAAAGAGGTGTCCCGCCAGACTTGTTCAGACATCCTGGACAAGGGCAAAAAGGGCTATAACCCAGCTGTGGTGAAAACCCGAAGGGGCGCTGTCGGCAAAATCAGGTACCCCGTCACGTGAAAACCTGAAAGGGCACGTGGGCAAAAGCAAGAGGGGGCTGGCTCCAGTGAAAACCCGAAAGGGTGCTTGAGTCAGTAATGTGGTTACAATAATATTTAAACACATGCTATACCTCTTGGTGACACTTCCATCAGTTGTCCCACCGATGATGAAGCCTTCTGTCGGTCGTAAGGCATCATCGCCTAGATTGATAATGAAACCTATCCAGAGTAAACCTTCTGTCTATTCTGATGAAACATATCCATTTTCCTACGTCAGCATAAACCCAATGCTGATGATGAAGCCTTCTGTCAGTCGCAAGGCATCATCGCCTGGATCGATAATGAAACCTATCTAGAGTAGACCTTCTATCTATTCTGATGAAACGTATCCATTTCCTTGCGTCAGCATAAACTCAATGCTGATGATGAAGCCTTCTGTCGGTCGCAAGGCATCATCACCTGGATCGATAATGAAACCTATCCGGAGTAGACCTTCCGTCTATTCTGATGAAACATATCCATTTCCTTGCGTCAGCATAAACCCAATGCTGATGATGAAGCCTTTTGTCGGTCGTAAGGCATCATCGCCTGGATCGATAATGAAACCTATCCAGAGTAGACCTTCCGTCTATTCTAATGAAACATATCCATTTCCTTGCGTCAACATAAACCCAATGTTGATGATGAAGCCTTCTGTCGGTCGCAAGGCATCCCGCCTGGATCAATAATGAAACCTATCCGGAGTAGACCTTCCGTCTATTCTGATGAAACATATCCATTTCCTTACGTCAGCATAAACCCAATGCTGATGATGAAGCCTTCTGTCGGTCGCAAGGTATCATCGCCTGGATCGATAATGAAACCTATCCGGTGTAGACCTTCTGTCCATTCTGATGAAACATATCCATTTCCTTGCGTCAGCATAAACCCAATGCTGATGATGAAGCCTTTTGTCGGTCGCAAGACATCATCGCCTGGATCGATAATGAAACCTATCCGGAGTAGACCTTCCGTCTATTCTGATGAAACATGTCCATTTCCTTGCGTCAACATAAACCCAATATCGATGATGAAACATTCTATCGGCCACAAGGCATCATCACTTGGATCGATAATGAAACCTATCCGGAGTAGACCTTCCGTCTATTCTGATGAAACATATCCATTTCCTTGCATCAGCATAAACCCAATGCTGATGATGAAGCCTTCTGTCGATCGCAAGGCATCATCGCCTGGATCGATAATGAAACCTATCCGGAGTAGACCTTCCGTTTATTCTGATGAAACATATCCATTATCTTGCATCATCATAAACCCAATGCTAATGATGAAGCCTTCCGTCGGTCGCAAGGCATCATCGCCTGGATCGATAATAAAACTTATCCGGAATAGGCCCTCTGTCTAGTCTGATGAAACTTATCCACTTTCTGCCATCCCATGTCCCACCGATGATGAAACTTTTCGTCGATCCTAAGGCATCATCGCCTAGATCAATGCTAAAACCAATCCAGAATAGACCTTTCATCTATTTTGATGAAACAAATCTATTTTCTTGCATCGGCATAAACCTAATGCTGATGATGAAACTTTCTATCAATCCTAAGGCATCATAGCCTGGACCAATTTAAAACTTATCCGGAATAGACCTTCCGTTTATGCTGACGAAACTTATCCATTTTCTTGCATTGGCATAAACCTAATGCCGACGATGAAGCTTTCATTGATCATATGGCACAGTGCCTAGATCGATGCCGAAAACCTATTTGAGATAGACCTTCTGTCTATTTCGATGAGACCTATGAACCCTTCATCCACACATAAGCAAACATTCCTACATTCGGCACCTTTGTCCAATGAAATGTATACTTATGCTAATGTTCCGGTTTGGGGACTCTTGAAATCCAGGCACGCGGTGGAGCGATTTTCCCATCCTTTCTTTGAAAGAGTGGGCGCTCTCCTGCGGTACAGATACGGGTGAATTTTCACGAGAGTTACCAAACTGCTGCAAACCATTACAAAATAAAGATGTGGAGATGGGCACCAAAGATGTTAAAGGAAAGACAATTTTTCATTACAAAAAAAGGGGGAGGATAAAAACAATTGGGGCCCTTCAAGGGGGATGGACTACAAAAGGAGGATCGGATAAGATCGCTAGCAGATATCCTCAAAGTCAAGAAGCCCGACATGTGGAGCCGCTCCCAGTTCACAAAATTTAACTTCCTCCTCTTGAATACGAGTCATCTCTGTCTACAAAGACGCCACTCGACCTTCCAGCAATGCAGTCTCCTCAACACCCTAGGCCTCCGCCGACTCCAACAAAGGTATCTCAGCCTCAACGGCGTTCAATTCTGCTAGAAGTTCCTCCCGTCGGCTACGCAAGAATTGTGCGCGAGCGACTGAAGCTTTGACTTGGGCTCTATTCCTTTGGAGATTAGAGTTCAATGACTCTAGCTCTGTTTAACAATCGGCCTTCTGCAATTTAAGGGATGTCAGCCGATCGTTCATGGTCCGCTCGAGAAAGTCTCGACGATTCATAAATTTCAGCAAAAATAGCACCCGTTGGGTCCATATCTCTAAAGGATAGCCTAGTGCCTACAGACCAACAGTTAGCCGCTCAGCCACTTCCTTCAATTGAAGATAATACAGTGTCGGCTGAGATTCTACTACCCGACGTAGCATCTCCAAATGCTGCCAGACAAAATCCTCTGATGATGAGAAGCCAAGGGAGGCTGCTGGCACCACATCAAAAGTGACTTCACTGTCTATGGATGCCCATAAGCCAGTGTCTAGCTCGGAAGAAGAAGATGGAATTGCCACCAAAGCTGATGGAGCAGGCACCTCAACAGTTTGTTCATGTTCCGCTGGACTCTTTAAAGATTTCTCTTCCACAAGTGCTAGAGGCGACAAAGGCTCTGACTCTATTACTTGCACAGATGGAGTTGTAAGCTCAAGCACAATGGTCAGTACGGTCGCTGGAACGAAGGCAGAACCTCTTGACGGACCCACTTCGGCCCTCAACTCTGTAGCAGGCACCAGAGCAGAACTCTCTCCCTGCGAGCTTAACTCTATTGATGATACCTCAACTGCCGGTTGTATCCTTACTGGCACAAGATGGAGTATAGTAACCACCTCCGGAGAAGCTACAATGACGAGAGGCAATATCTCTAAAGCCTCTGATGAAATGATGACATCTGACGATGGTACCGAAAAGTGATCGGTTGCGCCAGGCTCTTGGAACAAAGTTTCAATAAGCACCAAGGTGACAAAATAAATGGAAAAGCTATGCAGCTCGGCAAAAGGGCGGGTAGAATTTACTATGGTCGCAGAATCCATCTCCTCAAATGCCTAGATAGAGGACACTAATTCCATAGATGAAGCAACAAAAGGAGGAGTTATCTCCACTTCCATGTCAATTCTGACAAATTCCTCTTGCAGTATCCCCTCGGATGATGGTGCTAGCAATCTTGGAGGACTGGATATTGAAGGACCACTCAGCAGCGTAGAGGGCGTCACTGTCCCTTCGCTGACTGTCTCATGTGCCCTCTCATCGCCCTCTAAAGCACCATAGTTAACTTCTTCGTCAGAAAGGGTAGTAGAGCTGTTGGAAGAGATATCTACACTAGGCTCGAGTCGGCCCGCCGCTTCTGTTGCCTTCCGAGTTGCTGAGCGAGTGATCACACACCGAAAGGGGATAGCACCCTTCTTCAACATAGTTTTATGCCCTTCCTGCTGCAAAGGGACGTCCACAGCAGGTGTCCTAGCCTCAATACTGACTACTTCGGCCACCACAGCACAAAGATATGCATAGGGCAGGGTCAGAAGGTCATCAGGAAAAGAAGATTCAGAAATATCAGAGTCACTTGGCTCACCCTCGGCTTCACTAGCCGGCGTGGGAGAAGAAAGTCTGACTTCCTTCCGAGCAATGGGGAGATTCTCTCCTACGGCTTCAGTTGTCTCAGTTGCCTCCACCATGGCCGCGGTAGGGGGTTCCACATCCTCCGTCGCCTTGGCGATCTCCTTAGTATTCACAGTAGCAGTAGCTTGTGGACGCACTTTTTATCAATTTCGTTTATTTAGTGCATTGATTCGTCTATTAAGTGCGTGGGCGTGCCAGTCACAAAGTGACGATTTATTGTGCGCTCGATCTGACTAATCAGACGATTGTGTGGTTCGTGTCGAGACTAAAACCCGCCGTGCCATAAAGGTCACGGCGTCATTTACATCCCCCATACGAGGGAACACCCTTGATTGATCGCCAGGAAAAGGGGCCCTACGGCCATGAAATCGAAAGTGAGGAAACGAAGTTTGAAATTCATGAATTGCGCAAAAATATCTCTCGACAGGGCAATGCTTAAATCATGTTGGTCGCTTGCCGACCATTTCGTGTTCAGACGGAAGTCCGCATTAGAAACATGAGGAAAGCGAATATAAGACCAGTGAAAATATATGCCCAGTATGCGGCCAATTTACTGTTCAAGAACTGAGGGAAAGCGGTTGAAACCCGATCGGAACAAATCAAATTCAGTTAGTTATTGGCTCGTGACAAGGTCATGCTTTGGATAAAAAAATGGGGTGAGTCCTGAGATCCAAGCATAACTTGTCGGAGCGGCATCGATATTCCATGCCCGGGGTCTAAGGAAGGTGAGGGTTCTGGAGCGGATGCAGCCAGGTTCAATATTCTTCGTTTATTTATTTATTTCCTTATTATCATTGTTATTTGGAAGCATTAGTGTGTTTGTTTTCTATCATCGTTACTTCGTATCTTTTCGTTTATTTGTATTTTTATTATTACATGTTATGTATTATTATTTATTATATATATTTTTTTGTGTGTATGTATTTTATTCCCATTATTACCTTTTGTTTGATTATTATTTGTTTAGTACTCTTATTTATTACATTTTTTAATCATTTATTTATCACTTTTATTCTATTATTATTATTTTTTTATCACTTATATGGCCATTATTTATTTTTGTATATATATGTTTTTATCTTCAATCACTTTTTTATTATTATTTCTCCATTTCTCTTGAGTGAGAGTCTCACTTGTTCTTATTATTTGTTGGTTTTATTATACATATATATTCATATATTGGATGGGGAGGATCAAATGTGCATGGGGTTGAGTATTTAGTGTGAGCACATGGATTAAGTTTAACATGCATGTGTCGTGTTTTGAATATATATAACCAAAGGAAATAAAAGGGACTGGGTGGTGCCGACAGACACCTCTCGGCGTGACTCTTTCTACAACATTTAATGGCGCCGAGGGCTTGTATTATTATTTGCATCTCGGCGTGGCCTTCACCTCGGCATGCTTACATCTCGGCATGATTTTGGCGCCGAGGAGCAATGGTGCCGAGAGGATTCCCTGCCGAGTTTGTTTAGCACTTTTTATTTACTTATTATTATTATATATTTATATATTTATTTATTTCATTCAGTTTGTTTGTTTATTCATTTTCATCATTCATTTTTTTATTATTTGTTTTACTCGTTTGTGTTTATTATTTGTTTCATTTTATTATTATTATTATTATTATTATAATTACTTTTATTTACTTATTGGTAGTTCGATAGTTAGTCTTTATGTCTAGCAAAAATCCGGCAGCACCTCCCCTGTACCTGGAGGGTTGATGGGGTATATGGGAAACTGTCCACGGAGAGCCGAGACAGAATCCATAATAAAGATGGGCGTAACCCGAGATCCAAAAGGATCACAATTCGACGGGACGGTGTCCACTTATCGTGGTACTTATTAATATCCCCTCTGAAGAGGCCATTGGAGAACATGCAGTAGCAGAACTCCATAGACCAATGGGGTGAAGATAGATCTAGCTTAGACTAGTATAATGTAGGGGCATTCCCCGTTAATTTAACTCCTGTGTGGCCTTGAGTGAATCCCCCTGGGTTTCCTTCCGAATGACGTGATGAAAAGTGGCTAGAAGTTTTAATAAGAGTCAACATGTGAAGGTCTCGGCACAAAGGCTCCGGCTCGGCATGGTTTACGGCATACAAGGCTCTCGGCGCAAGGGTCCCGGCGCAAGAGTTCCGGCGCGAAGGTTCCGGCATGGTCTCGACGGGAAGGGGTCTCGGCGCGCTGGAGAGCAGGCTGCCGATCGGCGCAAGCAGCACTCGGCGTGGAACTCGCGCCGAGGGAGGGTCGCGCCGGGGGGTCGTGCCGGGAGGCCGTTAAGGGGCTGATAGAAGGTTTTTTGAGGGTTTCGGAGGGGGGCTTTGAGCTGAGAGTTTTAAAGGCTTTATCTGAGGACTTTAAGGGGGGGATTTTCTGAGGGGGGTTTTGCTCTTGGGTTGTAGAGGCTCAGGGATTTCAGACTATAGGAACTTCTAAAGGTTTCTCAGTTTCTGAAGGGTTTGATGCCAGGGGAACATTGTTCGGAGGATTACACCAGGAAGATTAAGATCCTCACACTTTAAACACCATCGGAGACTAACCGAATATCCGGTCTGATAGAATAGACCTTGACAGCATATGCCACAAATTCAACGGGAGGTCACGAGATGGTCTGTCTCGGATTCTCGGTGTGATCGTAAGATTTGGAGAGTAACGACGAGGCTCAAGGGATGGAGCCACGAGGATGACCGGAAAAACACGCAAATCAGGGGGCTCTTGGAAGCTTGGGATCCCAACAATCCATGGATTTGGATGATAAGATCCACTGCCGTTTCTACAAAAAATAGAAAGCAGAGAAAACAACAAAAAGTAATATGTCTCTCTTCTCATGCTGGTTCTGGGGAATAATAGACACCTGCAGACACTGGAGACGTAGCATCAAGAAATCAATCACTCTGAGAGGGGAATACCGTTTACATTCGAGATTAGAACAAAGGAAGAAAAGAAACTCCGTTCATTCATCTTTTCTTGCAAATAGCTACATTGTCCCAGAGAAATCGGATCTAGGAATCTGGGATGACATGCGTTTGAGAAAGAACAGGGGAGTGGGGAATAATATACATCAGAAAGAAAACAAAATACAGTGGGGGAGGGCGGAGCATTGACTCCTCTCCCTCCCCATACAGCCCACCTTCCACTCCTTCTTCCTTCAGACTTCGAAGCAGCCGCTCAGCCGTTCTCTTCTATCTTCCCCTTTCTCGGTGGTCTAGAGCAGAGGCCAACCGTTCGAGCGAGAAAAGAAAGAGAACTAGAGCCCCGAAGAGAAGAACCAAAAAGCAGAACCTCCTTTCTCTTCGCCGCAGGAGACTTCATATAGGGGGGTCAGAGTCTTCTCGTTCGAGGGGGACTTCTCCGGGTCTTGCCTCTGATTCGTCGACGCCGCTGGCGCTCTTCTCGTGGCATGTTGCAGCGGTTGTTTCACTGGAGGAGGCCCGTCGGGAGCGGGGTTTCCCCTTGTGGGACGTCCGCACGCCTGCCTTCGTCGTTGGGGAATCGAGGCTTGCCGGAATGGTGCTGCGCGCCGCTACTCTTGAGAACGGAGCTCCACGAGCATTGAATGGACAGGACCGGGAGCAGGGGCCTTCGTTCGGACTGGGACAAAGATCCATCGGGCGTAGGCAAGGGGCTGGTGGTCGCTGCTGCAGACCGCTGGTCGCCGTGACCGGCAAATGCGGTTGCTCCGCGTTTGAGAGAGAAGCTGGAGAGGGGAGACACGCGAGGAGTGAGACAAACACTGGGTGAACAGTGTCCGCCGAATTTCCTCCTATTTCGTATATATATTTTTTTGAAATCCCCTCTCCATTTCTCTTGGCCCCCCCTTCTTCTTCTTGTATTTGTATATGTGCCCTCTTCCGATTAGTCTCTTCTCTTATTTGGGTTTCTCTCATATTTGGGCCTTCCCACATACTTGGCCCATCTGGCAAATGGGATGCCCCCTTTCTTCTTCATATTTTTGGTGTCCACAAATGCCCCCCACTCACGAGCGGCGCAAGCGAGGGATGAGTGCGCGGGGCCCGCGAGTGTAAAGTTCTTCAACATGACGTCTGTTCTTCCGAGCCACTAGGATGCTAGTCCGGTGCAAATTCATGGGAAAGCGCTCACTCCTTCAGTGAAGGGATGAGGGGATCGCTTCACCGCATATGCGCGCAGACTGAGTTGTCAGAGTGGGGGCTTAGTCATCGGCATGGGGTGAATACTGAAGCGAGAATGAAGGGTCTATGTGTCGTCTCGGGCAAAAGGCCCAAAACAACTTAGACGAGGCCAACCCCAAAGGGGGAGTTGTTGGCTCGTGCTGGGTTTAGGAAAATTGTTCATTGACCGACTCGGGCGGAGGATCCGAGCCGAGCAATGGGATGCACTTTTGTTTATGGATTGGGATGGATGGTCCGAGCCAGGCAAGGAGGGGTTTCTTTATGTTCATGGACTTGGACGGAAGGTCCGAGCCAAGAAAAGGCGGTCCCTTTTTATTCATCGACTTAGACAGAAGGTCCGAGCCAAGCAAGAAGGTTCTTCTTTTCTCCTTTTTTGTTCATTGACTTGGACGGAAGGTCCGAGCCAAGCAAGGAGGTTCTTTTTGTTCATCGACTTGGACGGAAGGTCCGAGCCAAGCAAGGAGGTTCTTTTTGTTCATCGACTTGGACGGAAGGTCCGAGCCAAGCAAGAAGGTTTTTTTGTTCATTGACTTGGACGGAAGGTCCAAGCCAAGCCAGGAGGTTCTTTTGTTCATCGACTTGGATGGAAGGTCCGAGCCAAGCAAGGAGGTTCTTTTCGTTCATCGACTCAGATGGGAGGTCCAATCCGAGTAAGGAGTTCTTTTTGCTCATCACTTGGACGGAAGGTCCAAGCTAAGGGTTTATTCGTCGGTGAGACATGGAGTTGTAATATTGAGGTGGTTTATTCATTGACACGGGGTTAGTGCCAAAGCAAGGGTATTTGTATTCATGGCACTAGACGGAAGGTCCAGGCCACTGGTTCGTTCATGGATGCTGACAGGGAGTCGGAGATTGACGTGGTTTATTCATTAACATGGGACTAGTGTCAAAGCAAGGGTCTTTTTACTCATGGGACCGGACGAAAGGTCCGAGCCAATGGTTTATTCATCGATGCCGACAGGAAGTCGGAGACCGACATGGTTTATTCATTGACACAGGGTCAGTGTCAAAGCAAGGGTATTTTTGTTCATGGAACCCAACGAAAGGCCTGGGCCACTGGTTTATTCGTCGATGCCGACAGGGTGTCGGAGACCGACGTGGTATGTTTGTCTCTTCTCCTCTTCATCAGTGCCGACCGGCGTCGGAAGTTGGCATGGTTTATTCATTGACACGGGGTTAGTGTCAAAGCAAGGGTCTTTTTGTTCATGGAACCAGACGAAAGGCCTGGGCCACTGGTTTATTCGTCGACGCCGACAGGGTGTCGGAGATCGACGTGGTATGTTTGTCTCTTCTCCTCATCATCAGTGCCGAAAGCGTCGGAAGTTGACATAGTTTATTCATTGACACGGGGTTAGTGTCAAAGCAAGGGTCTTTTTGTTCATGGAACCAGACGAAGGGTCTGGGCCACAGGTTTGTTCATCGATGCCGACAGGGGGTCGGGGACCGACATGGCTGGCTTGTTTATTGAAACATTCTCGGAGATAAAAGTGAATGCTCATAAAGGGAGATTGACTCCTCCCTCCCCTTCTTTTTATTATATAATGTTTTTTTTCTTTTTTTTTCTTTTTCTTTTTGTCTCTCCTTTTTCCTTCTCTTTTTTTTTCTCTTCTCTCTTTTTTGTTCTTCTCTCTCTTTCTTTTTAACATGAGATAAATAACGCCCAAACCACCTCGGTAATAGTGCCCAGGGTGGGTCGGAGAAATGTGTCATGCATTAGAACGGGGGAAGATGAGAGTGGTACAACTTCAAATGTCTACCGTTGAGGGGTGGAAACTGAACCTCCCCCGGATGGTTGACGATTACATATGCTCCACCCTCGTAGACTTTCTGGACTACATAGGGTCCGAGCCAATTCTCATTCAGCTTGCCCTTGAGATTGGAAGCCATGACTTCTCTTCTCTTGACCATGACAAGGTCACCCTTTTTGAATTCACGTTCCTTGACGAGCTTGTCAAAGGCACGCGCTATTCGGGCCTGATAGACCTGGATGTTCTGCTGAGCTTGAAGCCTTTTTCCCTCCAGGTTGGAGAGCTCTTCGAGCCTTCGCTCGACATTTGTCTGCCCTTCCCGGACCAACCCATGTTGGACTGCGACCCGGAGGGAGGGTATTTCCAGCTCGATAGGGACGATTGCCTCTGAGCCATATACCAGGGAAAAGGGTGAACAACCCGTTGGAGTTTTGTACACAGTTCGATATGCCCACAGGGCCTCGTACATTTTTTCTTCCCAATCTCTCTTGTTAGAACTGACAATTTTGGACAGGAGAGTGCAAAGAGTCTTATTGAAAGCTTCAGCCAAGCCATTGGCCTGTGGGTTGTAGGGGGTTGACATCCTCCAGTCGATTTTGTACTTCTCTGCTAGCCGGTAGACCTTCTGGTTGCGGAAGTGACTTCCATTGTCTGAAATAATTCGGTTCGGAGTGCCAAACCGGAATATGATGTTGCGACGGACAAATCTGGTGACGATCTCCCCAGTCACTTCTTTCAAAGCAACAGCCTCCGCCCAGCGAGAGAAGTAATCAGTTGCGGCCAAGATGTTCTTGCACCCAGCTGATGATGCGGGTAGTGGACCCACAACGTCTGTTCCCTATTGGGCAAAGGGCCAGCTGGGCAGTGTTGGATGTAGGGGCATGGGCGGTCTCCTGGGCACCGTCGCATGCTCCTGGCATTTTTGACAAGACTTGGCAAACTTGCAGCAGTCGTCGAACATTGTCGGCCAATAGTAGCCGAGCTTCTTTATTTCAATCTTCATTTTCGGTCCTGCCTGATGTGCACCAGCTGTTCCGGCGTGAACCTCTTTCATGACCTTCCAAGCTTCTTCAGTGGATAAACATCGGAGGAGCACCTTCCGTTTGGCATCTGCCATAATTCGGAATAGAATCCCATTCCGGACCTCGTAAGAATCTTTTATTCAGATCAGCTTGATCTTCTCTTCTCTCTGCCTGGGTAGTTGCTGGTATTTAAACCACTGTAAAAGGGGGTCTCTCCAGTCAGGTGGGATAAGGGCTTCCGCTGTGATGACCTCAAGTTCTTCTTCTTCTGGCCCTCCAATCATGCTAGGCACTTGGCGCTGATTCACCACCCGGATGCTGAGGGATCCATCTGGCGGGACTGCTAATGAACTTGCCAATTTTGCCAGTGCATCGGCTTGTGCATTTTCCCCCTGGCAACATGGCCTATATCAATGAGGTAGAACTGCTGCATGAGCCGTTTCGCCTTAGCATGGTAAGGGAGTAACTCAGGTTTTCGGACGTCAAACTGTCCCTGGACCTGCTTGACGACTAGCAATGAATCGCCAAACACATGTAAGATTTTAATCTCCATTTGTAAAGCGACTTGGAGACCAATGATCAGAGCTTCATATTCTGCCTCATTATTTGTGCAGGGCTTGTTAATGGAGCAGGATGTGTGCAATACTTCTCCCTCAGGGGATTTAAGGACGATGCCGGCCCCGGCCCATACTTTTGTGTGCCCAGACGGGGTTGTTTCTGTTCTCGAGGCTCCATCAAAGTGTAGCTGCCAGGCAATCTGTTGGGCTTGGTCTACCTCTAGTGTTTCATCTTCAGGCAGCTCCATGGCCAGTGGGGAATATTCAGGCACAGGGTGTGCTGCAAAGAAATCGGCCATGGCTTGACCCTTAATGGCCTTCTGAGGCACGTAAGTGATGTCAAATTCCATTAACAATACTACCCACTTGCCGAGACGCCCCTTCAGGACTGGCTGGGAGAGAATATGCTTGACTGGGGCAGCCTTAGAAATCAGGCTCACTTCATGCGAGAGCATATAATGCCTCAGCTTCTTGACTGCGAAGACCAAGGCAAGACAGACCTTCTCAATTGAGGTGTATTTTACTTCTGCCCCCATTAGTCTTCGGCTAAGGTAATAAAGAGCTTGTTCCTTCCCCTCATCATTGTTCTGGGCGAGCATTGCCCCCAACGAACATTCGGTGGCAGCTATATATAGAATAAGTGGCCTCCCCTTGACAGGTGCCCCCAGTACAGGCGGGGTCTTTAAGTAATCCTTCAGCCGATCAAAGGCCTTCTGACATTCTTGGTTCCAGTTGAAAGGTGCATTCTTCATCATTAATTTGTGGAATGGTTGACAGCGCCCCGACAAATTCGAGATAAATCTTCAGATGTAGGCTAGCCGGCCTTGTAGGGACCTTAACTCTCCCAAATTCTCCGAAGGAGGTAGCTCCTGAATGGCTTTTATTTTAAAGGGGTCGATCTCGACCCCCCTATATCGGACAATGAAGCCGAGAAACTTTCCACTGGAGATGCCGAAGGCACACTTCATTGGGTTCATTTTCAGCTCATACCGCCGGAGTCTCTCGAAGATGACTCTAAGGTCATTCAGGTGATCCCCCCTTTTCTTTGTCTTGACGACCAGATCGTCGATGTAGCATTCGACTTTGCTATATAGCAGTTCGTCAAATATCTTGGTCATCGCCCGCTGGAAAGTGGCGCCAGCGTTCTTGAGGCCGAAGGGCATCCTTTTGTAGTGGAATATCCCTTTAGGTGACCGGAAGGCCGTATGAATTCGGTCATGTTTAGCTATCCATATTTGATTATAGCCGGATGATCCATCCATGAAGGACAAGGCCTCATGGCCGGTAGTTGCATCAATCATCACTTCGGTGACAGGCACCGGGAAGTCATCTTTTGAGCAAGCTTTATTCAGGTCGCGGAAGTCCACGCAGATCCTGATCTGTCCATTCTTCTTCTTCACTGGCACAATGTTGGCCAACCAAGTAGTGTATTGGTTTTCAGCTACAAAATCGACATCTATGAGCTTGTCGACTTCTTTGCAAATCTATTTTATAAGCTCTGGCCTCATACGCCTGGGGGGCTGCTTCACTGGCTCCACCTTGTGATCAATAGCCAGAATGTGTTGAGTTACGCCGGGGCTCAGACCGGGCATCTCTTTGTAGTTCCAGGCGAAACAGTCCCGGAATTCTTGCAGCAACTTGACATATTGTCCCCTCTCCTACGGAGGAAGAAGGGTATTCAGAAAGGTCAGCCTGGGGTCGCTTTCCGTGCCTAGATTGATTTCAACGAGCTCATCCACTGTGGCCTGGCCGCCATCTTCAATTTCTGGAGGCGCTGGTAGCAGGTCGATGAAATCCTTGTCTTCACCATCTTCTGCTTCAAGGACACCATAGGCGTCTTCTTGCTCTGCCTCGTTGGGTAAAGAGACTTTGCTTGTTTCCCCCTCTATTAGGCTTGCTGTGTGTGGCTTTGGGGGGCTCTCTTGTGTGGAGAAGTAAAGGACTTCTTCGGGATCTTCTTTGTAATTGTCATAGATGGCTCTTGCAGGAGCTAAGGTGATTGATTGTCATACTGGGGGCTGCTGCTCTGCTGGTGGCTGGGGCTGCCCATTCTCAGCTGCATCTTCAAAAATCTGGTGCTGAACTGACACCATGTAGACATTTCTTTCATGGCCGCCTGCCACATGGGGGCGTGGCGGAGCGACCACATAATCTCCCATTCTGAGCTTATCTCTCTCGATCAGGTCTTGAGCAATGTCCTTGAAGACGTAGCAGTCTTCGATGGAGTGGCCCAGTATTTGGTGATAGGGGCAGAATGAGGGGTCACTGCTCTTGCGAGCATCTTGCGGCCTCTTTGACCTTGGGAGGGAGACCTTGCCATAGTAGCAGGCCCAATCAAAAATTCCTCGAGTTTTATTCCTTGGGAAAGAGTAGGGCCCTTGCATCTTCTCCCGCAGCGTGGGGCTTCGCTCGACTGATCGCTCGGCCAGAGAAGCAGCTACATCCCTAGCCTCCCTTTTCAGGTGCCCGGGGACGTTTGGGACGGTGTTCGAGGACCGGTGCGCACCGATGCTTTGTCGACAGAGGATGCCTCTGATGAGTATAGTCATTTCGGCCAAACGAACCTTCAACATTTCGATCTCTCGCTGTTGCCTACAATATATGGCGAGTAGGGTAGAGTCGCACCGAGTGAGGTTTGGCGCTCGGCCCGCTTCCCCATCCTTTGGGTCAGTGTCAGACGAGGGTGATGGCACCTCGCTGCTGTGGTCATTCGGGATTGGTCCCCCGGAGGAGGACGGGGTCTTCCCCTTATTCCTACAGGGAGGTGGATCCCATAGGAATATTTCTTCATCTTGTTCTTCGTTGGCCAAAGGCATAAGATGCTGACGGCCTTCAACCTGCCATGGGCCTGCAGTGCCTGCGTGGCTATTGTCGCCTGGAGCCGAGACTGATATCACATCAGCTTCATAGGAATCTTCTAGTGAAAAGTCCAATCCTGGATGCCGGGTGATTTGCAACAACCGCCGGTCCAGGTTTGGCGGGTTCCACATTTTCTCGAACATTTCTTTCCGACTGGAGAGCTGGCAGAAGGGGATCCCTTGCTTTCTGGCCATCTTGACCACGGGACCGGCTGTGTCAGGAAGTCCCATTATTGGGACGAGTGGGTCGTGCACCTCATCGGGGAGTCTACAATCATCATCCCCCTTGACCGGGTGCTCCTTGGCCACATAAGAGATGGTAGGCAGACCCTCGGGGTTGGGCACCTCGAAGGTCCTTAACGGTTCGGCCACCTGGCAGTCAGCTTCTGCAAGAGGCTTGATGATCCCGGGAGGGACCCTGATGTCTTCCAGCAAGTCTTCAAGGTATGGTGTTCCCGGTGTAGGGTAAATGGGAAGGTAGGTGGCCCGGAATACCCCTTCTGCTTCAGAAACAAATGACACCTGAGGGGGGGCCACATAGCCAGGCGGTGGTGGAGGAAACCAGCTATCAGGCTCTGCCTTCTTCTTTCCTTTGTCCTGAGTAGCTCGGGAGGCTTGCTTCGGCTTTTCCAAATAAAGATTAGCATCTGAAAAGTGACATTTGAACACTTCGAAAGGATGGAGGTCGGCGAAGATTCTCTCCTCTTTCCCGTCGCTGGGGTACTTGATGCATTGGTGCAGAGTGGATGGTACCACCCTATTTTGATGTAGCCAAGGTCGGCTGAGCAACGCCTTGTAAGAGGTGTTGGAGTTGATCACATGGAATTGGACCTTGGTGGTGAAATCACCGAGGGAGAGGTTGAACTCTGCGACCCCCATAGGGACTTCGCACTTCTGGTTGAAGCCGGCAATCTTGACGTTCCTGACCTCGACCAGGTGTACGTCAAAGTAATGCTTCTGATACACCCGATAGGGGAGTATGTTAACTGCTGCCCCAGGGTCGATCAAGACTCTGTTGATGGGATGCCCATTCAGCTGCCCCTTCATGTAGAGTGGCCTGTTGTGGCTACAGGTAGGTAGAAGCATATCCTCTTCTGTGAAGGCCACAACTACTTCAGGTGACATTTCTGCGAGGCAGGCTTCAGCATATGCTGGTGTCTGGAGTGCAGCAATGACGGCTTGTCGTGTCTCTTCATCTAGAGATAGGATTTCCCAGACGGTGAACCTGGCTGGGATCTTCTTCAGGTGTTTGACTATTCTGTTGCTAGCTCGGACCTCGAGCAACTTCATCTCGTCGGCTCTAGTATGCCTGCCTCCGCCTTGAACCTAGGGATCTAGCTAGGCGGGTGCCTCTTCTGTTGGGTCGGGTGCCGCTTGAGCTTGCGGAGCCTGCTGGGTCACTTCCTTTTCTTTCATGAACTCAGCAAGGTTCGGGGTGTTGTCAGATTCTTCCCTTGGCCGAGGAGGAGTCAGTACCAACGGGGCCGAGGGGCTACCCGTCTCTTTGGTCTGCTGGGACTCGCGGGGGCATGGATTCTTTCCCCTCTGAGTCGTAAGAAATTCAATAAATGAAGGGGCGGCCTGGCCGACCAGTTCTCCGGGGTAGAGACCTAAGGGAGGGGGAATCTCCACGCCTTGGACCCTAGGCTCGGGAATGTGGTACGGTTGTTCACCCCTGAGCAGGATGCTGTGGTCGGCCAGAGGAGGACGTCCCCACTTCCTTCCCGACCTGGTGACATGTTGGGAGGTGGATGCTTCAGCTTGATTCACCTCTGATGGCTCGACGGGCACTTCTTGCTCTTCCTCTCTCAAGGAGAGGGCTGTGTCAAATAATGTTGAGAGGGTGTTGCAAGAGAGGACAACCTCACTCTTCTTCTTGTTTCTGGGTCTTCTCTTCTTCTTTTTCTTTTTCTCTTCAGTGGCTGGCAACTGCTCTTGGGGAAGCTCACCCCACAAGAGAGGTTCTTCTTTTGTCTCGGCTTCTGCTTCTGGAGCTAGTTTGAGTGACTCGAACTCCTCCCAAGGGACATACGCCTTCAACTCCACTGGCTGGATCTCGGGCTGCTCATAATCTTCAAGCCCATCAATAATAGCTTGGAGTCTTTCAACTGCAAGACTGTTTTCCTTGCGCACCTGCATCGGGACGTGTTTCTTCTTGTTGTGAGTGGGCCGCCTCATAATGAGCCGGGGGGCTGTGTCATGCAAAACAGGTGTCACCGGTGGCGGTACTGGTCGGGGTGTAACATCCCTTATGCGAACCTCTGGAGTGGGCCGAGGAGCCTATCTTCTTCTTCTGTTCTTCGTTGGCACAGCTTGCCAACCTCCTTGATCATGAGCTGGCGCCATGACGAAGGCTTGATAAGTGGCTTGTGTACAGGCCTCCGCCCATTCTTCAGGCAGTTGTTGGTATGAAGATACCATGTTGACAGCGGTGCCGAGGCTCGGCACCTCGTGCGGCTGCGGAGGATCCACTTTGAGCTCCCCCATGTCCAGCTCTCCCTTCTTGATCAAGGACTCAATGGCATCCTTGAAGATGTAACAATCCTCAATGGTATGCCCAAGCATTTGATGGTATGGGCAAAAATGAGGATCATCCTTCTTCTTTAAGTCACCAGGCCTCTTTGGATCTGGTAATGTGATCTTGTTGTACTTGGTGGCCCATTCAAACAGGACTCGGGCTTTATCCCGAGGAAAGGAATACAATTTGTTCCTCATCTTCTCCCGCAGGGAGGGACCTTCCCGCCGTTCAGTGGAGGTGTTGGCCATCTCTTTGGCTTTCTCTTTCTGTTTCTCGAAAGCTTCGAAGTCCAGTGTATGAACTTCTGGCGGTGTTGGCCTCCTCTCAGCCTGCCTGACCCTCTGACTTGATGCAGCTGGAGTAGAAGAGTATCGAGCAAGGAATGCTTCGATCTCTGCCACTATGTTGTTCAGACGGTCGAACGACCTTACCTCAGCACCGATCATCCTCTCAAGGATCTCCTTCTTCAGATTCTGTTTACAGATCTGCACTGCGTCCTCCTGATGCGGGGGACGTTTGCACCTCATGCTGAGGTTCTCCATCTCTTTATCTAGTCGAGTGCCGACTCATCATTTCTCTGTCTCGTGGCGTAAAGCTCTACCACGGTCACCTCCCGCTCAGCTATGTAGAATCTTTCCTTGAATTTCTTCTGCATATCAGGCCAGTCTGCAATGGACCCGGCGAGCAGGCTCGAATACCACTCGAAAGCGAGCCCGGTAAGTGTCGAGCCAAAGAACTTGAGGAGATAAGCTTCATCCACCGCTAGATCCCCCATAACATTCACATAATAGGCAATGTGCTCCCTGGGAGACCCTTGCCCATTAAATTTCTCAAACTTTGGAGGCTTGGTGATGCCGGCTGGTAGCCTTTTGGCAGCATAGTGTGCCGGGTAAGGTATCCGGTATTTGTCGAATGGCGTGTGATCACCATCGCTCCTCTCTGCCAACTTCATATCTATCATTTGTTCGAGCATTAGCCTGCTTACTGTTGCCGGGTCAACCGGGTTTGGATAGAAATGGGCCGGTTGTGCCAGCGGCGTTGTTAACACTGTCGCCTGAGGTGCAATAGTGGACCCCTGGAATGGCAAGTTCGGTGGCGGGGCCAGTGTGATATGCTGTGGCTGATGCAGGGGTACGCCGCCAGTGTAGGTAGGTATTGGGGGAGACACCGTCGCCTATGGAGAAGCTTCCGAGGCCTGACCGTTGCCCCCAGGGGTCTTTGGTAATGCTTCGGTCTGCCCGGATGTTGAGGATTGAGCAGCTCTTTCAGTTAGTTGTTTCCTTAACAATTCGATCTCCCGCTGATATTGCTGCATCATGTGTAATACCGCGGGGTCGTTCATGGGAAGGCTAGGGGTGCCCCCCCTTTCTTCGATCGGCACCTCTTCGGATGAAGTGGATGGTCCTCCCGTCGTGCCTTCTGTAATAACATTGGCAGCCAAGGATGTTGAAGGTTCCTCATAGTTGGCCCCTCCAGTGTAGACTTGTGTCTTTTCAGCTGCCGCTTTCCCTCTTCTGGTAAGAGGTCCTGGCCTTGTGGCAAGCCTGGCTACTTCTTCGGGCTCGGTTGGTAGGGCCCCGTACTGGCCAGCTACCCCTGCCATGTTGCAGGTATAAACTCTTAGGTCTCTGCCTCTTCTTGTTGTTCTTCTCGATGGCCTACCCGGAAAGGCCAATCTGTCAAAGACCGACCTCCGCGGCTTCACTTCTTCCCTCGGCAGGGACTGATAATGCTCCTCAGAGCATTTTCTTGACTCGGCACTGGGCATCGACCGGGTCTCTACTTCTTCAAATGCAGAGGCTACTGCCCCCAGTAATCTCTGGCGACCAAGGGGAGTGCTCCCCGGGCCCCGCAAGTAGTTCTTCATGACTTGCTCGACTCCTTCCCAGTCCTGGTCAGGACGAGAAGCCGGTGATGTCGCCCCGTTGGTAGCAACGGGCATGTGGGTTGCAGGCTCCACATGGGCAGCCTGATAGTGACGTCGATAGTGTCGACGGTGGATGTTCTCCGGTGGGGCCGGTGTAGTTAATGTCGTCTGGTAGACGGGGGCTGATGTGTTGACCCGATCTCCTTGTTGTGCCCTTGCCGGGCGAAAGGTGTTGGGCCTCGCTTGGGCTGGTGAGGTGAACCAGGCCCCCTTGGGAACCCAAAGTTGCTTAGCTTTGGTGGGCCTGGAGGCCGACTGATGCTGCGGCGCTGGGGCCGGAGTGGCGAGCGTCATCTTGCCCTTCATCTTCTCCAGTGCTTGAAAAGAGTTGCGCACTGGTACGGCGGGTACAATGCGATCCGAGATCACCTCGGAACGCTGTCCGTTAAGATGCACCCGGAAAGTCCCGACGACGGCCGACTTGCCGGTGCTGGAGAATCGGCCTCGGTATGATGTTGTGGCATGGCTCCTTCGGAGCTTCCTTTGGTGAGAGGCCGACCCTGGGTGAGAAGGGCCGGCAGTTTGGTGCACGTGGTGCACGTTGCAACTTAGCGTCCCGGTCGGGACGGTCTTGGAAGTCTCGGCCATTGATCGGCCAACAGCAGCTTTGGCGGCCCCCTGAATGGGAGCGTTGCTTTCAGTCCTGTCAGACGCTTCCACGTCCAGCAGGTCCGCGAAGGCTACCCCAAGGAAGTTGGGGAAGCCTACCGCGGGAGGGAAGCTCCCGAAGCTGAGGCGGACGGCCAAGTAGCCGTTCCGAACATGGCTCTCGACGGCCTGTTGGCCGAAGGTGGGGGCCATCCTGGTGCCCGAAATGCAACCTACATTTGCAAATCAAACAATTAGCATTACATGAAAGGGGCCGTAGGGCCCTTAGTCCCGGCAAAGAGATGAAGGGTGATTTCGGTCCAACCGGGCGTGCCAGACTTGTGGACGCACTTTTTATCAATTTCGTTTATTTAGTGCATTGATTCGTCTATTAAGTGCGTGGGCGTGCCAGTCACAAAGTGACGATTTATTGTGCGCTCGATCTGACTAATCAGACTATTGTGTGGTTCGTGTCCGGACCAAAACCCACCGTGCCATAAAGGTCACGGCGTCATTTACATCCCCCATACGAGGGAACACCCTTGATTGATCGCCAGGAAAAGGGGCCCTACGGCCATGAAATTGAAAGTGAGGAAACGAAGTTTGAAATTCGTGAATTGCGTGAAAATATCTCTCGACAGGGCAATGCTTAAATCATGTTGGTCGCTTGCCGACCATTTCGTGTTCAGACGGAAGTCCACATTAGAAACATGAGGAAAGCGAATATAAGACCAGTGAAAATATATGCCCAGTATACGGTCAATTTACTGTTCAAGAACTGAGGGAAAGCGGTTGAAACCCGATCGGAACAAATCAAATTCAGTTAGTTATTGGCTCGTGACAAGGTCATGCTTTGGATAAAAAAATGGTGTGAGTCCCGAGATCCAAGCATAACTTGTCGGAGCGGCATCGATATTCCATGCCCGGGGTCTAAGGAAGGTGAGGGTTCTGGAGCGGATGCAGCCATGTTCAATATTCTTCGTTTATTTATTTATTTCCTTATTATCATTGTTATTTGGAAGCATTAGTGTGTTTGTTTTCTATCATCGTTACTTCGTATCTTTTCGTTTATTTGTATTTTTATTATTACATGTTATTTATTATTATTTATTATATATTTTTTTTTGTGTATGTATTTTATTCCCATTATTACCTTTTGTTTGATTATTATTTGTTTAGTACTCTTATTTATTACATTTTTAATCATTTATTTATCACTTTTATTCTATTATTATTTTTATTTTTATCACTTATTTGGCCATTATTTATTTTTGTATATATATGTTTTTATCTTCAATCACTTTTTTATTATTATTTCTCCATTTCTCTTGAGCGAGAGTCTCACTTGTTCTTATTATTTGTTGGTTTTATTATACATATATATTCATATATTGGATGGGGAGGATCGTATGTGCATGGGGTTGAGTATTTAGTGTGAGCACATGGATTAAGTTTAACATGCATGTGTCGTGTTTTGAATATATATAACCAAAGGAAATAAAAGGGAATGGGTGGTGCCGACAGACACCTCTCGGCATGACTCTTTCTACAACATTTAATGGCGCCGAGGGCTTGTATTATTATTTGCATCTCGGCGTGACCTTCACCTCGGCATGCTTATATCTCGGCACGATTTTGGCGCCGAAGAGCAATGGTGCCGAGAGGATTCCCTGTCGAGTTTGTTTAGCACTTTTTATTTACTTATTATTATTATATATTTATATATTTATTTATTTCATTCAGTTTGTTTGTTTATTCATTTTCATCATTCATTTTTTTATTATTTATTTTACTCATTTGTGTTTATTATTTGTTTCATTTTATTATTATTATTATTATTATTACTTTTATTTGCTTATTGGTAGTTCGATAGTTAGTCTTTATGTCTAGCAAAAATCCGGCAGCACCTCCCCTGTACCTGGAGGGTTGATGGGGTATATGGGAAACTGTCCACGGAGAGCCGAGACAGAATCCATAATAAAGATGGGCGTAACCCGAGATCCAAAAGGATCACAATTCGACGGGACGGTGTCCACTTATCGTGGTACTTATTAATATCCCCTCTGAAGAGGCCATTGGAGAACATGCAGTAGCAGAACTCCATAGACCAATGGGGTGAAGATAGATCTAGCTTAGACTAGTATAATGTAGGGGCATTCCCCGTTAATTTAACTCCTGTGTGGCCTTGAGTGAATCCCCCTGGGTTTCCTTCCGAATGATGTGATGAAAAGTGGCTAGAAGTTTTAATAAGAGTCAACATGTGAAGGTCTCGGCACAAAGGCTCCGGCTCGGCATGGTTTACGGCATACAAGGCTCTCGGCGCAAGGGTCCCGGCGCAAGAGTTCCGGCGCGAAGGTTCCGGCATGGTCTCGGCGGGAAGGGGTCTCGGCGCGCTGGAGAGCAGGCCGCCGATCGGCGCGAGCAGCACCCGGCGTGGAACTCGCGCCGAGGGAGGGTCGCACCGGGGGGTCGTGCCGGGAGGCCGTTAAGGGGCTGATAGAAGGTTTTTTGAGGGTTTCGGAGGGGGGCTTTGAGCTGAGAGTTTTAAAGGCTTTATCTGAGGACTTTAAGGGGGTGATTTTCTGAGGGGAGTTTTACTCTTGGGTTGCAGAGGCTCAGGGATTTCAGACTATAGGAACTTCTAAAGGTTTCTCGGTTTCTGAAGGGTTTGATGCCGGGGGAACACTGTTCGGAGGATTACACCAGGAAGATTAAGATCCTCACACTTTAAACACCATCGGAGACTAACCGAATATCCGGTCTGATAGAACAGACCTTGACAGTCTATGCCACAAATTTCAACGGGAGGTCACGAGATGGTCTGTCTCGGATTCCCGATGTGATCGTGAGATTTGGAGAGTAACGACGAGGCTCAAGGGATGGAGCCACGAGGATGACCGGAAAAACACGCAAATCAGGGGGCTCTTGGAAGCTTGGGATCCCAACAATCCATGGATTTGGATGATAAGATCCACTGCCGTTTCTACAAAAAATAGAAAGCAGAGAAAACAACAAAAAGCAATATGTCTCTCTTCTCATGCTGGTTCTGGGGAATAATAGACACCTGCAGACACTGGAGACGTAGTATCAAGAAATCAATTACTCTGAGAGGGGAATACCGTTTACATTCGAGATTAGAACAAAGGAAGAAAAGAATCTCCGTTCATTCATCTTTTCTTGCAAATAGCTACATTGTCCCAGAGAAATCGGATCTAGGAATCTGGGATGACATGCGTTTGAGAAAGAACAGGGGAGTGGGGAATAATATACATCAGAAAGAAAACAAAAGACGGTGGGGGAGGGCGGAGCATTGACTCCTCTCCCTCCCCATACAGCCCACCTTCCACTCCTTCTTCCTTCAGACTTCGAAGCAGCCGCTCAGCCGTTCTCTTCTACCTTCCCCTTTCTCGGTGGTCTAGAGCAGAGGCCAACCGTTCGAGCGAGAAAAGAAAGAGAACTAGAGCCCCGAAGAGAAGAACCAAAAAGCAGAACCTCCTTTCTCTTCGCCGCAGGAGACTTCATATAGGGGGCTCGGAGTCTTCTCGTTCGAGGGGGACTTCTCCGGGTCTTGCCTCTGATTCGTCGACGCCGCTGGCGCTCTTCTCGTGGCATGTTGCATCGGTTGTTTCACTGGAGGAGGCCCGTCGGGAGCGGGGTTTCCCCTTGTGGGACGTCCGCACGCCTGCCTTCGTCGTTGGGGAATCGAGGCTTGCCGGAATGGTGCTGTGCGCCGCTACTCTTGAGAACGGAGCTCCACGAGCATTGAATGGACAGGACCGGGAGCAGGGGCCTTCGTTCGGACTGGGACAAAGATCCACCGGGCGTAGGCAAGGGGCTGGTGGTCGCTGCTGCAGACCGCTGGTCGCCGTGACCGGCCAATGCGGTTGCTCCGCGTTTGAGAGAGAAGCTGGAGAGGGGAGACACGCGAGGAGTGAGACAGACACTGGGTGAACAGTTTCCGCCAAATTTCCTCCTATTTCGTGTATATATATTTTTGAAATCCCCTCTCCATTTCTCTTGGCCCCCCCTTCTTCTTCTTGTATTTGTATATGTGCCCTCTTCCGATTATTCTCTTCTCTTATTTGGGTTTCTCTCATATTTGGGCCTTCCCACATACTTGGCCCATCTGGCAAATGGGATGCCCCCTTTCTTCTTCATATTTTTGGTGTCCACACAGCTGCTTCTTGAGTTAGTGCCCAATAAAGAAAATGTCAAATAATGAAGGTGCCGTGGATGGAATAATCTTATAGTCCACAAAGAAAAGTAGCGTCACCTTTAGCTGCTTGCTGGGTAGTCCCCCGCTGAACGACAAACTGTTCATATGATGGCACGAGATGCAAGGGAATCTCAATTACATTAGCTGCGGAGGATGGTTCCTTCAATAAGACTTTTCGAGCTTTCTTCGCCCGTCCCAAGGCAACTTTCAGCAAAGAAGCCGTCCTCTTTCTGCCAGGAGGTAGTGGAGTAGCGGTTGGCGTTGGTGCAGGAATGTCAAAATATTCAGGCTTCTGGGCCTGGGAAATAATTTTCCTATAAAGCCCCTGCTGTTTTATGACTGGCCTATGTACTGAAGAAAACGTGTATCGTTATAAAAAGGGTCAAGGAATGAGACAAGCAACATGTCAACCAGAGAAAATCTTACCAGCCAGGCCATTATAAAAAGATGAGAGGGGCCAGTATTGATAAGCCACCTCCTTGCTTCGGGATGCCGCCTCCCAAACAAGCCAGCAAATGTCGCCAATTTTCTTGCACTTTTTGGCTAGATCAGCCAGGTCCACATGGCCGCGGGAAGCAAGCCAATGATACATGCCGAGGTGGTCGATACCCCAGCTATCAACATAATGGAAAGATGCAAATAAGGGCTTGTCCAGAATACTTGCTACAGGGTTGTCAAGGGTCAGCCCATGGATATTCATCAGAACAAACAACCAAGACGTATGCTGATAATACGTTGGGGTTCTGTCTTCCTTCCTAATGAACGCTCTATATGGGCAGAAGCAGTCGACCTCGCATTTCCATGAGACTACTTTGGGGGTGACTCCTCGATTGGAAAAGGATATTGTTGAAGTTCCAGGCAGGTGTCACCAATTTGGCATAAATGTTCCAGATTCTTCATAAAAATATCTTCATTTATGTCAGCAAGCACAGGCATCAACTTTTTGGCAGCATCTTCTTTCAGGGCTTTCCTACGTACTATGTATGCGTCCACCTCCTTTGGGTGCTGAGAAAATAGCCTCTTCAGATGGGCTTCATTAATGTCAAAGACTGGCCCAGGCTGCTGACTTAGAAAAGTACGCTCTGCCACATCCCAGCATGTTGTTCTGGCATTGCGATAGAAGCTTGTTCGGGCATTCCACCATTTTATATACTCTGGAGTGACCCAGGGAACACGGTTCAGCACTGGCACACTGAAGGTATTGGCCTCCCGGCGATGGAAGTAGTCCAACCAGGTGCGACCTTTGCTAGCAACAACCGAGCCATGCTTTGACCTGCTGTCCAACGGAAACTAAGCAGTTGAAGGTGGAATGTGCTGATCATAGCCGAAATTCCGGCCGAATCTGAACGGGTAATAAGGTTCTAGATGAACCATACCCCCCTTCCTGAACACTAAAACACTGGGGCGGATTGACAAAGCCCAATCAATGAGCTCAGGCTCCACGACTGGCCGGGTCACTGTGGCACCTGAAACTAGATGGAAAAATGTCTCCACCACCTCCATTTCACACTCACGCTGACGATTTACCAATGGAGCGGAATGTGCTACCAAACTCCAGAAATGAATATGTTGTGCCCCGGACTATTTTGACGAAGACTCTGAATGAAATGTCATGACTTCTGGTTCAATGAATTTGCATGTATACATGTTTGATGTCATATGTGTCTCCCATAAGATCATATGTGCTTGCTGCATTTGTATGGTTTCATGGTTTGCACACGCATATCTATCAAACTCTGTTCAACTCGTTGCATATGTTTTGTTGCTTCTTAACATTATCGCATCATTCATCAAGTCTATATAGGATGCATTCATGCATAAACACGTTCAAAGTCTATACATTATGTCGCCAAAGTCCATACATTCCATCGCACAGCTTGCAAGTCTTCAAAGTCTGTACATGGTCTTGGCATCTGCTTTGAAGTCTATACATTGGTTCTCACTTCAAGTCTGTACATTACCCAGTCTGCATCTTCCAAAGTCTATGCATTGGTCGGTGGCAAGTCTATACATTGCTTATCTTTACCTACGTTCCATGCTTAAAGTTTGCACATTGTCCCCGTGTTCACTTGCTTCAAAGTATATACATCGTGGGGCTTCGAATCTTCAAAGTATGTACATCCTTCAAGGGCCAAGGCTATACATTGTCTCGCTCGCATCTTCAAAGTCTGTACATCCTTCAAGGGCCAAGTCTGTACATTGCTCCCTCGTTCACATGCTTCAAAGTCTATACATTGGCCTTCGAGTTTCAAAGTCTGTACATTGGCCTTCGAGTTTCAAAGTCTGTACATTGGCCACCAAGTCTATACATTGGCCATCAAGTCTATACATCGGCCATGTAGCTTGCTTAGCCCAAGTTTATACATCGGCCCTGTAGCTTGCTTAGCCCAAGTCTATACATCGGTCCTGTAGCCAGCAAGCCATCATCAAGTCTATACAACAAAGTCTGTACAGTGTCTCATATTGGCAGAGTTTGTACATCGTTTGGCATGTGCATGCTTCGTCTTCAAAAGTCTATACATTGCTGTCTCATGCATTCTAAGTCCACACACCATCCAGTTGGGCATCGGTCATTACAGCAAGTTTGTACACTGTCTGCACGCTCTCAAAGGCTGAATGTTCTTCAGCAGAGTCTGTACACACTCCATCACTTAAAGTCTGAACATCCATAAGTGAAGACTGTACATACTTCAGTGCACATGTGTATCCCATTCAAGACGAAGTCTATACACTCGTTTCCTAGCCTTCAAAGGCTATACATTCTATCCTTCACACTAAGTCTGTACACGGTGGTTTTCAGTTACCTAGCAAGTCTGTACAATCCCTTCAATGCATACACTGCCACTAAATGAATCTCTGTACTTTGCACACATAGGTCTGTGATTTTGCATTATGAGCTACACACGTCAATGTATCATCTCTGCCTTTATTTCGTTTAACCCTAATGACCTTAGGGCGACCTTTGCATCTTGTATGTGTTGTGAAGGGGGTTTAGAAAGGGCTTTTAAGTCCTTTGGGGGTTCAATCCCCTTGGATAAATAGCCGCCTCCATCTTCCGATCGAAGTAAACCCTTTTTTGGAGCTCTAACGTGTTCATCTTGCAGGAAGGAGAGGAAAGTGTGCGATCTGTTGAAGGAGAAGGGAAGGAACGCCAGAGACGTCCTCTCACGAGCCCGAACTGAGAGATCTAGAGGCAGCGGCTGCTTCCTCTTCATCCTTGCTTTGGGCATCTGAAGCTTAGCAGATCGGCTCCCTCTTCTCTTGGTTCATCAATCCAAGACACACTTCAAATATCTCCAACCCTGGTTGAAGGATATAGGGGAATATCTTCATTGTCTTAAATCTTATCAGTCATCTTGTGCTTAGAATGCTTATCTCATATTTGGGCTTGTATCATTTTATTCTACTTCTTTTCTAGATATTTTCGGAGCTTGCTCCGAGTGTGTGTGGTGTGTCTCGTCGTTGTGCGAGAACCCACGTGTTTGGGCCGTCGAGCCCGTGTGTGTATGGTTGCTGTCGTCGAGCAGCGTTCATAGTGAAATCCTCTAGAGGTGAGAGGGGTGGACGTAGGACTGCACTTGGTGCGTCTAAACCACCTAAAAATTCTGTGTTGTGGTTTGCTTGATTGGTGTTTGTCGTCATCTATTTTTCCGTTCACTATTCGAGTGCGTGTCGGTGAGACGTGAGTATACTCAACTGTCCGTCCAAACATAGCTGTCCGAGTGAGCATCTATGTGTGCTGGGGAGTTGTGAGAGCTTGATTGAATTTAGTTCATTCTGTTTTATCAAGTCTCTTCCCTCCTTTTATTCTTCATATCTCTGGTCTGTTTGAGTTGCTTAATATTTTGTGGAGAAGGGTGGGCAATCAATTCACCCCCCTCTTAATTACCTCCTAACCGGGCCAACAATTGGTATCAGAGCCTGGGCTCTGCTTTTTAGTAAACCTAGCAGTTTTAGAGAGATCTGTTAGGAATGGCCAACAACCTCAATAAGGGGATGATGCCCGAAGGGCATTCTATTCAACGGCCACCCTTCTTCGATGGGAGTAATTACCTGTACTGGAAGAATAGGATGACCGTATTTCTTAGAGCGCAAAGTCATGAAATATGGAATGTTATTAGGAATGGTCCGTATGCTGTTAGCCCTGATGAGGACATGTGGGATGATGATTCTATAAAGAAAGCCACTATGAATTTTAATGCTTTGAATATACTTCAGTGTGCTATTCATCCTGGCGAGTATGCTCGTGTCTCCATGTGCGGTAGCGCCAAGGAAATGTGGGACAAGCTCAAGCTCATCTACGAAGGCACCACAGAAGTCAAGGAGACAAAGGCGAATATGCTGACCCGTGACTACAAGCTCTTTAAAATGAAAGATGATGAAAATATCTCCAAGATGTTCTCACGACTTATGGAGATCACCAACGAACTGAAGTCACTCGGAAGAGAGTTCACCAACAAGGAATTGGTGCGGAAGGTGTTGAGGTCACTGACACCAAGTTGGGACACCAAGGTGACAGTGATAGAAGACTCCAAGGATTTGACAACACTCACCGTGGATGCACTCATAGGATCATTAATGACCTATGAGATCAATGTGATCAAAAGGACGGAAGAGGATCCAAAGAAGAAAGGGACAATCGCCTTGAAAGCACTCCCGGAGAGTGTCTCGAGCCAAGAGGAATCATTGGGAACCACTGACGATGAAGAGGTTGCTATGATAACAAGAAAGGTAAGACAATTCCTGCGCCAAAACAAAAGATTTGGCGGGAAGTTCAGGAAAGGGAAGAGGCAACCAAGACAAAGAAATGAACCACCCAAGGCTACTGAAATCATTTGCTATGAATGCAAGAAAGCGGGGTACATGCGAGAAGAATGCCCCGAGCTCCAAAAGAAGAAAGGAAAGGTCGTCAAGGGCAAGAAGGCAAAAGCCATGAAGGCAACATGGAGCGATGAAGATGAAGATGAGCCCACGACCGATGATGAGGAGCAGGACATTGAAGAACTCGTGAAGACGATGTGTCTCATGGCCAATAGCGATAGTGAACAGGTAACTTCTGACATTGAGGCCATTTCAAATGAACAGTGGGAACTTGCTTATGAAGAGTTAGATGAAAAATACAGAAGAATGAAAAATGAAAATAGAACTTTAAAGAAAAAGATCCATGAAATTGTTCACTCATCTAATTCTTGTGGAAAATGTAATTTGCTTGAAATGCAGATTAAAAACCTGAAAAATGCTAATGGTGCTTTGGAAACCAAAGTGTCTCTGTTTGAAGAGGAGATAGCATGCTTAGATATAGAGAAGAAAAATGCATTTAAACTGAAAGAAGAAATCCAAGAAAAGCATGACTTCTTGAACAAAGAGTTTGAAAAATTGCATGTTCAACTAAGTGAATGTGAAAAGCAGAAAGCAAACTTGAAAGAGAAGAATGAGAATTTTGTTATTGAAATTGAAAAATTGAAAAGTGCGAATGGAAAGGAAGTGAGAGAGAAAGGAAAACAAGTTGATAAGAATCAAAGTGCAATGCATAACAACAAAACTCATGCTCATTATGCTGTGAAAAATTCACTTTATCAAGGAGAATGTTCACACACACACTTTGGAAAATAAGTTGTTAATTCCAAATTTCCCTCAACCTTTAAAAATGTAAATAAAAGGAAACATTTTGGTAGGAGAAGACCCATATGTTTTTATTGTGGGAAAATAGGACATGAGATGTATATATGCCAACTCATGCAATATGATGATGAATTATTTTTCAGTAGATACTATGAGCCACTTGGGATTACTAATGTGGAGGGACCAAAGCTTGCTTGGGTGCCCAAATCAAAATGAGCATGATTGGAAATTGGTGCAGGTCTACATGAAGGCGGGAGACAATAAATGGTACCTGGACAGCGGATGCTCTAGGCACATGATTGGAAACAAACTCCTCTTTGCAGACCTTGCTGAGAAGAATGGCAGAACGGTAATCTTCAGAGGACAGGATAAGGGTAAGATCATAGGAATTGGGAGAATTGGTAAGGACCCTAACCACTACATTGAAGATGTTTCATTAGTTAGAGGTCTTCATCACAACTTGCTTAGTGTTAGCCAACTTTGTGACAAGGGTCACAAAGTATTTTTTGAATCTTCACACTGCACAATTATTGATGCTAACACACAGAAAATTAAGTTCATAGGTGTGAGATGTAACAACACTTATCAGGTTGACTTTGATGAGCTTGCACCAAAGAAACTGTGTTTAGTTGCTAACAAAAGTGAAGATGTTTGGTTGTGACATCGTCGTCTTAGGCATGCCAGTTTTAATGTGATTAGGAAGCTGAACCGTAATGATCTAGTTAGAGGTCTTCCTAAACTGAATTTTGAAACTTTAAAAATTGTAAAGCATGTAATAAAGGAAAACAAACCACCGTATCATTTAAATGCAAAAATATTGTGTCTACAGAAAAACCCCTTCAATTGTTGCATTTGGACTTGTTTGGTCCCACCAGGACTCGCAGTCTTGGCGGGAAGCTTTATGGCTTTGTGATTGTCGATGATTTCTCGCGATATGCATGGGTTTTATATCTTGCTAACAAAAGTGATGCTTGCAATGAATTTATTGATTTCTGCACAAAAGTTCAGAATGAAAAAGGATATTCAATTCAGAAAATTCAAAGTGACCACGGAAAGGAATTTGAAAACCATGAGTTTGATGCTTTTTGCAGGAAACAGGGGTATGAGCATCAATTCTCCTCACCATGAACCCCTCAACAAAATGGTGTGGTCGAAAGGAAAAATAGGACGCTCATGGAGATGGCACGCACCATGCTTGCCGAGAATGGTCTTCCTCGATATTTATGGGCAGAGGCGGTGAACACCGCTTGCTACATAACAAATAGAGCAATGGTAAGACCAATCCTTAAGAAAACTCAATACGAGCTTTACAAAGGTAAGAAACCCAACATATCACACTTCAAGCCTTTTGGTTCAATTTGTTATATCTTGAACAATGGAAAAGACAATCTAGAGAAATTTGTAGCAAAAAGTGATACAGGGATCTTCCTCGGGTATGCTCTAACATCTAGAGCTTACCGGGTATATAACACTAGAACACTTGTTGTCGAGGAAAGTCCACATGTAGTAGTTGATGAATTCACAATGAGAAAATTAAATGATGATCATTTTCTTATTACAGGTGAGGGCGAAGTTGAAAAGGGAGAATCAAGCAAACAAGGTGAGGCAGCAAATCAAGAAGAAGAAAAAGAACAAGAAGAAGAAGAAGCGGATCAAGAGCAACATTCGAACCTTCCACACCAATGGACCGCGCACAGGGACCATCCATTGGAAAACGTGATCGGCGGTGTGGATGAAAGAATTCGAACTCGGGCTTCAATGAGGGAAGTAGAAATACACTATAATCTAGCTTTACTTTCCAGCGTTGAGCCTAAATCATTAGATGATGCTTTAAATGACAATTCTTGGGTTCTCGCCATGCAAGAAGAGCTACACCAATTCCAAAGGAATCAGGTGTGGTTCCTCGTGCCCCTGCCTGATGACCATCCTATCATTGGAACTAAGTGGGTTTTCTGAAACAAACTTAGTGAAGATGGAATGGTTGTAAGGAATAAGACAAGATTAGTAGCCAAGGGCTACTCTCAAGAATTTGGTATTGATTTTGATGAATCATTTGCACCTGTGGCTAGATTGGAAGCAGTCAGAATTTTACTTGCTTATGCTTGTCACAGGAACATTAAACTATTTCAAATGGACGTGAAGAGTGCCTTCCTCAATGGAGTGTTGTGTATGTGATTTTGATGATTACAAAATGCCTTTGTTGCTTAGCCTTGTGCGTGAATGCTCTTCACTTGAATTGGTTGTGGAAATGATCATAAACTATTTCTATTGGGATATCATCATGTGGATGCATTGTAATTCTACAAGGCTTATCATCATGTCAATGCATATGACTCTTTGAGGTTCATACGTGCTTTGAGGTTAGCACATTACATATACAATCCATCTACACTTGGTGCGGTTGCTCTATCTTCAATGTGAAAGGCCTTTGTGAAAATCACACTCGAGTATCATGTCATATTAAGCATCATGTCTTATTGAGCCTCATAGTATGAATGTGGACTTTGGTAATGCTAAATGAATGATTGAGATGCAAATATCATTACTTGCCCCCAAGGTAATGATGTGTGGTTTGAAAGCTTGGATGATGATCAAATTGAATATGACTCAATATTGTTCTATGTGGCTTGGCTCCTTACTCTTTGAATTCCACATGCATACCATCAGTCAATGGAAAATGAGATTTTGAATTTCATGACTATGTGTATGAATGATTCAACCAATCAACAAGAAATGTGAATTCAGGTAAAACAATGAGGTAAGTGTTGTTATGTGGATTTAAATGGATATCTCGTTCATCATTCACTCTTGGAATAGGTTCAACGAAGCAATTTATTGTGAACATGGTCATAGTGTTAATGCTTGATGTAAAGATCTTAATTGTCAACTAACACCTTGCTTTATCATATTTTTCAGGATGAAAAATCATGGTTGATCTTCATGGGATTATGGTAACATTTAATCAATTGTTTCCCTTTGGTTTGATGGAGGTTTTAGTTATTTTTCAAACTCAAACTGTCTTACAGTCTTCACCATTTTCAATCCAACCGTTGGATCTCTCCATAAAAATTATATGTTGTAGCTCTGTGAGTCCTCTTTCCAACGCCTTCGATCTTGCTTCGATCGGAGTTCGGAGTTAGGAGAATTAATTCCTGTCGTCGAAGCGCGCAGAGCTATTTTTTGTGTAGTCTGTCTGAAAGGGTCGACCCCTGGGGTCGACCCCTGTAAAACAGAACACAAAATCAGTTCTGTTTGGCTTCTGTTTGCCCGAGGGTCGACCCCAAGGGTCGACCCATTCCGGTAGGACCTCGAGCCGCACTTTTTGACCGCCATTTTCTTGCTCCAAAAGTCCAACCAATCACATCCTAATGCCCTATATCACTCCCTAATTAGTGGATCTGGTCTCCTACCTATCCCTTGACCGTTCTAAGCTTATAAAATATCCTATTGGAGTGAAAACCCTAAGAAGAAGGCTGAAAACTATTCTTTGGTGTGCAGGTTCGGAGTTGAAGCCTCCAAGCCCTCTTCCACCTTGCTCTGAAGCTGAAATTGAGAGGAAGAACCTTGAATCAAGGCCCAAGATCATATACAACTAGAAGCTGCGAAAGAAATCAAGTTACAACTATGTTTTAGCAAGAATCGATCATCCTTCTTCAAGAACGTTCCTCATCCTGCAGAAGCTTTTCATCAAAAATCTGAGGGAGTTATCTTGATCTCTCACTTTTGTGTTTTTGTTTGAGATTGCTCAAGTTCTTGAATGATTATCTAAGAGGGGAAATATATATATACATGTTCATTTGTTCATCTATTGATTGGCCTCTTATTAGTACTGTGTTTTCATCCTAAGCAACAAGATGAACTAATGCTTTCATTTCTCTTGTAGAAGAAGAAGATGGAGGAGTGCGACCAACAAGGATGAGAGTAGAGGGGTTTATGAGCCAAATCAATTTTCTGATATATGCAGGCTTGATTTGAAGCTTATCATTTCTATCTGTTCTTTCAGGTGAAGAAGAAATTGGAAGAAGGTAAAGACGTGCATTTCAAGGAGACGAAGAAGATGATGTCTAAATCATAATCATCCATCAACGAGCAAGGAGAATCAGATTCTGCTGAAGAAGGGGGAGCCTTATACTTGATGCAACTTTCCAGTTTTCATCTATATATTTTGTTTGGGGGTCATAGCATATATGTGTGTTGATTCATATACATTTGAAATAATACTTTGTGTGGGTGTTCGGAGAAAGAGGTCTCCGAGTGTGTGTGTGGTCTGTTGTGTGTCGATTGGTGCGGAGTATATCTGCGTGTGTTGTTGGGAGTTTTCTCCCGTGTGGTTGTGTAGGCATTTTCCTACGTGTGTGTGGACAGAGTTGTGTCTCCGTGTGAAGTATACAGTTCGGGGTGTGTTCCCCAACGTGTGTGTGTATGTGTGCTTCTGTGGCAGTAGTTTGAGGCGAGGCCTCGTGTGTGGTTTGCTGCGAAAGCAGCGTGTGTGTGTTGGGGTTCTTCCCCATGTTGCTACACTTTGTAGCGTGTAGTGAAGCCTCACTGGTTTGGTGAGGGGTGGACGTAGGGAGCCCGTCGTGGTCCCGAACCACCTTAAAAATCCCCGTGTTTTGTGGTTTGATTTGTGTGATTGTGTGTTCTCTACTATCTAGTTATGTAATCGTGTGAGCTCGGTGAGATTGAGTGAATTAAGTTTAAAGTTGTTTAGATTAATTTCCTCAATCCTATCAATCTTGTAAATTCCGTTGTGTGGTAGTTTGTGTTTTTAATTGGACATAGTTTTTAGCACAAGGATCTATTCACCCCCCCTCTAGATCCGTGTTCCTGCACTACGGGACCTAACATGGAGTAATCAAGGAAGAAGTGTACGTGGAACAACCACCGGGCTTTGAAGATGAAAGATTTCCCGACCACGTATTCAAATTAGACAAGGCACTATACGGTTTGAAACAGGCTCCCCGAGCATGGTATGATAGATTAAGTTCATTTCTTATTCTAAACGGCTTCAAACGAGGTAACATAGACCAAACATTATTTACAAAAACGTGTGATGATCATTCACTAATTGTTCAAGTTTATGTAGACGACATTATTTTTGGAGCCTCCAATTCAAAGATGAATGATGAATTTGCCCAACTTATGCAGGGGGAGTTCGAAATGAGTTTGATGGGAGAGCTCAACTTCTTCTTGGGACTACAAATAAAGCAGATGGATGATGGCATATTCATCAACCAGAGAAAGTATACACAAGAAATCATAAAGAAATTTCAACTTGAGACTGCCAAGCCCTTTGCAACACCAATGTCCACCTCACAGAAAATGAAAGAAGAAAAAGGTAACAAAATTGATCAAAAACTTTTTAGGGGTATGATAGGATCCTTACTTTATTTGACTGCTAGTAGGCCTGACATACACTTCAGTGTTTGTCTCTGTGCAAGATACCAATCTTGTCCTAGAGACTCTCATTTAGCGACCGTGAAAAGGATCTTTAGGTATTTGAATGGAACTCTTGACCTTGGTTTGTGGTATCCAAGGAACAACTCGTTTAATTTACACGCTTTCATTGATTCTGATTATGCTGGCTGCAAAATGGATCGAAAAAGCACAAGCAGTCACTGTCAGTTTCTTGGGGGCTGCATGGTTTCATGGGCTGCAAAGAAACAGCATTATGTGGCTCTATCAACTGCTGAAGCCGAGTATGTGGCTGCAGGCAGTTGTGCGGCTCAAATGCTTTGGATCCAACATCAGTTGCTGGATTTTGGTTTTTCTCTAAAGAAAACTCCCATAATGTGTGATAACAATTCTGCAATAAACTTGTCCAAGAATCCTGTCCAGCATTCCCGCACTAAGCACATAGAAGTTAGACATCACTTTATAAGAGATCATATCAATAAATGTGATTTTGAACTTGTTTTTGTTGATACAAAATACCAACTTGCTAATATTTTTACAAAACCTTTGAATTCTGAACAATTTTGCTTTCTAAGAAGAGAATTAGGTGTGTGCAGATTAGAGACTTAGATATTTTGAACTGAATTGTACAAACACTCCTTCATTTTTTTCATAAAGAAACTATTAATATTGCCTTTTGGTTTGCACATAAATGCTTTTAAACTTTGTCTTTTGTCCATAACACAGTGAATAACAACTTCAGTCATTATACATGCTTTAATCCTTTTTCATCCGCATGTACATAACTGCATATACTTCATTAATGTGTGAATGAATGCCATGATTTACCGGTATATCAAATAGTGTTAGTGGAAAGGTGGATCAAGTCCACCTGGAAGCTTTCATCATGTGTGAGTGTGGTCTTCGGACCTAAGTACTCTGCCACGTACCGGTAATCAAACTGCTTGAAAACATCATTTTAAAATGTTTGAGTGTATATATACTACACACCTTTTTTTGTTGAAATCTTCTATGACCTTTACACCCTTTATAAATAAAATGCTTTGACTAGGACATATTTTAACATGGCACATATTAAGGGAGAGGTTTTTGCTATAATGGTGCATACATCTAGGGGGGACATCACCATGAATAGGCTAATTCATCATTTACATTCTACGCAATCTCTCACACAATTTGCACATGTGAGTTAATGAATCTAGCTAATAAGGATTTCACTTTTTCCACTTAACACATTTTAGGACTCTGGAGCCCCTACATAGAAATCACGTGACTTGTGAGGAAAAAGCTGTCAGCCCCGTTAAAAATAGTCAATAAGTATGAACTGACATGAAGTAAATTGGGAATCCCCCCTGAAATAAAGGAGGAAACTCGTATTGAAAAGTGTCCTTTCCACATCATCATAAGTGATGATGCCGAGTAACCGGGAAATGCCCCTGAAACAAAGGGCATGACTCGTGTCAAAAGGTTAGTCATCTGGTCTTTAAAAAATCAGATATTCGTGGGGTTGTGCGAAGCTACCAAAAGTCGAGCATGTTGTATGAAAGTGTAGGGAAGAAAAGTTCCTATATGTGTTCTTTAGAAAATCTAAAAATCCATGCTATTTAGATTTCATTGCTCATATTTCACATATTCAACTAGGGAGTGATTGTATGGATGTACACCTTGAATCAGCCATATTTCATGAGTCTTGCAGTACCACTTATTGTAAGCACTGCCCTTTTATTATTGCACATGAAATTCATGTTCTTGGTCTATAGCATATTTCCTAACCCGTTCATAAAGAACATTTTGCTATTTTATGGTATGATGAGTGCATATGTGCATGACTGACCTTAACTTGCATTTAATATGCATCTCATTGAGTTAATTGTGCATATTGAGGCTTAAACTTACTTTTTTGCTGTTTTCATAATCCCCTATTTGACTCTGACAAAAAGGGGGAGAAATAACTGCTAAACTACTCTCTGCTAAACTGCTCAGCTTGTTTAAACTGCTTGTTTGAAGATCCATGTTCCTTTGCTTAGTCATTGATTGCATGTTCCCTTGCTTAGTCACTGATTGTTTATGCCTTTGACAGAAAGGGTGAGTTGATCTGCTTAGAAAGGGTGAGTTGATCTGCTTGTTTTGTCTTCCATCATGCAAATATCATAGATCTCTAAATGCTTTTGTCTTCGTCAAAAAGGGGGAGATTGTTGTGCCCCGGACTGTTTTGACGAAGACTCTAAATGAAATGTCATGACTTCTGGTTCAATGAATTTGCATGTATACATGTTTGATGTCATATGTGTTTCCCATAAGATCATATGTGCTTGCTGCATTTATATGGTTTCATGGTTTGCACACACATATCTGTCAAACTCTGTTCAACTCGTTGCATATGTTTTGTTGCTTCTTAACATTATCGCATCATTCATCAAGTCTATACAGGATGCATTCATGCATAAACACGTTCAAAGTCTATACATTCTGTCGCCAAAGTCCATACATTCCATCGCACAGCTTGCAAGTCTTCAAAGTTTGTACATGGTCTTGGCATCTGCTTTGAAGTCTATACATTGGTTTTCACTTCAAGTCTGTACATTGCCCAGTCTGCATCTTCCAAATTCTATACATTGGTCGGTGGCAAGTCTATACATTGCTTATCTTTACCTACATTCCATGCTTAAAGTCTGCACATTGTCCCCGTGTTCACTTGCTTCAAAGTCTATACATCGTGGGGCTTCGAATCTTCAAAGTCTGTACATCCTTCAAGGGCCAAGTCTATACATTGTCTCGCTCGCATCTTCAAAGTCTGTACATCCTTCAAGGGCTAAGTCTGTACATTGCTCCCTCGTTCACATGCTTCAAAGTCTATAAATTGGCCTTCGAGTTTCAAAGTCTGTACATTGGCCACCAAGTCTGTACATTGGCTATCAAGTTTATACATCGGCCCTATAGCTTGCTTAGCCCAAGTCTATACATCGGCCCTGTAGCTTGCTTAGCCCAAGTCTATACATCGGTCCTGTAGCCAGCAAGCCATCATCAAGTCTATACAACAAAGTATGTACAGTGTCTCATATTGGCAAAGTCTGTACATCGTTTGGCCTGTGCATGCTTCGTCTTCAAAAGTCTATACATTGCTGTCTCATGCATTCTAAGTCCATACACCATCCAGTTGCGCATCGATCATTACAGCAAGTTTGTACACTGTCTGCACGCTCTCAAAGGCTGAATGTTCTTCAGCAGAGTCTGTACACACTCCATCACTTAAAGTCTGAACATCCATCAGTGAAGACTGTACATGCTTCAGTGCACATGTGTATCCCATTCAAGACGAAGTCTATACACTCGTTTCCTAGCCTTCAAAGTCTATACATTCTATCCTTCACACTAAGTCTGTACACGGTGGTCTTCAGTTACCTAGCAAGTCTGTACAATCCCTTCAATGCATACACTGCCACTAAACGAATCTTTGTACTTTGCACACATAGGTCTGTGATTTTGCATTATGAGCTACACACGTCAATGTATCATCTCTGCCTTTATTTCGTTTGACCCTAATGACCTTAGGGCGACCTTTGCATCTTGTATGTGTTGTGAAGGGGGTTTAGAAAGGGCTTTTAAGTCCTTTGGGGGTTCAATCCCCTTGGATAAATAGCCGCCTCCATCTTCCGATCGAAGTAAACCCTTTTTTGGAGCTCTAACGTGTTCATCTTGCAGGAAGGAGAGGAAAGTGTGTGATCTGTTGAAGGAGAAGGGAAGGAACGCCAGAGACGTCCTCTCACGAGCCCGAACTGAGAGATCTAGAGGCAGCGGCTGCTTCCTCTTCATCCTTGCTTTGGGCGTCTGAAGCTTAGCAGATCGGCTCCCTCTTCTCTTGGTTCATCAATCCAAGACACACTTCAAATATCTCCGACCCTGGTTGAAGGATATAGGGGAAGATATTCATTGTCTTAAATCTTATCTGTCATCTTGTGCTTAGAACGCTTATCTCATATTTGGGCTTGTATCGTTTTATTCTACTTCTCTTTTGGATATTTTCGGAGCTTGCTCCGAGTGTGTGTGGTGTGTCTCATCGTTGTGCGAGAACCCACGTGTTTGGGCTGTCGAGCCCGTGTGTGTGTGGTTGCTGTCGTCGAGCAGCGTTCATAGTGAAATCCTCTCGAGATGAGAGGGGTGGACGTAGACTGCACTTGGTGCATCTGAACCACCTAAAAATTCTGTGTTGTGGTTTGCTTGATTGGTGTTTGTCGTCATCTATTTTTCCGTTCACTATTCGAGTGCGTGTCGGTGAGACGTGAGTGTACTCAACTGTCTTTCCAAACATAGCTGTCCGAGTGAGCATTTATGTGTGCTGGGGAGTTGTGAGAGCTTGATTGAATTTAGTTCATTCGGTTTTATCAAGTCTCTGCCCTCCTTTTATTCTTCATATCTCTGGTCTGTTTGAGTTGCTTAATATTTTGTGGAAAAGGGTGGGCAATCAATTCACCGCCCTCTTAATTGCCACCTAACCAGGCCAACAGAATAGTTCCTACTGAATCCATTGGAACCCTTGTTAACCAGCCTCTGATAGAATAGAGATGATGTGATATTGGGCCAGGTTCGGCACTTGCAAACTCCAGCATCCGGGGGTATAATGTCATCGTATGCAAATTCCTAGGAGCAAGCTCGGGAAACAAGCTGCATACCCAAGCATTGAAGAAATGGAACGGGCCCACTATTCTGAAGGACTGAGGGACTCGATGCTTATATAGATCTCCCAGAGATTTGTAAACTAGGCAGAGCGCAGTCGGACATAAAGTAAGCCGCATGCCCCAAGCCATCTGACATGTCGGGTATATTGCCTCCGGTCTGATAACTATTTCAGACCAAAATGTGAAGTAAGCAGCACAGTGAGTAAGGGGATCTACTCCAGCAGGATTCGGCCCTCCTCGGTTGATCGGTCGAATAGAAGAAGGCAACTCTGACTTGAACTTGAGAGGCCTGCTTTGCTTACCCGCAACTGGAGCTACTAAAGGAAACTCATTGTATTTCAAAGGGCCACCGATGAAATATTGAATCCAATGTCCTACTCGGACTTTCATCCTACTGCTCTTCTCCCATGTATGATAGTGATAGTTAAAACGCATGTCGTTAATACGTTCACTACCAAATTTAATTATCGGCTCACAAATTAATTCAAAGAAAATAGTTAAGCGGTGAGACGAGTCGATTCCATAGGGAAATTTAGATTTTAAGGTAGAAAATTCTTGAGTTTTTATAATTAACAATTCATGAGCGAATGGACCTTAAAATAAAAGTTGACAAATTAAAATTAACAAGTCTATGTGAATAGACTTAGAACTAAGACACCAATTAATCAATTGCAATAAAGACACCAAGAACACCACGTTTAGAGGAAGAGAGAGATGATTATGAATAAACAAATAAAGGTAAAACACTTATATAAAAGGAGGAACGTGCATAGAATGAATTGATCTAATCTAAGACAACTATGATCAATGGCTAATGAAGTTAAACTACAAAGAGAAATAAACAAGGGAAGACACTAAAAGAAACTATGTGGAACTAATAGTGAAACTACAAGAAGCTTCATCTGCACACGGACGCTCAGCTCGCCACCACCAAACTGAGGAAGCTCACGACGCCAGGGTAAAAGATGAGCCCAAGTCTCCACGGGGCCACAAAGAGGCTCGCTGCCGATATCTTCTTCACGTCTTGACCACATGCAATCGGCAAGAGGAGCTCGCCGTAGACGGGTGCCGGACGCTCAGCAACGGAGGAAGTTCGCTGCAGCTCCCTTACGTTGCAGAGGAGACTCCACAGTAGCAAGGGCACTCCACCAGAGACGGACGGACACTGCACGTCACGCCGGCTGAGGAAGCTCGCCAAGGTCACGCTGAGGAGGCTCGCGACGCAAACTCAAAACAAAAGACGAAAAACCCAAAAAGAACAGAAGAAGAGCCCCCTGCTGCGTTCCTTGAGCCTCCCTTTTATAGGGCATGGGCGACGCCAAGAGTCCCGCGGAACCACCTCCGCCTTCGATGCTAGCATCTTTATCCCGCCGGTGTCGCTGATGGGCTACTGCAAACGCCCCGCGTTTGCCTCGCACAGTTTCTGCTGAAGCCACGCATGGAGCGATCGGCCTCATCTCCTGCCATCTTCTCCGGTTGCAGTTGTAGGAGTCCACGTCGGTCATGCGATTAGCACCCATCGCAAGCTTCTACATCGTTCGCGCTGCCTCACGTGAAGCAGAAGAGTTCTGCTACTTTTACGGCGTCCCCCTCCTTATCTCATTGATATGGCAAGTCCAGCTCACCTCACTGCCGCTATTCACGCGATGGGTTTGGATTCGCGAATGCCCTTGCAACACCAGTTGCCATGCACGTGATCAGCCCAATCTAAGCTATTGAAAATGCATGTATTGTGTGTTTTGTGCTGCCATGCACCACCGTCGAACTTTCCATGCTTGACAACCACGTCATCACATTGCCACTTCATGCAACCATTTATATCCATCTTCGTGAAGCTCTCAAAAACACCTTACGTAATGCATGCAAAATTAAGACAAAAGTCTTGCCAACTCATGTATATGCATCTTCCCTTGCCATGCATATGATGACTTTATGCATTTCCAACACCTTCATCTCCATGTGATAATGCCAACAACAACCTGTCATTAGCAAAGTGTGCGTATGTTATATGAATGTTGTTAACATAATATATTGATCAATGCAATTCTTATTCACCTATATGCTCTCACTATTATTTGCAAATTACTCCCAAATATTTATTTTTCATGAGAAGCTCAAGTGTTAACAAAAATCTATTTCTATGATCATTTTCACACATAATCAACATTTCACTTAAAATTATCTCCCAAATATATAGAAATAATATGTGAAAATATGAAGTTATCACACCCCCCAACTTACTCATTGCTAGTCCCTTAGCAATGCAATCAATTATAAATTTAGGACTAACAAGAGTTCAAAAAATTCACATTTCATGACATGAATGCTGAGCATTATGATTTAAACTATAGAATATTACGAGTTCAAGCAATGTATGTCCGGAATAAACTTCGTCAATCCATGTAATTTAGATACTTCCCCAGGTTACACTCATAATTTTTTTTGTATCTCTTTGTGCATGTGATCTAATTTGATTAGTGGATATCAGACAACTGGATGCATGAGCTTTCTAATTATCACTTTAACGATGATTTCCAATTCTACCTATTGCAAATCAGACTCTCGAATTACAGGTAGCTTCACTCTGCCTTATTTCATCATCATTTTTTTTCTCATATATATTTTTTTTCTATCATGGTGCTGCACATTCCTTCACCGTTTGACGCGAACCTCAACTCTTGCCTTAGGAGAAGCAGGCCCGGTTACTAGGATCAGGAGCATTTTCCATGATTTGTTTCACATTTTTTTTTCTTCTGGTGCTTTGCACTTATTCGTAGGCAGGTAGCTTTTTCCTCACGATAGATCTTCAATGACTAGGCAGAATTTTCAATCTTCGCCTAAGTTTTAAGTAAAGAGCTCATCATCCTCGTGTTTAATACCTACTATTCTCATTAGTGTGCGGATGTGTGTGAGTTCAAAAATCTGAGTGTATTCCGAGGAAGATGCTAAAAACATAACCAACTAATTCACCCTTAACTCAATGCTGTCACAAGTGGATATTCTAAGCCTTATCATTTTGACAATGTTTCTTATCATGAAAAATGACCCTGAAGCATTTGTTAGGGGAGTCATGAAAGATTACATCATTTTGATGAAATTTAAGCTTAAGCTACCCCCCAACTTAAGTGACATTGTCCTCAATGACATGCTTAAAATAGAAAGCTAGGACAATATGAAGTGAATGTTTTGAGAGGGAAAGGTACGACCTGAGCAAGATGAAGTGTTGCTGTAGAGAAATGCTGCACCATGCTCCATGTTTCTAGAAAGAAAAGCAATCAGTTATTCTCATTTATTTGTGAAAAAGAATTGGGTTGCCTCCCAATTAGCGCTAAGTTTAATGTCTTCAGCCAGACATCAGTGAATTCAACTTGGTTCAATTAATGCAATTTCTTCCCCAATCATTTCATTTGAGACTCCTTCAATGAAGGGTTTGAGTCTCTGGCCATTGACTTTGAAAGTGTTGCCACTTTTGGGGTCACAGATCTCAACAGCACCATGGGGAATGAATTAACTACAATGTATGGCCCATCCCATCTAGATCTAAGCTTCCCAGGGAAAAGTTTCAATCTAGAATTGAACAACCAGACCTTTTGATTAGGTTCAAATGTTTTCCTGGATATGTGTTTGTCATGAAAAGTTTTCATCTTGGCCTTATAGATTTTGGAGTTCTCATAGGATTCCTCACGAAGCTCCTCTAACTCACTTAATTGCAAGGCCCTGTGTGATCCAGCTTGGGTCAAATCCAGGTTAAATTGTTTGATTGCCCAATAAGCCTTGTGTTCCAACTCCACTGGGAGGTGGCAGGCTTTTCCATAAATCAATCTGAAGGGTGACATTCCAATTGGGGTTTTATAGGCCGTTCTGTAGGCCCACAATGCATCATCCAATCTCTCAGCCCAGTCTTTCCTATCAGTCCTCACAGTCTTTTACAAAATGTTTTGATTTCTCGGTTGGAAACTTCCACCTGCCCACTCGTTTGGGGATGATATGGTGTGGCCACTTTATGGTGATCCCATACTTTTTCAGCAAGCTTTTGAATTGGTAGTTAGTGAAGTGACTACCTCCATCACTAATTATGGCCCTAGGGAATCCAAACCTAGAGAAAATGTTCTTTTGCACAAATTTCATGACCACCTTGTGGTCATTGGTTCTAGTTGCTACAGCTTCAATCCATTTGGAAACATAATCCACAGCCACTAGAATGTATTCATGCCCAGAAGATGGTGGGAATGGTCCCATGAAATCAATTCCCCATACATCAAAAATCTCCACCACAAGAATGGGGTTCAAGGGCATCATGTCTCTTCGAGATATATTCCCCATAGTTTGACATTTTGGGCAAGAGTGACTAAAAGCATGGGCATCCTTAAAGAGAGTGGGCCAATAAAAACCGCATTGGAGGACTTTTGCAGCAGTTTTCTTTCCAGAAAAATGACCTCCGCAAGCAAGAGTGTGGCAGAAGGTGAGAATGCTTTGATGCTCATTTTCAGGGACACACCTTCGAATGACATTATCCGCACAGATACGGAATAATTCTGGATCCTCCCAAAAATAGTGTCTTATCTGAGCATAGAATCTATCCTTCTCATTCTTAGACCAACCTTCAGGGGTCAATCCAACAGCCAGATAATTGACAATATTGGCATACCAAGGGGGTTGGATGTGGCTAATGGACAAGAGTTGTTCATCAGGAAAAAAGTCTCTTATGGGCTCCTTTTCTTGCACAAGAATTCTAGAGAGATGATCAGCCACCACATTCTCAGACCCCTTTTTATCCCGAATTTCAATATCAAATTCTTGCAAGAGTAAGATCCATCTAATCAAACGGGGCTTGGCTTCTTTCTTGGACATGAGGTATCTCAAGGCTGAGTGATCAGAGTAGATGATGACCTTGGATCCTAAGAGATATGATCTGAATTTTTCAAGGGCGAACACCACAGCCAAGAGTTCTTTTTCAGTGGTGGTGTAATTCAGTTGAGCATCACCCATAGTGCGACTAGCATAATAAATCACCACAGGGCGTTTGTCAATCCTCTGCCCTAAGACTGCTCCTATAGCAAAATCTGAAGCATCACACATGATTTCGAAGGGAAGGGACCAATCAGGTGGTTGAAGGATTGGAGCTTTGGTCAGAGCTTCCTTCAAAATATTGAATGCTTGTAAACATTGCTCATCAAGACTGAATGGGACATCCTTGGCTAGGAGAAGGGTTAAAGGTCGGGCAATTTGAGAGAAATTTTGGATAAACCGGTGATAGAAGCCGGCATGGCCAAGGAAAGACAGAATTTGCTTAACTGAGGTGGGTGGAGGAAGATTAGAAATGAGGTCAATTTTGGCCTTATCCACCTCTATACCCCGCTCAGAAACTATGTGGCCCAACACTATGCCCTCTTTTACCATGAAGTGACTCTTCTCCCAGCTTAGAATCAACCTCTTTTCTATGCACCTCTCCAAAATTTTTGTCAAATTATCTAGGCACACTTCAAAAGAATCTCCAAAGACTGAGAAATCATCCATAAAAATTTCTAAGAAGTTCCCCACCATATCTGAAAAAATGGCCATCATGCATCTCTGAAAGGTGGCCGGAGCATTACACAATCCAAAGGGCATTCTCCTAAATGCAAATGTCCCATAAGGACATGTGAATGTGGTCTTTTCTTGATCCTCTGGATAAATGGCCACTTGGTTATATCCTGAATAACCATCCAGGAAATAAAAATATTGTTGGCCAGCTAATTTCTCCAAAATTTGGTCAATGAATGGTAGAGGAAAATGGTCCTTCTTAGTGGCCTCGTTCAATTTCCTATAATCTATGCATACCCTCCACCCTGTGGGTAATCTAGTGGGTACTAGCTCTCCTTTGTCATTGCTCACCACAGTTAACCCAGCTTTCTTGGGTACCACTTGAGTTGGACTGACCCATGGACTATCAGAAATTGGATATATGATTCCTGCATCAAGCCATTTGACCACTTCTTTCTTAACCACTTCTTTCATGTGAGGGTTAAGCCTTCTTTGCATATCCCTAGATGGCTTTGCATTGTCTTCCAGATAAATGTGATGCATGCATACTGATGGACATATTCCCTTAAGATCGGCCACAGACCAACCTATGGCTTCCTTATGTCTTTTGAGGACATCAATCAGTTGGTCCTCCTGAGTGGGTGTCAGATCAGATGCTATTATGACAGGCAAAGTCCTCTCGTCCCCTAAGAAGACATATTTCAGGGAATCGGGTAGGGGTTTCAATTCTAGCTGTGGTGGGGCATGGATGGAGGGAAGTGAAGGTTCATGTTTCACATCAGACAAATGTTCAAACTGATGAAGAGCATTGACATCAGAAATGGGCTCTTTGTCTTCAGTTTTGTCAAAGTTTTCTATTCTGGTCAAGGGAGGGTCATTTTCTACCATCTCATCAATCACATCAATGATGTAACAATCTTCTTCCTCCCTTATTTGTTTGGACGCCTTGAAGACATTTAGTGTCATCTTCTGATCTCCAAAAGAGATGTCCATAAGCCCAGACTTACAATTGATGTTGGCATTGGCTGTGGCTAAGAAGGGCCGGCCCAATATAATTGGGCTTTGGGCTAGGTCTGATTTAGACTCCACGTCAAGGACTAAAAAGTCAACAGGAAAATAGCAGGTGTCTATCTTGACAAGGACATCTTCTACCAACCCCTTAGGTGTTCTAACAGATCTATCAGCCAATTGGAGAATGACAGGGGTTGATTTGAGTTCTCCCATACCAAATTTTTGGTACACAGATGTTGGGAGGAGATTGACACTTGCTCCTAGGTCCAACAGAGCATTTTCAAAGGTGACCCCCCCAATGACACAAGATATGAGTGGGGTGCCAGGATCTTTCATTTTCTGGGGGAGTTGATTTAGTAGGACAGCACTAACATCCTCAGACAATAGAATTCTTTCCAGATTCACCTTTGGTTCCCTCTTTTGAGTGCACATTTCCTTGAGAAATTTGGCATATGCAGGTACATGTTGGATTGCATCTAAGAGGGGATGTTGATGTGGACTTGTTTGAACAATTTCATCAATTCTTCATTCTGAGCTTGATTGTTCTTCTTTTTCTTTTCTTTCCTAGCGTCCAAGGCATTAGGGAAGGGAATCTTAGGTTTGTAGCTTTCAGGTGATTCATCTATCTTTGCCTTCCCTTTCTCTTTGATGATCTCCTCACTACCACTATAGGAGTGGAAATGGGTTCTTCTTCTTCTTGGGTTTGACTAGATGAGGCTTGATTGGATTCATCAATTTGGTATGGGTCTGACAAGATTTTACCATTTCTTAAGGCCGAGATGGCCTTAGCATTCTCAAATTGTGGGCCTTTAGGAGGATTTGGGCCTTGTTGAATTGCCCTTGAGGGGCAGATGGAAGGGGCTGCTGAAATCCAGGAGGATAATTTCTAGGGTTGGGAATGGGTTGACTTGGAAGTTGACCCGGATCTCTCCTTACATTGGTTTCCAAGAGTTGGCCAATCTGGGCCTTCATTTCAGCCATTTGGGTTTGGAAAGATTGGTTTTGGGCCAAAATGAGTTGTTGTAATTGATTGATTTTGTCATCATTTTGGGCCATTGGTGGAGGTTGCATAGGTGGTTGGTAAATTGGAGGAGGATGTGAAGATTGCCCATATGCGGGCTGAGCAAATGAGGGTTGGCCATAAGATGGCTGGCCATAAGGGACTTGAGGGTGATTGGGTAACTGTTGTGACAATTGGCCCCTATGGAAGTTTGATTTTGAAAATGGGCCTGAGGTTGGGGTTTGGGTTGAAATTTTGGTTTGCTGGGGCTTCCAAGAGAAGTTTGGGTGATTCTCCAGCCTGGTTGTAAGTGTTTGAAAATGGGTCATTGTTGGGCTTAGACAATCCTTGGGCTGCATAAACTTGCTCCTGGATAGCAGGTGGTAACTGGGCTGCCGCAGGGCATTCATCCACTTGATGGGCTGGGCTTTCACAAAGCACACAAGCCTCTTGGACTGGACCTTGGCGAGAGTAGAAAGATGGTTGTGATTGGGCATTGAAGGTTTGTTTATTCAATTTAATGAGCTCGCCCACTTGTTGGGTTAACAGGTCAACTTTCTCTAATTTTTGGGCCAAGGCATTCACATCTAATCTAGGCTCAAATTCTCCCCTTCTCTTTTACCTCATACATCCCAGCTTTTCTAGATGGCCCTACTGATTTTTCATATGAAGAAAGAGAGCATGGTTGATGGAGTTCTCACTCAACATTTCAAAGAGAGCATAAGCTTCTTCTTCACTTTTACTCATAAACGCACCTCCACAAGAGGCATCAACCATTTGCCTATAGGGTTCAGTCAATCCTTCATAAAAGGCATGCACAATCTGCCATTTTGATAGCCCATGATGTGGGTATTTTCTCAATAACTCCTTCATTCTTTCCCAAGACTCATGGATCAATTCCCCTGGGTTTTGAACAAAGCCCGTGATAGCTCTTCTCATTGTATTGGTCGACCTATAGGATAGAATTTTTTAAAAAATTCTTTTTGCATTTCCTCCCATGACCGAATGGGTCTTCCTAAGGTCCCTAACCAATATTTGGCTTTATCTTTCAAGGGAAAAGGGAATAGAGTCAACTTTAAGGCATCGTCTGTGAAATTCTGAATTTTCACAGTGGAACATATCTCCAAGAACTCATCTAAGTGCTTATATGGGTCTTCATTTGTAAGCCCATGGAATGAAGGGAGCATTTGGATCGTGCTAGATTTGATCTCATATTGGGCTACTGACACTTCCGGAAGATGAATGCATGTGGAAGGTTGATAGTTAGAAGGAATGAAATATTCCTTCATCTGTTTGGGCAATTCACCTTGATTGGCCATTGGTTGGATTGGATTTTGGGCCTGATGGATCACTCTTTCAATCTCTTGGATGGGTTCAACTAAATGTGGAACTTGGGATCTTCTACCTTGCATGAACTCCAGAAATTATTTTATCAAACACTTGATCAACAAATTAACCTACAAGACTTAGGGCTCCTTGGACTTAAAAGCACAAACAGTGAGAATTCCCCTAAGTTCAATTGTAATCTTGCACACACCGACCTTCAAGTTGGCCAGGTAAGAGGTAAGATTGTGGGAGGTTCCCCTTGCTTTCGCAAGCTCCTAATTAATGAACCACGGATCCACTTAGGCGTAGCCTTTTAACCTCTTGCCTAGACACCAGCCTTTAGATGGTGACACAAGCACAATTTCCCTTAAGGTTCACCACTAAGTGGGCTCAAATGTTAGCTTTCTCACAAATCAACTTAAATCCAGCCCAAGTCCACTACCAAATCTGTCCACTAGCCAGGAAAGAGGTGGGGTTGTGGGAGGCTCCCCCTACAGATGTAGGGTCCTAATTAATAAACCACAATCCCACTTAAGGCGTTTGCCATCGGACCTCTTTCCTAGACACTAGTTTCCAAATTGATAATGGGCCCAAGTGAAATCAAGTCTCAAAGTGAACCCTAGGGCCAATGTCTACTAGATTTTATTAGGCTTGGGAAATGCAAAATGAGAGTTGTGGTTTGTGGGCTAAGGAAGGGTGATGAAATCCCCACCTTATGTGATTATGGGTTTTGCCCTTAAGATAGATTTGAAATGAAATGCAACACCACATAGTCAAACAAGGGGTTCTATGCAAATATGAATGTCATGTGATTAAGAAAAAGATAGAAGAACTCACCTTGCCCCCGCAATCTTCAATGATGCATTTAACAAAATTAAATAACAAAAACAATTCTAACCTATATGATGCATGACCTATAGCATAGAAATGTGATTGCTACTCTTGAGATGTTGATTTTTATTAAAGTTCAAGTGAAAATTTTTATTTTTTTTAATTAATGATCATATCTAACCACAAGATATGAAAAATAAAGAAAATAAACTCAAATGAATGAGGGAGATGTGAGTACTTACTTGGAAAAGCGTTCCCTCATTTTTTTTCTTTTTGAAATAAATAACAAAGAAAACTTACCACTTTTTGTGTTTTTGATTTTTCCTGCAAAAATAATAAAAAGAGAATTTATTAGTGTCAATTTATGTACACAAATACAAGATTAACGACCTAAAAATCATAAACTTCCCCGGCAACGGCGCCAAAAATTGATAGTTAAAACGCATGTCGTTAATACGTTCACTACCAAATTTAATTATCGGCTCACAAATTAATTCAAAGAAAATAGTTAAGCGGTGAGACGAGTCGATTCCACAGGGAAATTTAGATTTTAAGGTAGAAAATTCTTGAGTTTTTATAATTAACAATTCATGAGCGAATGGACCTTAAAATAAAAGTTGACAAATTAAAATTAACAAGTCTATGTGAATAGACTTAGAACTAAGACACCAATTAATCAATTGCAATAAAGACACCAAGAACACCACGTTTAGAGGAAGAGAGAGATGATTATGAATAAACAAATAAAGGTAAAACACTTATATAAAAGGAGGAACGTGCATAGAATGAATTGATCTAATCTAAGACAACTATGATCAATGGCTAATGAAGTTAAACTACAAAGAGAAATAAACAAGGGAAGACACTAAAAGAAACTATGTGGAACTAATAGTGAAACTACAAGAAGCTTCATCTGCACACGGACGCTCAGCTCGCCACCACCAAACTGAGGAAGCTCACGACGCCAGGGTAAAAGCCGAGCCCAAGTCTCCACGGGGCCACAAAGAGGCTCGCTGTCGATATCTTCTTCACGTCTTGACCACATGCAATCGGCAAGAGGAGCTCGCCGTAGACGGGTGCCGGACGCTCAGCAGCAGAGGAAGTTCGCTGCAGCCCCCTTACGTTGCAGAGGAGACTCCACGGCAGCAAGGGCACTCCACCAGAGACGGACGGACACTGCACGTCATGCCGGCTGAGGAAGCTCGCCACGGTCACGCTGAGGAGGCTCGCGACGCAAACTCAAAACAAAAGACGAAAAACCCAAAAAGAACAGAAGAAGAGCCCCCCAGCTGCGTTCCTTGAGCCTCCCTTTTATAGGGCATGGGCGACGCCAAGAGTCCCGCGGAACCACCTCCGCCTTCGATGCTAGCATCTTTATCCCGCCGGTGTCGCTGATGGGCTACTGCAAATGCCCCGCGTTTGCCTCGCACAGTTTCTGCTGAAGCCACGCATGGAGCGATCGGCCTCATCTCCTGCCATCTTCTCCGGTTGCAGTTGTAGGAGTCCACGTCGGTCATGCGATTAGCACCCATCGCAAGCTTCTACATCGTTCGCGCTGCCTCACGTGAAGCAGAAGAGTTCTGCTACTTTTACGGCGTCCCCCTCCTTATCTCATTGATATGGCAAGTCCAGCTCACCTCACTGCCGCTATTCACGCGATGGGTTTGGATTCGTGAATGCCCTTGCAACACCAGTTGCCATGCACGTGATCAGCCCAATCTAAGCTATTGAAAATGCATGTATTGTGTGTTTTGTGCTGCCATGCACCACCGTCGAACTTTCCATGCTTGACAACCACGTCATCACATTGCCACTTCATGCAACCATTTATATCCATCTTCGTGAAGCTCTCAAAAACACCTTACGTAATGCATGCAAAATTAAGACAAAAGTCTTGCCAACTCATGTATATGCATCTTCCCTTGCCATGCATATGATGACTTTATGCATTTCCAACACCTTCATCTCCATGTGATAATGCCAACAACAACCTGTCATTAGCAAAGTGTGCATATGTTATATGAATGTTGTTAACATAATATATTGATCAATGCAATTCTTATTCACCTATATGCTCTCACTATTATTTGCAAATTACTCCCAAATATTTATTTTTCATGAGAAGCTCAAGTGTTAACAAAAATCTATTTCTATGATCATTTTCACACATAATCAACATTTCACTTAAAATTATCTCCCAAATATATAGAAATAATATGTGAAAATATGAAGTTATCAGATAGCCCTTAGATGATCCCCTATGATGTGCCAGACAAAGGGAGCGATATGCTTTCATCAAGTACCGGTATGAAAAGCCAAAGAAATACTGACCCTCTCCATCGGTCTCATCCTTGACAAAGTCAAACATGCAGACTTCTTCATATGGTTCTTCGTCAATCGGCAAACCTGAAAGCTGTGACAAACTCCAGAGGTCTAAAGAAGTTTCACCCTCTGTTGTATAAAAGGTGTTAAATTGTGGGCAAAAGACTTCAAACATGTCGCAGCACAGGCCTTTGGAGATGGGATACCGGAAGAGGGATGCATATACACTATGATATACTCCGGCTCTGGTCAATAAAGGAGCAGATTCTTTCAACACAAACTCTGTAAATTTTACTGCTCCCACGCGAAAGAGATGAACATCAGTCACTTTAGTGTCCGCAAACCAGCCGGTAGCCAGCTAAAATTTGAACTGGACAGCCAAGCAGTTCAGAACGAACGGCTCATCTCCATAGCCCCACTTTATGGGCGCAAGAAACAATCTGTAGCTGGGTTTCTCCCTGTTGACCCAACCCGTAGTAGTATCCCACCTGGCTAGGGTAAACTCAGGAGCTCGTGTCAGCATCTTCTATTCCGGCTCCAGCTCAGTCACTCCCAGAACAGCATCCCACTTACGCTGCTCTCCGGGAAGATAATTGGCCTCGCCACGATATACGGAACCTTTCAGGCTATCCCTCTCCAGCAGCATGGCCTGTTCTACCATCCTGGCCAACATAATGTCTCTCTTACCAGCTACATTGAAGGTGCAGATGAACGGCACTAGATGACGGTCCTTCGAAAAATCCGGACGATAGCCATCATCACGATTGAAGCCTAACCCGTCCTCGGTAGACAGGACACGGGATGCAGATACTGTGTCCATCTCTGAGTCAGAAGACTCGTCGACTATGGCAACCTTCCCAAGACCTCGGTCTAGCTGGCCGACATTCAGCTAAGTTATAGAAGGGCCAGACACCCTACCCTGAGAGGAAGCACCGGCATCAGCAGTCCCGGAAGCAGCACGGCTAGAAGTGGTGGCCATTTCAGCAACTGCAAAAAAGAAAATCAATGAAGATAAGACAAGGCTGAGATAGCAATAGAAGAGGAAATTCTAAGAAAATTTTGGCAGCATCTCCCCTTGTTTGGGTATGCTCAAAGATTAATAGGAACAACATCCACCAAGAGGGGATGACTCCTTAATGAAAGGGACATAGTCCCACTGTGAAACAAGGAGAAAAATCTCACCAAAAGAGTAGAAACCTTGTCAAAGAAAAGGGGGAAATCTCTTCTCAAAGACCCTCACTCCGAGCACCGCCATGGGATGAAGACGGCGCCAAAGAGAAGAGAGAGGAGGTGCGACCGAGAATGAACCCCTCGCTCGCCCTCGGCGCTTAAAAGGGTAAAACCTAATGCGCGCCGAGAAGGTCATGCGCCAGGTAAGAGAAGGCGCACTGAGACATGCTGCGTCAAGACCCCCTCTCCCAGGTGCGCCGATGATGTGTCGCGCCGAGATGAGGGGCATGCCGAGGTTCCTCGGGTCGATCAAGACGCGCCGAGAGGAGCTTTTGAGGCTGGTCATCAAGACTCAACAAGCTCATGCCAGTCAAAATGATGATGATTATTTCAAGTATGAACATGAATGATGAGGCTGTACAGAGAAAATGAAGGTATCAGGCTATAAGTCTACACAATGGACAGGGTCAAGTCTGAAGAAATATATATATAGCACATTAAAGGATACACCCGCAGGCCCCGTGTCGCTCATCTTCCCTTACGTCACCTGCTGGTGGGGGGCATTTGTTGACACCTAAAAAAATTGCACAAGCAGAAGATGTCAAAGAGAACCTTCAACCAAGCATCCAGAGCCTTGAAGAGCAATCAAGGATGTGGCCCCGATGTCATCCCGTGAAGTTCTGTAAACCAGGATAGATAAAGGATCCATCACCTTCGACACTCTGTCCGGCTGAAGCCCCTCCGGTCAAGTTGCTGCCCAGCACGACTATCATTTTAGATGGTCGAGCTGATTAAACTGTGTCATGCTCCAGGCAATCATCTACCTGCTGAAAAGGATCTTTTGAATATCCTAATGTTAATGAAGACTAGATCCATGTCGCCTGCTACTGAACACAAATACAAAACACCATATAACTACAAGAATGGATATAATTACCTAGTTAATAGGTAATGAATATCAACAAAAGCTCATTCAAAAGGTGAAATCGAAAGCCGAGTGAGAATGGGCCAAATCCCATGTGTACACCAGAGGGGCGCTGAGTGGTTCTTGGGCCGAAAGGGGCTGCGCGCCAGGAATTGCCTGCGTCGATGCGCGTTGACTGACCTTGGTGCTGATATGGAAAAGGCGCCCCAGTTAACCCTCACGCCGGGAGCAGCATGCGCCGAATGGAAAAGAAGGAGCCCGATTATAAAAGGGCGCTGAGTGGTTCGAAGACAGGACCCCGAGTCTTTCTGTCTTGTGGCCGGCTGAGAGAAAAGAGAGGCAGAGAGAAAAGAGAGGGTAGAAGAGAAAGAGTAGTAGAAGGGTGAGCGAAGGAGAAGTTGTGTAGTGGATAGCGGATCTAGAGGGGAGGGGTGAATAGATCTGCCCCTCTTTTTGCAGAGCAACCCTCTAAATAGCTAGTTAAAATAAATTGCAGCGGAGTGTAACAAGCTAATCGAACAACACTGTGATTCACTAGACACGATGAGCAATCCAATGTATAGATTCGAACTTAAGCATGCATCTAGAATGAGCAATCACACAAGCAAACCATAACACAAAGGATCTTAAGGTGGTTCGGACTGAATCCCCAGTCCTACGTCCACCCCTTACCAAATCTGATGAGGCTTCCCTAGTGCAGCATACCAAATTACAAATCGGAGAACCACCGATTGCCTTCCTACTAACCGCCGGTAGGGACGTCAACACCGCAGATCGGACAACCTCCGATTGCCTTCCTACTAACCACCGGTAGGGACGATTCTCAACTTCCAAGTGTTTGAGTGAAATAGAAAAAGAACAACTTATGAAAAACACTCAAACAAGATATAGAATATGCTTAAGAGAAAAGATCTTGTCTGAGATTTGCTGGAGCTTGAATCTCTTGAGGATTCGATGAAGAGCTTCTTCCCGGAGTAGCTTGATTTCCTTCTTGGAATACGCTCCTTCTAGCTTCCTTTGATCACCCTTCTTGCCCTTGAGTGGTTCTAGCTTTGTTGGAGGTTGCTTGGCTTCAGATCTGAGCTTGAATCACCTTGGATGGATGAAGAACTTCCTCCCGAAACACTGTTCATGGAGGTGCTACTGTACCTCGAAAATGACCTCCCTTGATCTCCCTTGAAGCCTTGAAGTGTTAGGGTTTCCAACCCCTCATGTGTTGGTTTTATAGACCTTGAATGGTCCTTGGACATCCTTCAGACCAGATCTACAATTTGTGGGTGATTAGGTGACTTTTAGATTAAAGAAATCCATGGAAAGGGGCTAGCCACGAGGTGGATTTCGAAGTCAAATATGGCTGCATCGGGGCTGGCGGTCGACCTGTGGCTTCTGGCGGTTGACCGCTACTGAAACACCTGCAAACGGATGATCCCTGGGAAATCCGGTCGATCGCTACTGGCTGGCGGTCGACCTGCAGTTGACAGATCTGTAGTCGGGGGGGCCCTGGCTGGGGCGATCGACCGCCCCTGTGCTAGCGGTTAACCGCCAGCTGGGCAGACCCCGGTCCAGCCCGGGTCGGTCCGTTAGCTGCTTCAACTCCGTCGCTTGTGTCCATTAGCAGCCTGTTCATGTCTGTAACTTCATCCTTGTTGGTCTAGAAAGTACCAACTGAATTTTTGTCTTTTGACTCTCATCTTGTGCAATGGTCTTGGCTATTTGAATGAAGCTTGTAGTTGTTGTATAGACTTTGCATCAAGGCTTGGACGTGTAGATTTTGTGTGCATGTATGAACTCTGTACAGACTTTGCACCTTGAGCATGCATGAGCCTGTACAGACTTACTTCATGAACATACAGACTTGGTAACTTGATACACGATCACAACAGAATGCAATGTATAGACTTTGCGTGTGAAGCAGCCGGCCAATGTGTAGACTTGTGTTGCATCCATCAACCAGCATACAGACTTGGAGTTGTGCTAGCAGCCAACGTATAGACTTTGTCTTGTGCAACGTACAGAATTTGTTTTGTGCATGCAGCCAACGTATAGACTTCATCTGCAGCAACGTACAGACTTCATTTTGTGCATGCAGCCAATGTATAGACTTCATCTGTAGCAACGTACAAACTTCGTGTTGTGCAACGTACAGACTTTGAGTTGTGCATGCAGCCAACGTACAGACTTCATCTGCAGCAACGTATAGACTTTGTGTGCAGCAACGTATAGACTTCGAGTTGTGCTAGGCAGCCAACGTACAGACTTCATGTTCAGCAACGTACAGACTTTGTCCAACGTATAGACTTCGTCCAATGTACAGACTTTGTCCAACGCATAGACTCTGTCTAACGTACATACTTAGTCTAACGCATAGACTTAGTCCAACGTACAGACTTAGTCCAACGTATAGACTTTGTCCAACGTACAGACTTTGTCCAACGTATAGACTTTGTCCAATGTACAGACTTTGTTGGATGTATAGACTTGCTGAATCCGAGTGTACAGACTTTGTTGGATGTATAGATTTGGAATGTAGTGCACATGCCCGCAACCTGTTTGATGAAATTACAAACTGCTTAAACAGATACACAATGACATCATATGTAAACACAATGTGACTTATAGTAGTTGCTATCATCAAAAGCATAATAGTAATCATGGTGCACATGTGTTCAACGTTCTCCCCCTTTTTGATGATGGCAACACTGTGAGTCATTATATGGCAGAAATAGCCAAGATGGCAAAGTGTATGATATATGTAACATATGCAGCTCAAGATCCATGATAGTAATAGCATGTGAATGCAATTATGAATGCAGATATGAATGCTATGCAATGATGCAAGCAATTATGCAAACCCCATCACATACACATATAAGACAGCAAAGTGAGCAATGGATTCTCTCCCTACACCATTCACACATCCCCTAATGACAACTCACAAAGCAAAAGGACTCACACAAAGAATTCTCCCCCTTTGCCAATAGCAAAAAGGAGGGATTAAGTAAAATGTCTGTGAGACCAGAGTTGAAAGAAGTGAAGAGCAAGCCATTATATGCAAACCTGAAACAGACTGTGAGCAACTTATATGGTTCAAAGCTAATGAAATCCAAGATCATCCATAAAGTTTGAAAAGCAGCTACATCCAAGATTTAATAGAAATGAACCAAAGGTACATATCATGGCAGTGTTTAACCTTCCCTTGTCTGATATATCCATATTCAATAACCACAAGGGGAATAACATAAAAACTAGTATTGAGACTAAACATACATGAGTAGAGCATGGAATGTTATGATCGCAGCAAATGTAATTTTCAGTAAGTTCGCATTTGAAGGCACAAGACGCATTATTTACGAGCAAGCAAGTCTAGTACATGCCTTCTAGCCATAAGAATACACATTGTTTAGATGCCAGTATTCCTAGGTATTTGGTAAGACTGACTATGATGCTTCAAAATGAACAGAGATAGCAAAGTCACGTCATGACATATCCAAACTCATTTATGTGATGGGAAGATATGTTTCTCAGTGATTATGCCATTGCTCTGCCTAGAGGCCAAACGTATTAAGATAGAGATAACAGGGGCACATCATGACATGTCATTCGTCACTTGTTTTGATGACGAGACATATTTCTCTGTACAACAATATCATTGCTCTGTCAAATTTATTTTGCAAGAATTCCAGCTCATCAAGATGTTTAAAGACAATACTAAGCTCTAGAGTATCACCAAGGTTGTCATGAAGTTTGAATTTTTAGATTTCGGGATAGTCATTCAAGGCATAATATGCAACCTCTAGTTAAGGTCTATTAAAATCACAGAACATAGATGATTTCAAAAAATATATCAGAACTACAAGGAAATTATTAAATCTGAACCAATTCCATTGAAAGAACAATCATTATGGCATATAATAGAAAGCTCTTACACCATATGTTCGTCAGTCTCATGAACTCATATTCAGACTGTAAGCCATGAAGTGCAGATTGCAAGAGGTTAAGAGAATCAATAAAAATCCCCCTAAGGATATGCAATGGATGCACGAAGAAGTTAAGAAAAGCAACAAGACTCCCCCTTACTATATGGCCTATATGCGACATTGACACATGGTACTTGGCGGAGGTGAAACCTCACGCATATTGAGTGCTTCTAGGCAAGCATAACCTGCCTTTCCATACATCAACATTTGATATACCATGGCCATGCAAGAATGATGCTATACAAACCATATAATGCATTATGAACATGAACTCAATTCATTATTATGCATCTACATGCAATGTGACACATATGCAAAATGACATATTGACATATCAACAATGCATGAAACACCAATCTGCAAAAACACACACTAAATTGAACATAATCATCAGTTCAAATTCTTATTGGCCTGAGGTCGGCAAAGACCAAGCTCCCTTCTGAGTTTTGAAAACTTGTCATTACACAAGGGCTTGGTGAAAATATCAGCAATTTGATTTAGAGTATCAACAAAATGCAGTTCAAGATTTTTCTTACCGACCTCATCTCTAATGAAGTGATGCCTAATCTCAATGTGCTTGGTCCTAGAGTGCTGGACTGGATTTTTGGCAAGGTTGATAGCACTAGTGTTGTCACATAGAATCGGGACACAACAAAGATCCACCAAGTAGTCTTAGAGTTGGTGTTTAATCCACAACACTTGGGTGCCACAGCTCCGCGCAGCAACATATTCTGCCTCCGCGATTGAGAGGGCAACCGAGTGTTGTTTCTTGGAGGCCCAAGAAACTAAACACCCGCCTAGAAACTGGCAATAGCCACTAGTACTCTTACGATCCAGCTTGCATCCAGCGTAGTCCGCATCCAAATAAGATATAAGAGATAAATCACATGATGACGGATACCACAATCCCAAATCTTGAGTGCCGGCAAGATATCGAAGGATACGTTTGACGACAGTCAACTGGGACTCTCTAGGACTAGCTCGAAATCTAGCACAAAGACATACACTAAACTGGATATCTGGTCGGGATGCAGTCAAGTAAAGCAAAGAGCCGATCATACCTCTATAGATCTTTGCATCCACTAATTTACCATTTTCATCCGAATCAAGTGATGTTGTGGTGCTCATAGGAGTTGCAATAATTTTGCTGTTTGCCATGTCCAATCTTTTCAGCAGCTCCTTGATGTATTTGGATTGACTTATGAAGCACCCATCTTCTCCTTGGTTGACCTGCAAACCTAGAAAGAGAAGTTCTCCCATTAGGCTCATCTCAAATTCGCTAGTTATGAGGTTAGCAAATTCCTCACACATTTTAGATTTTGTAGAACCAAACATAATGTCATCAACATAAATTTGAACAATCAAAATGTTCTTACCTTACTTCTTGGTGAAAAGTGTTTGATCTACCTTACCTCGTGTGTACCCTTTCTCAATGAGGAACGAGCTTAGCCTTTCATACCAAACTCTTGGTGCTTGCTTTAGTCCATAAAGCGCCCTATCTAGCTTGTATATAAAATCTGCATGGTTAGTATTTTCAAAGCCAGGGGGCTGCTCAACATAAACTTCTTCTTTGATCAAGTCATTCAAGAAGGCACTTTTGACATCCATTTGATAAAGTTTTATTCTAAGGGAGCATGCAAAGGCAAGTAAAATTCTGATGGCTTTGAGTCTAGCAACCAGGGCATAAGATTCATCAAAGTCTACCCCAAACTCTTGATTATACCCTTGAGCCACCAATCTAGCCTTATTTCTTATTATCTTGCCATCCTCACTTAGTTTGTTCCTAAAAACCCATTTAGTGCCTATGACAGATTGTGATGAAGGTCTAGGAACAAGATGCCAAACTTTATTTCTTTCAAACTGGTTTAACTCGTCTTGCATGGAATTTATCCAGTTTTCATCTTTTAATGCTTCATCAATGTTTTTGGGTTCAAGCTGAGAGACAAGAGCAAGTTGATCTAGTTCTTCCACAATTCTAAAATGTGACTTTGTTCTAGGTGGGTCATTCAAGCTACCAATGACATTTTCTAAAGGATGATCCTTAAGAATTCTAATGTTTGTAGAATCATTACCTTCTCCTGGAGTTTGATTCCTTGTGTTGCTTGATTCAGCTCGGTCATCCTCTTCTTTTGTTTCTTCTTGTGGAGGATCACTGTTGTCCTTCATGCTTAGGAATTCCCCATCTTCATCATTTTTCCTGCACGAGTTATCATTGTTAGAATCATGATATTCATCGAAGGAAATATGGGGTGATTCTTCTACATTTTGACTTTTGATATTGTAAATTATATAAGCCCTAGATCTATCAGAATATCCAAGGAATATACCTTCATCGCTCATGGGCTCGAATTTATCTAAGTCTCTTTTGTCATTATTGTGGATGAAGCATTTAGATCCAAACACTTTCATATGTGAGAGAGAGGGCTTTTTACCTTTCAGCAACTCATAAGGAGTCTTTTTGGTGTGTGGCCTTACCATAGAGCGGTTGATAATGTAACATGTCGAGTTTACCGCTTCAGCCCAAAACCGCCTTGGAAGTTACCGTTCAGCAAGCATGGTTCTTGCCATCTCTACAAGTGTTCGGTTTCTCCTTTCAACTACACCATTTTGCTCCGGTGTTCTTGGTGAAGAGAATCGGTGTGAAATGCCTTCAGCCCTGCAAAGATTATAGAAGTCAGCATTTTCAAATTCACCACCGTGATTAGATTGAATCTTGGCGATCTTGAACTCACCGTCCTGCTTTATCTTCATGTAGAGCGCCTGAAACTCATCAAAAGCATCATTTTTATGTGTGAGAAAGAAAACCCATGTGAACCTAGAGAAGTTATCCACCAAGACATATCAATATTTTCTACCACTTAAACTAGCAGTTCTGGTTGGACCAAACAAGTCCATATAAATTAGCTCGAGTGGTTTGGATAATGTATTTTCAGATCTTCCCTTGAAAGATTTTCTTGTTTGTTTACCTAGGGCACATGCATCACACAACTTGTTTTCTTGTTTAAATGATAATTCAGGCAGCCCTTTCACCATTGAATACTTTAACAATTTGTGTAAGACATTGTAGCTAGCATGTCCTAGTCTACGATGCCATAACCATGCAATTTCAGATTTTGGTGCAGCAAGACAAAGGTTTAAATAAGTCGGATCATCTAAGTCAATCATGTAAACATTGTTGACTCTCTTACCAGAAAATTTTACTTTGTCAGATTTTGGTTCAAAGATTTTACATTCATGAGAATCAAACAACACTATGTGACCTTTATCACACAATTGACTTATGCTGAGCAAGTTATATTTCAATCCTTCAACTAACAACATATTTCCAATAGAGTTGGAGAGATTCTTACCTACATTACATGTTTCAATGATTTTTCCTTTGTTATTCCCTCCAAACATAACGTATCCTCCTTCCTTTTCCTCCAAGAGACAAAATTTTATTTTATCTCCAGTCATGTGTCTTGAACAGCCGCTATCAAGATACCACCTGTTATGCATGGCTGCAAGACATTCCTGCACAAACAATTAAGCAATTGTATTTGGAACCCAACCAAATTTGGGTCCCATCAAACTCTTAAGATTTTCAAAACATGAAATCATCTCTTTTGGAATCCAAACCTTCCTAACATTCATGCTTTATTTGCTTAGAGCAGGGATTTGATTTTTCTTTTCAGTTTTGACATTCATTTTCTGTTTAGAAGCTCTTTGTTGGATTTTGTGGAAGTTTGAGGAGGTTTGCTTCTTAACCCATTGAGGCCGTTGATTGTTATAGGGTTGAAAGTGAATGTTCTGCCACCTAGGAGATTGAAACTTATAGGATTGGTGAACACATGAATCACAATTTCTCCAAAAGTATGGTGGTGTTGGCCTATATGAATGTTCAATCCAGTTGTGGTGAAATATGGAAGGTTGAGCGGACAATTGCGAAGGAGTTGTTGACCTATGCTGTGGGGAGGGTCATCCTTTCTTAGGTTTTTGGACATGCTTTTTGGGAATGTTGGTGACTGCCTCTTCAATCTTCTCTTTCCTTTTTTCCTTTTGTTTTTTCTAGTTTTGTATGGGAGTAGTGTTTGAGGTGGAAGCTTCAGAAGATGAAACAAATGTGACAGTTTTTAACCCAATTGGCCTTTTGTTTGTAGGTTCAAAACCTAACCCTTCCTTGTTGAAGTTCATTCTGGTACCTAACAGTGCATCTAGGTTTTCTCTTCCATCCACAAATTTTTCTAGGGATTGTTGTTTATCCTTCAACTCTTTTTATAGGTTTTCAATATTTTGTAGAAGTTGAATGTTGACTTGTTTGACAGCATCATATTTCTCATTGCTCAATTTGCTATCCTTTTCATAGGTTTACATTTTTAGCTTTATGTTATCAATCTCATTTCTCAAATTTTCATTTTCAGCTTCCAAGTCAGCCATTTCTTTTCTTCCTTCTTCCAAATCTTCAATCATTTTCTTAAGATCTTTAATTTCAGTTTCAAGTAGAGCAGTCTTATCATTCTTATCATGATCATGCACAAACGAATTGATTTTCTTCTTTAATGATTTATTTTCCCTTTTGTACATGTCATATTTTTTCATGAGCTGTATATAGGCTTCCTCCCAATCATCAATTGTATAATTTTCAAAAGGAGAGTTTACCTCATTTTCTTCGTCACCTTTGGCTATAAGGCAGATATCTTCTTCTTCTTTGTCTGAGGAGCTGGTTTCGTTATCAACTTCCTCCTCATCGCTCCATGTGGACACCATGGCCTTGTTCTTCTTCTTACCCTTCCATTTGTCGGCCTTTTTGAATCTGTTAGGACAATCAGTCTTGAAATGCCCTGGTTTGTTACAAGAATAGCAAATGATTTTGTCAGATTTCTTAAAGTTTTCGGAATTAGATTTGAAACCATTTCTTACCTTAGACCTTCCTCTCATGAAGCTCTTACCTTCCTTTCTCAGGAATTTACTGAACTTACGTGTGAGCATGGCTACATCATCCTCATCCTGCTCACTTGTGGAATCCTCACCTTCATCCGAAGTGCCTTGACCGCTAGGTCCAGTTTTAAGAGCTAAGGACTTTTTCTTAGGTACTTCAGCTTCTTTGTTCTTAAGGTTGATCTCATAGGTCATTAATGAACCAATGAGTTCATCTACCTTAGTTGTTGTGAGATCTCTGGATTCTTCAACAACAGTAGCCTTTGTGTGCCATGCAGGAGTCAGTGATCTGAGAATCTTTCTTACAATTTCCTGTTCTGAATATTTCTTTTCCAAATCAGTCAAACTGTTAGTAAGCACAGTTAATCGAGCATACATATCTCGAAATGATTCATCAGGCTTCATGCGGAACATTTCGTATTCAGAAACTAAGATATTAGCTTTTGTTTCTCGTACCTGAGAGGTTCCTTCGTAGATTACCTCTAACGTGTCCCACATTTGTTTTGCAGCTACGCAGGTCGCCACTCTTGAGAACTCTACTGGATGGAGTGAGCATTGCATGATGTGTTTGGCACTCCAGTTGACAGTGGATTGCCGTATTTGTTCTTTGGTCCACAAATCCTCATTATCCGTAAGCTCATACGGACCTTTGCTGATCACACGCCAAAGTTCGTAGTCTTGGGCGTGAATAAACACCTGCATGCGATGTTTCTAATAAGGATAGTTAGATCTAGTAAAATAAGGAGGTCTGTTCATAGAGTGTCCTTCAGGTAAATAACCCTTAGACGCGGATCCACTATTTCCCTCAAGGTCGTTGGACCCCATAATGAGAGATTAGGCTCTGATATCACTTGTTGTGTAGTGGACAGTGGATCTAGAGGGGAGGGGTTAATAGATCTTCCCCTCTTTTCGTAGAGCAACCCTCTAAATATCTAGTTAAAATAAATTGCAGCGGAGTGTAACAAGCTAATCAAACAACACTGTGATTCACTAGACACGATGAGCAATCCAATGTATAGATTCGAACCTAAGCATGCATCTAGAATGAGCAATCACATAAGCAAACCATAACACAAAGGATTTTAAGGTGGTTCGGACTGAATCCCCAGTCCTACGTCCACCCCTCATCAAATATGATGAGGCTTCACTAGTGCAGCACACCAAACCGTAAATCGGAGAACCACCGATTGCCTTCCTACTAACCACCGGTAGGGACATCAACACCGCAGATCGGACAACCTCCGATTGCCTTCCTACTAACCACCGGTAGGGACGTCAACACCGCAGATCGGATAACCTCCGATTGCCTTCCTACTAACCACCGGTAGGGACGATTCTCAACTTCCAAGTGTTTGAGTGAAATAGAAAAAGAACAACTTATGAAAAACACTCAAACAAGATATAGAATATGCTTAAGAGAAAAGATATTGTCTGAGATTTGCTGGAGCTTGAATCTCTTGAGGATTCGATGAAGAGCTTCTTCTCGGAGTAGCTTGATTTCCTTCTTGGAATACGCTCCTTCTAGCTTCCTTTGATCACCCTTCTTGCCCTTGAGTGGTTCTAGCTTTGTTGGAGGTTGCTTGGCTTCAGATCTGAGCTTGAATCACCTTGGATGGATGAAGAACTTCCTCCCGAAACACTGTTCACGGAGGTGCTACAGTACCTCGAAAATGGCCTCCCTTGATCTCCCTTGAAGCCTTGAAGTGTTAGGGCTTCCAACCCCTCATGTGTTGGTTTTATAGACCTTGAATGGTCCTTGGACATCCTTCAGAACAGATCCATAATTTGTGGGTGATTAGGTGACTTTTGGATTAAAGAAATCCATGGAAAGGGGCTGGCCACGAGGTGGATTTCGAAGTCAAACATGGCTGCATCGGGGCTGGCGGTCGACCTGTGGCTTCTGGCGGTCGACCGGTACTGAAACACCTGCAAACGGATGATCCCTAGGAAATCCGGTCGACCGCTACTGGCTAGCGGTCGACCTGCAGCTGACAGATCTGCAGTGGGGGGGTCCCTCGCTGGGGCGGTCGACCGCCCCTGTGCTAGCGATCGACCGCCAGCTGGGCAAACCCCGGTCCAACCCGGGTCGGTCTGTTAGCCGCTTCAGCTCCGTCGCTTGTGTCCATTAGCAGCCTGTTCATGTCTGTAACTTCATCCTTGTTGGTCTAGAAAGTACCAACTGAATTTTTGTCTTTTGACTCTCATCTTGTGCAGTGGCCTTGGCTATTTGAATGAAGCTTGTAGTTGTTGTATAGACTTTGCATCAAGGCTTGGACGTGTAGACTTTGTGTGCATGTATGAACTCTGTACAGACTTTGCACCTTGAGCATGCATGAGCCTGTACAGACTTGCTTCATGAACGTATAGACTTGGTAACTTGATGCACGATCACAACAGAATGCAATGTATAGACTTTGCGTGTGAAGCAGCCGGCCAATGTATAGACTTGTGTTGTAGCCATCAACCAACGTACAGACTTGGAGTTGTGCTAGCAGCCAACGTACAGACTTTGTCTTGTGTAACGTACAGACTTTGTTTTGTGCATGCAGCCAACGTATAGACTTCATCTGCAGCAACGTACAGACTTCATTTTGTGCATGCAGCCAACATATAGACTTCATCTGCAGCAACGTACAGACTTCGTGTTGTGCAACGTACAGACTTTGAGTTGTGCATGCAGCAAACGTACAGGCTTCATCTGCAGCAACGTATAGACTTTGTGTGCAGCAACGTATAGACTTTGAGTTGTGCTAGGCAGCCAACGTACAGACTTTGTCCAACGTATAGACTTCCTCCAATGTATAGACTTTGTCCAACGCATAGACTTTGTCCAACGTACAGACTTAGTCCAACGCATAGACTTTGTCCAACGTACAGACTTAGTCCAACGTATAAACTTTGTCTAACGTACAGACTTAGTCCAACGTATAGACTTCGTCCAATGTATAGACTTTGTTGGATGTATAGACTTGCTGAATCCAAGTGTACAGACTTTGTTGGATGTATAGACTTGGAATGCAGAGCACATGCCCGCAACCTGTTTGATGAAATGACAAACTGCTTAAACAGATACACAATGACATCATATGCAAACACAATGTGACTTATAGTAGTTGCTATCATCAAAACCATAATAGTAATCATGGTGCACATGTGTTCAATAGGAGATTCAAGGTGGGAGTTTAGCTGTCAAATGCCCCCCCGGGGGTTACATTTTCCCCTCCCTATCCTTTATTCTAGCATTTCCTGTCGTTTACTTATGAGTACTATTCTCATTTGATGTTAAGCGTCGGTGCAGTCTGACAGATCTTCAAAAGTCATTAGTCCATGTGTGTAATCATGTAGTCTTATTTCTTTCTATGCCGAATATATGCATTCTACTAAATGTAATGAAGTAGCAGATTCTGGGATTCTCTCTCTTTCCCTCTCTCTCTTGTCCGCAATTCTGTTCATGTGACGTTTGCAGAGATAGCGTTACTGCACGAAGCACACACAAGCTGTAACTCGTATGGATTCTCCCGATACCTTCTCTGCTATTTTCCCAACATCACAGTCATGTTGAGAGCCTGTGGACGCACTTTTCGACACGCTCATTTGGTTCGTTTGTTCTTTATGTCCGTTTAATCGGTGGGTTTATTCGTTTATTAAGTGCGTGGGCGTGCCAGTCACAAAGTGATAATTTATTCAGGCTCCACAGAGCCCATGGTGCGCTCGATCTGACTTTGGTCAGACAATTGTGTGGTTCGTGTCGGGACCAAAACCCATCGCGCCATAAAGGTCACGACGTCATTTACATCTCCCATATGAGGGAACACCCTTGATTAATCGATGGGATTCAGGGCCTCATGGCCGAGAAATTAATTGCATGAAAGGTATATTAGAAGGTATTGAAATCCTCGTGCGAGGGCGGGAAGAAAACATTCGAGATCATGTTGGTCATGTGCTGACTATTTAATGTTCGGACGAGCGTCAGTCTCGAGAGAATCGTGATTGTCATGGGAAAATCGGAATGCATGTATGCCGAGGTACAACAGATTTATTGTTCAGAAGCACGGAAAGCGTTTGGCTAAACCTCGGTTGGAGCGGTCAAAAACCGATAAATTTGTTGGCCCGGTGCAAGAGCAAGCTGCGACCATACTGCGGTGGGCTCCCCGCGGTCGGAGTCAAGCTCGCCTGAGCATCATTAATATTTCTGGTGTCAAGGGGCAACGGGGGAATATCCCTTGAATCAGTTGGAAAGCCCTGTGTCTAGGGAAGCGAACGTTCGAAATGTGTCGGTCGTTCGGGAGACCGCTTAATATTCGGATGGGTGTCCGGCTTTAAATATGTTATTCCGAGGCGCTGAAAATATTCGGTTAAATCTCGGTTAGTGTAGCAGGAAACTAGTGAATTTATTGGCCCGGTGCGAGATTGAGTCAGGACCATACCGGGGGCGCCTCCCATGGTCCAAACGGGGCTTGCGTGGGCATCATTAATGTTTCCGGTGCCGTAGGGCAACAGGGAAAAGTCCCGGGACTAGACTCCAAAACCGAAAACGTGTTTAAAGGGAGCGAGCTATAGGCCGGGAACATGGGTCAGACGATGACCATAATCGGGACGGACCCGAGGTCTAAGCGTGGCCCACGGAGGCCTTATTGATATTCTCATGCAAAGGGTCCAGGGATGACGGGAGCCATCTCGTTCTATTCCAATTTTGTCGGTCACTCACGGACCTTTTCATGTTCGGACAAAGGTCCGTATTGGAGGTACGATGTAGATAGAAACAACCCCGTACAAATGTATGCCGAGTTCGCGACAATTTCAATGAAAGAGCGGGAACGAATCCCATTAGGATGAAGCCGATTTAACAGGCTATCGGTCCAGAGCAATGCTGGGTTACGACCATGTCGGGATGGGAGCCGTCGGCCATATCGGTCACTCATGGACCTTTTCATGTTCGGACAGAGCTCCATAATAGAAATGCGGCAGAAATCGAGGTGAACCTGTTCAAATGTCTGCCGAACGTGCCGCAATTTTAGTAGTGGCTCGGAAGGGATCCGACCTGAGAAACGAGTCCGGCTTTCTCTCACTCGTCGGTGGTCGCCGGAGGGCCCCCCTCTTCTTCTCTTCTTCTTCTTCTCTTCCTCTTCGCACGGACGGCGGTGGACGGAGCAGCAGGGGGAAGCCGGAGCCTCCCCTCATGTTCTTCTTCCTTTTCTCTTCTTCTCTTCTTCCTCTTCCTCTTCTCTCTTTCTCTTCTTCTCTTCTCCTCTTCACTGTCTACGTGTGTGTGTCTGTGTCCTCTTCTCTCTTCGCCCGCCCCCTGTTCGCCGAAGAAGGGGGGCTTTTATATCTTCCACGGCAGAAGCGTTCGAGCACGATAGTCGGAGGCTGAAAATCAGAGGCCTTGATTGGGGATTCGACCCGTCATCCTTGGTGGCAGGGGGATAGGCAGAGTGGCTCTCTCCCCAGGCGACACCTCAGCAAGCTCGCTGCGCGCCAAGAATCCCTAAGGTATGGGCGTAAGATTTGATTTGCCGTAAGTGTCGGGGAAGAAAACGGCCAGATATGCCGATGAAAGGGCAGAAGCCCATGCCGCTGGAAGACCATAAAAGTGTGCCACTGGAAGCCTGCAAAAGTGGGCCGCTGGAAGCGCTGTAGGGGTGTGCCACTGAAGGAGCGCATGGTGTGTGCCGCTGAAGGGCACAGGGAGTGAGGCTAGCGGGTGTGCCGCTGAAGACCCCAAAGGGCGTGTCGGGGAAGACTGCCGCAGGCGTGCCGGATAAGGGCACGGGGGTGCGTGCTGTGGAATAGCCCTGAAGAGCATGTCGGGGGAGGTAGTAGGAGCGTGCCGGCGAAGATAGCCCCAAGGCATGCCGGGGAAGTGCCAGAGGGGCCGTGCCGGCGAAGCAGGCATCGAGTGTGCCGGGGAGGACTACCAGGGGCGTGCCGGTGAAGGCAGCCCCAGGGTGTGCCGGGGAAGCGCCACAGGGAGTGTGCCGCTGAATGGGGCGTGCTGCTGAGGGCACATTAGTAAGCGTGTCGTTGAAGGAGCACATGGAGTGTGCCACTGAGGGCGCTGGCGGGTGTGCCGCTGAAGGCCTGGGTGTGCCACTGAGGGCCACCCTAGGCGTGCCGGCGAAGGGGCCTGCAGGGGGCATGCCGGCAAAGCAGCTCCAAGGCATGCCGGCGAAGGGCCCAAAGGCGTGCCGCTGAAGGGGCACAGGGGTGTGCCGCTGAAGGGGCTAGATGGGCAGTTCTGAGCCCATTGTAAGTGCAAGTTGTGGCCCATTTGATTTTCTTCGAGGCCCATGCATTGTAGGGCTCTTGGTGGTTGATTTCTCTTCACTGTCGTGCCTCCAGGGACGGCTTCTCGGTAATATACGCGTTCGGGGAGTCCAGATGGCCCCTCTTCTACGTGATTTCTTCAGTTGACGTTGTTGTTGAGGCTGGACTAGTTGGGACATATGGGCGTGCAATTTTGCATGTCCACAAATGCCCCCCACCCACTTGTAGCGCGGGCGAAGGATGAGCCGGGGGGGTGCCCGTGGGTGTACTGGTCTCTCCTTCTCTTCGTCGGTGCCGACGGGGTGTCGGGAGCTGACATAGTAGTTTATTGGTCTCTTCTTCTCTTCGTCAATGCCGACGGGTTGTTGGGAGCTGACATGGTTTGTTTGTCTCTTCTTCTCTTCGCCAGTGCCAAAGGGTTGTCGAGCGCTGACATGGTTTATTGGTCTCTTTGTCTATTCGTCAGTGCCGACGGGGTGCCGGGGGCTGACGTGGTATGCTAGTCTCTATCTCTTCATCAGTGCTGACGGGGTGTCGGGCGCTGACATGGTCTATTGGTCTCTTTTTCTCTTCGTCAGTGCTGACGAGGTGTCGGGAACTGAAGCAGTATGTTGGCCTCTTTGTCTCTTCATCAGTGCCGACGAGGTGCCGGGAACTGAAGCAGTATGTTGGTCTCTTTGTCTCTTCATCAGTGCCGGCAGGGTGCCGGAAATTGAAGCAGTATGTTGGTCTCTTTGTTTCTTCATCAGTGCCGATGGGGTGCCGGGAACTGAAGCAGTATGTTAGTCTCTTTGTCTCTTCATCAGTGCCGACGGGGTGCCGGGAACTGAAGTAGTATGTTGGTCTCTTTGTCTGTTCATCAGTGCCGACGGGGTGCCGGGAATTGAAGCAGTATGTTGGTCTCTTTGTCTCTTCATCAGTGCCGACGGGGTGCCAGGAACTGAAGCAGTATGTTGGTCTCTTTGTCTCTTTTCTTTCTTTTCTTCTCTCTTTTCTCTTCTTCCCTTCTTCTTCTTCTCTTCTCTTTTTTGTTATCCTTTTTCTTTTTCTCTTCTCTCTTTTTTTCGTTTTTTTTCTTCTCTCTTTCCTTCTTCTTCTCTTCTTTCCTTCTTTTCTCCTTTTTTCTTGAAGAACTATGGGTGGCTACTGGCGTGGATGCCAATGATATAAGAGCTGTCGGCGCAGCGACCGATAATTGAAAGTTGTTGGCATGGGAGCCAATAATTGAAAAGCTGTCGACCCGAAGGCCGATGATTAAAAAGCTGTCGGCTCAGGGGCCGATAAGTGAATAGCTGTCGGCTCAAGGGCCGATAAGTGAATAGCTATTGACTCAGGGGCTGATAAGTGAATAGCTGTCGGCTCGAAGGTTGATAAGTGGATAGCTGTCGGCTAGGGGGCCGATAAGTGAATAGCTGTCGGCTCATGGGCCGATAAGTGAATAGCTATCGGCTCGAAGGCCGATAAGTGGATAGCTGTCAGCTAGGGGGCCGATAAGTGAATAGTTGTCGACTCGAAGGTCAATAAGTGGATAGATGTCGGCTCGAAGGCCGATAAGTGGATAGTTGTCGACTAGGGGGCTGATAAGTGAATAGTTGTCGGCTCAGGGGCCGATAAGTGAATAGTTGTTGGCTTAGGGGCCGATGATTGAGGCCATAACAGCCAAGGTTGGAAGCGGGCTTCAAGAGCCGAAGTTGTGAAAGGCGAGCAACGAGGGCAGAGAGAAGGGTTTATTGACTCAAAAGGGATGTTCGTCGCCCGAAGGGACGAAGAGAAGAGTTTGTTGATTCAAAAGAAATGTTCGTCACCCGAGGGGATGGAGAGGTGGTTAAGTCATTGACACGAGCTAGTGTCGGTGCAAAGAAAGAGGGTTGATTCCTCACCCGATCGGCAGGCTCGGGCTAGGGTAAAAGGGTGTTTCGTTCTTTAATGTGCCGGGGGTACCGATTATGAAACCCGAACTCGGGAAAGTGGGCCGCAAGGGCCGGAGTTGGTGTTACGGAAGTAGGCCGCGAAGGCTGAAATCGGGGAAGCGGACTACAGAAGCCAAAATTGGGGCGCAAGATGTGAAAGCCCAAATCGGGGAAGCGGACTATAGGAGCCGGAGTGGGGAGATTAACGGGCCGCGAGGGCAAGAGGTAGGCCATGCGGGGGCCAAGTTTGGGCTCTACGAGCCAGAGCTGGGAAAGTAGGCTTCGGTGGCCGAAATTGAGTTTATTGTATACACACATTTTTATTATATCTTTTTTTAAGCATGCAAGCATTCATTAGCAGGCATGACATAGATATAAGCAAGGCAGCTCCCTCTATAGGGGATAGGATAGGGACATCGCACATAATTCGTAGATACGGTGCGGGCCGAGAGGCACAATTGAGGGGTGATGCACCCGTCAAGAGGATATCGCATGTCTTGCATGCATAGTATAAATTCACGCATTTCACCCGAGACAATTCTCTGTGGCGTGGCAGTGCAAATGTGTGAACAAAGGACCCTAACCATAGGGACATGCAGGTTTTCCTAGTGACACTCAAGGATCACTCTAGCGCCTACACATTAGTTTCAGGCTTTCGACTTTCGGTAGCTTCACACAGCCCCCATCTGTTTATTTTGGTAGCGAATTTCACCGTTCGGCGCGAGTCTCCTCATGTGTCTCAATGGGGATTCCCGACTACTAGGATTCGTCCTTATTGTGATTCGCTTCACCATTTCGCGCGAGTCTCCTCATGTGTCTCAATGGGGATTCCCGGCTACTCAGATCTACATTTCTCTCTCTTCTTTTTTTTTCCTCTCTTTTTTTCTCTCTTTTTTTTTACAGTGGGGGTAGGCAACTTTTTCCTCACCATTACCTTTCACGCGAGTGTAGGAATTCAAGTCTCCGTAGAGTGCTAAGAAGAAATTCGGGCAATCCTTATGGTCGAAAGTCATTGAACACATTAAGTCCTAAGTGTGGGAGCGCTGTCTCATGTTTATTTTATGAGTTGGGCTTAGCAATTCAGCCATGACTCTTCCCCTTGACGCGTGCGCCCGCCATAATCGGGTTTCCTTCGAGCATACGCCGCGACGCACGTGCATCCGGAATCAGGGCAGTATTATTATTTAGCAAGGAAACACGGTCCTAGAAATTTTCAAGGAGGTGTATTACCCTATATTAAGCAAGCATGCAAACGGGGCAATCAAGCATCCTCTTCTTTCTTCTTTTTCTCTTTTTTTGTGTTGTTTTTCTTGTTGTTTTTTTTTTCTTTTTTGTCGTGTTTTTTTTTTGCGTGAGAAAATATTATTGTTATGTGTAAGTGTAGTGGTAGTAAATGTATTAGGGAAGCGGGCTATAGATCCCAAGGGGCATTAGGGGAGCGGGCCGTAAGGGCTAAAAGATGTTAGGAAGCGGGCTATAGGAGCCAGAATCGGGAAGCGCGGTGAGACAGATGGATTAATCCTGACAGTAGGCCTCGGCCGAAATGGCCCTGCAGAGGGGCGTTGGGTAGCGGGATGTGAGAGTCGAAGAGAAGGGTCTCTTTTGTTCTCTGGTTGGGGAAGAATCTGGACCAAAATTGAGGGTTTATTCTTTTATTCTCTGGTCAGGGAAGGATCTGGACCAAAGTGAGGGGTATATTTTTTAACTGGGAAGCTGTCGGCTGGGGTGCCAATGATGAGGTAGCTGTTAGCTCGGGGGCCGATGATTAGATAGCTATCGACCCGAAGGCCGATGAAGGGGTAGCTGTCGACCCGAAGGCCGATGAAGGGGTAGATGTCGACCCGAAGGCCGATGGTTGAATATCTGTCGGCTTGAAGCCCCGATGACTGAAAGTTGGTTGGTTTAGCGCCCCGTCGGCGGAAGGTCTAGTCGGTTTAACGCCCCGTCGGTGGAAGGTCTAGTCGGTTTAACGCCCCGTCGGTGGAAGGTCAAGTCGATTTAACGCCCCATCGGCGGAAGGTCTAGTCGGTTTAACGCCCGTCGGCGGAAGGTCTAGTAAGTTTAACGCCACGTCGGCGGAAGGTTTAGTCTGTTTAACGCCCCGTCGGCGGAAGGTTTAGTCGGTTTAACGCCCCGTTGGCGGAAGGTTTAGTTGGTTTCCTATTTGTTGGATGGCTGAAGGTCGGAGGTAAAAGTTTGCCTCGTGACTCTTCTTTCTCTTCTTCTCTTCTTCTTTTGTGTGGAGAGGCGGGTGCAAAGACCGCGTCTGCCTCGTGACTCTTTCATTATTTTCTTATCTTCTTCTTTTATGGAGAGGCAAGTGCAAAGACCATATTCATCTCGTGACTGTTCTTTCTCTTCTTCTCTTCTTCTTTTATGGAGAGGCAGGTGCAAAGACCATGTTCACCTCATGTCTGTTCTTTCTCTTCTTCTTTTATGGAGAGACAGGTGTAAAGACCATGTTCGCCTCATGTCTCCTTCTTTTTTTCTCTTCTTCTTTTGTAGAGAGGCAGGAGCAAAGACCATGTTCGCATCATGACTTTTTTCTTTCTTTTCTTCTCTTCTTTTTGTGTGATGAGGCGGGCTCGAGGACCACGTCTGCCTCGTGACTCTTTCTTTCTTTTCTTCTCTTCTTTTGTGTGATGAGGCGAGCTCGAAGACCACGTCTGTCTCATGCGTGTCTTTTTTTTATTCTGCTCTTCTTTTCTCATTAATGCTTCTGCGCTGGAGTGTATTTCTCTTAATGTGCCCCCAGGTTGGGGTGTAGCTTTATTTGATATGCATCCCCCTGAGGGGTGTGTTTTGCCTCTTCGCTTCTGTGCCCCCCCATGGTGGGGCGTATTTATCGTTGCTTCTATGCCCCCAGACTACGGTGTGTTTTTTTTTTAAATGCCCCCGAGGCGGGGTGTACCTCTCTTCAAATGCCCCCATGGTGGGGTATACTCTTCACGGCTTCTATGCCCCCAGGTGGGGTATGTTTCTTCTTCATATGCCCCTAAGCCAAGGTGAGTTCTTCTGATCTTTATGGCCCCAGGGTGGAGTGCGTTTTCTACTTCTTATACCCTCGGGATGGAGTGTATTCTCTTCATATGCCCCAGGCACAAGGGTGTATCTTTGTTGCTTGGTGCGCCCCCGGTCGGGGTAGATTCTTCCGCTTCTTCCACCCCAGAGTGGGGTATGTTTCTCTTCGTATGTCCCCGGCCGGGGTGCATTCTTTTTGCTTCATATGCCCCCAGGGTGGAGTGCGTCTTCTACTTCTTATACCCCCGGGATGGAGTGTATTCTCTTCATATGCCCCCGGCACGAGGGTGTATCTTTGCTTTTTTTTACCCCCGAGGGGGGGATTCTTCTTCTTCTGCCCTAACACACAGGGGGATGTTTGCTTCCTGTGTACCCAAAGTGGGGTGTGTTCTCGATGGCTCATGTACCCCCGTTGGTGGGGCGTATGTTTCTTCTTCAGATTCCTCTAAGGCGGGGTGTATTCTTCGTTGCTTTAGGTACCCCCGAGTCGAGGTGGATTCTCTCCATGTGCCCCCGGGCGGGGTGTGGCTTGCTTCCTATGCACCCAAGCAGGGTGTATCGCTGCTTGCAATGTCCCCCCCGAGGTGGGGTATCTTTCTTCTTCAAATACCCCCAAGTTGGGGCGTATTCTTTATGACCTCTATGCCCCCAGGTGGGGTATGTTTCTTCTTCAAATACCCCTAAGTCGGGGTGGACTCCTTCCTTCTTATGCCCCCAAGGTGGGATGTGGCTTCTTCAAATGCCCGTGAGCCAGGGCGTGTTCTTTACGGCTTCTATGCCCCCGAAGTAGGGTATGTTGTTTCTTCAAATGTCGCTTGGGCATAGTATATCTTTCGTCTTATGCTCCCAGATCGGGATGTATGTCTCTTCGCCTCTGTGCCCCGTGTTGGGGTAGATGCTTCTGCTTCTTATGCGCCAAGGGCGGAGTGTGTCTCTTTTTGTGCCCCCAGAGCGGGGTAGGTGCTTCTGCTTCTTATGCGCCAAGGGCGGAGTGTAATTTTTTGTGCCCCCAGGCCGAGGTACATTCTTCATGTTTCTTATACCCTTTTTGCGGGGCGTATTCTCTTGCTTCTTATGTCCCTGGATCGGGGTGTATGTTTCTTCTTCTGACGCCCCTAGGCCGGGGTATATTCTTTCTTCGTATGCTCCCAGGTCGGGGTGTATGCTTCTTCGCTTCGGTGCCCCCAGGCTGGGGGTGTATTCTGTTTCTAGTTCTTCTGTGTCTCCAAGGCGGGGTATGTTTCTTCTTCAAATGCCCCTAAGCTGGGGTGTATTCTTTGCTCTTTATGCCCCCAGACTAGGGTGGATTCTTCGTCAAATGCCCCAAAGTCGGGGTGTATTCTCTTCATGTGCCCCCGGGCGAGGTGTGTCTTTTATGGCTTCTGTGCCCCCCAGACAGGGTGTCGCTTCTACTTCTTATGCTCCCCGGGGCAGGGTACATTCCTTTCTTCTCATGCTGCCATGACGGGGTGTAGTTTCTCTCTTTGTGTGTCCCCCATGGCGGGGTGGATTCTGCCTCCTTGCTTTTGTGCCCCAGGCGGGGTATGTTCTTTATGGCTTCTATGCCCCGAGGTGGGGCATGCTTCTTCTTCTGATCGATGCCCCTGAGCCGGGGAGTCTCCTCTATGGCTTCTATGCCCCAGGCGGGGTGTATGTTGCTTCATATGCCCCGGGGGCGGGGATGTATTCCACTTCTAATGTCCTCATGGCGGGGTATGTTCTTGGCCTCTTATGCCCCCAAGGTGGGGTGTATTTCTTTCTTTGTATGCCCCCAGTCCAGGGTGTGGTTCTTTCTTTGAGTGTCCCCAAGCCGAGGTGAATTCTTTTCTTCTTATGCCCCCATGGCGGAATACGTCTTTTGCTTCATGTGCCCCCAGGCTGGGATGTATTCTATTTCTAGTGCCCCCATAGTGGAGTGTATTGCATGTAGCATGTAGCATGCATGCATAGCATCTGCATGACAATCTGAATAACAAATCATGTCTTTCATCAAAAATACATCTGTATGACAGATTGTTGCTATTCTATATGATAGGGGGTTGCCATCATCAAAAAGGGAGAGATTGTTGTGACTCCTCTGTGTTGATGATGTTGACAATATGCTTTACTTCATTGGCAACAGTTTGTTTTGATTTATTGGCAACTGTTTATGTTTTGATGAAATTATCTCTGTCAGATTATCTGTGTGTTTCAGTCAGTCAGAGTCTATACATTGTCATGCACACACCCACAGGTCTTCACTTTGCATTGCAGCATGAACATAGAGTCTATACATTACATTGTGTTGTGCTTGTGTATCGTTTAGAACATGTCTGTACATCCATGCATCATGGGTCGACCCCCCATATTCCCAAGTCTATACACTCGTCTTCATGCATATCCAATTCTACACACTATCCACCTTCTTAGTGTCTCATGCATTGAGTAAAGTCCATACACTGCATGACTCGCAGGGTAGCAAGTCTATACATTGCATGCACAAGTTCAAAGTCTATACACTGTTGCATTGCCTGCACTTGTGAAGTCTATACATTCGCTGCTATCCTGCACGCACACTCAAGTCCATACATCGTGAAGTCTGCACATTGTGGCACCCAATGTCTATACATTGTTCATTCATTCACTCAGCATTGTCAAGTCTATACATTGGCCTTCAGGCTTGCAAGTCTATACATTGCCTGTCGATTGCAAAGTCTGTACATCCACCAGTTGAACCCACCAAGTCTATACATTGGTCGGTGGTAAGCCTGTACAGAGTTCAAAGAGTTCAAAGTCCATACAGTACACTGTAGATGCTCGAGGTGAAGTCTGTACATCCTTCAGTGAACTTCCAAGTCTATACATCGAGGTGAAGTCTGTGCATCCAGTTGAACCTTCAAAGTCTATACATCGGTGAAGTCTGTACATTCACCAGTTCAACTTCGAAGTCTATACATTGGGGTCTTTACCTACATTCAGTTCAGCAAGTCTGTACATTGGGCTTTCACATAAAGTCTGTACATCGTTCCCTTGCCGAAGTTTATACATCGTGAACCTTCAAGTCTGTACAGACTTTGCTTTGCCCAAGTCTGTACATCGTTCAGTTGTTTTGGCAAGTCTATACATCGTGAAGTCCATACATTCAACTACCTTGCTTTGATCAAGTCTGTACAGAGTTTCCATTTGACAAGTATGTACATCATTCGTGATGTCTGAACAACGAGCAAGCCTGTACATAGTCATTTGCATTCCTACATATCCAAGTCTATACAGCCAGTGTCTGCGCTGCCTTGCATTTCATCAAGTTTACACATCGTAGCATGCACGCATAGTAAAGTCTTTACATTGCTGCATAGCAAGAGATCAAGTCTGCATACTGCATCGGTTGTTCATGCATTGCACATCATTAAGTCTGTACATCCCTTGACTGCATGCCTGAGCATCCCTTGTCGTTGTGCATACTTAGTTCGATGCTAGGGCTATACATTGCTCATGCATCTTTACTTAATGTCTATACATTGCATCCTAGCATGCTTGCACGGCACAAACGAAGTCTGCACATTGTGTTGCTTTGTTCACACTTTGTTTTGCTAAGTCTACACATTGATGCACATTTATTTCTGCATAATTGATGTCTGTACAGGGCTTAAGTTCTGAATATACAGAGTCTATACATTGCATAGCATTGTATTCACAAAGTCTGAACATGGCATAAGCCCTACATGCGTAGAGTCTGTACAGCCTGTGTTCAGCAACATCAAGTCTGTACAACGCATAGCTGCACGCATGACTAAGTCTGCACACTGCCATATTGCAGCGTTAGCACAAGTCTATACAGCCTCTGTGCTTCATATTGCCAAGTCTATACAACGGCTTGCAGCACTCAAAGTTTGTACACTGGTTGCAGCAGGCTCGCACACACTAAGTCCATACATCCCTGTCGCTTTGCAAAGTCTAGACATTGGAAAGTCTATACACTGCATTGTGCATACTATGAAGTCTGTACAGGGTCTTCAGTCTTAAACTAATAACTCTGTTCGACTGTCTGACAGGGACTCCTAGCTGAGATTGATTACTTGGCACGTGATCCAAGGAGGATGAGGTACTATGATGGTGACACGTGGAAGCAGCTCATCCAGGATGCTGCCATGTGGATGGAATTGCCTCGGTTCTAGCAAATTCACTGGGCGGGAAATGTGGAATCCACGTGCCCTTATCCAATCTGCTGCTGGTATATATATGAGTCTTCCTCCTTTGAAGAAGGCTGATCGAAGAGGTGGCAAGTCTATACAGTGAGTCTGAAGCAGCAGAGAGCCACCGAGATCCACAGAGAAGAAAAGCAGAGAAGAAGAAAAAGAGAGAAAGAAAAGATGAGTTGAGAGATTGAGATTGAGAGATTTGAGTTGAGAGAGCTTTCGAGAGAGGTTATAAGTCAGTCTCTTGGTTCAGATACCAGAGCTGATTCTGCTCATACTTGAGCTACATTAGTCTTGTTTCTACATTTCGTTTGTTTCTATTTTTCTTGCTTTCGATACTCTTGTTTCTTCAAGTTGTTTGTCAGCGGATGCAGTGGAGGTCTCCACTGGACAGGTGAAGCTGTAATCCTCAGCCGGCGAGACTTGGTCTCGGATGGGTTAAGCTGTATTTCCCCAACGATTGCAGAGGATCTGTTTCTCTGGTCGGCAAGCTGTAAAGCCCAGCGAAGCTGTGTATCAGCGGTTGTATGGCAAGCTGTGTTGCCCATCTGTTCAAACTGTTAGTCAGCGGAATCCACACTCTAGTTGGAGTGTGGGGTGGACGTAGATCTCTAGATTGAGATCGAACCACCTTAAAATTGCTGCCTACTGTGTGTTTGCTTGTGTGCCTTGTGTTTGTACGTTTGTCCATGAACTGTGTGCTATCGGATTTCTTACTCATCTTCACAGTTTGATTCAATTCAGTTCAAATCTAGCACTGGAGATATTGATTTAGCAGATTTGCCTATATTCAGCATTTGAGCCTTATATTGGTTTTAAATTAGGCAGTAGATCTATTCATGTAGCAACCCGGATAAAATAAAAAGGAATAGATAAATCAAAATAGATTAAAAGATTTAATAAATAAACGAAAGATCTTGGAATAAAAAGAATTAAACCCTGATGAAAATAACGCCTCCGATAAAGGCGCTACTTTACAAGAAATGCCCTCACCTAAGGCGTGTTTTTAAGAAAGGACGCCGACATGTCAAGGCGTCAAACTTCAAACGACCAAAATTACAAAAAGGGACCAGAAATTGTAACGCCCTTTGATTGGACACGTTTCAACGAGAAACGACGCTTGACAAGGCGTCAATACAAAATTCGACGCCCTTTCTTAGGACGCTAATTCAGTTCGAGTTTCGTTCGACCCAGGAGTCTATCCAGGATAAGTTGATAACTATGAGAAAGAGTTCGAATGTAGTAATAACTCTATCGTGGAAGTGTTACTTCCAATATACCTCTAACCCTATTAGGATTCTAAAAATCCTATAAATACCCTACTAAATCAACCCTTGATCGCTATTTGGCGATCTGCTACTGCTGTTATCGACGTGAAGAACAGGTAATGTTCTTCTTCTTTATTTCTGGTTGTGTATATTGAAAGAACGTTGATGTTATTTTCCTTCCTCATCTTCCTATACAGGTGGTCTGTGTTGCGAAGACGATCGTCCTTTTTGACTGAAGAACGAAGGCTCTTCATCAACATCAGCTTTATCTTCTTCTTCCGGTGATCACTCTGTTACAGACAGAGTATCGTTCTCTTTACCAATCCTTCACGTTTCATCAAAAGGTAGGATTTTCTCAGGGATTGTAGCCCAAACTAGCATATTAGTAATTATAACATCATCTGTTAATACATGCATATAGATTTCATGCGTTATGATTACTTTCTAAAGAGTTTTTGAAATAGACGCCCCTATCAAAGGCGCTAAATTACGAGACACGACCATGACTAGGTCGTCAATTTCATATTTGACGCCCTGCACACGGACGTCAATTTCTCTTAATTAATAGATACCATGTTTAAAAATTATATATCACTGCAAACATGATTCTAATTAATGCATGGTCAATCTCTTGTAATCCTGCTATTTATTATGGTGCTGACCATATATCATGTTTCCTGAAATTTCATTGTCTCGAAATTTGTAAACTTGTGAATTAACGACCTTGTCCAGGTCGTCTTTTATTGAACTAACGCCCCATACCAGGGCGCTTTCTGTAAACTAACGCCCCTGTCCAGGGCGCGTTTCATTAAAATTTCCAGAGTTATAATATTCTGCAAAACTAGAAATAGTGAAAGAACGACGGCTGTACACGTCGTCAAATTTAATATAAACGCCCCTGATTAAGGCGTTAATTATATGAAAAATGACTTTACCAAAGTCGCTACTTTCTGCATTACTGATTTTTCCCGGTTACTGTTATCCGACGATTTCAATATACATACATACATATATATAGGCACTATTACTCCACTTCGTGAGTATAGTCCCACGTTTTCTACGATGTTTTATCGTTTACCCCTCAATTCTCATTGACATACAAGCTCTCCATTGGACATTCCGTTCCTTTGGACTAGCGAGTTAGTCATAGAGACCTCCGTAAGACTCCTCGCAGCCTTGGATTCCCTCAAGGCCGACTGAGCTGGTTGTACCCTAAAAACCCATTACACAATTATTGCCATGTCACTCTATAGTTACATGGTATACCGGCCCTCATGTCATGCTAAGAGTATATCATGAGAATTTTCCTAATGGGATGAAGTTATCATGCCATTTGATATAATGTTCTTGTGGACCTCAATTCTATATTAAGAATGAGGACGTCTTGCCATTGAGGTGCTATTCATATGGACCTCAAATTCTATATATAAAGGAGTGTCTATACTTGTTTGTCATGGTACCCGAGTTAAGGGAACCAATTCCACCTAGTTTTATCGAAATCGTGATTGTACCGTTATTATCGCCTATTTTGGTGTCAAAAGTCATATTTTTGGACTCCAATCAATCAAAGTTGTCTTACATGTCTATAAGCTTTATTCTTGAAATTCCATGATGGCTATACACAAAAATGTGGATGTTAAAATACATGACTAATGCCTGCGCATATAGGGCCTGATCTGGTCCTGGGAGGTGCACCCGAAAGTACTTGTGCCTATGGGAGTTGATTGATCACGGTATTGGCATTATACCGAAGTGCATGACTAGCTTGATTGAACATTTCCACAAAAAAATATTGTACTTGTACTTGACTTGATATTTCATGACTTGTGTGGCCCGAAAAAGGGTAATTACTTGCGTGCTTGAACGTGATAGCCAAATTTCATCTTGACATGATAAAGTACTTGCTTGACTATCTTGATATCATTTGATATAAGTTCTTGACAGTTCATAACTAGTTCTTCTTGTTATCTCATTGTGATATTCTCTTTCTATCTTGCCGTTTTATGCGAACATGCATAGCTATAGTGCATTCATGAAAGATATAACTACTTAAACCCCTTGCTAATTCCTGAGATATAATTTCCTACTGAGCGTTTGCTCACTCTGTGTTTGTCCCTTACTTTTCAGGTAAGTCCGATGACGAGACTCAAACGGATGGGGAAAGTCAAGAGTGAAAGAGCTAGAGCTTTTCCAATTGTCATCTAGTCTTTTATATGTTTCTTGAGTCAACTATGTACTTTTCCTTTTTATTTTTAGAGTATTGGGTTTGTAATAGACCTATGTTATGAAGGAATAAATGGATTGGGTTATCTTTACTTTTGCGCATCTCTATCTTGGTGTCGAATACACTACTACTCTGATTGACATGATTGATATAAACTCGTCGCGCACATCCGGGTATCTTCCGCGCTCGGGGCGTGACAGTTTTTGTGGTATCAGAGCCTAGGGTATTCAATTCCTAGGAAAACCCAAGTCCAAGGATAAGTTTTAACCGTTAAACTCGTGAGATTGGGTAGAACCAAGGGTTAAAGTTAGCATAGAAATACTAGTCTTTAAATGTAATCACGTATTAATCTAGTTATCGTAATTGTAGGATAATTGCTGTCAAACGTGCTCAATGGCGCAACATGCAGCGTACCCTTCAAGGCATGACTCAAGTGCTGCAACAAGTAGCACAAGGAGGTGGACAACGAGCAGGAAGTCTCCACCAGACTTTCAAGAACATGAACCCGCCCAAGTTCACGGGTTCTACTGATCCAGATGACGCTGAACACTGGATTAGGGAGATAGAACGTATATTCCGTGTTATGCAATACACGGATCAAGATAAGGTCTTATTGGCCACTTTCTAGTTAGAAAGGGATGCTAGATGCTGGTGGGAATCAATAGAGGCTACTCTAAATCAAGACCATGTCACATGGGAGGAATTCGTTGAACACTTCAACGCTAAATATTTTTCAGACCAAGTGCAGGAAAAGAAAGCTGCAGAATTTGCTGCACTGAAGCAACGATCCTTGTCAGTGGCCGAGTATGAGGCCCAATTCTCTAGATTGTCTCGTTACGCTAAGCACTTAGTTAGCACTGAGAAGATGAAAGCTAGGAGGTTTCTTAATGGGCTCAGGCCCCAAGCTATTACCCAACTGGCGCCGATGGACATTCAAGTCTACTCGGAGATTGTACGCCGCGCACAGTTATTAGAAGATGCCATGGAGCTATCCGATAGAATTCGTGGTAAGGATAAGAAGGAATAAGTTACAGGTCCGGGTTCCTTTAAACCCAACTTCAAGAAGAGGCTTAGCAATGGAGGTACTTCCTCACAAGATCAGAAGTCTAAAAAGACCAAGCCCTTCTCTATCACCACTACCCCTTCAAATACAGTGTGCAAGCATTGTGATAAGGCGGGCCATAGAGCAGAAGAATGCTGGAGGAAACTAGGAGCATGTCTCCGTTGTGGGAGTCGTGAGCATCGGATTCCCGATTGCCCATTACTTAACGATCAAGCCGGTGACGGGAAACGCCCGGTAACAAAGAATGCTCGTCTTCATGCAATCAAGGAGACCGAGCAAGAAGAAGAAGGCGGACTAGTGGAAGGTACATTGAAAGTTTGTTCCAAGAATGCATATGTCTTAATTGATACTGGTGCATCGCATTCTATTATTTCTAAGAAGTTCGTGGACCCATTACCCCTAGAACCGGAATGGATGAAATTAGTCTTGTATACTTCTCTAGGAAACGAGACTGATATTACACACCATTACCAGAACTGTGAAGTATTGGTTCATGGTAAGAATCTCCCTATTGATCTTATATGTTTAGATCTAAAGGAGTACGATGTCATACTAGGAGCGGATTGATTATCCAAGTATCAGGCAACGGTTGATTGTCACAATAGCAAGGTTACTTTCAAGGAGTTCCCGGAATTAGTATTTACTAGCCCCAAGAGTCGGAGCAAATCCCCTTTTATTTCGGCTCTCCGAGCAAGCAAGCTAATCAGGAAAGGATGTGCATCTTTCCTTGCCTTTGTCACAGTTAAAGAAGCTAAGGAAACTAAGCTAGAAGACATTCCAGTAGTGCAGGAATTTCCGAACGTGTTTCCGGAAGATTTGCCGGGATTACCCCCGCAAAGAGAAGTGGCCTTCAACATTGACTTAGTCCCTGGTGCTGGTCCGATTTCAAAGGCACCTTATAGGATGTCACCTGCTGAACTCAAGGAGTTAAAGGAGCAATTGATGGAACTCATTAAGAAAGGATTCATTAGACAAAGTACTTCCCCGTGGGGAGCACCTGTGCTATTTGTAAAGAAGAAGGATGGATCCATGAGGTTATGCATCGACTATCGACAGTTGAATCATCTCACTATCAAGAACAAGTATCCACTGCCGAGAATCGATGAGTTATTTGATCAAATATCGGGATCCAAGTATTTCTCAAAGATTGATCTCAGGTCGGGATATCATCAGTTAAGGATCAAAGATGATGACATTCATAAGACTGCGTTCAGAAGCAAGTATGGCCATTATGAATTCGTTGTTATGCCTTTCGGACTAACAAATGCCCCTGCTGCCTTTATGCAGTTAATGAATAGTATATACAGGCCTTATTTAGATCAATTTGTGGTAGTCTTTATCGATGATATATTGATTTATTCCAAGACCAAGGAAGAGCATGAGGAGCATTTAAGGATTGCATTACAAATATTAAGGATAAACCAATTATATGCAAAACTTAGCAAGTGTGAATTCTGGCTTGAAGAAGTGACTTTTCTCGGACACGTTATATCAAAGGATGGCTTGTCTGTAGACCCATCAAAAGTTGAAGCTGTAAGGAACTGGGAAAGACCGACCAATGCTAGCGAGATCCGAAGTTTCTTAGGTCTTGCCAGCTATTACAGGCGATTCATCAAGGATTTCTCTAAGATCGCCGTGTCACTTACGAGGTTAACTCGCAAGGAGATCCGTTATGAATGGAGTGAGGAATATGAAAGAAGCTTCCAAACTCTCAAGGATCATCTTACTACAGCTCCTATCTTAGCATTACCAATTGAAGGAGAAAAGTTCAAGGTATACACTGATGCTTCTGGCATTGGCCTCGGATGCGTTCTAATGCAACAAGGGAAGGTTATAGCCTACTCTTCTCGTCAATTGAAGAAACATGAAGAGAACTACCCCGTCCATGACTTAGAATTGGCCGCGGTAGTATTTGCACTGAAAATATGGAGACATTATCTATATGGAGTGCAGTTTACTGTATACTCCGACCACAAGAGTCTCAAATATCTTTTCTCACAGAAGGAGTTAAATATGAGACAAAGACGATGGCTGGAATATCTCTAGGACTTCGACTTCAATATACAATATCATCCCGGAAAGGGTAATCATGTAGCAGATGCCCTTAGTCGAAAGCCGAGAGCACTGTTAGCCAATTGTATGATTCAAGAATGGAAGTTGCTGGAGCAATTCTCTGAACTCAATATAAGTATGGACACGGACCCTAGGTGCGTCATATTATCTCATATAAGTATTCAGTCAGACCTACTAACTGAAATACAAGGACTTCAGGGTGATGACCCAACATTAGTAGAGATCAAGGGCAGATTAGAAGGACAATCTGATTTCCAAATAACTTGTGAAGGAAGATTAATGTTCAGGAATAGAACTTGCATACCGGATTGTCCCGAGTTAAAGAAGAAGATCTTAGATGAAGCTCATAGATCAAGGTATACAATTCATCCAGGATCTACCAAAATGTACCAAGATGTAAAAAGAAATTTTTGGTGGCCCAACATGAAAAGAGAAATAGCGGACTATGTATCACGCTGTCTCACATGCCAACAGGTCAAGGCAGAGCACCAAAAGCCTGCTGGAAAGCTACATCCTCTAGATATCCCTAAGTGGAAGTGGGAGGATATTGGTATGGATTTCATCATGGGTCTATCTAAATCAAAAAGAGGACATGATGGAATATGGGTTATCATTGACCGATTGACTAAATCAGCGCATTTCTTATCAATCAAGAGTCGATGGTCAGTTGATGTCTTGGCTGCACTATACATCAAGGAAATAGTCAGATTACATAGTATTCCTGTTTCGATCGTGTCTGACAGAGATCCCCGTTTTACTTCTCATTTTTGGAAGGGACTACAACATTCGTTGGGGACGAGACTTAATTTTTGTACAGCTTTTCATCCTCAAACGGATGGTCAGACCGAGAGAACCAATCAAGTAGTCGAGGATATGCTTAGAGCTTGCATCATTGATTTTGGTGGAAGCTGGCATGATCACTTGCCGCTGGTGGAATTTGCATACAATAACATCTACCAGGCAAGTATACAAATGGCACCTTTCGAAGCCTTATACGGAAGGAGTTGCCGATCACCCTTATGCTGGGACGAAGTTGGAGAGAAACAACTGTTAGGTCCAGACATGGTAAGGGATACTACTGAGAAGATACAATTAATTAGAGAAAGACTGCAAGCTGCTCAGTCTAGGCAAAAGGCTTATGCCGACACAAGAAGGAGAGATCTTGAATTTCAAATCAGAGATCATCTATTTCTCAAGATATCACCTGGGCGTGGAATACGAAGATTTGGTGTTAAGGGAAAGCTTACACCAAGATTCATCGGACCTTTTGAGATATTAGAAAGAGTTGGCGAGGTTGCTTATCGCATTGCATTGCCACCTCAATTGTTCGAAGTACACGATGTGTTCCACATATCTATGTTGAAGAAGTATGTGCATGATCCATCGCATATCATTGAGCATAGAGATCTAGTGATCCAGAAAGATCTCACATATGAGCAGAAGCCCATAAGAATACTAGATCGAGAAGTACGGACCCTAAGGAATAAGGTTATTCCCATGCTAAAAGTACAATGGAATAAGAATGCAGAACATGAAGCTACATGGGAGACCGAGGAATCTATGAGGAAACGATTTCCTGAATTATTCTAAGAGGTATATACTCTACACTCTCCATATATATGCTATGGAATTTGGGGACCAAATTCTTTTTAAGTAGGGGAGGGTGTAGCAACCCGGATAAAATAAAAAGGAATAGATAAATCAAAATAGATTAAAAGATTTAATAAATAAACGAAAGATCTTGGAATAAAAAGAATTAAACCCTGATGAAAATAACGCCTCCGATAAAGGCGCTACTTTACAAGAAACGCCCTCACCTAAGGCGTGTTTTTAAGAAAGGACGCCCACATGTCAAGGCGTCAAACTTCAAACGACCAAAATTACAAAAAGGGACTAGAAATTGTAACGCCCTTTGATTGGACGCGTTTCAACGAGAAACGACGCTTGACAAGGCGTCAATACAAAATTCGACGCCCTTTCTTAGGACGCTAATTCAGTTTGAGTTTCGTTCGACCCAGGAGTCTATCCAGGGTAAGTTGATAACTATGAGAAAGAGTTCGAATGTAGTAATAACTCTATCGTGGAAGTGTTACTTCCAATATACTTCTAACCCTATTAGGATTCTAAAAATCCTATAAATACCCTCCTAAATCAACCCTTGATCACTATTTGGCGATTTGCTGCTGCTGTTATCGACGTGAAGAACAGGTAATGTTCTTCTTCTTTATTTCTGGTTGTGTATATTGAAAGAACGTTGATGTTATTTTCCTTCCTCATCTTCCTATACAGGTGGTCTGTGTTGCGAAGACGATCGTCCTTTTTGACTGAAGAACGAAGGCTCTTCATCAACATCAGCTTCATCTTCTTCTTCCGGTGATCACTCTGTTACAGACAGAGTATCGTTCTCTTTACCAATCCTTCACGTTTCATCAAAAGGTAGGATTTTCTCAGGGATTGTAGCCCAAACTGGCATATTAGTAATTATAACATCATTTGTTAATACATGCATATAGATTTCATGCGTTATGATTACTTTCTAAAGAGTTTTTGAAATAGACGCCCCTATCAAAGGCGCTAAATTACGAGACACGACCATGACTAGGTCGTCAATTTCATATTTGACGCCCTGCACACGGACGTCAATTTCTCTTAGTTAATAGATACCATGTTTAAAAATTATATATCACTGCAAACATGATTCTAATTAATGCATGGTCAATCTCTTGTAATCCTGCTATTTATTATGGTACTGACCATATATCATGTTTCCTGAATTTCATTGTCTCAAAATTTGTAAACTTGTGAATTAACGACCTTGTCCAAGTCGTCTTTTATTGAACTAACGCCCCATACCAGGGCGCTTTCTGTAAACTAACGCCCCTGTCCAGGGCGCGTTTCATTAAAATTTCCAGAGTTATAATATTCTACAAAACTAGAAATAGTGAAAGAACGACTGATGTACACGTCGTCAAATTTAATATAAACGCCCCTGATTAAGGCATTAATTATATGAAAAATGACTTTACCAAAGTCGCTACTTTCTGCATTACTGATTTTTCCCGGTTACTGTTATCCGACGGTTTCATTATACATACATACATATATATAGGCACTATTACTCCACTCCGTGAGTATAGTCCCACGTTTTCTACGATGTTTTATCGTTTACCCCTCAATTCTCATTGACATACAAGCTCTCCATTGGACATTCCGTTCCTTTGGACTAGCGAGTTAGTCATAGAGACCTCCGTAAGACTCCTCGCAGCCTTGGATTCCCTCAAGGCCGACTGAGCTGGTTGTACCCTAAAAACCCATTACACAATTATTGCCATGTCACTCTATAGTTACATGGTATACCGGCCCTCATGTCATGCTAAGAGTATATCATGAGAATTTTCTTAATGGGATGAAGTTATCATGCCATTTGATATAATGTTCTTGTGGACCTCAATTCTATATTAAGAATGAGGACGTCTTGCCATTGAGGTGCTATTCATATGGGCCTCAAATTCTATATATAAAGGAGTGTCTATACTTGTTTGTCATGGTACCCGAGTTAAGGGAACCAATTCCACCTAGTTTTATCGAAATCGTGATTGTACCGTTATTATCGCCTATTTGGTGTCAAAAGTCATATTTTTGGACTCCAATCAATCAAAGTTGTCTTACATGTCTATAAGCTTTATTCTTGAAATTCCATGATGGCTATACATAAAAATGTGGATGTTAAAATACATGACTAATGCCTGCGCATATAGGGCCCGATCTGGTCCTGGGAGGTGCACCCGAAAGTACTTGTGTCCATGGGAGTTGATTGATCACGGTATTGGCATTATACCGAAGTGCATGACTAGCTTGATTGAACATTTCCACAAAAACATCTTGTACTTGTACTTGACTTGATATTTCATGACTTGCGTGGCCCGAAAAAGGGTAATTACTTGCGTGTTTGAACGTGATAGCCAAATTTCATCTTGACATGATAAAGTACTTGCTTGACTATCTTGATATCATTTGATATAAGTTCTTGACAGTTCATAACTAGTTCTTCTTGTTATCTCATTGTGATATTCTCTTTCTATCTTGCCGTTTTATGCGAACATGCATAGCTATAGTGCATTCATGAAAGATATAACTACTTAAACCCCTTGCTAGTTCCTGAGATATAATTTCCTACTGAGCGTTCGCTCACTCCGTGTTCGTCCCTTACTTTTCAGGTAAGTCCGATGACGAGACTCAAACGGATGGGGAAAGTCAAGAGTGAAAGAGCTAGAGCTTTTCCAAGTGTCATCTAGTCCTTTATATGTTTCTTGAGTCAACTATGTACTTTTCCTTTTTATTTTTAGAGTATTGGGTTTGTAATAGACCTATGTTATGAAGGAATAAATGGATTGTGTTATCTTTACTTTTGCGCATCTCTGTCTTGGTGTCGAATACACTACTACTCTGATTGACATGATTGATATAAACTCGTCGCGCACATCCGGGTATCTTCCGCGCTCGGGGCGTGACAGTTTTTGTGGTATCAGAGCCTAGGGTATTCAATTCCTAGGAAAACCCAAGTCCAAGGATAAGTTTTAACCGTTAAACCGGTGAGATTGGGTAGAACCAAGGGTTAAAGTTAGCATAGAAATACTAGTCTTTAAATGTAATCACGTATTAATCTAGTTATCGTAATTGTAGGATAATGGCTACCAAACGTGCTTAATGGCGCAACATGCAGCATACCCTTCAAGGCATGACTCAAGTGCTGCAACAAGTAGCACAAGGAGGTGGACAACGAGCAGGAAGTCTCCACCAGACTTTCAAGAACATGAACCCGCCCAAGTTCACGGGTTCTACTGATCCAGATGACACTGAACACTGGATTAGGGAGATAGAACGTATATTCCGTGTTATGCAATGCACGGATCAAGATAAGGTCTTATTGGCCACTTTCCAGTTAGAAAGGGATGCTAGATGCTGGTGGGAATCAATAGATGCTACTCTAAATCAAGACCAAGTCACATGGGAGGAATTCGTTGAACACTTCAACGCTAAATATTTTTCAGACCGAGTGCAGGAAAAGAAAGCTGCAGAATTTGCTACACTGAAGCAACGATCCTTGTCAGTGGCCGAGTATGAGGCCCAATTCTCTAGATTGTCTCGTTACGCTAAGCACTTAGTTAGCACTGAGAAGATGAAAGCTAGGAGGTTTCTTAATGGGCTCAGGCCCCAAGCTATTACCCAACTGGCGCCGATGGACATTCAAGTCTACTCGGAGATTGTACGCCGCGCACAGTTATTAGAAGATGCCACGGAGCTATCCGATAGAATTCGTGGTAAGGATAAGAAGGAACAAGTTACAGGTTCGGGTTCCTTTAAACCCAACTTCAAGAAGAGGCTTAGCAATGGAGGTACTTCCTCACAAGATCATAAGTCTAAAAAGACCAAGCCCTTCTCTATCACCACTACCCCTTCAAATACAGCGTGCAAGCATTGTGATAAGGTGGGCCATAGAGCAGAAGAATGCTGGAGGAAACTAGGAGCATGTCTCCGTTGTGGGAGTCGTGAGCATCAGATTCCCGATTGCCCATTACTTAACGATCAAGCCGGTGACGGGAAATGCCCGGTAACAAAGAATGCTCGTCTTCATGCAATCAAGGAGACCGAGCAAGAAGAAGAAGGCGGACTAGTGGAAGGTACATTGAAAGTTTGTTCCAAGAATGCATATGTCTTAATTGATACTGGTGCATCGCATTCTATTATTTCTAAGAAGTTCGTGGACCCATTACCCCTAGAACCGGAATGGATGAAATTAGTCTTGTATACTCCTCTAGGAAACGAGACTGATATTACACACCATTACCAGAACTGTGAAGTATTGGTTCATGGTAAGAATCTCCCTATTGATCTTATATGTTTAGATCTAAAGGAGTACGATGTCATACTAGGAGCGGATTGGTTATCCAAGTATCAGGCAACGGTTGATTGTCACAATAGCAAGGTTACTTTCAAGGAGTTCCCGGAATTAGTATTTACTAGCCCCAAGAGTCAGAGCAAATACCCTTTTATTTCGGCTCTCCGAGCAAGCAATCTAATCAGGAAAGGATGTGCATCTTTCCTTGCCTTTGTCACAGTTAAAGAAGCTAAGGAAACTAAGCTAGAAGACAATCCAGTAGTGCAGGAATTTCCGGACGTGTTTCCGGAAGATTTGTCGGGATTACCCCCGCAAAGAGAAGTGGCCTTCACCATTGACTTAGTCCCTAGTGCTGGTCCGATTTCAAAGGCACCTTATAGGATGTCACCTGCTGAACTCAAGGAGTTAATGGAGCAATTGATGGAACTCATTAAGAAATGATTCATTAGACCAAGTACTTCCCCGTGGGGAGCACCTGTGCTATTTGTAAAGAAGAAGGATGGATCCATGAGGTTATGCATCGACTATCGACAGTTGAATCATCTCACTATCAAGAACAAGTATCCACTGCCGAGAATCGATGAGTTATTTGATCAAATATCGGGATCCAAGTATTTCTCAAAGATTGATCTCAGGTCGGGATATCATCAGTTAAGGATCAAAGATGATGACATTCATAAGACTGCGTTCAGAAGCAGGTATGGCCATTATGAATTCATTGTTATACCTTTCGGACTAACAAATGCCCCTGTTGCCTTTATGCAGTTAATGAATAGTATATACAGGCCTTATTTGGATCAATTTGTGGTAGTCTTTATCGATGATATATTGATTTATTCCAAGACCAAGGAAGAGCATGAGGAGCATTTAAGGATTGCATTACAAATATTAAGGACAAACCAATTATATGCAAAACTTAGCTAGTGTGAATTCTGGCTTGAAGAAGTGACTTTTCTCGGACACGTTATATCAAAGGATGGCTTGTCTGTAGACCCATCAAAAGTTGAAGCTGTAAGGAACTGGGAAAGACCGACCAATGCTAGCGAGATCCGAAGTTTCTTAGGTCTTGCCGGCTATTACAGGCGATTCATCAAGGATTTCTCTAAGATTGCCGTGCCACTTACGAGGTTAACTCGCAAGGAGATCCGTTATGAATGGAGTGAGGAATGTGAAAGAAGCTTCCAAACTCTCAAGGATCATCTTACTACAGCTCCTATCTTAGCATTACCAATTGAAGGAGACAAGTTCGAGGTATACACTGATGCTTCTGGCATTGGCCTCGGATGCGTTCTAATGCAACAAGGGAAGGTTAACTATCATCACAAATGGTCTCAAAGGTCTCGGGAAACCTCAGATAGAATATGATGTAGTGAGGAAGATATTACGCTCCCTGACTCATGCATGGCATACTAAGGCAACAGTGATGGAGGAGTCAAGGGATTTGCGAAATACAAGAGCTGATGAGCTAACTGGCTCGTTGATGGCATATGAGATAAATATGCCAAAGATAGAAGAAGCCAATCACCCTGAAAGCTGGTTCCAGCAAATCCAGCTCCAGCAATTCATCATCAGAGGAGAGCCTGAATGAGGAAGATATAACTCGTTCTGAGATGGCCATGATGACCAGAGAGTTCAGGCGATTCCTCAGGAAAGGGGCAGGACGATTCAGCCAAAAGAAGTATAGTGGCGGCCGACACGACACAAGGTATAAATCTAAACCTGAAAACCAATATGGAACTAATGTGTGTTACCAATGCAGGAACTCTAGCCATCTGAAAGCTGACTGTCCAGAGAACCAGAAGCACAAGGACAAGTCCAAAAGAAAGAACACTAAAGGGAAAGCCATGGTGAGTACCTGGAGTGATGAAGATGAAGGCTCTTTCAGTAGCAGCTCAGACAGTGAAGCCGAATCTGAGAAGCCCATTTGCCTTATGGCAACAAGCTCCGAAGATAGAGAGGAGGATTCAGATGAGGTAATCACTAGATTTGAAAATTTCACTATTGATGATTGGGTAGATGCCTACCATGACATAGCTGATAGAGTTGATGATATTAGAAAGGAAAACAGGCATCTAAGAAGAAAAATTAACTCTATGCAAAACGATACAACTCTAAATGATAAAATTGCATGTCTGGAATTTGAGAATGAAAAATTGAAACTCACATGTTTTGAACTAGATGAAATAAAGAATGAGTTAAAAGCTTCTAGGGAAGAGAATGTGAGGCTTGAAAATGAAATTGATGAATGGAAGCTGAAAATCCAGAAATATGAAAGTGAGATAAAAATTGTTTCTGAAAAATATGAAGCTGTCCTCAATGTAAATAATGAATTGAAAAAGTCTATTGATGAAATTCAGAAAGACAATGAGGATAAGTTGAAAACCATTGAGAAAATGACCCAGGGAACAGATAATCTAAATGCTTTGTTAGGGTCAAAGGTAAATTTCAGAAAAGAGGGCCTGGGATTTAATTCTAGTGCAACAAAAACATTTGGAATGAAAACTATTTCATTTGTTGCACAAAAAGAAAAAGGACCTCTGATTAGCAAGAATTCAAACATTTCAATGAACAAAACTGCTAATTTGAAAAAGCCCAGTGCTAAGGAGAAGGGCAAACAGAAGCTGAGTGAGCCTAGTAGAGCTAGCACATCCAAGTAACATCCCCAAGCTCAGCCTCAGGTTAGGGGTCAACCTAAATAGTCTTATAAACCCCATGTTAAGGGTACTAAGTCTCCACCATCACCACCACCTCTGAAAAGGACCCAATACACACCTATGAATAGGTCAGCAGGGTCCAAGGTGCAGGGGAGGCAGAATGCTGTTAGAACTCAACCAAAATATTTCTACCCACCTAGAGCCCAGTCCCATTTCTTTGCACAGTCAACCTATCCAAATAGGTCAGGATGGACTAGGTCTCAAGGAAGGTTTACAGGTCTTGGACATCAGGCTACACAATATCAAAGACCTTACACTAGAAATTTGGTTAATGGGTATGGTTCTTGGACACCTAGGAACCAACATTTCCACAGCCAGCCCAGGAACTACTATGGCCACAATTTCATGAATGCACCCTGGCCAAGGCACTGGCATAGAAACAACACTGTCAATAATCATGTTGGTGCAGATAAGAAGAAAGTCAACAAGAAAAAGCAAAACAAAAAGAAATCTGGAAAATCCACTGAACAGAACTGTTTCAAACAAATGTGGATTCCTAAAAGTCTGCTTTCTTGTTTTAATTGCTTTTCATCTTCTCTGGAGCCCAATCAGTCTTGGGTTCCAAACCTCTCTACCTAGTTGTGTGTGCAGGTATGCCTGACAGCCAAGAACAATTTGTGGTACTTAGATAATGGCTGCTCCAGGCATATGACAGGAGATAAGGCCAAGTTCTGCATGCTGACAGAGAAACTTGGAGGCCTTGTCACCTTTGGTAGAAACACAAAAGGTAGAACTGTTGGGACAGGTAAGGTAGGTAAGTGTACTAACTGTTGCATTGAATATTTCAGCTGTCTTTGAATAAAATTCTGATTTGGACTTGCATCTGATAGCTTGAATAAAACCTTGTGATTGTTGAATGTTAGACTTGACCTTGCATGCATTACATTCACATTCTTCATGCCATATTCATTGCATATCTATGTTATGATGCATGATATGTCAAACTCTCTGCATGTTGTATTGCACTGCATCTCTTTGCATAACCCTGGTATATTAAATGGCAAGCTACTTAAGGGCAGGTGAAATCTGCCTGAAGGTTCTTACTATGTGTGAGATGGTCCTTGAGACCAGGTTCTCCGCCTAGTACTATGGGTTATATTGCTTGATAGGGCAGTCTAAATGAGCATGAATTTCAAAATCTTTTGTTCAGTTTTCAGTGCAAACATTGCATGTATTCAGGGGGACTTTGTTGAGTCTTTGCATGTCTTTGCATATCATTCATCCATGACCTATGTCTAAGCTCTCTCTCATTTAATTCTTGCCATTCATTTGCAAAATTACATGCATATAGACAGGGGGAGTCTTGTTAGAAATTCAGAGTGGTCATCAACTTTCTTGAATTCATTCATCCTTTGACTCTGAATGATTGAGTCTGACAATATGGCAATCTGTTAGTTAGTTCTGATTCCTAAACAATAGAAAACATACTTCTTCTCTTATAAGAATTTTAATTGCTTAAAGACTGACTTATTGGTTTAAATTTTATAAACTTTAAAGTTTAAAGATTGTAATCAGTAAATAAGAAAGCTGAAAATTGATAAAGCTCTCAACCCTTATCTTATTTCATGTCAGACAAAGCCATTTATATCTGAAATCTGAAAACTCATCTGAAATCACGTTAGAGAAGCTAAGTATGTGTATTGTCCTTAAACAATTCATTCTGAAACAAATAAAGGACAGCTAAGATAATGTTGAAAATCTTAAAAAATTATTGAAAAATCAATAATTGGCAGAGCAATGACTGGTAAATCACTGAGAAACTGAGTGATCCATCAAAGAAGTGGACAACACTCATGTCATGAGGTGTATCAGCTATCTCTGTATAAAATGATCAAAATAGTAGGTTGGTTTCACTAAGTACCTAGGGGTAACTGGCGTCTGATAAACGTGTACCCTCACACAAAAAGGTGTAAATCAGTTCTATTGAGTTTGATCATAGGCAGAATGGTCCATAATGTTGAGTATCTAGGGGTATTGGCGTCTGATAAACGTATACCCTTACGTAAAAAGACAAATGGCACCTGCATGCCCTTAATGCACTAAAATTGAAAAATACTGTTCTTTCAAAAGAAATTTCATGGATGTCAATTTGTTTAATTTCAATACATCCCCTGGTATCTCTTAACCATTTTTGCTGAGTCTATGAAAGTAGGATATTTTGAAACTGAATCTCTCATGCAAATATGATTCTGGTTTATTGTTTTATCATGCACAGACAACTTATCTATTGATTGTAGTGCATAAACTCAAAATTTATAACCTTTAAACCAGAACTCTATCTGAAAGTAGTTTCTAAATTCATATGACTGAAGACTCTGTGCTTTAGAATGCTTATTCCTGAACTACTTGTTCAGAATGTCAGTCAGATGATCTCTCCTGTTCCTTCCCTTGTAATCACTTTCCCTCCTCTTTATTGATGGCAAAGGGGGAGAAAATTGTCTATTTGATGAATTCTGAATTCATTCAAGGGGGAGTGTATGCATCATGTTATGGCAAAGGGGGAGATTTTGTTAGTAGGAAGTTACTTACATTTCGTAGCATGTAGCATGCATGCATAGCATCTGCATGACAATCTGAATAACAAATCATGTCTTTCATCAAAAATACATCTGTATGACAGATTGTTGCTATTCTATATGATAGGGGGTTGCCATCATCAAAAAGGGAAAGATTGTTGTGACTCCTCTGTGTTGATGATGTTGACAATATGCTTTACTTCATTGGCAACAATTTGTTTTGATTGATTGGCAACTGTTTATGTTTTGATGAAATTATCTCTGTCAGATTGTCTGTGTGTTTCAGTCAGTCAGAGTCTATACATTGTCATGCACACACCCACAGGTCTTCACTTTGCATTGCAGCATGAACATAGAGTCTATACATTACATTGTGTTGTGCTTGTGTATCGTTTAGAACATGTCTGTACATCCATGCATCATGGGTCGACCCCCTTCTTAGATGGGTCGACCCCCCAGATTCCCAAGTCTATACACTCGTCTTCATGCATATCCAATTCTACACACTGTCCATCTTCTTAGTGTCTCATGCATTGAGTAAAGTCCATACACTGCATGACTCGCAGGGTAGCAAGTCTATACATTGCATGCACAAGTTCAAAGTCTATACACTGCTGCATTGCCTGCACTTGTGAAGTCTATACATTCGCTGCTGTCCTGCACGCACACTCAAGTCCATACATCGTGAAGTCTGCACATTGTGGCACCCAATGTCTATACATTGTTCATTCATTCATTCAGCATTGTCAAGTCTATACATTGGGCTACTGTCAAGTCTATACATTGCCCTTCAGGCTTGAAAGTCTATACATTGCACGTCGATTACAAAGTCTGTACATCCACCAGTTGAACCCACCAAGTCTATACATTGGTCGGTGGTAATCCTGTATAGAGTTCAAAGAGTTCAAAGTCCATACACTGCACTGTAGATGCTCGAGGTGAAGTCTCTACATCCTTCATTGAACTTCCAAGTCTATACATCGAGGTGAAGTCTGTACATCCAGTTGAACCTTCAAAGTCTATACATCGGTGAAGTCTGTACATTCACCAGTTCAACTTCGAAGTCTATACATTGGGGTCTTTACCTACGTTCAGTTCAGCAAGTCTGTACATTGGGCTTTCACACAAAGTCTGTACATTGTTCCCTTGCCGAAGTCTATACATCGTGAACCTTCAAGTCTGTACAGACTTTGCTTTGCCAAAGTCTGTACATCGTTCAGTTGTTTTGGCAAGTCTATACATTGTGAAGTCCATACATTCAACTGTCTTGCTTTGATCAAATATGTACAGAGTTTCCATTTGGCAAGTCTGTACATCATTCGTGAAGTCTGAACAATGGGCAAGTCTGTACAGAGTCATTTGCATTCCTACATATCCAAATCTATACAGCCAGTGTCTGCGCTGCCTTGCATTTCATCAAGTTTACACATCGTAGCATGCATGCATAGTAAAGTCTATACATTGCTGCATAGCAAGAGATCAAGTCTGCACACTGCATCGGTTGTTCATGTATTGCACATCATTAAGTCTGTACATCCCTTGACTGCATGCCTGAGCATCCCTTGTCGTTGTGCATACTTAGTTAGATGCTAGGTCTATACATTGCTCATGCATCTTTACTTAATGTCTATACATTGCATCCTAGCATGCTTGCACAGCACAAACGAAGTCTGCACATTGTGTTGCTTTGTTCACACTTTGTTTTGCTAAGTCTACACATTGATGCACATTTATTTCTGCATAATTGATGTCTGTACAGGGCTTAAGTTCTGAATATACATAGTCTATACATTGCACAACATTGTATTCACAAAGTCTGAACATGGCATAAGCCCTGCATGCGTAGAGTCTGTACAGCCTGTGTTCAGCAACATCAAGTCTGTACAACGCATAGCTGCACGCATGACTAAGTCTGCACACTGCCATCTTGCAGCGTTAGCACAAGTCTATACAACCTCTGTGCTTCATATTGCCAAGTCTATACAACGGCTTGCAGCACTCAAAGTTTGTACACTAGTTGCAGCAAGCTCACACACACTAAGTCCATACATCCCTGTCACTTTGCAAAGTCTAGACATTAGAAAGTCTATACACTGCATTGTGCATACTATGAAGTCTGTACAGGGTCTTCAGTCTTAAACTAATAACTCTGTTCGACTGTCTGACAGGGACTCCTGGCTGAGATTGATGACTTGGCGCGTGATCCAAGGAGGATGATGTACTATGATGGTGACACATGGAAGCAGCTCATCAAGGATGCTGCCATGTGGATGGAATTGCCTCGGTTCTGGCAAATTCACTGGGCGGGAAATGTGGAAGCCACGCGCCCTTATCCAATCTGCTGCTGGTATATATATGAGTCTTCCTCCTTTGAAGAAGGCTGATCGAAGAGGTGGCAGGTCTATACAGTGAGTCAGAAGCAGCAGAGACCCACCGAGATCCACAGAGAAGAAAAGGAGAGAAGAAGAAAAAGAGAGAAAGAAAAGATGAGTTGAGAGATTGAGATTGAGAGAGTTGAGTTGAGAGTGCTTTCGAGAGAGGTTGTAAGTCAGTCTCTTGGTTCAGATGCCAGAGCTGATTCTGCTCATACTTGAGCTACATTCATCTTGTTTCTACATTTCATTTGTTTCTATTTTTATTGCTTTCGATACTCTTGTTTCTTCAAGCTGTTTGTCAGCGGATGCAGTGGTGGTCTCCACTGGACAGGTGAAGCTGTAATCCTCAGCAGGCGAGACTTGGTCTCGGACGTGTTAAGTTGTATTTCCCCAGCGGTTGCAGAGGATCTGTTCCTCTGGTCGGCAAGCTGTAAAGCCCAGCGAAGCTGTGTATCAGCGGTTGTATGGCAAGCTGTGTTGCCCAGCTGTTCAAGCTGTTAGTCAGCAGAATCCACACTCTAGTTGGAGTGTGGGGTGGATGTAGATCTCTGGATTGAGATCGAACCACCTTAAAATTGCTGCCTATTGTGTGTTTGCTTGTGTGCCTTGTGTTTGTGCGTTTGTCCATGAACTGTGTGCTATCGGATTTCTTACTCATCTTCACAGTTTGATTCAATTCAGTTCAAATCTAGCACTCGAGATATTGATTTAGCAGATTTACCTATATTCCGCATTTGAGCCTTATATTGGTTTTAAATTAGGCAGTAGATCTATTCACCCCCCTCTAGATCCACACTTCGTGGAGATAGACTGCGTCCATCTAACATAACAATGTATTCCTTCTTCGAATGCCCCTAAGTCGGGGTGTATTCTTCTCCTCTTATGCTCCAAAGGTGGGGATGTATCTTCTTCAAATGCCCCTAAGCCGGAGCGTGTTCTTTATGGCTTCTATGCCCCCAGGCGGGGTATGTTTCTTCTTCAATTGTCCCTAGGATAGGGTATATTCTTCTCTTTCTTCAAATGCCCCTAAGCAGGAGCGTGTTCTCTATGGTTTCTTTGCCCCCACCGACGGGGTTTGTTTCTTCTTCACATGCCCCCAAGTCGGGGTGGACTTCTCTTCATATGCCCCTGAGTCAGGGAGTGTTCTTTATAGCTTCTAGGCTCTGGAGGCAAGGTGGGCTTCTTCTTCAAATACCCCCAAGACGGGAGTGTGATTCTTGGCTTAATATGCCCCCAAGGCGGGGTGTATCCTTCTACTTCCTCTGCCCTAGAGTGGGGTATATTTCTCTTCGTATTCCCCTAAGCCAGGGTGCATTCTTTGGTTTCATAGGCCCCTATACGGGGTGGGGTCTTTGCTTCTTTGCACCCAATGTGGGGTGTGTCATCTGCTTCTTATATCCCAGACTGGGGTGGAGTCTTCTGTTTCTTACGCCCTGCCAGGGCGGGGTGCGTTTCTCTTCATATGCCCCTGACGTGGGGTATATCTTTTGTTTCTTATGCTCCCGAGTCGGGATGTATCTTCTTGGCCTCATATGCTGCCGAGGTGAGGTGTATGTTGCTTCATGTGCCCCCCGGGGGAAATGCATTTTGCCTCTGCTGCCCCGTGACGGGGTATATCTCTTGGCTTCTTATGCCCCCAAGGTGGGGTGTGTTTCCTTCTTGTGCCCCCCAGGGCGGGGTATATCTTTCACTTCTTATGCCCCCCTGAGGCGGGGTGAAGTCCTTGCTTCGAATGCCCCTAAATCGGGGTATAGTTTTGTCTCATATGCCTCTAGAGCGGGGGGTGTATTTCTCTTCATGTGCCTCTCAGTCGGGGTATATTTCTTCTTTAAATACCCCCTGAGCCGGGGTGCATTCTTGCTGCTTCTTATGCCCTGGGGTAGGGGTATGTTCTCCTTCTTTTACCCCCTCATGGCGGGGCGTATTTCTCTTCATATGCCCCCCCAGAGTGGGGGTGTAGCTTTTCTTCATCTACCCCCTAGGTCGGGGGGGTATGTCTCTTCACTTCTGTGCCCCCAGGCGGGGTATGTTTCTTCTCCAAAGGCCCCCGAGCCGGGGTGTAGCTTTGTTGTATGTTGTGCCCCCGAGTCGGGGTGGACTCTCTTCATGCGCCCCTAGATCAGGGCGCATATCCCTTTTTTGCCTCTTATGCCCCCATGGCGGGGTATACCTCTTCTTCTTATCCCCCGTGGCGGGGTATGTGCATGTTCTCTTCGAGAGTGGCAGCCGTGCTTGGCCTCATCGCTATAAAGCATTCCCCACAGCAGGCAGCCATTCACCAAGCTACAATCGTGGCTCGCTGGGTCTTTTAACAATCACTCGGGAGGCCGTTTTGTGCCGGATGGAGGTAGCAGGAAGGAGGAACGGGCGGGGTCCTTGCACCGCGGACTCGGGGCCTCCTAGAGTCGGGCGGGATGCCGGGTTTCTTCTTGCTCTTTTGGTCGGCGATGTTGGCCAACTTTTCTTCCTTTCTTCTTTCTTTCTTTTTTTTTCTCTCTTTTTTTTTCTTTTTTCTTCTTCTCTTTTCTTCTTCTTGTATGATTGACCAGGGTGGAGGTGTAGGAGAGCGCTCACCCCTTCAAGGAGGGGATGAGTGGTTCACTCCACCGCATCAACCCCACAATGATAATCTTTATTCAGCACGGGTCTCGACTGACGTGGCCGTACAACCCTCTCTCGCCGACTCTTTCTCTTCTTCTTTTTTGCTTCTTTCTTTTCTACTTTTCTTCTTTTCTCCTTTCTTTCTTTTCTTCTTTTCTTCTTTTTCTTCTTGAGGAAAGGGGGGTTTGATTTCCCCTCCCTTCTCTTCTCTTTCTCTTCTCTATCTTTTTTTTTTATAACAGCCCCCATGATTCCTGTAAGCTGCATATGCTTCGAAGCAGCATCCTCGAGGCCACGAAGGCAGCTGCACCGAGTCTGGCTTTTCTCCTCATAGGGCTAGCGAAGATAGCACCTGCCATTCATCAAAGCAGGCAAACATCGTTAAATAGGAGGCCATGAGGCCCTAAATCTCGGCGAAGAGATGAAGGGTGGTTGAGGTCCCACCGGGCGTGCCAGACTTGTGGATGCACTTTTCGACACGCTCATTTGGTTCGTTTGTTCTTTATGTCCGTTTAATCGGTGGGTTTATTCGTTTATTAAGTGAGTGGGCGTGCCAGTCACAAAGTGACAATTTATTCGGGCTCCGAAGAGCCCATGGTGCGCTCGATCTAACTTCGGTCAGACAATTGTGTGGTTTGTGTCGAGACCAAAACCCATCGTGCCATAAAGGTCACGACATCATTTACATCCCCCATACGAGGGAACACCCTTGATTAATCACTGGGATTCAGGGCCTCATGGCCGGAAAATTAATTGCATGAAAGGTATATTAGAAGGTATTGAAATCCTCGCGCGAGGGCGGGAAGAAAACATTCGAGATCATGTTGGTCATGTGCTGACCATTTAATGTTCGGACGAGGGTCCGTCTCGAGAAAATCATGATTGTCGCGAGAAAACTGGAATGCATATATGCCGAGGGATGGCAGATTTATTGTTCAGAAGAACGGAAAGCGTTCGGCTAAACCTCGGTTGGAGCGGTCAAAAACTGATAAATCTGTTGGCCCGGTGCAAGAGCAAGCTGCGATCATACTGCGGTGGGCCCCCCGCGATCGAAGTCAAGCTCGCCTGAGCGTCATTAATATTTTCGGTGCCAAGGGGCAACGGGGGAATATCCCTTGAATCAGTTGGAAAGCCCTGTGTCTAGGGAAGCGAACGTTCGAAACGTGTCGATCGTTCGGGAGACCGCTTAATATTCGGACGGGTGTCCGGCTTTAAATATGTTATTCCGAGGCATTGAAAATATTCGGTTAAATCTCGGTTGGTGTAGCAGGAAACAAGTGAATTTATTGGCCCGGTGCGAGATCGAGTCAGGACCATACCGGGGGCGCCTCCCGCGGTCCAAACGGGGCTTACGTTGGCATCATTAATGTTTCCGGTGTCGGAGGGCAATGGGGAAAAGTCCCGGGACTAGACTCCAAAACCGAAAACGTGTTCAAAGGGAGCGGGCTATAGGCCGGGGACATGGGTCAGATGATGACCATAATCGGGACGGACCCGAGGTCTAAGCGTGGCCCACGGAGGCCTTATTGATATTCCCATGCAAAGGGTCCAGGGATGACGGGAGCCATCTCGTTCTATTCTGATTTTGTCGGTCACTCACGGACCTTTTCATGTTCGGACAAAGGTCCATATTAGAGGTACGATGTAGATAGAAATAACCCCGTACAAATGTATGCCGAGTTCGCGGCAATTTCAATGAAAGAGCGGGAACGAATCCCATTAGGATGAATCCGATTTGATTGGCTATCGGCCTAGAGCAATGCCGGGTTACGACCATGTCGGGATGGGAGCCGTCGGCCATATCGGTCACTCATGGACCTTTTCATGTTCGGACACAGGTCCGTAATAGAAACGCGGCAGAAATCGAGGTGAACCCGTTCAAATGTCTACCGAACGTGCTACAATTTTAGTAGTGGCTCGGAAGGGATCCGGCCTGAGAAACGAGTCCGGCTTAGTCAGCATGTCGGCCCGAGGCAAGGTCGGGTCATGGCCATGTTGGGATGACGCCCAAGGCTCAGGCCCAACCTGGAAGGGCGGCATTGTTGTTCCTTAAGCACTGAGTCACGGGAGAGATGGGGCTGCGATATAGATTTTTATCATTTTTTTATTTGGGTTTCAAATTATATATATATATATATATATATATATATATATATATATATATATATATATATATATATATATATATATATATATATATATATATATATATATATATTGCTTATTTCCCTTTTATGTATTTCTTCTGAATGATTTATTCATGTTGTTTATTATTATTATTATATTTCCCCCTTTTTTTACAATTATTATTACTATTTCGCATTTTTTGGTTTATTTCCTATATATATTCAGATTTATTTATTCATCATAATTTTTATTCATTTATTATTATTATTATTATTGTTATTATTGTTATAATATATTATATATATATATATTTCTGGAGAGAGAGTGGGCCACGGGAGGGCCAAAAAGGGGTGTACCGGCGAAGGGTGCTGGGAGAGCGTACCGGCGAAGGCCATGGAAACGTGCTGGGGAAGGGGGCGGAGGTGTGCCGGTAAAGGTTGGCCGAGTGTGCCAGGCTGGGGGCGAGCGGGTGTGCCGACAAAGGGGCAGGCGGGTGTTGTGTAGTGGACAGCGGATCTAGAGGGGAGGGGTGAATAGATCAGCCCCACTTTTCGCAATGCGGCCCTCTAAACAGCTAGTTAAAATGAATTGCAGCGGAATAGAAACTAGCTTCCAAGAATGCTATGATTCACTTAGCAAGATAAGCAAGATATATAATAATTCGATCCTAAGCATGCATCTAGAACGAATCAATCACATAAGCAAACCACACTAGACAGGATTTTTAAGGTGGTTCGGACTGAATCCTCAGCCCTACGTCCACCCCTCACCAAAACCCGGTGAGGCTTCACTTGTGCAGCGCACCAACCCGCAAATCGGAAACCATCGATTGCCTTCCTACTAACCAACGGTAGGGACGTCAACACCGCAGATCGAAAACACCTCCGATTGCCTTCCTACTAACCAACGGTAGGGACGAATCACAACTTCAATGTTTAATCAATATTGAAAGGAAAACAAATGTGAATGAACTAAGACAAGAAATTGAGTTATGAGTAGAAATGAATTGGCCCTTGTATGAAATGTTGATCAGCAACAAGGATCCTCTTGGCTTCAACTCAATCTTCTTGATTCACCCTTGATTGGATGAATGTTCTTCACGGAGTACTGTTCACGTGAACAGTACCTCTTCCTTCAATTCTTCTCTCTTGATCTTCTCTTTGAATTTCTTTGAATGAATGAAGGAGATGATGAAGCTACCTTGAATCTTGATTGCTTCTTTAGCTTCCAGGAGTTTGAATGCTTGAAATATCACCTTGAATGAACTTGAAAGAACTTGAATGGATGAAGATGATTTCCCTCGATAGTGAGCTTCAATGGATCCCCTTGAGATGATGAAGAGGATGGAGGATGCAGCTTTCTCTTCTCTTGGCCTTGATCTTGATCTCCACTTAAAGAGCTTGAACACTTGAGGATGAAGATCTTCTTCACGGAGTACTGTTCACTGCTACAGTGCTCCGAATTCCTCTCCCTTGAACACACTCTAGCAGCCTCCCTTGTAACCCTCTTGAAGCCCTTTAGCATTAGGGTTTTCATCCCCTCATGTGTTGGTTTTATAGACCTTGAATGGTCTATAGACAAGCCTCAGACCAGATCCACAATTTGTGGGTGATTAGGTGACATTTGGATTAAAGAAATCAAGGTTGAATGGCCCTTTTCGAAGTTGGAAACAAAGTCAAAATTGAAGGCTCGGGGCTGGCGGTCGACCGGCAGCTCCTGGCGGTCGACCGCCACTGTAAAAGGCTGTAGACGAATGGCCCCTGGGAATTCCGGTCGACCGCCACTGGCTGGCGGTCGACCGGCAGTAGGCAGACCTGTAGCCGGGGGATCCCTGGCTGGGGCGGTCGACCGCCCCTGTGCTGGCGGTCGACCGCCAGCTGGGCAGAGCCCGGGTCACCCCGGGTTGGTCCGTTGGCCGCACCAGATCCATCGCTTGAGTCCGTTAGCCGCCTGTTCATGCTGTGGCATCGACCTTGATTGTCTTGAAATTTTATTACTGAGTCTTCAAGCAAATTTTTGTTCCGGGGGCTCCGCCCTCGGAAACCCCCGCAAGGGGCGCTGCCCCCTTGACCCCCGCGACCTGACCGGGCAGGTCGATCCCCGCAACCTGACCGCGCAGGTCGATCCGCGTGCAAGGGCGCAACATTGAGCTTTCATGTGCATATCTGTCATAAACACAACAGAACATATGTCAGTCATATAAGAGTGAAAAACAACAATGACGAATAGTGTTTTGCCATTATCAAAACCAAGAATATCACAGAACACATATGACCATAGAATGATGTCGAATGACCCAAGTGACCATATGAAATGATGTCGAATGACCCAAGTGACCATATGAAAACTCAAATAACCACAGGGGCACAACAGCGGGTGTGCCGGCGAAGGGCACAGGCGGGCGTGCCGGCGAAGAATGCAAGAGGGCGTGCTGGCGAAGGGGCCAGAGGCGTGCCGGCGAAGGGCCTGGCCGAGTGTGCCGGGCAAGGGCTGAAGAGTTGTTGAGCATGGGGGGAAGCGTGCCAGCGAAGGGGCCGCAGGAGCGTGCCGGAGAAGGGTGGTTAGAGGGTGTACCGACGGAGGTAGCTGAAGGGGCGTGTCGGCGAAGGGCATGGGGAGCCCACTTCTATTCCATTCTTATGTCTTTTCTCCTTTTCTTTTCTCTCTTGATTTTATTAAGTTTGCATGAGTTTCTTCTCTCTTTCTCTCAATTATCTCTCATTTTTTCTCCTGAGGATGGATGTTCAAGTTGCTTAGTCGTTGTTTGATTTGGCTCTCTTTGAGTTGATTGTGGTTCCCTTGCCTCAATTAAAGTGTTTTGCCGTTGTTCTTTTCGTTTATTTGTTGCTTTCTTTTGTCTCTTCAACGTGTTATTATTTCTAACGAAAATTCGGCAGCATCTCCCCTTGACCCGAGCGTAAGGGAGATAAAGGGAACACGCCCACATGGAGTCGCGGAACCCGACAACTAGAGGTGGGCACCCGAAGGCGACAGCACCTTTAATAGAGCCTCGAAAAACCCGAAAGTAACGATGGGTAAAGGGGGGAAAACCTCTAGAACTAGTCAGGGGCGTGCCGGGCCAGGGAGGCCAAAGGTGTGGCGGTGAAGGCCACTAAGGCCGTGCCGAGGAAGGTTCAAAGGGGGCGTACCGGCGAGGGCCATCATAGGCATGTCGAGGGAGGGCAGCCAAGGCCGTGCCGGCGAAGGGTGTTGAAGAGTGCACCGGCGAAGGCCCGATGGGGGTGTGCCGGCGAAGGCCTGATCAAGCGCGCCGACGAAGGGTTCAAAGAGGGCGTACCGCTGAAGGCTGGGGTTAGCTCAGAAGGATGCAGACCAAGGGTTAGCTAAATGGATTGGAGCTGAAGAAGGGAAGGAGACCAGTGGTCTTGGCTTGGCCTGGGCGCCCGGAGATGCAGGAAGGGCAAGCGTGGGGATGAGGATGGAGGGGAACAAACCACCCGTGATCAAGAGGCCACTGGCGGTGAACCCCGTGAGGAGGCAAACGACTTCAAGGTGAGAAACCGTCGTCATGGGTAGAAGAAATCACCGGAGAAAGGAGGAAGAAGACGATTGAATACATATGACAACCCAAACCAACAGAGGTAGTGAGAAACCCAAAGAGGGGGATTTTTCATTCATGAAGAGAAAAGGCCATAACCGGCCATGTACACCCCAAAAACACCGGAGTTCAAAATACAAGCGGTGGAAGAAGGGGGGAAAGAAAAGGCGGAGAAAAATGGGGGAGTTTAGGGTCGAGCAGGGGTGACGGCTCCCTGGTCTTCGCCACTCCCCATGCTACATCTCTCTTTCTCTCTTTCTCCCTTTCTCTCACTCGTCGGTGGTCGCCGGAGGGCCCCCCTCTTCTTCTCTTCTTCTTCTTCTCTTCCTCTTCGCACGGACGGCGGTGGACGGAGCAGCAGGGGGAAGCCGAAGCCTCCCCTCATGTTCTTCTTCCTTTTCTCTTCTTCTCTTCTTCCTCTTCCTCTTCTCTCTTTCTCTTCTTCTCTTCTCCTCTTCACTGTCTACGTGTGTGTGTCTGTGTCCTCTTCTCTCTTCGCCCGCCCCCTGTTCGCCGAAGAAGGGGGGCTTTTATATCTTCCACGGCAGAAGCGTTCGAGCACGATAGTCGGAGGCTGGAAATCAGAGGCCTTGATTGGGGATTCGACCCGTCATCCTTGGTGGCAGGGGGATAGGCAGAGTGGCTCTCTCCCCAGGCGACACCTCAGCAAGCTCGCTGCGCGCCAAGAATCCCTAAGGTATGGGCGTAAGATTTGATTTGCCGTAAGTGTCGGGGAAGAAAATGGCCAGATATGCCGATGAAAGGGCAGAAACCCATGCCGCTGGAAGACCATAAAAGTGTGCCGCTGGAAGCCTGCAAAAGTGGGCCGCTGGAAGCGCTGTAGGGGTGTGCCACTGAAGGAGCGCATGGTGTGTGCCGCTGAAGGGCACAGGGAGTGAGGCCAATGGGTGTGCCGTTGAAGAGCACAAAGGGCGTGTCGGGGAAGACTGCCGCATGTGTGCCAGACAAGGGCACGGGGGTGCGTGCTGTGGAATAGCGCTGAAGAGCATGTCGGGGGAGGTTGTAGGAGCGTGCCGGCGAAGACAGCCCCAAGGCGTGTCGGGGAAGCGCCAGAGGGGGCGTGCCGGCGAAGCAGGCATCGAGTGTGCCGGGGAGGACTGCCAGGGGCATGTCGGCGAAGGCAGCCCCAGGGTGTGCCGGGGAAGCACCACAGGGAGTGTGCCGCTGAATGGGGCGTGCTGCTGAGGGCACATTAGTAAGCACGCCGTTGAAGGAGCACATAAGGTGTGCCGCTGAGGGCGCTGGTGGGTGTGCCGCTGAAGGCCTGGGTGTGCCGCTGAGGGCCACCCTAGGCGTGCAGGCGAAGGGGCCTGCAGGGGGCGTGCCGACGAAGCAACTCCAAGGCGTGTCGGCGAAGGGCCCAAAGGCGTGCCGCTGAAGGGGCACGGGGGTGTGCCGCTGAAGGGTCTAGATGGGCACCTCTGAGTCCGTTGTGAGCGCGAGTTATGGCCCTTTTGATTTTCTTCGAGGCCTATGGATTGTGGCGCTCTTGGTGGTTGATTTCTCTTCACTGTCGTGCCTCCGGGGATGGCTTCCCGGCAATATATGCGTTCGGGGAGTCCGGATGGCCCCTCTTCTACGCGGTTTCTTCCGTTGACGTTGTTGTTGGGGCTGGACTAGTTGGGACATACGGGCATGCAATTTTGCATGTCCACAGAGCCTGAGATAGTTCATCTCATGGCCTCTCACTCATGAAGTAGTGAGGGATATAATCATATTATAGTTCACACGATTCAGTAAATATCTGGCTCCCAGTGATACTTCTGTGTGAAATCCCCTACTTCCCCGAGATGATGTGCCTAAAACCAGTCTTCGGCACCCTCTAGCCTTCTTAAAAACCTCAGATAAAGCTTCAAGACCCCCAAAATCCAGAGAGTCAAAGCCCCTAAAATCCAATGCCTCAAAACCCCTAGATCTCAAATCTTCCCTATCGGTGCCCCAATTAATCTCCCGACACTGTGCTCTCTCGGCGTTGGTTCTGTGCCGAGTGGCAGGCGCACCAATAACCACCCGTGCCGGTTGGCCTCCGTGCCGACCATCAGTTGTGCCGACCAGCCCCTCACGTGCTAGTCCCAGGCGCGTCGATCACCCCTGGCCGCGCCGAGAGCTCATCCTCCTACCCCCGCGCCGAGGCCGCCCAGGCTGATCCTCCCATTCAAGACTGATAACCATACATTTTAAATCTTGTAGCCCTCTCATAACCACTGAGGCATCCGGCCATCTATCCCAGCACTCCAAGCCTTGCCATCCTTAGTCTAGAACCCATACTATCCCGGGGAGGAATAATAGTCTTTCACTCAAATCCATGGGAGCTAAATTAATGGGGTTTATCCCTACATTCTACCAAGTATGTTGTTTCTTTTCTAACCCTATTGGCCCATGGAGTTCTGCCACTGCATGTTCTCCTATGGTCCCTTCAAGGGAATATCAATAAATGCCATGATAAGCAGACAATGTTCCGCCGTATTCCGATCCTTTTGAATCTCGGGCTATGCCCGTCTCTCTCTCTTTGGCTTCCATCTCGGCACTCCGTGGATGGATGTTCTATACTCCGCCAGGCATGATCTGATGTAAGGGTAGATGCTGTCCGAGTGAATTCCAATCTCCACTATGTCGAATCTTTAAAGCCCCTTGGAGATAAAGAGGTCTGCCTCTACATGTCCTCTACTGACTCCTCCTTGGGAGTAATGACATTGAATGCCGTGGTGGACGAATACTGTCTCGGTTTAACCCCACCTCGTGATACTCGAGCATTGATACACTCCGATCTTTTGTGGATTTTGTCCCAACTCTGCGTGGACAATTTCCTATTCCCACTTGGCATAGCTCAAGATAAGGGGATATGCTGCCGGATTTGTTCCGTGTACTCTCGTATAGTGATGATCAACTGAGCAAATAAAGTCGTTAGATGAGCATGAAGTGCATTGATGAGATTGAGGCTCTGGTTTGGAGTCTACTCATGCCCGCCCGATTCTATGAAGAACAACGTTTTCCTCTCTTAGCGATCATTTGCATGATGATTAATAAAGAATTCCATGTCCACCCTCCTGTGCTCCCAGTATATCAAATAGTGTGTGGTTGAAGGTCAAGTTATGCCCGATTGGAAGCCATCACTATGCGTGAGGATAGTTCTCGGACCTAAGTTCTCCGCCACATACTAGGAATCATGCAGATAAATCATAATAAACTACAAATCGCATGAACGTCCGCATGTATCTTCTACCCTACAAATAAAATGAGCATGACAGTCTTATCTTGTTTTGCCCCCCGGGTCACTTCTACTTTGACGATTAATCAAGGGTTTTTCTTCCCCTGGAAGGATGTAATTAACGCCATAGTCTTTATGGTATGACGGACTTTAGGTCCCGACTCGAATTCTACAATCGACTGACTAAGTCAGAACAAGCGCACAATGAAATTGTCACCTCGGTGACTAGCACGCCTAATAAACTAACTAATAAACAACCAAATAAAATAATAATAATAAGATAATAAGATAAAATAAATAAGAACCAGAAAATATAATCGAGTCCACAGGGTACTACTGGGAGTCTTGGTTCCATGGGTGGGTAGCAAAGAATCGTGACATCTAGAAGTGGACCCTTCCTTAACCAGCTAGCTATAGACTCTCCAATGACAAGTTCGCCCTCGGGAGGCAAGAATGGCTCTAGATAAGAGTCGAAGGGTGAAGCATATCCCTCGGGTGGAAAAAGGGAGTCCTCTAGAAAGTGGGGAAAGACATGGTTCACCATGGAGGGTATTGGGCCGAGAGTGTCAGCCCTGACCTCCGAATGTTCTGGCATGACCTCATCCTGACTCGGAGGTGGGCTAGGGAAAGTTGGTGACCCAATAGGAGTGTGCATCCTTTCTAGTCTCTCCCTAAAGGTTTGCAGGAGTTCAGTGAGGGTGGGATCCCTTGAGATAGAGACATTCTGGGAGACTTGCCCATAATCATGAGGCGTAGTCGTAGACCTAGACTCATACACCAGCGGAACCTTTAACCTCCGACTTTGATCATCTCGGTTGGGGGTGACAGGGTGGGATAGGTAGGTCCGTCTAAGCTCATTTTTCATGTCGTACCAAGACTCGATGGGCCTTTGCCTTCTAATGTCTCTCAAGCTCTCAACGCATCTCCACTTATCCTTGGCGTCGTGCAAAAGCCTCTCCTTGGCAAAAGAGACTTGCATGGCCTCGGACATGGGGTAACACCCAAAATATCTATCCACGGCGGCTTCCCAAGTTAGGTAGTCACTCGGGACCTTGGAACCGTCAAAGGTAGGGTCTTCGGGCCTAACGAACGAGAGGGGGTGGTTCCCAAGCCCATGGGTGTATCTCTCCTCCCTACTAGGTGGACGGTCATATCGCCTAGGGGGCCGAAAATCCATGGGAAGACTCGGAGGGGGAAACTACGGAAGGACATGCGGGGCAACTAAGGGACGGGACTAGACACGACTCAAATGGCAATGCAAAAGATGGAATGCAACGCGAATGCACCCAAGACAAACCTAAGGCTCTGAGACCAATTTGATGCGAGATGCTATCTGAACTAGGACTCTACGTGAAGACGCGGCTAAATGGATAACTAAACCAGCAACGACACAATATGTCAAGTAACGTGGCTTGAACACCTAAGAATCCCAAGAGAGGGATCACGCTTAAAACAAGTAACACAAGCTCACAAACGTCCCCCCAAGAGTGGGAAGCGTGTCTATCCGCACAGTTGAAGAACCGGCAGAGTCTAGGGTAGGTAATTTCACACTCGTGCTCAGATCAAAGCACGGGACGATCACACTCTCTCACCGTGGCAGTGATATAAATATGATGAGCTAGGGACCTAAAATCACACACACTAACAGCGGCTCAAGAGCGCATATGAGACAAGCAGGCTAACCATGCAAGGAAGTGTATGCGGACCTCCACGCTCGGGGCGTGGGGAAGATGCCCTGCCAAATCACACGATCCCCGGTACAAAAGCTAAATAAGTACAATACAAACACTGCCCACTCCTCGCAGGTAGGCAAAAGGCTACACAGTGAATCCGGGGTCGTAAGAAGTGGGTTGACGGGCCGCAAGGGGACGAAGTACTACAACTCCAACGTGCTGCGAACCGGTACGGACTGCACTGCAACACTGGTCGGCCTGTGTCCAGTAGTAAGGAAGACGCATCACGGAGGCCGAGGAAGGAGCAAACGTCCTTGACGGCACGCTGTAGTGGATGACGATCCTCCTAGAAGAAGACGGAAGTCGACGGTGAAGTCCCGCAATCAATGACACCCAAGAGGGGGATAAATTGGGTGTATGCAAACTTTAAACAAACTTATGCCCAATACAAACAGGAGAGAATAATAGCCGTAATGAATTCAAAGACTATATGAAAACTATGAGATCTAATAGAATCTATCACATTCAACCGATCTTAGGTACGATGGCAGAGGTGAGAATCCGGAGATTCAACTCACGCAAAATGTTATCTTCCTGACAAGGTTTGCCTTGCCGATCCAAACTCACCTTTTAATATACCCAAAATCTAGTATGGAAACGATAAATTATACTAGATCTAACACAAACAATGCAACCAAAAATCTACGCGAGTGCTGCACAGAATGGGGATAGAGGAAAAGGAACAAACCACACAATGGACAGAGATTTTTAGGTGGTTCGGATGCAACAACGGCAACCTACGTCCACCCCTCATGATCTGTGAGGATTCACACACTATCATGTAAAGGGTTACAAGATCAAAACACACACACACACACACACACACACACACACACACACACACACACACACACATACACACACACACACACGTAGATACACACACACACAAGTATTCAGATATTACAAGAACACACACTTGAATCTGAAATAAAAATCGAATGGAAGACACAAAGTAAAAACTTCATATTCAAGCTCTCCCTTAGTTAATGAAGAAGATTTTGGATGCAGCTTGATCTCCACTTAGCTTGGAGTTGATCTGCTCTAGATGTGGCTTGGATCACTTGAAGATGGATGAAGAACTTCCTTCCTGGAGCACTGTTCACGGCTATAGTAGCAGCACTCTTCTCTCCCCTTGATAGCCTCCTTGAGCTTCCTTTGATTGATTAGGGTTTTTGACCCCAATATGATGTATATATAGATCTTGGATGGTTAAGGGACAGGCCAGAAACCAGATCCACAAATCATGGTAAGTCTGGTGACTTTTGGATTAAACAAACCCAATGAAGAGGGCTTTCCACGTTGTAGAAAACAAAGACAAAAATAGCTGCCTCGAAGCTGGCGGTCGACCGGTAGGAGGGGGCGGTCGACCGGAATTTTACAGAAATGGGGCTTTCGTTGCTGGGAAAATCGGTCGACTGGCCCCTGACCGGCAGTCGACCGCTGGCTGGAAAAACCTGCATTTTGAAAGAGTTAGACAGTAAATCATAATTTGTGAGCTAATCAGTTTATGACACATCCTATTTCAATTAAAATGAGTGAGTTAATCTTAGCCTCGGCAGTTCTGGAACTAAGATGGATTTATGCATTTGGAAGGGTATGAACACTTAAACATAATGCTTGATGAAATTAGGCCTTAAATGCGTATGAGAGTCGAACTTGATTGCTAATACATGGCACGTGATAGAACACATGTCCTGGATTTTGTTATCATCAAAATCACTTGAATATACTCAACAAATGGCGCCGGCTAGAACCTCCGGTGTAGTCACGAGTGACGGGCAGACTGCAGGCCGGCCTGCGCAGGTGCAGGCACAGGCGCAGGTGACCAGCAGGCAAGGAGGCCTGGAACACGGCCTTATGGACGTCCTCTGAGCACGAAACTCAGCGGGGACATAGGTGGAGATGTCCCTAAGACACTGGTGGAAGGTGGGTTGCAGTAGACGACCGTGGTAGCCGGGGCGACGTGGAAATCAAGCACCTGTGCAATCTGGCCTGTCTGCAGGCAGCTGGACAGACAGGGAAAGAATAACGTGGCAACAGGGCTTCCAGGTGGATTTTGGGACTGGGTTTTCTCTGGAGGATGGGGGATGAACGTGGGAAGATGGAGGATGAGTGGCGGGGTCACACATGGTGGAGGTTTTGGGCGTGGGGAGTGGTGCACAGTGAGACTCAAATCTGTAGGACTGTGCAGACAGACTGGGTAGCAGAGATGGTGGATGGGATTAGGCGGGGCAAACGGGCTCATAATGGCGTGACATTTTTATGGTGGATGAACTATGATGTGGGGAAGGCGTGAACCAAATTTCAGGTCAATTTGACAAGGTTTTGGGGGCGAGATGGCCTCTGTGGACGGGTTCTATCCCTGCAGACCTACACAGGTGCAGTCTGCGTGGGAAAATAGGATCTAAAGGGAATTTCGGCCATAGATGGAATTTGGACGTGAAATTTGATCTGGGATGAGGAGAGGCGTGGGGGAAGATACAGTAAAAATTCCAGGGCAAACTAAGATGGGGAAGGGGGCAGACCAACCTATATGCCATGTTTCTATCCTGTAGGCAGACACACAGGGCGCACCCGAGACAGCAGGCGTACCACAAGTCTCCATGCTGCAGCACAACCACGAACGGGGTTCCTAGCTCTGTTGGATGTCGAGGAGGTCACCTCCCAGCAGCGCTAGCAGCAAGAACTCCAGGGATAGGCCTTGGGCGTCGCACCCAAGAAGAAGAAGAAGAGGAGAGGTGGGAGTCACACCCACAAGGGAGAGAGGAAGAGGGAGGGCGCAGCCTTCTCTTAGCAATTTTTACAAATTTTCTTCATTAACTTCTCCCAAAAGAATACAAAGTGTATATATATGGGGAGGGGAAAAGCCCTAATTAATTACAAAAAGAAATCCTAATAAGAATCCTATTTTAACACAATTGTTACCCTATCTAGAGTCCTAGAGAAAGGGGGTGAGGGGATAAGGTGATAAGGGGAGGGGATAAGGTGCCTAGTCCAAGGAGTGGGAAGGGAGGGTGGCGCCCTCCTCCCCAGCCCAAGTGGGCCTAGGAAAGAGAGGGCGCCCCCCCCCCAATGTGGGCCCACAAGCGGGGGGCAGCCAGCCCATTCCTTCTTGGGCCTGGGTGAAAGCATCCCATTAACCTATTAATCAGCCTAATAAACACAATAGGACCCTAATGCAATCCAATTGGCCTCAAATTGGCCTACAAAAATCTAGAGTGAAAGATAAAGACATCTGAGCTTCTGGCTAGCTCTCCATGCCATCTCCAAGCCATAAAGACGTTTGCAAGTCCCGAACAGCTCCACGTGTCTTGTAGTGTCGCACAGCCGCATCACGTCGATCTCTAGCTCGGGTGTCCACACCAGAGCGCCCCATCCATAGGAGAGTGAGTGGCCCCACGTGCTCTCGCCTCAGTACGTCTCCCGTCGTTGGGAACAGCAATGCCCCACAAAGGCACAATGTCACTCCCCGCATCAGTCGATCCGCCTCCACTGATTTGTCCTTCACCTGGCTTAGCAACTGTTGTCCTCCTGGTTTTGATGATGACCACCATGACATGACAGATTGACTTATTATTTGATAATCTGTTATGTGGCAAGTATTTTTGGTGAAAATTACTGCAGGCAATAGTCAGCGTCGACGCCACAAGCTCAAAGGGTCGACGCAGCCTTCAGTTCCTCCAAGTGGAAGCACACTTCATCAAGACTGCGTCGACACCTCAAGCAAGACAGCGTCGACGCTGTGACTGGATCTCAAGCTGTTTGAGTCACGCGCATACTAACTGCGTCAACGTCAATCGGGTGCAGCGTCGATGCATTTGCCTCCAGAAGCTCAAGACAGAAATCTGTCTTCAGGCTATCTTCACACAGCGTCGACGCCACCAGTTACCAGCGTCGACGCAGCGGTTGCCTGAAGCCTTAAACCGAAAGAAGCCTCAGAAGCTATCTTCACACAGCGTCGACGCATCCAGATGCTGGCGTCAACGCACCCAGTCCCAGACAAGTGCTCGGGTAGAAGAACTGGATAAAGTGGGCCAGCCACGTCTGCAAGTGAAGTACATTCTTCCTCCGTTAGTCCAGAAGTTTCTCCACACGTGGGCAAATGATTGGGAATCTCGTGGGGCCTAATCCTGCGTGGGAAAATGAAAAAGGAGATAGAGAAGTGGATCTGGACTCTATCCGATTAGGTGAAGGAAGCACTCGTGCAGAGAGTAGAACACAGTGTGAGGCATTTCTCTACTGGAGAACGAAGAGTAAGGGGACATTCGAAGACGGTCCGGTGCGAGGATTGCGGTACAGGCTCGTTCTCCTGGTGAAGTAGATCAGACGCTGAAGCCTCAATTGAAGAGGAGATCATACTCAGATCGTGATGTTCATTCCTTCAGGCTACACTCTCTTCTGCTGCGCAAGAAGCCTGAAGATCCATTGACCAGCGTCTTCTGAGTTCATTCTTTACTTTGTATTTTTGTTTTTCTTATACATTGTTATTCTCGGGTTACTGTTCCACTGGGATTTAGTGGACAGGTTTGTTTTGATCTAGAGTGTGTTCTGAGATCAGAGGGAGAACAGACTTCGCGTCTGCAAGCTGTTTGACAGCGGTTCTGTGACAGTGTGTTGCTGTCTTCTGCAGATTGGATCTGCTGGTCAGAGAAGGGTTCTTCTCTGGTTTTAGCACAAGCTGTAAAGCTCAGCGGTGATCCCCACCGGGTTGGTGAGGGGGTGGACATAGGTCTCGGGATAGAGACCGAACCACCTTAAAACTCCTGTCTCCCGTGGTTTGTGCTTGTGGTTTGATTTCGTGCTTATTGTCTCGATTAGATCGCTTAGATATTGTGTTTTCCTTCTAGAGATTCACGGAGTGAGGTTTTGTCTGTGCTATCACAGAGTGTGCGATCGTTTCATTCTGTTTAAAATTTTAAGTGGTCAATCTATTCACCCCCTCCCCCTCTAGCTTGACAATCCTCTGCTCCCAACAAGTGGTATCAGAGCGCCAGGCTCTCTTGAACGGTTTAACAGCCTAGAGAGAAGTAATGGAGAGCAAAGGACTCATGCCAGAGGGTTATGCTGTGAATAGACCACCATTTTTTGATGGCAATAACTATTCCTATTGGAAGAATCGCATGCAAGTTTTTCTCAGGGCCCAGGACTATGAAACATGGAAGGTAGTGAGCAAGGGGCCCTACATAATTGAAGGCGACGAAGAATTATGGGTGAAGGAGCAGGTAAGAAAATCAACCGTCAACTGGCAGGTAATGAACATTATGCAATGCTCCCTGCATCCCAAGGAATTCTCGCGCGTCTCCTCATGTGCGAGTGCAAAAAAAATGTGGGATCGACTCGAGGTAATATACGAGGGTACCTCGGAGGTAAGGGAGACCAAGGCTAACATGTTAATCTCTGAATATGAGTCGTTCCACATGAAACCTGAAGAAAGTATTTCTGAAATGTATGCTCGTTTAACGTTGCTTGTCAATGGTCTCAAAGGTCTAGGGAAGGCCTATTCAGATTATGAGCTGGTGAGAAAGATTCTTAGATCCTTGACACCCGTGTGGCACACAAAAGCCACAGTTGTCGAAGAATCTAGGAATCTTCCCAAGACCACTCCTGATGAGCTGATAGGTTCCCTTATGGCCTATGAGCTGAATTTGAAAAGATCTGATGAGGAAATAAAGAAGAAGAAACCCCTAGCTCTCAAAGCTGCTCCAAGCTGCAAGGAGAGCTCAGATGAGAGTATGACCTCTTCATCCGACAGTGATTCAGGTGAGATTGCTATGCTCACAAAGAAATTTCGAAAATTCTTACGAAGGGAAGGTAAAGCTGGTCGACTTAGAAGCTCTCAAGGTAAAATGAATTCTAAGTTTAAGTCTGACCAATCTAAGAAATCTGACAAAGTTGTTTGTTATCAATGCAGGAAACAGGGACATATCAAGTCAGAGTGTCCAGAAAATTCCAAGAAAGCTCACCCCAAGTTCAAAAATAAAAAGCCCAAGGCCATGATCAGTACATGGAGTGATGAAGAAGAAGAAGAGGAGGATAGCACCTCAGAGGAAGAAAAAGAGGTGAAGCTATCTCTAATGGCCAGGGGAGAGGACTCTGCTGAGGTAAATTCTCCATTTGATGAATTTACTTGTAATGACTGGGAAGAAGCTTTCAATGAACTTATGGATAATATGATGCTGTGAAGAAAGAAAATAAAATGCTTAAAAAGAAGAAAAACCAGGGAAATCAAGAAAATTTGTCAAATGAAAAGGTCAAAGTGCTAGAGGATGAAATTGTTTGTCTGAAGAAAATTCTGAATGAAGAAAATGAATACAAATCTCAATTGATTGAATTGAAAAGAGAAAATGAATTCTTACTAAAGACGCACGATGAACTGAAGTTAAGAATGCAGAAACTGGAAAAAGACACCAAAATCGCTGAAGAAAAATACCAAGCCGTAAATGGTGTCAACTTGAAACTTCAGGAAGATTTGAAGAAAGCTGAAAAAGAAAAATTGGACAAACAAGCTTCCCTGGAGAAAATGACACAATGTAAACATAATCTTGATGCTTTAATGGGAACAAAATGCAATATTGGCAAGGAAGGACTTGGATATAATCCAAGCAAAAAGAAAGAAATTGGAATTAAGCTGGTGACCTTCGTGTCAGAAGAGAAGAAAGCTGAGGAGAAACAGGTGGCTGAAGTAAAAAATGTTGAAAGAGGCAAAGGGAAACAGATTCAGAAAAATGAAGTGACAAAGGAGAAAGGAAAAGAGAAGATGAATGAAACTCCTAAGGTAAAATCTGCTAAGAATGTAACCAGCTGCAAGCCTGTCACTTCATCACCACCTAAGGCTTCCAGTCCCAAACCCTCCTCTCACCAGCATTGCAGTAGAAAGACTGAAAGCGCCAAGTCTGGCAAGAGCCAGATGCGTCCACGCAAGGCCAGTAGTGCGTCGACGCAACCTTCATACAATCATAGACCTTCTGCATATAGGTCTAGGCACTCAACTCAGACGCGTCAACGCTACGGGCATGTGGCGTCGACGCAGGGACCCTTCCAGAGAGGGTATCCCACCATGCAGGGAAATGCGTCGACGCACCCATACCACCATGGCCAACACTTCAATCAGTCTGGGTGGATGGGTCGACGCACACATCACAATGCGTCCACGCACCCTACATTCTATCATGCACATAGAAGCAACTATGGGTGGGTGAGTCCACACATTCATTCAGGTAGGTCGGCGCATCCCATGTATGCATATCCAATAAGCCAAATGCATTCATTTAGGGCATTCAACCCACACCACCAAGAGGCCTATTGGAGTCAAAATAAACGATGGTTCAATAAAGCAGCTAAAACAATCTTAAAATCAAATCAGAAACCTGCTACCTCCTCAACTAAAATCCATCAAAAACCTCAACAAAGACAAATGTGGATTCCTAAGAACCTACTGAATTACCTGAAGTCATCCAGTGATCCAATGGGACCCAAGTGTGTTTGGGTTCCAAAATCTCTTGTTTGATGATTCATGCAGGAATGCCTTGCAGCCGTGCACAACATGTGGTATCTTGACAGCGGCTGCTCAAGGCATATGACAGGGGACAAGGCCAAGTTTTGTCTCTTAGTTGAGAAGGATGGAGGCTTTGTCACCTTTGGTGGAAACAATAAAGGTAAAATAGTTGGCAAAGGTAAAGTTGGCAAGAACCCTTCTACCTCCATTGATGATGTTCTTTTAGTAGAGGGTCTAGAGTATAACTTGCTCAGTATAAGCCAGCTGTGTGATAGGAGTAATAAAGTGGTGTTTGATGCAAATACATACACCATCTTAGAAGAAAAATCAGAAAAAGTTAAATTTGTTGGAAAAAGGATAAACAACATGTACATGGTAGATTTAGACGATCCTGCTCATAATAATCTTTGCCTTGTTGTAAATAAAACTGAACTAGCTTGGTTGTGGCACCGTAGGCTAGGACATGCTAGCTATAGTGTTTTGCATAAGTTAGCCAAACACAACATGGTAAATGGTCTGCCTGATGCTTCATTCAAGAAAAATGACAAAATCTGTAATGCATGCACCCAAGGCAAACACACTAGGAAGCCATTTAAGTCCAAGATAGAGAGTCATCCCACTAAACCTTTTGAACTCATTCATTTGGACTTGTTTGGACCCACTAGAACATCAAGCATTAGTGGTAATAGATATGGATTTGTTCTAGTGGATGATTTTTCTAGATTTACCTGGGTATTCTTTCTAACTCATAAGAATGAGGCATTTGAGGAATTTCAGACATTCTTCAAGAAAACACAGCAGGATGGTAAGTTTGTCATTTCTTCCATTATGTCAGATCATGGTGGAGAATTTGACAACTCTGAATTTGAGGATTTCTGCTGAGCAACAGGGCTAAATCACATGTTTTCTTCCCCAAGAACACCTGAACAAAATGGAGTCGTGGAGAGAAGAAACCGAACCCTTGTGGAGATGGCCAGAACCATGCTAATTGAAGGGAAACTCCCAAGGAAGTATTGGGCAGAGGCTGTGAACACTGCATGCTACATTGTAAATCGGGCAATGGTAAGACCTCAGTCCAAAAAGACTCCATATGAAATGCTGAAAGGTAAGAAGCCCTATGTTGCTCATTTTAAAGTTTTCGGTTCAAAATGCTTTGTTCAGAATAATGATAAACGGGCCCTAGATAAGTTTGAACCCAAGAGTGAACCTGCCATCTTCTTAGGATACTCTAGTCACTCTAGGGCATATAGGGTCCTAAATCTGAAAACACAAACGGTTGAGGAATCACCTCACATCATTTTTGATGAGCTAATTAAAAATTCACAAGTTAAATCTTCATGCAGGAATGAGGGTGATAAAGACTTCCATGACAAGCTGGAGGAGAAAGAAACATTGGAAGGAGATTCAAGGCCAAAAGAAGATGAGCCAGAGTCGAGTAATCAGGGTAATGCAGGTATCAATGGAGGTAACCCTCTAACTAACATTAGGATGTTAAGGGATCACCCCTCATCTAGCATAATTGGCAACTTGCATGATCCCGTTAGGACACGTTCTCAAATTCAAGAAATGGATAACATGGCACTTGTGTCTCAAACTGAACCCAAAAATGTCATGGAAGCCTTAAAAGATCCCAACTGGATAAATGCCATGCATGAAGAACTCAACCAATTTACAAGAAATAAAGTGTGGCATCTAGTGCCTAGACCCAAGGATCAATCTATAATAGGAACTAAATGGGTCTATAAAAACAAACAAAATGAAAATGGTGTTGTTGTTAGGAATAAGGCTAGACTGGTTGCACAGGGTTAAAATCAAGAGTTCGATATTGACTTCGAAGAGTCATTTGCACCAGTAGCCAGATTAGAAGCCATTCGGTTGTTGCTTGCATATGCTGTAAGTCATGGAATAAAATTACAACAAATGGATGTAAAAAGTACTTTCTTAAATGGAATAATAAAAGAAGAAGTATATGTGGAACAACCCCCTGGTTTTGAATGTGCAGAAAATCCTAACCACGTATACAGGTTAGACAAAACACTGTATGGACTCAAGCAGGCACCTCGAGCTTGGTATGACCGGCTCAGCTCCTTCCTCACTGAAAAAGGATATTCAAGAGGTAAAGTGGACCAGACATTGTTTACAAAGGTAAGGAATTCAGATATCATTCTGGTTCAAATATATGTTGATGACATTATCTTCGGTTCCACTAAACCCAGTTTGTGTAGGGAGTTTGCTAACTTAATGACTACAGAATTTGAAATGAGCCTCATGGGTGAACTTCAATTTTTTCTAGGCTTGCAGATCACCCAAAGCAGGGACGGATGCTTTATTAGTCAGACAAAGTACATCAAGGAGCTACTGAAGAAGTATAAAATGGAAAATCTGAAGGCAATCAGCACTCCCATGTGCACAAACACACCCTTGGATGCAGATTTGAAAGGTACACAAGTTGATGCCAAGACCTATCGAGGTATGATAGGGTCACTTTTATACCTTACTGCATCAAGGCCTGATATTCAATTCTGTGTTTGCATGTGTGCACGCTTTTAAGCTGATCCTAGAGAATCTCACTTAAGTTCTGTCAAGCGTATTTTTAGATACCTTGCTGGAACTCAAGACCAAGGGATTTGGTATCCTGCATCCTGCTCCTTTGATCTGGTATCATATTCGGATGCAGACTATGCTGGATGTAAATTGGACAGAAAAAGCACTAGTGGCTACTGCCAATTTTTCGGTGGGTGCTTGGTCTCTTGGGCTTCCAAGAAACAACACTCAGTGGCACTGTCCACTGCAGAGGCATAATATGTCACTGCAGGGAGCTGTGACACTCAAGTGTTGTGGATCAAGCATCAGCTCCAAGATTACCAAACTGATCTTGGATGTGTCCCAATATTGTGTGATAACACAAGTGCTATAAACCTGGCCAAGAACCCCATCCAGCACTCTAGGACCAAGCATATTGAAATCAGACATCATTTCTTAAGAGATGAGGTCAGTAAAGGGAGTTTCAAGCTTGTATTTGTAGAGTCTGAACTTCAACTAGCTGATATTTTTACCAAGCCTCTCATTAATGAGCGTTTTTCATATCTTAGGAGAGAGCTTGGACTCTGCAATTTACATTCTGAAGCTTGAATTGTTTGCATGTTCAAATGTCTGAATGCTCTTTGATTGCCTTTGTCATGATCATTTGATGTCCTGCTATGGTCAAAATATCCATGTTTGAATAATTCATACACTTAGGGGGAGTATGAATCCTTGTTAGTTTGACTTGTTTTTGTTCATCTGAAATAAAACCTCAGCATGTTCACAATTTCATCCGTTTTTATTCTCTTAAATCATGCTTGAGTTAAGGGGGAGTTAGGTATAAATAGTCCTTGGAATAAATTTGGAAGTCTGTAGATAAGATGTCTGATGTGATAACGCAGCCTCTAGGATGCGTCCACGCAGCGGTGGACTGCCTCTGATCACTGATAAACTGTCCGAGCAGAATGGCTGAGTGCGTCGATGCTGCAGGTGTTCTGCGTCGACGCTCTACTGGAAACAGAGAGCTGTGGTGGTGACTGTGTTCTCACGTCTAGTCCATAGGGTCGACTCATCCATCCTTCTTGCTAGACTTGTTCTTCTTCAAGAGTCTCCTTTGCACCCCATCATGCTTATCTTCTATCTTATTCACCTTCTGCTCCCAACAAGTGCCACCAAGATTTCTTGATGTACTCTCCTTCTATTCCAGAATAAGGGAATTGTCTCAAATGTTAGGGTGAAAAGTTAATGCCTTAAATTCAGGGGGAGCTAAGGGGATAATTTCTAATGAAAACAAGTTTTTCTCAGAATAGCTTCACACTACTTAATGATATAAAATGTGTGTCCTTCAATGTTTGAACTCAACAGTACTTGAACCTAAAAGTGATTGAATCTGGAATAAGGACTAAACAAGTTAATATGACTTGGTTCCTATCATCTCTTTATCCCAAATTAATCAAAAGTAGAAGGATCTTTCAATGAATTGGAATTTAATTGGTATTGTTGCTAAAGTTTGTTTAGGTCTAAAAAGGAGCTAAAAGATAAAGTGCAACACACAATGTATCTGTAATACGCAGAGCACTGGTAGGCTCTCACTGAGAAACTGGCTCTATGCACCAAAGAAGTGCTAAAGAGTAAGTCATGAGGTGGACTTCTATCTCTGTCCTTAAATGAAAATAATCCATTTCAGAGCAATGGTGACTCTCAACCGAGAAACTACATTCCTCACCCATGAAGTGTTGAAAGGCATGTCATGAGGTTGATCACTACCTCTGATTCAAGGAAAAATGGTTAGCTATGCTGAGTAACCGGGGACTCTGGTGCCTGATAAGCATGTGTACTTGTGTCACAAGGCTAGCTATACTTGACTGCTAATGGATGCAATAAATAAAATAAAAATTAAAACACATGTGTGTTAGTATGAAATCAAAAGGCTCAACAGATCTAATGAACTCATCCTCAATGCTCATTAAATTTCTTTCTACAAAGATTTTTTGAAATTGAATAATGCAGGATACAGAAGTGAGAAGATCCCTAGTATGAAGCTCGTTTAGAAATTATTCCATTTCTGCACTGTTAATGTTCATTTCTGTGCTTCAAACTTGGTAGAATATCATTATTTTATGTCACTGAATGGTTCGACGTTAATCTGAGTAAATTTAGTTTTCATGGGAATTTGAACTGAAGCTATTAAAAATCCCTGAGTATGAGTGTATTACCTTATGAACCCTGGACTCTAACGATATTTCCCAAGTTCTGTTCTTTAAGCTGCTTCTTCTCTCTTTTAAAATCTTTGTCTGGCAGAGTCTATTTACACTATGGCATCGACGCACCCTTGTTCATAAGGTCGACGCATCTGGGCTTTTCCAATGCACACTTGAGCATAAGTGTTCACGGCGTCGACGCATTGATCTTCTCGCGTCGATGCATCCACTCTATCTAGCTTGCTTAGATTATGGCCTGGATCCATTACCCGTTTACCCGATAATCGGATTGGGGGTTTCTCTTTTCACTCTTTTAAACCCTCAACCGAGGAAACAGTCGGCTACCTTTTCTTTCATCCTTCTCAGGCACAACTGTTCCTCTCCACCTTCTGAAACACCTCACGGCCACCCTCTTCTTCTCTATCCTTGAAGATGGCGTTCGTCTACTCCAAGAAAGGAAAGAAGCCTGTTGAGGAACCATCTTCGGCTCCTCCAGCTCCTGAGCTCACCGCTGAAGCCCAAGCTCCTGAATCACCTGCGGCGGCTCCTCCTCCTAAATCTTCTTCTCCGCAAAAACGCAAGGACAAGGGGAAGCGTCCACGCAGTCCCTCTCCTCCTTCCAAGAAGAAGAAGGCCCGTTCGTCCTCCAAGCCTTCATCTCCTCAGAAGAAAGCTTCCTCCAAAAAGTCCAAGTCTGGGGTTTCCATGTCCGCTCCTATTTCCGGTACAGACGAACCCCTGAAAGTTTTAATTCCATGGTATATTCTTGAATCGGACGAAGCTTTTCATGCTGCCTTCCTGAGATTCGGCCTATTTTGGAGTTTCAAGGTTGGTTGGACTTTGCCACCAAGTATTCCATTTATTATCCTACTTTTGTCAGGGAGTTTTACCACAATCTCTACCATCAACCCGACCTTGGTATACTGACCAGCTCTGTACAGGGTGTTAAGTTTGAGCTCACGGCTAGTCTGCTTGCTAGAGTATGGAAGATTCCTTTGAAGGGGGCCGAACTACACTCATTGCCTTTGAATGAACATGAAGCATTTGCTGTTTTGACCGGCCAGCCAGAGGACCCTTCAGACATTAAGCAGACCTATTTGTCTAGCTTAAAAGCGAATCAGTTTTCATCTCATGTCCGTCTACTGCACCATATATGCACATCCATCTTTACCCCACAGAGCACTGGACGTGAAAGGGTCACAATCATGCAGAGATTTTTACTGTACTGCATGTTGAAAGAAATCAATGCTTCGTTGATTGATGTTATTATTCAGACAATGGGGACTTGCCTGGACAACTCTAGGACTCTACCCTACGCAGCACACCTCGCAGCCCTGTTCAGAAAGGTTGGAGTTCCTTTTGGCAATGAGAAGAAATGTGTAGTTCCTAGAGGTAATGTTTACTCCATGTCTTTTGTCCAGAATTTTATGGGAATAAAAATAGTAGATGGAAAGCCAGTCAGAGTGCTGCCTAGTCAACAATCTGCTGTAAGGGCAGCTGCCCCTCCTCCTGAGCCTGAACCAGAGTTAGTCAGGATACCTCCTGAGCCAGTTGCTTCTCCTCCACAATGGGCAGGACAGGAGAGAGATGTGGACATTGAGTTCCGAGGTGCAGACCAAGCTCCATCCAGGTCACCTCCACCTTCTGTTACTCAGGATAGGCCAGCTCATACTGCTGATGGTGAGCAGGCTTTTCCTTCATATGCGGTGGAGTCTCCCAAAGATGCTGATGAGCCACCCAGAACAGCTGATGAGGAAGAATTTCAGCCTGATGCACCTCCTTTACAAGATGATGAGCCTGAGTGGCATGACATTAGAGGGGAACCCAAGACTCAGTGGGAACAAGGTGAGTCCAGCTCACATAATGCTAATAGAGAACTTGGGTCCAAAGGCCAACAGCCTCAGGATGCTTATTTCCAGGCCCCTCCTGGTGCAACAGAAAAGGATTTACTGGTTCACCTCATTAGAATGATGCAGCATCAAGGGGACAAAATTAATTCTTTCATTCTTTATACTGACTTTCAGCTGGAACGACTGTACAAGAGAATTGTCCTATCTGAAATTTCTATACTGGTCTCATGGAGAAACTATATGGAGGCCAAGCAGAAAACTGACAAAGCGATGAGGAAGGTCCTGAAGAGTGTTGCAAAGATTGTAAACAAGACTGCAGAGTTAGTGTCCAATATGCACGCTGCTCAGATTTCTACTCTTCAGACCATGGCCAAGCTGCAATCCCTGTGTTATGACATTCAAATTGCGATGGTTACTCTGAAATCTCCAGTAACCTCGATGGCCACAGGTTTTCAAGCTGTTGTTGATAAGCTGTCTAGTCTTTCATCCTCCATTGAAACAATTTGCAGTACGCTTGAGACGTTGACACGAGGATCTGAAGATGTCAGTTCAGAGCTGGGAGGTCTTAAAAGTAATCTGATGTTTCAGTTGGGCGAGCTCTCTCAGGAAATTCAAGCTCTGCACGCCCAGCAGACCTTCTCATCCCATCGTCCTCCACCTCCACCGGGCCAGTCCTCTAGTCAGTCGTCTAGGAGATATGGATAGTTCTTTCCTAAGTAATGGACTAGCTGTTTTGTCATAATTACTTGACTTATGGCCTCCCCTTCTTGCTGATGTCAAAGGGGGAGACTATCTTCGATGCACTTCACTTTTTCATCTTTACAATTTGATCATGTGTTTAGTTGAATGGTGAATGAGGTGAATGTTGATACTTGCTTTTGACTGCTATGGTCGTGCATGCCTCTGCTTCATTGGTTATTGAATTGCATGATCATTAAAGTGCTAGAATTCCATCATGGTTGCCATCATCAAAAAGGGGAAGATTGTTGTCCTCCTGATTTTGATGATGACCACCATGACATGACAGGTTGACTTATTATTTGATAATCTGTTATGTGGCAAGTATTTTTGGTGAAAATTACTACAGGCAATAGTCAGCGTCGACGCCACAAGCTCAAAGGGTCGACGCAGCCTTCAGTTCCTCCAAGTGGAAGCACACTTCATCAAGACTGCGTCGACGCCTCAAGCAAGACAGCGTCGACGCTATGACTAGATCTCAAGCTGTTTGAGTCACGCGCATACTAACTATGTCGACGTCACTCGGGTGCAGCGTCGACGCGTTTACCTCCAGAAGCTCAAGACAAAAATCTATCTTCAGGCTATCTTCACACAGCGTCGACACCACCAGTTACCAACATCGACACAGCGGTTGCCTGAAGCCTTAAACCGAAAGATGCCTCAGAAGCTATCTTCACACAGCGTCGACGCATCCAGATGATGGCGTCGACGCACCCAGTCCCAGACAAGTGCTCGGGTAGAAGAACTGGATAAAGTGGGCCAGCCACGTCTGCAAGTGAAGTACACTCTTCCTCCGTTAGTCCAGAAGCTTCTCCACACATGGACAAATGATTGGGAATCTCATGGGGCCCAATCCTGCGCGGGAAAATGAAAAAGGAGAGAGAGAAGTGGATCTGGACTCTATCCGATTAGGTGAAGGAAGCACTCGTGCAGAGAGTAGAACACAGTGTGAGGCATTTCTCTACTGGAGAACGAAGAGCAAGGGGACATTCGAAGATGGTCCATTGCGAGGATTGCAGTACAGGCTCGTTCTCCTGGTGAAGTAGATCAGACGCTGAAGCCTCAATTGAAGAGGAGATCATACTCAGATTGTGTTGTTCATTCCTTCAGGCTACACTCTCTTCTGCTGCGCAAGAAGCCTGAAGATCCATTGACCAGCGTCTTCTGAGTTCATTCTTTACTTTGTATTTTTGTTTTTCTTATACATTGTTATTCTCGGGTTACTGTTCCACTGGGATTTAGTGGACATGTTTGTTCTGATCCAGAGTGTGTTCTGAGATCAAAGGGATAACAGACTTCGCGTTTGCAAGCTGTTTGACAGTTGTTCTGTGACAGTGTGTTGCTATCTTCTGCAAATTGGATCTGCTGGTCAGAGAAGGGTTCTTCTCTGGTTTTAGCATAAGCTGTAAAGCTCAGCGGTGATCCCCACTGGGTTGGTGAGGGGGTGGACGTAGGTCTCGGGATAGAGACCGAACCACCTTAAAACTCCTGTCTCCCGTGGTTTGTGCTTGTGGTTTGATTTCATGCTTATTGTCTCGGTTAGATCGCTTAGATATTGCATTTGCCTTCTAGAGATTCACGGAGTGAGGTTTTGTCTGTGCTATCACAGAGTGTGCGATCGTTTCATTCTGTTTAAAATTTTAAGTGCTCAATCTATTCACCCCCTCCCCCTCTAGCTTGACAATCCTCTGCTCCTAACAGCAACCACCAGGCCAGGCGGTGGACTAGTATCCCTCACTGATCATTCATCCGACGAACCTTGTGCTTATCTCGCACGATCTCTGCTAGGACTTCCTCCCAAGGAGTGAGATCGATCAGGTCACCTGCCTCTAAGTCGCTCCATTAGAATAGGAAGTCGATTTCCTTCACTAGCATTGAAGCTTCAAACTCAGGAAACACAAAGGTGTGTATGTCCAGGTGCCACAGCTCGATCATCGCACGCAAGGCCTCCCAATTCCATCTCATGCTATGAAGACGCTTCCCCATGACAACCAGATGCGTGAGGTGCCACTGGTGCATAAACACCCTCATGGCTGGCGTCACGGCCGCCAATAAGTAATGTAGCCAGCCGTAGCGGTGGGCATGTCTTGCCCCCGAAAAGGCTGGGAGGGGCTGAAACTATAGAAAAGGGGTAGAGAAGAGAAAGATCCATTAAAAATCAATTCTGGAACTAAAGCCAACACACATATATATCGGGTCATGATTTTACCTAGCCGTTCTTCACTAATGTGCTCAAATGTGCCTGCACTTCAGAGAGGACAGTGAGCTCTTTATCTCCCGATGGATTAGAGGAAGAGGACGCCATCTCTTGATCCTGCCTTCCTTGCCTTCTTCCTTCCGCTGTGAAACCTTAGCTTGATGGCCAAGGGCGTCCATTTGTTGGTGATTTATGGAAGAGAAGTCCCCATCTGTTCGGGACTCTATTTCACAGATAAGAACAGATGGGCGGCCAAACCATTGTCCGGCCACCCCATACTAGAAGGCCACATGGGTGGCCGCCCTCTATCTGAAGGAGGCATGGCCTTTGGCCGCCTAGAACCCAGGAAATAGCTTGATATGTTTTCCTTCCAAGTTCTTTTATTTAATGATGATCAATGCTTTATGTCCATATTATCATCGTCATTTATTATATTTGTGAACTTGGCTAATGTGTGTTAGCACAGCTGTAGTTCAAAATAGCTATCCAGACTTCGGCATGACGTCGTCAAATTATCACTTGCATTTTAGGTAGTACGTCGGAGGCTAATAGCTTTGGGCGTATAAACCCCGAGTTCCTCTCTAATAAAATCTATGAAGGGTTTATACTCCTTAAGCTATTCGATAGCCGCCTGCACCCACCACGGGATGACAGTGTAGATGCCTAATTTCGAACATCCCGCGGACCATGTCTAGGCATCATAGAAGTGACACTCGTTTCCTTGGTTGATTGGAAGTGTGGGGTGGTATCCTTGTTTAGGTAGGCTTCACCCTATCCCTTCGCAGATCCAACTTGGCGGTAAGTTGGCGGGGGGTTGCAGCGGGGCAGCGCCCCCCTGCCCCTAAGGTCGGGTGATCGGGGGCGTGAGCCCACGAGGTGAATTCTTGAGGGTTTACTATACACTTCATCACATGTCTTTAGAAGGCCAAGGTGCTGGCCGCCCATATCTGAAGGCGGCCAAACACCTGGCCGCCCAATCCCTCAAGAAGGCCACCTTCCTGGCCGCCCAGCTTGCTAGAAGGCCAGTTTCCTAGCCGCCCTCACCCACCTGGAAGGCAATTGACCTGGCCGCCCAGGCCTTTAGAAGGCCACCTTGTTGGCCGCCTACCCCATTGTAGAAGGCCAAGACCCTGGCTGCCTTCCTGCAATTGATGGTCAAAGGACGTGGCCAGTTCCCTCGCCATATCTCACACGATTTTACCTCGTCGCCCACGTTCTATCCCACTACATTCGAGGCTTCTAGAGCGAGCCCTTGAATACAAAACTTCTCTCTCAAACACAGAAGGGGAGGAGGTTGGACATTTTGGAGGGGGGACATCCTTGGAGAGCCGGGAGAATCTTCCTCACCTTCCTCTGTCGAAGTGCTCCACTGCAGAAGAGTCCAATTCCAGGGTTCGGCCATCGACATGGCCACCCACCACCTTTGAGCGGCCACACTCCTGGCCGCCTCTTGTTGGTTGACAGGCAAACCCTGTCCTTCTTTCCCTTATTCCCCATATTGCTACTGAAGAGGGGCGATCTCGCGCTGGTCCTGAGCTGGAGGAGATGATCACCGAATAGTGAACTGCAAGGAAGGGAAACGGATCAGGGGGGCCCAGGGATGGTTCCCTAGGGAAAACCCTCTGATGCCTAAGTTAGTAGAGCAGTGGTGGAAGCTATGAAGGGAGGAAGAAGGAGATGCACGAGATCCCTCTCCACCAAGGTGGTGAGGTGGTTCCTGCTCAGGGGGTTTGAGGCGTGTGTTGGCCTTACCTTTCGCTGGAGGGGGTCCCAGATATAAATAGTGTGCCAGTCTTATGAGTCCCGTAAGCTGAGGAGTTTCAGGCAGGGTTACGTCCTCGACGTGGGCTCTTTACGTTCTTAACGTGGGCTCTTTACGTCCTCATCGTGGGCTCTTTGTGGCCTTGAGGATTCGTGTGCCCCCTTATCCTCGTAAACTCCTTCTCAGAAAAGGGCTCTCAATGGCAGCGTGGATAAGCAACCCGTCAGTCGACCCAACCGTGAAGAGTGCCAGCCCTATCCCGGGCGATAGGCATAGCTTGGGTGAGGCTCAGTCGGAGTGGGTGCTGGGCGCTAGCCCTTTTCCGGGCAAGGGGAATAGGCGTGGGTCTTCCTCGGACTGGACCGACGCTCGGCTTTCCAAGCCTAATGGCCACCTAGGAAGTGCTTGATCCCGAGTGAGCTTATTGGACTTTTACACTAAGTGGGCCATGGGGGTAGTCACTTAGATGAGCTGGGCCTCGTTTGGTCTCGCTGGACCTAGTTCGGCCGCTCTTAGATGGGCTATAGAAATCCCCCTCTCCACTTGTCCCCCTCCTACTCTCGAGCCTTGACAGGCTCAAAGAGTAGCCGTTGGGGTCTTGGACTAGCGTGGCTCAGGTGGGTGGAAGTCTGGTGGTGTTAAGAAGCTACATGTCGTGGTCACCTTGGCCCGTAATAATGATAATCATGACGGATTTGAAATGAAGGGGCCCCCTTTCTCAGAGGTCGAAACGACGCGCCACCTTCCGCGAGGGGATATAAGCGTTGTGCGCTTGCTGTCATTCCATACTCCTTCTGCTTTAGGGTTTTGCTTTCCTTTGTACTCGCTTTCGAGGCTCTCTGATGCGCCGTAGGGATACGGCGAAAGAGCAAAGACTTGTAGCCGCGTTTGCAGAGTTGGCAGAGATAACCGCGGAGGCGGTCCGACAGCTTCCCCTTCCTCCAGAGTCTTTAGAGTCTCGGGAGCCTTCCTCTTCAAGATCCGCTTCAGATTTCATGGCGGACCATCGTCCGGAGGTCGAAGAGTTGGAGAGTGAGCCTGAGACGATAACGATGGTGATACCGCCAGCTCCGAACTGCAGCGAGCTGGGGGAGGCGGAGGTGAAGTGACTGGAGCACCAGTTTTGCCTGCCCTATCAATACCACTTCACCGCGGCTACCCCAAACAAGACGAGCCTGGATTCTCGTCCCGGCCATTTCTACTCCTTCCTTCTGTCGTGGAAGGGTGGGTTCCGTCTTCCCTTCGACCCTTTTGTTCTTAAGCTTCTCAATTTCTTCCAGTTGGCTCCCATGCAGTTGGGGGCCAACTCTTATCTTCTTCTTTCCACCTTCCGCATTCTCTACCTCCAGTGTGGGGTTCCTTCTTCCTTGGACTTCTTTCATTACTTTTTTGAGTTGAAGGGGCATTCCTCGACCGGGAAGGGCTTCTATTCCATTCAGGCGAGGCGAAACAGGAGCTGTGTCTCCTTAGCAGCGAAGGACTCTTCTCACAAGGGGTGGAAGACTCAGTTCTTCTGGGTGGAGATTTTTTCGGTGGAGGAGTCTTGGAGGTGTCCCGTAATCCCCAACTTTCACCCGAACATTCCTCCGAGGATGGATGAGTTTTCTCTGGATGTGGAGAGGTATGCGGCCATTCTGATGAAGCATCACCAGTCCACGGAGGAGCCGGTGACTCCGGAGAACATCAAGCGGTGCCTTCTCCAGCGGTCGCGGCCGGCAGGTAAAGGCACCATGAATCGGCTCTCTCGTTGGGTGGTGAAGTCATTTTTCTTTCTCTGACCATGTCTTCTTTAGCGCAGACACCAGGCGGCTGGCTGCGGAGGAGGAGCCCGTGACCGAGCGGGAAGTGACCGATTTGGGCGACGACTCTGCTGCCGTTGAGTTGCGAGCTCCCGAGGGTCGCTCCCGAGCCCGAGATAAGGGCAAGGGGGTGACCCGGGAAGGGTCTTCCAAGCTACGGGGGTCCAAGCGCAAGGATCCAGTGGAGGGGATGATACAAGACGCCGTGAAGGCCAAGAAGCGGGTCAAGAAGGCTGGGGCCATCCCCGCAGTCAAAGGTGGCTCTGGCTTGGCTCTCCCCTCTACCGAGCTTGACAGGGCCAACCCTATTAGGCCGGCTCTCCCATCTGCAGAGAAAGAGGGGGCCGAGGAGGCCAGGGCCGTTTCTGTGGTTAGCGACAGTGATAGCCCGGCTCTCCCCTCAGCAGGAGCCGAGGGGGCCAGGGTTGGGGCCGAAGCGGGCGACTCTAGGACTGCGACCAAGGCTGGAGCGTTGAGCGAGGTAGGCGGCGCTCCAGGTGGCGACGTCGGGGTCGAGTCGATCGAGGCCGGGGGGTCGCGAGGAGAGGTGACGCAACCCCAACCGACCGAGGCAAGAGAGGCGGATGAAGTAGTAGCTCACTCCGGGCCGACCGGCAGGGCTCCCGAGGGGATGCCGCTCGGAGGGGGGGCCCCTATTCTGGCGGCTTTAGAGAGGCTGGGCATCCAGGGCCCTCTGTATCAGAGATGTCGTAGCATAGCTATGAAGGTGATGAGGGGAGGAGACAAGTAACGCTCCCCACCCGTGGCCCTCGATATGGTTATGGAGGGTGGCCTGGTCCTGGCCCAGTTGGGGGCCTCTCTGGCTGAAGCTTGCGCTCGGTTGGAGTCAAAGCGGGCAAACCTTTCCTGGACCCTTGGCGCATCCGACGGGAAGGTAGCTCAGCTCACCGAGGAGCGTGATGGGCTTCAGCGGGAGCTCTCCTTGGTTAGAGAGCTGGCGAGGGTGAGCCAGGTGGAGGCTCGGGCACTGATCGAGCAACTGGCTCAGGCCCGTGAGTCGCTCGAGAGGAAGAGCCAGCTTTTGGAGGAGGAGCGTGTGGCCCGCTCCGAGTGAGATGGCAAGTGGGAGGCCGAGCGCGTCGAGCTATTAGACCGAGTGGAGGAAGCCGCGCGTCTTCGGTTGGAGGCCGAGGCTGATCGGGCCTAGGCGGAGAAGCAGATAGCCAAGGCAGAGTGGAGGTTAGACGAGGCGGAACGGGAGAAGGCTGAGCTCACTAGTAGGGTGGGATCGGCCGGGGCGGAGGCACTCGAGCAATACAAACACTCGGAGGCCTACCGGGTCGACCTTAAGGAGGCTACCCTCCCCTACTACGAGTTAGCACTTCGCCGGGGCATCCGCAGGGGGTTCGAGCATGGTTACGGTCGGGCCATCTCTTACGCAGAGGAGCAGGCACCCGGGACAATCAGTTTCTCGTCCGGGCAATGCTACGACTCGGATTTGGCATCCTCCGATTCCTCTAGTTCGGTGTCGGGGGAAGAAGGAGACCAGGGGGACTCGTCTTCGTCCGAGGGGTCGCCAACTCTGGATGCCTAGGGAGGGCGCGCAATCGAGGCAGTTCCCACGCAGGTGGGGTCAGTGCCAGGGTCGGCCGTTGCGTAGGGTGCCGGGGGTAGACCGTCCGATCCTTCAACTTCAGAGCCTCAGGACGGGCCAGGGGCCTGATGTATCTGTTTTTCTTTTTCTCCTTGTACGTTTTTCCTCTTTTGAAGAAAAACTTCTCTTTTTGTGTAAAGGAAAGATCGAGAACATAAGGCAGTAGCGTTATGATAAAGACTTGACTATTTTTTTACCGCCATTACCGTGGTTTAACCAGCGTATCCGCAGTAGTTGGAAAGTGCCGATACTTTCCGCGTGGATCTCGCATGATGGTTGGGCGGGCGTTTGATAGGGTGTCTTTCCGTTTTCTCATGCTTTAAATGCCCGGCCGCTTCGTGTGCCCCGTTGGGATGGAACCGAGGAGTCTAAGGTGACCGTTCGCAAGGAGAGATCCCTTTAGTGTGTTTTCGAGGGGAGAATCATTTAAGGCAAGTAGCCTCCCTTCGCCTATAAAAGGTCTAAAGGGAGGGATTGCCAATCTCCAACAGGATTACGACCTCGGTGCCGTACACCAGCTGAAAGGGACTCTCACCGGTTGCTGTTCTGGGAGTCGTTCTATGCGACCAAAGTACGTTTGACAATTCCTTGAGCCAGCTGCCCTTGGCTTTGTCGAGCCTAGTCTTGATGCCTTTTAAGATAGTCTTATTGGCATTTTCGACCATCCCGTTAGCCTGAGGGTGGGCGACCGGAGTGAAGTGATTGTGAATGTTTAGATCGGCACATCTGTCTCAGAAATAACGAGAATCAAATTGCCGATCATTATTGCTCACTATCACCCGGGGGATGCCGTAGCGACAAATGATCGACTTCCAGACGAAACTCCACACGACTGTCTTGGTGATCCTAGCTATAGCTTCGGCCTCAATCCACTTGGTGAAATAGTCGATGGCGACGATGACGAACTTCTTTTGGGCCTGAGCCGTGGGGAACGGCCCAAGGATGTCGATCCCCCACATAGCGAAAGGATAAGGCTCGGCTAGGGTGACAAGCTCCGTTGCCGGCTGATGGACCAAGTGGTCAAATCGCTAGCATCGGTCACCCTATTGCACGTAGGTCGAGCAGCCGCGCTGCAGGGTGGGCCACCAGTAACCCTGCCGAAGCAAGATCCTAGTGAGCGACCTTCCCCCTTGATGCGCTCCGCATAGGCCCTCGTGAACCTCTTGAATCGCTCGACTGGCTTTGTCACTACTGATGCACTTCAGGAGGGGACTGGAGAAAGATCTGCAGTATAAAGTGTCGTCCAGAATGACGAATCGCCGAGCTTGGTATTTCAATCTCCGGGCTTCCCGAGGGTCAGGAGGCTCCTGAGAGTCTTGGAGCCACGACAGGTAGGGGGTATGCCAGTAGCTTGGGGAGGCCGAGTCAACAACCATGAGCTCCGAATCAATGCTTGGTCGCTCTAGCTCTTTGAGAAGGACCGATCGAGTACCCTCGGGGTCAAGAGAGGAGGCCAGCCGGGAGAGGGCGTCCGCTCGGGAGTTTTCCTCCCGAGCTATTCGGACTACCTCAAAACTCTTGAATTGTTGTGCCACAGTTTTGACCAACTGGAGGTATCTGACCATTGGTTCTTCCCGAGCTTTGTAATCTCCGTTGACCTAGCTAGCGACTAGTTGGGAGTCAGTGTGAATTCTGACTCGCTCAGCCCCCAACCGCTGGGCCTTGTAGGCTCCCGAGAGAAGGGCTTCGTACTCGGAGGCGTTGTTGGATGCCTAGAAGTTGAACTTCAAGGTGTATTGCAGCTATGCTCCCTCGGGGGACTTCAAGAGGATACCGGCGCCGCTCTGGGCCGAGTTGGAGGATCCGTTGACGAACAATTCCCAGGTTGGCCCGGGCGCAGACGGAGATTTTTCTTCGGTCGGGGTGGTGCTCTCGGTGATGAAGTCAGCGAGCGCCTGTCCTTTGATAGCCGAGCGAGGCCGGTACGATATATCATAGGCCCCGAGTATAATGGCCCACTTTACGAGGCATCCCGAGGCTTCAGAGTGAGCGAGGATCCTCTTCAGTGGTTCGCCGGTCAGCACGATGATGGAGTGCCCTTGGAAGTAGGGTCAAAGGCGCTTGGCCGAGGTAACCAACGCTAGCACGAGTCTCTCAGTTGCAGGATACCTTCTTTCAGCATCGTTGAGCACCTTGCTGGTGTAGTAGACCGGTCTCTCGACTCCCGAGTCATTTCTGACTAGAACCAAGCTAACTGTGGATGGAGATGTCGAGAGGTAGAGATGTAAGGCTTCACTTGGAACATGCTTGGACAACACTGGGGGTGAAGCCAGGAACTCCTTAAGCTCAGCGAATGCCTTTTGACATTCCTCGTCTCATGCGAACGTAGCAGATGCCATTTTGGGCCCCCTCCACAGTTTAAAGAAGGGTAGGTATCGTTCGGCCGCACGGGATAGGAATCGGTTGAGTGCAGCAATGCGCCCGGTAAGGCGTTGAACATCCTTGGTGTAGATGGGCGGCCGCATATCCAGGATGGCCTGGACCTTGTTGGGGTTGGCCTCGATCCCACGCTTGGTCACCAAGAAACCCAGGAATTTTCTGGACATTACTCTGAAGGCACACTTGACGGGGTTGAGCTACATATTGTACCTCGGGAGAGTGTCGAAGGTCTCAGCTAGGTCGGCGAAGTGGTCCTCGGCCTTGGGGGTCTTGACGAGCATGTCGTCAATATAGGCCTCGATGTTTTGGCCGAGCTATCCCTCGAACATGTGGTTGACCAGCCTTTGGTACGTGGCTCCAGCATTCTTCAACCCGAAGGGCATCTGGGTGTAGCAGTGTACGCCGAAGTCGGTGATGAAGATGGTCTTCTCGATATCTTCTGGATCCATCCTGATCTGGTGGTAACCTGAATAGGCGTCCAGGAAGCTGAGTATCTCGTTGCCTGAGGTTAAGTCAACCAGTTGGTCGATGCTCGGCAACAGATAGCAGTCTTTTGGTGTGACTTTGTTCAAGTCAGTGAAGTCCACTCACATTCGCCACTTTCCCGAAGCTTTTGGCACCAAGACGACGTTAGCCAGCCACGTTGGGTACATGACTGGTCTAAAAAGATCAGTCTTATGCCCCTTGGTGACTTGCTCCTTGATGACCATCTGCTTCTCTGGCGTGTGCTTCCTTATGCGCTGTTGTACGGGCTTCACGGTCGGGTCAAGGTTGAGTTTATGCATTACCGTCTCTCCCGGTATCCCGGGGAGTTGATCATCAGACCATGCAAAGACTCGGATGTACCCAGAAAGAAATTCTGTGTATTGCTAATGAACCTCGGATGGTAGGTCGACTCCAATCTTTACTCCTAGGGTCGGGTCATCGTTTAGGAAAACCGTTAATAACTCGCCTCCAGGCTCAGATGTTACGAGTTTTTCCTCGACTTCCCGGGGGCCCTTGTTCTTCCCGTCCGGCCTTGTGGCTTCAACCGAGATGTTATAGCACCTTCTGGCCAATGCCTGGTTGCCTCGGACTTCCACCATGTAATACCCCGATTATTTATTAAGTTTTATTGAGCTTTTATTAATTAAAAATTGAATTAAAATGAATTAATGTTTGAATTTCAAAATATTAATATTTAATTCATTAGAAAATAGAACCTATAAAATTTGACTACCTTAGAAAAATCTGTAAAAATAGTAATTGGGTAAAAGATCATTTTTATAGCAATTTTATCTTCTGGACTTGACCCAAATTAATTATGTAACCTTGTCTAATTAGAGGATTAATCCCGAAATTGACATTTACCTAACTTTTACCTAACCGAAACTTAAAACATGAAATTCGACCTTGTTACTCAACCAAATGATCTGAAATCAAAGGCAAATGGAAGGCCACGAGGTAAGGAACATTTACCCTCAATCAATTTGAGGTAAACCTAGCCCTAAAACGTACTGCCGACATAGCTTTGGTCGAGTCAAGGATTCCGGCGCCGTCTCCAACACGTAGCTTGCAGCGCCAAGTACTCCCAACTCCGAAGGATCCAGAAGCCCCATGACCTATAGAAACGTAGCTCTTCGACTCTAATTTCATTTGGCAGCTGGGTCAGCCGACGAGGAGTCCAGATCTGGGAGTATTCGTCGATTTGGTGGAAGGTGTTTGCAGTTCGTCGTTCTTCATCTCCAGCCCTTTAATCCATCGATTAAGGTAGGTACCCTTAACCAAATGAGGCTTGTGAATATATTATCTCGATCAGCTCGACGAGATCTTTCCAATGATAGTAAAAGTCCCAATTTTTATTGGGTATTCAGGGAGATTTAGAGGCATCTTTGGAGGGTATTTCTGGATCGGGTTTAATTCTAGCTTCGATCTTCAATCTTCAATTCAGGTAGGTGATAATGGACCCAACCTAATTACTATATATCAATGAAATCTACATCATGTTAGCTTCATTTTGACGTTGGAAGCCCTAATTATTATTGATCATACTAATAGAATTTCTGAGTTTTCATAAGTGTGTCATGTCGACGTTCCAGCAGCATTAACTTAACTTATCTCATGATTTTAAGTGACTAAATGAAATATTGGCATATCTTACATGGTTGGAATCCTTATCCTGTCAGCTTTCCGTTGATATATAGATCTCTAGATTTCATTAAGTATAGTAGGAGAATTTTGAGTTTTAGTCACTGCCTGTCCAAAACTAGGGTTTCGGTGTTCCAGTAGTTATAAATCCTAATTACAGCAAGTAATCATGCAATTGACACTTCTGTTAGATAGTATTCCCTGTTAGCTTTCCATTGATACTAAAAGCCCCTTAATTAGAGTCCAATTGCCTTAGTTATTAGCGTTTTTGTGTAACCCTAGCAAGCCCCCATCTTCCCGACGTTCACCGGCCGCGGAAGGGACGACCGGAGACACCCAGGGATGGGCGGTCTTACGATAGACCGTCCAACTCCAGCCCACACCCGACCCTGGCTTAGTCAGGAGTTAAACGGTTCCAGACTGACCACACAACTAGTTGGACGGTCAGAAACTAACCACATATCTAGATAAACGGCCCAAAACTGACCACACAACCCCCTGCAGGATAAACGGTCTTACGATAGACCACATATCCTAGATGGACGGTCTACAAGTGACCACATAACCAGGATGAATGGTCCCTCAGGAACCACACATCCTGGGATAAACGGTCCCAAAGTAACCACATATCTAGATATAAGGTCCCGGAGTAACCACATATCCCCCTGGCAGGATATAAGGTCCCCAGAGGACCACACAACTGGCAGGCCAGGGAGATGGACGGTCCAGAGAGGACCACATAACTTGGGCGGCCCTCTAGGAACCGCCCAAGTACATGGGCGGCCCCTCAGGAACCGCCCATCCACCAGAGAGCCCCTTTGAGCCCCGTTCAGCCCTGTTAAGCCCCAGAGGATATAAGGTCCACCAGGAACCGTTTATCCCCTCAGAGAGTGACTTAATACTTGTTCTAATGCATGCATTTTCATGTCATTAATGGTAATTAGTTAAATAGAAACCCACTTAATGAATGTTTAATTATGTAACTAAATTCTTGTTAAATGCTTATTATTCGTGCCTACGCGACTTACGCGATATTGTTCATTAGCTTATCATCTTGAATCATTCCTTTTGGTATCTTAACTTAATGTAAAACTAAATTCTTATTAATTTGGCTTGGAATTAAGTTTAATATGTTGATTCAACTTGCTAGTTAGCTGTTGTACTACAGTAACATAGCACGATTACTTTCCCAACTTCAAGTTGTCGCTAAGGCGTTAAATAGCATGTTACCTCTGGAAAACTTGATCCGGCGGGATTACCATTAATTCACATGTTTAATATCCTTGTTTAGAAATCCATTGATTAAGTGGTAATCTATTCCAGCAAAGTTATATATGTAACTCTTATTGTGATTTGGTTATCGATCTTCTTGATGATTGTGCTTACCTTGAAATTCTGAAATGAATCTTCTTCCTACTTGAAATTGTTATTGCTACATAGCTTAAACCTTGGAATTCTGGCCATAAATTGTGAAAGTCTAGATTCGTGGGATCTTTGATCCAAAGAAATCAATGCCTGGCAAACAATTAAGGACTCGGTCTAGTCCTGGGAGGAGCGCCCGAACACTACGTGTACCCCCGAGGAGGTGAATGACTAGGTGTGGCATTTGGCACCAGTACTATGACATGTGTTAAATCTAGGACTGTCCACTACTCTCTACTACTCCTCACTACTTCTTGCTTTCCACTTGTCACTGTTCTATACTCTACTTGCTGTTACTTGGACGTGGAAATGAAATTACATACGTGCTTGACATGACTTGAATCGTCTTGATATGGCCAACTCTTTATCGTTATCTCCTATAGTAAATTCTTGTCTTTGTTATTCCTTTTAAGTATTACCATTCTGTTCAATTATATTTCTTGACCTTGCAAGAGCTTTAAACTTTGTTTTACTATATCATCCTTATCCTTTTATTGCATTATCCTTTGTAGCATGACATTTTGAAAATGTAATTAAACTGTTAATCACTTATATCTATCTGTTATCTCCTACTGAGCATTAGCTCACACCCCGTTGTTTCCCCCTTTCCAGGCTATACAGGTGACGACACCCACACCGATGGGGAGGGACAAGAGTGATTACACCTGAGTGTACCAGTTAATAGATCGAGTCGTCTTGTTATTGCTTCTAGTTATGATTTGGAGTTATACTAGTTGTACTAGATTTCATTAGAAGTTATGTTTGAGAGTGTCTTAGTAGTTTGATGAATGTTGTAATAGATTGGGATTTTCCATGTTTAATAAATTTGTTCTTTTCCATTGCCTTGTGTTAATCATCTAGTTTAGTATTTCAACTTTATTTCAGCTAGCTCGCCTCTAACTGTACGTCCCGATATTTCCACCTTGTTCGGGGCGTGACACCCCACCCCATGTTTAGTGAGGAACTTCATTTTTTGGTGATAGGTAGAGGGCACCGCTTTCGTTCGGCTAAGGATCCCTTGGCCGAAGATTGCGTTGTATGCCATCATACCTTTGATCACTATGAATTCCACCATAACCGTAACGGTTTTGGGTGGGGTGCCGAGAGTAACCGGTAGGCTGAAGGCTCCCTCAGGATAAGTGGCCTGGCCATTGAACCCGCAAAGGGGGGTTCGGATCGGGCGGAGTTTAGACGGATTCTCCCCCATCTTAAGAAAACACTCGTAAGACAATACATCAGGGGCGCTTCCATTGTCAACTAGAATCCTATCTATGTTACAATGGTTTCTCATAGCCGATATAACTAGGGCATCGTCATGCGGGGTGGTCAGCCCTTCCAGGTCTTGGTCGGAGAAGACTATGACCTGGGGCTCACTTGGTGGGGCCTTGGGAGGCTCGGTGGCTCTGTCTCCTCCTGATGCAGCTCCTCCAGTGATGACATTGATGTGGACCCCGCGAGGGGCGTTGTCGATCTCCTCTGGGGCGCCTTGGTCTTCCTTATGCCAGGCCACCAACCGGGATAGGTGTCCCTGGCAGATGAGGAGCTCGATCTCATCCTGGAGCTAATTGCCAGTATGATGCCCGTGGTCGTTGTGGAACAGGCAGTGCTTACTGCGATTGCGGCTCTTCGACCTCATTGGCTCGGGTTGGCGGAGGAGGCCCGAGCCTTTGATGTCTTCATAGATCTCGTACACAGGAGCGGTTAAGAGAGTGTACCGCTCATACTTTCGGGATGGTTTTTTGTGCTCTCCATCTCGGTTCTGCCTTTTTCCTTGGCCTGAGCTTGGCTCGGGTGCTCGCTTCTTGTCTCCCTCCCGACCCGAACCAGTTGCGCCTCGGCATGCGCTGAGAACTTCTTCGCACTCAACATGGTGCAAAGCTAGAGTCACTAGCTCGGCAAGGGTCGAGAGAGGGTGGAGGACAAGTTTGTGATGGAGGTTCTCGTCACGGGTGCCTCTGGTCAGCACGGTTATAGCCGAGGTAACATCCAGGCGGGGGATTCTCAGGGCTTCCGACTTGAATCGGTTGATATAAGCCCGGAGTTTCTCCCCCTGTGCCTGTTTAAGAGCCGATAGCCCCGCTACAGACCTTGGGGGGCCGCTGCCGGTGCAACTCTCCTTGAACACTCGCCCAAATTGCTTGAAGTCCCAGATGGATCCGGGGGTGAGGGCCCGAAACCATACTTGGGCGCCTTGGACCAGGGTGGTCATGAAGGCTCGGCACTTGATGGCGTCGGACGCCCCGTGAAGGGTCATTAGGGCATCGAAGCTGTCGAAGTGGTCGGCCGGGTAGCCCTGGCAGTTGTAAAACTTGAAGGTCGGAATGGAGATTCTGGGAGACATCTCTGCCCTCAAGATGCAATCGGAGAATGGGGATTTCTCCTCATCCTCTACTGGGGAGGTCTTCTGCAGGGCGCGTAAGGCGTGCTCCTGCTCTGCAAAGTGCCTCTCAAACTCTGGCAGTCAGAGGGATAACTCCGGCTGTCATTGAGCCGTGGGGCTGGGGGGGCTATCCTGGCGTTCCCCAGGGACTTCAGTCTCTGGGTGCAGACGGCGTGCCCCAGGATTTCCCCTTTTCGGCGTGGAGGAGGCCTCTTGCTCCGGAGGAGGGGCTTGTGAAGGTCTTTCTGACCTATTGCGAATAAGCCGCCGTCCTTGGAGGGTGAAGCGGCCTCCGGCAATGTGTTGGGATGCGTCTCTGCAGGGGGAAGCTTTCCGGAGGGGCGCGTGACCTTCCTTTCCTGGCCGCCTGGGTCCTCATGAGTTCCATAAGGATGTCCAATTTTGCGTTGAGGGCTTGGAAAGCGTCAATGCCCCCGTTGGATGGTTGCTCCAGCGCCGCGGGTGGAGGCGGTTCGTTGGCTGGGGTGCCGGCGTTAGAGGGGGGGTTTTGTGTGGACTGAGAGGGGCCCTCGCCCACCGCCACCACGGCTTTTCCCCTATCACCGACGGACCTCCTCCCTGTACTCCTTCGCACCATACTGGCTCTTTGATCGTTTCCCACAGACGGCGCCAGATGAAGAGGGGCGATCTCGCGCTGGTCCTGAGCTGGAGGAGATGATCACCGAATAGTGAACTGCAAGGAAGGGAAACGGGTCAGGGGGGCCCAGGGATGGTTCCCTAGCGAAAACCCTCTGATGCCTAAGTTAGTAGAGCAGTGGTGGAAGCTATGAAGGGAGGAAGAAGGAGATGCACGAGATCCCTCTCCACCAAGGTGGTGAGGTGGTTCCTGCTCAGGGGGTTTTAGGCGTGTGTTGGCCTTACCTTTTGCTGGAGGGGGTCCCAGATATAAATAGTACGCCAGTCTTATGAGTCCCGTAAGCTGAGGAGTTTCAGGCGGGGGTTACGTCCTCGACGTGGGCTCTTTACGTCTTTGATGTGGGCTCTTTACGTCCTCATCGTGGGCTCTTTATGGCCTTGAGGATTCGTGTACCCCCTTATCCTCGTAAACTCCTGCTCAGAAAAGGGCTCTCAATGATAGCGTGGATAAGCAACCCGTCAGTTGACCCAAGCGTGAAGAGTGCTAGCCCTATCCCGGGCGATAGGCATTGCTTGGGTGAGGCTCGGTCGGAGTGGGCGCTAGGAGCTAGCCCTTTTCCCGGCGAGGGGAATAGGCGTGGGTCTTCCTTCGACCTAACCGACGCTCGGCCTTCCGAGCCTAATGGCCGCCTAGGAAGTGCTTGATCCCGAGTGAGCTTATTGGGCTTTTACGCTAAGTGGGCCATGCGGGGCCGTCACTTAGATGAGCTGGGCCTCGTTTGGTCTCACTGGACCTAGTTTGGCCGCTCTTAGATGGGCTACAGAAATCCCCTTCTCCAGTTATGTTCCTTTGTATTTTACTACATCCATGCATGATAGATGTTCCTAGATCCCATTTTAAAGAGGTTTTCCCAATTCAAAACATAGGGAAGGTATGGCCATCCCCCTTTCCGCCCCCCTTCCCTGTACGATCACCCCCATTTGCATGTTCTTCCTTTCACTTTGAGCGTATAGTACACTATCACAGTCTAATGGGTTTACTGTCTTTGTTTGCTAGTTAACTTGCAAGAACTTCGTCATCGACTCACAGAGCTCCCCGTTCTTGGCCGACCGAGAGCGAGGCATTCACAATCTTCTTACCCCTGTGAGGCCCAAGTATAGGTCTCTGGCGATCACACCTGTTTCTTTCTAATTTGTGCACTGTAGGTTCAGCAACAATAGCAGCGGAGTAGGAGGCACGACCGCCCACGCTCGAGTCATCGCTACACTTTCCGGTGCCTACAGACACACCTCCCGAATTCTCGACCATGCTAAATGACGAACATGGAACGATGGATCCCCATCCGGTTCCGAACCACGGCTGTCGCCGAGCATGGGAAGATAGATTTCTTGAACTCCTGACCGACTGTTCGGAGGCAGGCAAATAAACCCTCCGACTTTGCATTAGAATAGGGTTTTTCCTTTTTAAACCCAGCATGCATCATATAGGCTCTTTTAGTCCCACCATGAAAACAAAATAAAACAAAATAAAAAGTATAAAATGACAAAACCAAAAAAATGCATGCATCCATGTCATTTGGGGAATTCGCAAGCGAAGCAGAGGACAACCACATTGCTTTGACCACCCCATGATCTTTTGGCCTCACGTGAATTTCCCGCATTTTACAGTCTCACTGAACTTAGGTGAATGTGTCTACGTGATTCCACTCCGATTCAACCAGTTGAAGACATGTTTTGTGTATGACCGTTTTGAGTATTCTGAGATTCGACAGGTCATTGATTCTCCTATCCTGATTTTTACTAACCCTTATTTTTAGGTCTTGTATCTCCTTGAGCTGGATTACGTTCGTCCCCTCAAGTCCTGCAGCGCTATGCTAGGGGGTCCCATGCGACTACAGATGCAAGTCCTCTTAGATTAATTGTCCCTCCTCCATTTTCTAATGACTTATCCAATTTATTAATGCTCATGTGGCCCTGCATGAAGCTCGATTTCAGCTCAAGAATCTCCTTGAGCGGGCTATCCTGACTAGGCTTGTTTCTCTACCGAAACACCCATTTATCAGTCCGCCGGGCTCCCTTGCAAAACGGGGGTTCCAGAGGGGCTTTTGTAAACGCCTGATTTCGGACATCCTGCGGATCCCCAATTAGGCCATCATGTAAGTGATGCGGTCGTTTTACCCGGTTCATCGGCATTTTATGCTTTAAAGTCCAGCCCAAACACATTTTGTTAATGGGCCGCTCTTTCTTAAAGAGGTCAAAAGCCCATGGGCTAGGCAGCCAAACCACTGGCCACCCGTCCCCCTAGAAGGCAAGGGCGATGGCCGCCCTCTGCCCCTAGGAGGCCAAACCACTGTACGCCCTCCACTCCAAGAAGGCCATTAGGTTGGCCGCCCAAGTTGATAGAAGGCACAACCCCTGGACACCCTCCCCCATCTGGAAGGCCACTATGTTGGCCACCCAGGTGCATGGAAGGCCAAACCGATGGCCGTCGATCCCCTGGTAGAAGGCCAGTCATCTGGCCGCCTTCTGGTAACTACTGGTCAAAGAACGTGGGTTGTTCTCCCGCCACGTCCGGCGCCATCTTTCCTCGTCATCCACGATCGACCGCACATCCCATCCAAGACTTCTAGATGGAGCCTCGGAGTACAAAACCCCTCTTGGGTCGACTGAGTGGGGGGTTGGTCGGGTGGAGTTCGGTTGGGTTCAGCAAGGTTGGCGTGTGGGCTGACGACTGGCTGGCTAGGAGAGGTTTCTTTATTCTCTTCTTCTCGCTTGCGTTGCAGGTTAGCAGAAGGGAGTGGAGGTTATCTCCGGCAAGGGAGCAGCCGGAGCTCAGATCTGACCACTGAGGAAGGCTACCCCCTCCCCATCTTCTCCAAACCGCGGCTGGCCAGCCGAGAGCTCCGGCCACCTCCTGGGTTTGATTCATCTGCTTCTCTATTCCCTGTTTTGTCTTGCATTTCCCCTTCCCCATTTACATTCATATCATATTAACATTTACTAGAACCCTGTCAAGAGGTTTTCCCTTAAACAAACGGGAAGGCGGGTGGTCAAAAGTCTCGACCATCCCCCCTTCCCACCGCCCCCAGGTAATCACGGTGTCATAATCTATCTCCTACTAATTCTTAGAATTGTTGCTACACTGCGCAGTGCTAATGGCCTTCTTTTCTTTATTTCTGTGAGATTTTGTGATTGTTTACAGGATTTTGGCATTTCTGGACGAAGCAGGGCTGTCTGCCCTTGGTCGGCCGAGCATGGAAAAGTTGGGACCCAACGTTATCCCCACTTGAGGCATCCCCCAAGCGATCATTTCATTCCTGTGAGGCTCAGGTATAAGCCATGGTGATCACTCTATTTCTTTCTTTCTAACCTGTGCATTGTAGGTAGCAGCAGCATAGTTCAGAGAAGGAAGGCCGCGCACACGATGCCGGCCACGCCCACTCCTGGCACCTACAACAGGCAACACCAGTCCTTCTGCCGAAAGGGCCACGACAGTCCAGTTGGTACCTCCACCATCTCGGCATAAGGAAAAAACCTCGCCCAACACAGGATGGAATGGCTGAACCACCAGCACAATAAACCACATGAGGAGAAACCTACGTCAAAACCTCTCAGGTGACAAGAGCACTACCCCACTAACAACGAGACCGGAAGCGTCCTCCGACAACTTATACTACAACCTCAAGTGTCTCCCTACTCGCCCTTCGATGGAAACTGAGACACGGTACACTATACCACAGAACAAGGACTAGTCGGGGCCGTACTTGTTAGCACGCGTCCACTGCCCCCAACCACGTGTGCACACACAGACCATCTGCTCTAGGTCAGTCCTCTAGCCGATTTCCCCCCTAGCCGAACTCAGGCTGCAAAGGCAAGGGGCCCTCAGGTATGTTGACACCCGTTTTATGCCCGCAAGTCGAGTCTTTCTCGTATTCGCTTAATGATGTCCCAAGTTACCCATTGCTCTAGGGCTTCCTTTGATAGTATTCCGAGCTTTCTAGCCTCCTACTCCCTGGATGAGGTTTGTGCTGGGTCGGTCTTTGCTTGGCATGTTCTTCCTTATTTGCGGTTATCCTGTAGTCGCATTCCCTTTGTCGCAATTTATCTGAGACCGCGTTTGTGTTTCAGCGATGTCGACGCTGTGACCTTTGGCGCTAACTCGGTCAATGGTCTTATCTCATACAGTTGCGATTCTACCCAGACTGTGTCATACAGTCGCGAAAGTGCGATAGACCGTGTTACTAGAGCAAAATATTGCGTCGCCCGAGCTCCGTTTCCTTATGCCGGGAAGCCTCCGGGGCTCTATCCTCCATGGATATAATGCACGAGGAGGGTGCAGGACTCTTCCTGGGGATTATTCTTTGATTATACTACCAAATTATCCCTTTTGGAACCCTTAATTCAGCCTTTATCTCCTTAGCTAAACCTAGGGTTTCTAGGGAAGTCTATAAATTGCACCCCTTTGGGCCTAGCTTTAAGGAGGAGATTTTAGATGTTCGCGATGAAGTGCTACTGAATCCTACAGCAATCCTCAGCCAGGGAGCTTTTCTTTCCATGTTTTAAGGCAATCTGGTCTAGGGAGTATTTGGTTTTCATAGTCTAAGTGTTCTTCTTTCTTAGTGTTTCTCCTCCTTTCATCATTCTCATAGCATTGTCCCTCCTCCTTTCTTTCACGTTCTTAGCATTCACATCACATTCACACACTCCCACCTATTGTTTTCACGCCCCACAGGGGTTAAAAAACCACCAACCCCCAGGTACCTTCCTATCCTTCTATGTGTTTTAGTCATTGTTGTTCTATAGATATTCTTTAAGTCTAATTAGGTTTGTTTCTGCGTGTTTCATTCTTCCCTGCAGGTTTACAACACATCCAGCATGCGGCCCCTCCCTTTTGGCCAACTGAAAGGGAGGGAGGATTCAAAAGCCCACGACCTAGTTTCTGGGTGACAGCAGTGGTCTCCATCCGACCATGTTTCTTCAGTAGCGGTCTTCGACATACCGCGTTGTTCCCGTGCCAGATAGGAGTGTAGATCCACTCACCTCTTTCCAAGGTACGTAACTCAGTTCTCCTGCATTACTGGCCTTGGTGGCGATCACGACTTCATCTTTGCTATATCACTTCTTGATAATTCTGGTTATTGTCCCTTATTGATTGCTTCGTGCCCATGGCACGTGTTTCTTTTTCTCCCCTTTATCTATTGCATGTTCCACGCCTTAGCGTGTGTTTGGCTTAGTTGCTTTATTCTCTATTCTTATGATCTGATTTTCTTGAGGTGATATTTTCTTAGATATATTTATGTGGATCAGTGTTCACACATAGCATTACACCCCCACATTAAAATATCTACAAGGTAATCGGCCTAAAAACCACTACACGGGACAAGCTTCCACCACTTCCAGGTGGGTTGGCACGAAACATGCCCAGGTCAACTATGTCAAGTGGGTAGAGTCACCAAGGTGGGAACTCACCACAACCACAGAAACAACCAGAGTACCACCGGTTTGTACCAAACCACCACGAGGCGGCTCACTAGCCAAAGAGTGAAGGACCACTAACCAGATAGTCAAACCACGACTGTCGGTCCACAGAAGACTAACCAAAGCGTAGGACCGGAACACAAGGACCACGGTCTACGACTCCTACAAAGATATCTAACCGCGATCACAACCCTTACGCGAGAACACCCTCCGCAGTCACGGGACTCTCGCGGGGACAGTCGACACTCGACACTGAAAGCCCAACACAGAACTAACTACCCATGCTATGAAGCCACACACCTGGATGGCCCACACCACCCATCTAGATGAACAGAACCTCAGGAATCACATGGATACACCTCACTCAAAGCCCAAACTCCCACGGACACCTCAGGCATCAGAACTCGGGACACGAAGTCACCCGGGCTGGAGGGACCTGGGCGGCCAACCTTGTGGCCGCCCACCCAGGGGCCCACAGGCCTGGGCGACCATCTCCTTGGCCACCCAAAGCCCAGACACAAGGGGGACTGGGCAGCCATCGGGATGGCCGCCCAGAGGGCTGGGCGGCTAGGCCTCTAGCCGCCCTTCCACCCTGGGCGGCCACTCCCTTGGCCGCCTAGGGGCTTGAGCGGCCCAAACAATGGGCTTCGAAACCACACAAAACACGCAGAACAACCAGAGTACTGGCCATCTGCAACTCTGGCCGGCCAAACCCCTGGCCGCCCAGCTGACCTGGGTCGCCAGACCCTTGGCCGCCCAATCCTGGAAGCAATGGCCACCTATGTGGCAGTCTCCTATAGTTTCCACTAAAAACAACACCCGAGCTCGATTGGAAGCCCCGTTCATCACCCGACGAAGGGGAAAACTTGGAGAATCATCCTAGGACCTTTTTTACGATCGAAATGCCACATCCAAACCACAAATCATGGCACAAATCCATCGCTCAACCCCTGGCATGCTTAAACCCCCAAATCAAGAGAGACACCCAGTCTCGGCCTCACCGGACATGGAATCGAAGGGAAATCGTGCGGGAGAAGTAGGGAACAATCCCCCTACCTGAACGACGCTTTAAACATCACCCAAAACCTTAAAACGATGATCAATCCCATGGTCGGCTTCTCAGGAATGTGAGCACGGCCATCCCTGCCTCTAGTTCCGCACGCCCTCGAGCCTCCCCTCGCCGCACGCTGCTGTCGTCGCTCTGCCTCCGAGCCTCGCCACCGCCGTCGCCCGCCGGTGGTGGGAAACGAGGAAGGGGAAGAAAGACAGGAGAGTGGGAGGGAGAGTGTGTCGAGAGTGAGATGAGAGAATGGAGGGGGGAAAAGGATTTAGGGTTATAATAATATATATTATATTATGTTTATTTTATTTTATTTTTTCTATTTCTTTTAGAAAATTATGGGAACTCTAGAAAAATCCTAAAAAATAGATTCTGAAAATTTTTGAGAAAAAGCAGGACCGCTCCACGCATTGCCCCAGACCCAGAACAATCTAGAATCATGCCAGCCAAGGGTCCGAAAAACCAATATAGAAGTCCGAAACCCACTCGGACATGATCCGCGACCCGCGAAAAAAGGATCTAAAAATCTAGGGCATTACAGAATCTCTTTTGCATGTTCTCGCTATTGAATGCATGATTGCCCTGCTTGCATGCTTGCCTATAATATGATTTAAGACACTTTCTTTGGACTTTATAGGACCTTGCTTCCTTACTAAATCATAACGCCTGATTCCGGATGTATGCGTGTCGCGGTGCACGCTAAGGGGAAGACCCAACTGCGGTGGGTGCGTGCATCAAGGGGAAGAGTCACAGCTATATCATTAGCATAACTCACAAGATACACCCGTGACAGTACTCCACCTCACACGCAATGTGTTCAATGGTCTTCAACTATAGGGATTGCAGACCTTCTTCCTAGCACTCTACGGATACTTAAATTCCTGCACTTGCACTGAAGGTAATCGTGAGGAAAAAGCTGCATGCCCCCTTTTCAGAAAAAAAGAGACAAGAAGAGAGTTGAGGATAATGTGAATCCGAGTAGCCGGGAATCCCCACTGAAACAAATGAGAAGACTCGCACAAAATGGTGAAGCAAATTCTGATAAAGATGATTCCTAGTAGCCGGAAATCCCCATTGAGAGTCTGAGACACATGAGGAAACTCACGCCGAATGGTGAAGTCTAGACTTCCAAATAAAATAAGGGGGCTGTGTGAAGCTATCGAAAGTCGAAAGCCTGAAGTGTACGTGTAGGCGCTAGAGTAATCCTCGAGTGTTACTTGGAACGCCTGCATATCCCTACATTCAAGGCTCATTGGCCACATACCTACACTTTCATATCACAGAGAAACTGTCTCGAATGAAGATTGTAAGTTAAGCTATATACATAGACTGTGCGATGTCCTTTTGGCGAACACACCACCCCTTAGTCGTGCCTCGTGAGTCACGCCGTGGCTGCAAATCAAGGGTGATATACTTATCTTATCCCTGATAAAGGGAGCTATCTTATATGTATCTTTGTTATGTTTACTATCGATGAATGCATGCATGCCTGAGTGAAAAGATAATGGTAATAAAAAAAAGAGCCCTCTCAACTTGGGCGCTTATAGCCTGCTCCCCAATATATGTCGGCTCTACAACCGGCTTCCCAAAGTCCTTTGGCCTTCGCAGCCTGCCTTGCATTATCCCTTCGATTTTACGGCTTGATGCCTAACATCTTGTGGCTTTCGTAGCCTACTTTACAATATCTATTGGCTTTATGGCCAGCTGCCCAGTATCTATTGGCTTTCGTAGCCTGCTTCCTAATACCCTTCAGCTTCTCAAGCTTGATTTCTCGATATCCTTCGACTTTGCAGCCTGCTTTCCAATAGCCTTTGGCTTCCATAGCCTGCTTTCTAATAGTTGTTGGCCTTCGTAGCCAGCTCTCTCAATTTTGGCCCTTAAAGTCCACTCTCTTGATTTTGTCTCTCACGGCCTGCTCTTCTGATTTCGGCTCTCGTAGCCTGCTCTCAACCTTGGCTCTCACGGCTTGCTTCCTTGATATCCCGTGACTCCCACAGCCTGATCCACCAAATTTTGGCTTTTATAGCCTACTCTCTCAACTTGCCTTTAAAGCCTGCTCTCTCAATTTCGGCTTGTATAGCATATTCTCAACTTCGACTTTTATAACCTGCTCTCTCAGCTTTGACTCTTAAAGCTTGCTCTCGTAGCATCCTTTGGCCTTTATGGCCTGTTGCCCAATCTCCTTTGGTCTTTAGCACCCGCTCTCTCAAAGTTCGGCTCTCGCAACCTGTTTTCTCAATTTTGGCTTGCTCAGCCCGCTCTCCCGATTTCGGTCTACGAGCCCGCTCCCCTGACCACGATAACCAATCACTCAAACGGGCTGCACCCATAGGCCCTGCTCTCTCGTCCCTCACTCGCGCCGCCTGTAGGTGGTGGACATTTGTGGACACTAAATTTTTACCATGTCATTCCTATATGTGTGTGTGTGTGTGTGTGTGTGTGTGTGTGTGTGTGTGTGTGTGTGTGTGTGTGTGTGTATTATATATAAAGAAAGGGAAAGAAAAGAAAAGGAAGAAGAAAAGGATCCGCAGGTCCGGTCGACCAAACCAGGTGGTCGATCGACCGATCCCGACAGGAGCCTTATCCGGTGGCTCTTTTCCTCTCATAAACAGTGGCTTCTCACTCCACCAGTTAATACCTAGAACTTCCCATCGTTTAACCCTTTCTCCCACCATTCAAACCCCCAAAACCCACCACTGGTTATGCTCCGTCCTTCCACTGCTCTATCTCTCTTTCACTCCCTGCCTCCATAACCGGTGGCACCCACCACCGGTTATGCTCACTTCCTCCCTCTCCTGCCTCCATAACCGGTGGCACCCACCACCGGTTATACTCTCGCTCTCCCCCGCTGCTTCCCATATCCGATGGCAGCTCTACATAAACGGTGGCTACTTTGTTAAACGGTGGCTGCTCGGCATAAACAGTGGTTGCTTTGTTAAGCGGTGGCCCCATAACCGATGGCCGCTTTCTCCCGTTAAACGGTGGCAACAGTGACGTATGAGCAATGATGGGCTACTTTGTGGAAAAGCTGATACACTGGATGCTATGGAGCGTAGGCTCCCCGGAATGGCAATCACGACACCAATCCGTGAACGGCAACTCGAAGGGGTGGCCGGCAGTGTCCTTCCGCTTCTGGCAAGGGCCTCTGACCGATGGCTGTCTCGTTTTGTCCAATGATTGCAACCCAGCACGCTCGAGGCCCGTGCCTCCAATCAAAATGGAGAAGTTGTGTCCATCCCTATAAAACAAAGGGGACCTTAATGCGAAGACGAGGGGTCTTCTTCTTCCTCTTGCTGGCTGGCTCTCCGAAGGACGGTGTAGGCGCTAGAAGGTGTAGGTCGTCCCTCCGAACTATGATGCTGCTACCTATAGTGCACAAGTTAGAAATAAAGAAGTAAAGTGATCGCCAGAGACTTATACCTGAGCCTCACAGGGGTAGTATGATTGTGAACGCCTTAGGAATGGGAGAATGTGGGTTCTTCCTGTCCTCGCTCTCGGCCGGCCAAGAATGCGGAGCTCTGCGAGTCGGTGATGAAGTCCCTGCAAATTAACCAGCAAATAGAAAGAACAAACCCATTAGACTGTGATAGTGTAATATATGCTCAAATCAAAGAGAAAAACATACAAATGGTGGTGATCGTACCGGGGAGGGGGGCGGAAAGGGGGATGGCCGAGACTTTCGACCATCCACCTTCCCTATGTTTTGGATTGGAAAACCTCTTTAAAATGGGATCTAGGAATATCTATCATGCATGGATGCAGTAACACAGGAAGGAATGTAGCAATATAGGGAACAAGGGAAAGAAGGACGGGGTTTGCCTGTCAACCAACAGAGGGCGGTCACATGTGTGGCCGTTCAGAGGGGGTGGGCGGCCATGTCGATGGCCGCCCCCTGCAAACTAGGCTCTCATGGTACGAAGCTCTTCAACGGCGGGTTCTGCTACTTGGGGAAGGTCGGGACGGATGCTCTCATGCTCACAGCTCTCTCTCTGGGCCTCGAAGGAATTCACAGAACCTCTCCTCCTCCCCAAAATGTCCAACCCCCCCGTGAGAAAATGTCCAACTCCCCCTCTATATGAGACGTCCCCCCTCTCCCCAAAGACGGTTCTGAAATGGAGTTTTTGTATGTGGGGGAATTCCCTCTAAAAATTATTCGAAAATATAGTGCATGTGAGGCTACGTGGGTCTCAAACCCCCCCGAATGGGAGCAGTTTCGGAGGACGTGTCCGGAGTGGGCGGATCATGGAGTTGACAGGCGGTTGACAGGAGGTGGCCAAAGTTCTGGCCGTCCAAAGGAGCTGGGCGGCCAAATCGATGGCTTTCTTGAGGGTGAGGGCGGCCAATAGTTTGCCACCTTGAAGACTGGGCGGCAAACCATGTGGCCACCTAGGAAAGGGCTGGGCGGCCAGCTATCTGGCCGCCCAGAGGTATGGGCGGCCAAGACTTTGGCTTTCCAGGGATCAGTGGAAAGAACGGAGAGAATCATATAAAGCACCTCAAAAAATTCACCGTAGGGGCTCACGCCCCCGAACCCCCTACCATACAGGCAGGGGGGCGCTGCCCCCCTGCAACCCTCCGCCAACTTACCGCGAAGTTGGATCCGTGAAGGGATAGGGTGGACCCTACCTAAACAAAGATGAGACTCCACACTACCAATCAACCAAGAGGAAGTATCACTTCTATGGTGGCTAGACAAAGGGTCCGTGGGATGTCCGAAATTAGGCATCTACAGACGGGGCTGGCTACTTTGTTCCTACTGCTCCCACTTGAGTGAAGAAGAAAAACCGAAGAAGAGTGAGTGTGGAAGAGGAGCTAATGCTCCATTCCCTCCCCACTATATTTTGTTTCTTCCTTTCATTTCTTCTTTTTATTACGATGTATTAGCCTCTGTGCCCACCCTTTTTACAAGGGATAAAAGAAGAGTTCGTGAAGTGTTCATACTGTGTGTATGCATTTTCTATGTGTCTGCATTCGCTGTTGTCTTATATTTCTCCTGTGTCTTCCATCGTTTATGATGCACAGTGGATTTCTCGCTTTTAGCCGGAAACACATTCCTCCATGACGTTGATGCCCAGAGCTAATAGGCCTCCAAGCCCCGTGGGTGCCACTATCACATTGAGCTCTAAAGGGTTATGCCTTCAAGTTTTCTCTTTTCACCTCCTTCTCTGTTATTCTTCTCTTTGGGAAGTTTGTCATGGGAACGCTAATATCGGAGGCCATGCCGGTCTATGGCTGAGCCTCGAACGTCCCCGTCATGAGACCTTTCCCACTGTTGTGCTTTCTGAGCTCAGGGCTGGGGTTTCATCTAAGTTCATGTTGAGGGTGTTTGGCTTTAACCAGCGGCTCTCTTTGTGGATCAACCACCCCCTTAACCAGTGGTGCTTCAAGCTCCACAATCGGTGGCCCTTCATGGGTGTCGAATCCACAAAATCGCGGTGTTGAGATACAAGGGCCCAGGGTCATAAGCACATGAACCACAACTCATTTAACCAATACGGGACTATTGTCTAGGGACTATGCCCAAATTCTAACACTCCCCCTTGTTGTGCCCCTATGGTTTTGATGCCAGCAAGCACTATGAGTATGAATTGTGTTGCACTATGAGTATGAATTGTTTTAATGTCAGCATGCTATATGAGCATGATTGATTGATTGATTTGTGAGTGGGCACATTCATCTCATTGCATTGTCTGTCTCTGCATTGGTAAATAGATTGCTCTGTTAGTTCTCCTGCATACATTGCATCAGTTCATATCTGCTATATGCATTCACTGCATCGGTCCATGTTCATTATGCATGTAAGTCTGTACAACCTCTAGTCTGCATGAGGCACTAAGTCTGTACAAAGTTTGCCAAGTCTGCATCAACTCTAGTCTGTACATTCTTTGGCAGAAAGTCTGTACATCCTCCGGTGTTTCATTGCATTAGTCATACAGTCTGTGCTCTTCATGCATATGCATAGTTTGTGCAGCATTTCACAAGTCTATACATCGTCTTGGCGCTCACCAAGTCTATACATCGCTTATGCAAAGTCCGTACAGCCAGTGCATTCCTTGAGATCAAGTCTATACATTGCATCGCATCGGTCAAGTCTGTACATTGCTGCATGCGTCAGATAAGCAAGTCTATACAGACTTAGTCCATGCGTAAGCACAGCAAGTCTATACATTGGTGTTGTCTGTACACTGGTGTCGTCTGCACACATGTCATAGCAAGTCTGTACATTGGTGACAAGTCTGTACATTGCCCTATTTCAGGCACGCAAAGTCTGTACAGAGTTTGCCCAGTCTGCATCATTCAAAGTCTATACATTCTTGCATCGTCGTGCTTCACACATACATAAAAAGTCTGTACATCGTTTTGTGCATCACATGTCATAGCAAGTCTGAACATTGTTTGCACATCGCACGCAGAGTCTGCACACAGTGCCTTAGCAAGTCTATACATTGTGCATTCAGGCTTACGTGTTAAGCACAGAATGTCTGTACATCGTTTGTACACTGCACGCAAGTCTGTACACTCGTGCTAGCCTGTCTGTGCATTCACTCTGAATGTATATACTTATGCATAATGCAAAGTGCATATCATGCACTTAAAGTCTATACACTCTCTCCCGCACACCTGTTGTCAGCTTCGCATCCATTCAAGAGTCTGCACACTTGGTCTGCTTCACAAGCACCCAAGTCCATACACTCTTTATGTCTACATCACATGCACTCAAAGGCTGTATACTTGTGTATGTAATGTCTGTACATTCATTCTCATTGTACACACTTTCTCATATATGCACAATGCATCTAGTGCATCAAGTCTGTACAGGCCATGACTCATTTAACGTACAGACTCGATGCATTTAGTTCTTCATGTCAGTTAAGTCTCTACTGATAACAGTCTGTTAATACAGAGCTGCTGCTCGAGGAGGTTAATGATGCACATGATCCAAGAATAGAAGATGGCCCTGATCGTGACACGTGGAACCACTGCGCTGAAATGCTGCCACGTGGACTGAGGCCTCTGGGCGGGAAGCATGGAGACCACACGCCCTAGCTGTCATCTGCTATATAAACAAAATTTCTCCATCTGAAGAAGGAGGAGAGCAGAGAGTGATCGAAGAAGCAGACAGAAGCAGAAAGAGCTAGAAGAAGAAGAAGAGAGAGAGAGAGATCCTTTGAGAGCAGAGATCGAGAGAAGAAGAGAAGTGCAGCAGAGAATAAGAGAGATAGAGATAGAGAGTTAGAGGAGAAGAAGGGAAGTTGCTTGAAGATCTGTTCCTGCTGGACCGTGGATCAAATCCAGGCCAGTCAGTTCCGTTGAGAGCCACATTTGTGCTATCATCTTTTACAGCTTTCGGTCGCTGTGTTTCATCCTTTCTTGTTTTCTTTTTACTTTGTTCTTTTCATCTGATCGCTATACTTTCCGATTCTCTGGTTTGAGGTCGGGTTCCTCCTGTGGACTCAGGAGAAGGGAGACTTGGTGTCTCCGGTTGCAAGTGACTGGTGTCGCTTGTGGGTTCCCTCCCGGGTGGAGGAAGAGAGACTTGGGTCTCTGGTTGCTAGTGACGGGTAGTCACTAGTGGTTTCCCTCCGGTCTGGAGGAAGAGGGGAGGTTGTTCCCCTGGTCAAGCTGTTAGGCAACACCTGTTTGCAGACTGAGTCTGCGGTTCTAGCCTTTGCTAGTGGAAGTCTCACTCCGGTTTGGAGTGAGGGGTGGACGTAGGTCTGTGGACCGAACCACCTAAAAAATCTTTGTGCACTGTGGTTTGAATGTTCATTTCTGTTTTCGCTAGATGTTTGCATAGGCCGATTTGGATCTTCTATTTAGCAAGGAATTTGATTGCATATCAATCATCTGTTACTGGTCCTGTGAGAGTCACCTTGATTACTTAATCACTGCTCTATGTATGCTAGACTCGATTTCAACCTACAGTCATGAACGTGTTTAATTCCTTATCAGGTTTAAGTTCATGCACACTGTCTGTTCGATAACTACTTTGTGAGTCCCTTGGTATTGATCCTAAGTCTCTAATCTGTTCATCTGTAAGCATCTTAGTTGACCTAGTGAATCTGTTATTTCCACAATTGCTCATTGGATTTCAGTTTGTATCAGGAAGTTTTAATTGGGCAAGAGTTTTATAAGGGGATTCATTCACCCCCCCTCTGAATCCATCACACCGATCCCAACACCCTTCACGGCTAAGATAGGCCGTGGACATTAATTGGGTGGAGGTGGCAAGAGGAGTTGGGACATTTGGCCTGCTCTGATACCATGTTGAATCCACAAAATCGCGGTGTTGAGATACACAGGCCCAGGGTCATAAGCACATGAACCACAACTCATTTAATCAATACGGGACTAGCCCAAGGGGGACTATGCCCAAATGGGCACATAACCGGTGGCTCCACTAGGTGATATAATCGGTGGCCCTTCATGGGCACATAACTGGTGGCATCTTCGCCCTGTTTAAACGTCGGGTCATCACCCCCTTTCAGCCATAATTGGTGGTACCTCCCCTCTCATAACCAGTGGGCCCTTTGGCCTTAACCGGTGGCCCTCTTCCCTCCATAACCGGCGGCCTTTCATGGCCCTTAACCGGTGGCACCCCAAAGCCATAACCAGTAGCATCTCAGAGCTCCATAACCGGTGGCCTGGGTGCATGCCATATCTTGTGGACCTTCAAGTGCCATATCCGAGTCCCCCATTCGAGCCCATATCCGGTGGCCTCATGCGTGACCATATCCGGTGGCCTTTCAAGTGCCATATCCGGTGGCCCCCCATTCGAACCCATAACCGGTGGCGCCCGTATGGCTATATCCGGTGGTTCGTCTGTGATTCAATTAACTGGTGGTTCCTTCTACTTTTAGTCTTTCTCTCATTCGATTCTACACCGTGCTTTGGTGCAACTGTTTTGGGTGTCGTCGCTTCTATGCGCACTCATATTATTCTTGGGCCATCTCGGACTTGTCAGTGGATGAGTATCCGCTTGACACCCCCCATCATCTCGGGTCTAGGAGAGTTGCTGCCGAAATTTCATCAGAGATGTAATTAATAAGATAAATAAAAGGGGCTAAATAACTCTAAATCGCGAAAGAAATGCACGAACAAAGAGACCGCTGGACTGATATGGACTGCTACAATATACGCTTCCCCGAACGAAAGAGAGCCGAAGTCATGCATACATTTGAAGCATCATACATGGATAAGGCCTACGTGAATTCCCCGCTTCCTCTAAAAAATCCGAACATGCCCGGTATGCATCGAAAATCTGCATACATGGATAAGGCTTTTCATGAGTATAAATAGAAGGGGAGCCCCGCGTTTGCTGTATGCATCTTGGGGCCTGTATCCCTCGTGAATAGAAACCACACCTCATGCATATCGCATTCTATGTGTGTTTGAGTGTCATGATTCAATGGTATATAAAATGGCAATGTGCGGAAGGTCGGATTATGTCTGGCTGGACGTCGTCGCTATACATCGAGTGGAATACTCCGCCACGTACCGGGGATCACCTTCTATGAATATGTAATTAAATTCCCGCATGTCATGACCCTGCGGTATATAAAATGGTGTCTCGCAGAAGGTCGGGTTACGCCCGGTCGAAAACGGTCACTATGCGTGAGTGAAACACTCTGCCAGGTACCGAGGATCCCCCCTCACGCATGATCATGCATAAAAAAGGGGAAGAAGAGAAGGGTTTGAACTAAAATGAATGAATGAAATGAAAATTCAAGAAACCCCACCCCTTAATCCACAGTTTTAACATTAAACAAATTCGAATTCCGACCTTCCTGCTGTTTCGGTTGACCGAACTGGCCTTCTCAGTCGACCGACCAGTAGTGGAGTCGACCCCTTTGCCTGGGTGGCATCGATACCTTCATCAACCCCTTTGCTTATGGGAGTTTCGGTAGACCGAACCCCCTCCTTCAGTCGACCGAACTCGGTAAAACTTTTCGATTCTGAAAAATTCGGTCGATCGACCCAGGCCCATTTGTCGACCGAACTCCCTGTTTTTCCCAAAAAAAATAAAGTAAGAAAATAAAAAAGGGGACAAAGCTCCAAAGAAATAGTAACGTAATAAGATAAATAGTGATTATGAGATGGGGCTTTGGTCGTATAAATTAAAGGATACATATATAATAAAAATGATGACGAACAACATGTAAATGCAATAAAATTTACACTTGACAACTAAAGTTAACAAGATAAAATGCTGGAACATCCGTGTCTCGATGTGCATTTCAGAGATCTCCTCTCCCCCGGGCCTCAGACACGGGAACATACACAACGCGCCGGTAAATGGGGCTTGTATCTTAGGAATCACCTCGATATGATCATGACCCGCTATTGTCTCGGGCCAATAGCTCACTAAAACTGCTCCTTTTCCCCTGGGATCCAATCCCGCATTCTTATTAAAATTGTCGTCTACTCGGTAGACATTTGCACGAGTTTTATCTCAGTCTTCGTCATGCTTTTAATACGGACTTCTGTCCGGACATGAAATGGTCAATGAGTGACCAACACGATTTGAATACTCGTACCCTCCACATGGGGCTTTTAATGTAACTCAAGATTTTTATTACTGCATCTTGTTAGTTTCTCTCTAGGCCGTGGGGCCCTTTTTTCTGGAGATCAATCAAGGGTGTTCTCCCCTCCGGGGAGATGTAATTAATACCGCGGCCTTATGGCACGGAGGGTTTTGGTCCCGACACAACACTCTCGTCTGATCGGTCAGGCGATGCGCACCAAGGGCTCCCTCGGAGCCCAAATAAACTGTCACTTTGTGATTGGCACGTCCACGCACTAAATAGATGGATAAATGACATCAATAAATAAATAAATAATATATTAATAAAAAGTGTGTCCACAGGATGCGGAGAGATGTGTGGGTTCTAACCTTCTCTTTCAATAGGCCAACGATGAAGAGAGTCTTCTTTAATTGATTGCCTTTGTAAAAAAGACCTCCAAACAATATGGATACGAACAAGTGAAGTATAGTATCAAATTCTTGAGAGATAATATGATAAAGACACACACCTTGTTGATGTTGGTTTAAACCCCTTGTACAAAAGGGAGGGAAGAATATGATGTGATAATGAAAATATGATGTGCAAGAGTTGCACTATGGGAGATTGTGCTAGAGTGCACAAGAGGAGGATTGTGCAAGAGTTGCACTTCGACATATCTTAATATGAGATGTGATCAAATAATAAAGAATGATGCATGTAATTAATCTAATAAGTAAAAGAAAGATAAAGGGAAAGAGATAGACTTATTGTGATAAGAGGGAGGGATTCTCCATGGCTTCAATAGGTTCCAAGAGGGCTCCAATGGATGGGAAGTTCGTGCATATGGAGTGCCTTCTTTCTCTAAGGCTTCCTTCTTTAATTTCCTTCAATTTTTCAACCATGTTCCTACCTTTTTAACTCTTTAAAGGGGGATCCTATTTATAGAGATGAAATTCGCAACCCAATATTCAAGTAAAATTTGGAATATAAATTCCAACTTTGTTAAGAGGAGTAAAAAACTTCCAAAGATCATAGAAATCTTTTCCCTAACGAAAATAATCATCAAATTAGAAAAAATTCGCATTTTGGTTCAGAATGAACGTCTAGAAGAAAAGGGCTTGAACGTGGTTGCTTGACCAACCGCAACTTGAAACACGTCGGGGCAGAGCGCCGCGATTAAGAGTGAAATGTGTCCAAGAAGAAAGCCGTGTCTTGAAAGGCATCATGAAGAGTGAGGTGATTTAAAAATGATTATTTTAGAAGGAAATATCTACTATAATCGAAAAATGTGAAAGACGTCACACTGGTATGACGTGAATTAGGCAATACGTGCCCTCCTACTTCAGCGCTATTCAAATAATTCTTATTTTAATAGAATTGGATATTCAAATAATGGAAAGTTGAAGTTGAAAGGCATCTTGTTAGTATGATGTGAATTAAAGCAAGACATTTTTGTATGGAAGACTAAAAGCCAAAAGACAAAAGGTGGGAATCTGAATCGCATCATAGCAGCGTGACCCAATTTAGAGAACCGTGCCCCTCTGAGATGGGGCAAATTAGGAGAATCGCATCACGTCAACGTGACACGGTTTTGAAGAACATGGTTGGGGAGGTGACCGTGACTTGGAAGTAAATCACGTTGAGGGAGGCAGACGCGTTCAAATCATGTCCAAGATGAGGGACGTATTCAAAAGAAAATCTCAGAAAATGGTATAAAATCAAGAAAAAAATGAAAAATTGAGAATAATCAAGACAAATAGGGAAAGTCACTCAAATAAGTTAATTTTGAGGACCATTTTAGGGCATTATGGTGTGACATGAGATTTGCTCAATATCATATCCAATTTAACGTTTTTATGTCATAATTGACTGCTTGCATTGGGTCCACTAAGTTATAATTGAGTAGTGTCATTACATTTGACATAGTTAATTTTGCATGATGCTTACCGGCTACAGGGACCTAACATATTATAGTTTGAACGTGAGGGTGCGCAACCAACCAACCTACAAGTGTTATTCTATATAAAAAAAATTAATATAATATATAGAGCATCCCGGTTGCGTCCCACAGATCGAGACGGGAGATTCGGCCCGTCCCGTACGGGTTTGTCAAACCCTGCTTTGGCATTGGCTTTATATATCCATGATCTTAATGAAATTATCTAGCTAATGTAATGTCATAACCTTATTTCATTTTTTATTTTCAAGGAATGACATGAAGGCTGGCATATCATAGCACATATGTTAGACCAAGGATAGATTTGATATCATCAAAATCAAGAAGACAATCCCTAAATTAAGCTAGGATTCGATACACAGCTGATTTTTTATTTGTCAATGACAAATATATTCATCACTAGTGAGAAAGTGTATATATATATATATATATATATATATATATATATATATCACAGCTGATTATTACATTCTTTGTATGGCAGTGCTTAGTGGACTCCCGCGGCTGTGCGAGTTGTATCTCGGAGGTAACAATCTCAATGGAAGTCTTCCTCCAAGCCTTGGCAACCAGTCGAACATCCGACATCTTGACTTATCCAACGATAGTCTGGAAGGTAACATATATACCCTTGTGGGGCTTCTCTAGTCTCAGGCCCCGTGGACATGTCAACTACTATTTTAAAATCTATTGGAAGATATATAAGATGCCTCTACAAGAGTCTTAATTATCCATAATCTCAGACCTCTAAAATGTCCCCACCCACAGGAAGCGTACCCACTTCCTTGACAAGCCTATCCTTCCTTGAAGTCTTGGATCTCAGCGAGAACCATTTTAGTGGCCCATTTCCTGCTGAAGGTGAGAAATTTAATTATATTCACGAGGGTTGTGTATTCTCTGCCATATATATACGCACCATGCATTACTATGAATTTTTTTCACCGGTCTACAATATTTTTCTTATGACAGTGTTTGAAGGACTCCCACAGCTACGCGAGTTGTATCTACGGGACAACCACCTCAGTGGAAGTCTTTCTCTATGGCTTGCCAACCATTCAAACATCCAACAAATTGATCTATCTAGTAACCTTCTGAAAGGGAAAGTTCCTCCTCAAGCTTTATCTGGTCTTCCCTCACTTCAGTACATTGATTTATCTAGAAATTCGTTGGGAGGTGGTAACATGCCCGCCTGGGCCTTCTCCAGTCTCAGTTCCCTTCGGCATATCGATTTGTCAGAGAATTTGTTGGAAGGTAGGGTATCCCCAAGGGCTTTCCATAATCTAACCTCTCTAGAACATTTATACCTCTCTCACAACCTTCTCGATGGGAGTTTCCCTCTCCTGTCACTCGCCAACATGTCAAAATTGCAGGAAGTTAGCCTCTCCCACAACACTCACCTGGGCTTGGAAACTGATGTCCCGCACTTGGTTCCCTCATTTCAATTGACATTCCTTGGCCTGTCAACTTGCAACCTTAGCAAGAATTTTCTAGATGATCATGAAACTTTCCTTTCCTCTCAACGTAACCTTATAATGATTGACCTCTCAAATAATAATTTGTCTGGAAGTCTTCCAACTCGGTTCTTGACAAACTTGACATTGTTTGCAAATCTACAGAACAACTCATTAACGGGAGAAATCCATATGCCAACACAGAGCATGCCAATCAGATTGCTGTCAATTGAACTATCAATGAATCACATTGGCGGATCTCTTCCCTCAAACTTTGGATTGATATTTTCCAATCTACGGGGCTTGAATTTATCAGCAAATCATCTAGCTGGGGTTATGCCATCTTCATTTGTCAATATGACTTGGTTAACAAGTCTGGACTTGTCCAATAACAACTTTTCTGGACAAATACCTCCTCATCTAGGTGTTCATTGCCTTTTTTTGAGCCACCTGATGCTCTCTAACAACCAATTGCAGGGGCCAATCCCTGACGTGCTACCTAAAATATCATACCTAGATGGGAACAACTTGACAGGAACAATACCAAGAAATTTGTCGAATAGCAGCACAAACTTGGAGTTACTAGATGCCCGTAACAATCAATTGTCAGGAGACCTTCCTGACTCTCTTTGGGATATTGATAGCTTGAGATTCCTTATCCTACGTGGAAATTATTTTCATGGCCATATTTCACCTCGTGTATGTGATCTCAGGGAACTTCAAGTGCTGGACCTCTCACATAACAATTTCTCCGGCCCAATTCCTAGCTGTTCCATTCCATTGCAGTAAACTTGGGTGGGAATGCTTTCCAAGGTTCATTTCCTCAAGATTTTGTTGATAGTTCACAGCTTATATCATTGAATGTCAGAAAGAACCAATTCTCTGGGGAGGTACCTGCATGGTTTGGAGATCTTCTGTGCATCCGCATTATGTTACTGGGTGAGAATAATTTTGAAGGCTCACTGCCAAGTCAACTGTGTAAGCTGCAGCATCTACAACTATTGGACCTTCACCAAAATAAGCTTTCAGGAACTATTCCTCCATGCTTTGGAAGTATTAAGCTCATGAACATGAGAGAATAACAACTTTGGGGAGATCCATTCCGGACAGTTTCTACTGAACCATCTGATGTCGGAAAATCATTTGGTATTGTAACTGCAGATTTAATGCGTGTTCCATATTCGGTAACATTTGACTTGGAAGGAGTGGAATTTCTCACCAAGGGCAACTCATATTCCTATGAAAGAAAGATCCTCACATGGATGATTGGGATTGACCTGTCATCAAATAGGCTGACGGGTGACATTCCATCGGAGATGGGGAACCTCAGAATGATCAAGGTCTTGAATCTCTCATACAATCACTTATCAGGCTCAATCCCTGAGACTCTTTCAAAGCTGATGGAGATAGAGAGTTTAGACCTGTCGCACAACTTGTTGAGTGGTCATATCCCCCGGCAACTCACCCACTTGAAGTCCTTGGCAGTATTCTCTGTTGCACGTAACAATCTTTCTGGTTGTACACCGGAGTTCAAGGATCAATTTGGAACTTTTGGCAACGAAAGTTATGAGGGAAATGTTGGCTTGGATGGGCCGCCTCTGAGTAAATCATGCTTGGGTGGAGATGGGCCGCCTCAAAGTGTTCCTCACAAACCAGGGGATGATGGAGGTAATGATAGCATGGACAACATCATCCTCTATGCAATTTCGGCCGCATCTTTCGTGCTGTTCTTTTGGGTTACAGTTGCTACACTGCATGTGAGTCAGATTGGACGGAGGTTCTGTCTCAGAATGGCTGACCAAGTTGTGGACAACACCATTCTCCGGTTCCCTAAGCTTGCAAGGAGGTTGCAGTGGAGAAGGCTTGTTTGATCAATCAGCATACATACATTGGCTGAATAACACATGCCCTTGTGGATGGTCTACCTTTGTTTGTACTGCTATCTTAGCATGTGATATTCCTCTTCTTTGTGCTTGTATTTGGATTTTTTTTGTTTTTCATTCGAAAAGGAGAAACTTTACAACCTAGTATTCCAATAGATGTATTCTACATTAATGTATAATGGCACGAGCAGATGTTTTTGATTTCAGTAGCATATAATACAATATATGGGCATATCCAAGCTAGAGCAAATCAAATGTCCACGTAATTGTGTACCTGACGTTCTAACGAAATCGATATTCATACATGTTAGCTGACACGTGATCGAAGTCCACGGCTTGTCTTGGTGGTCTCACCACCTCTCCCATTGGGGGTGGTCCCGAGTTTGATCATGAGTTCCCCCTTCCCGTTGTTCAATTTTAAAAAAAAGAGTACTGGCAATGTTATCAGAATTGAACCAGTGCGTAGAGTGGTTAATGAGTTAGTTCGGTTCGATTCCGTTAGACCGTTTAATCGAATTTATTTAAATCGTGACGTCATCATAATATTAATACATGATCAGACTCGATTTTATAATTTAAGATAATAAAAAATAATATATAATAATTAAAATAAAAAATATACATGTATAATTATTAGTCATAATTATGTAACTATACAAGTAAAAAAATAACAATATCATGATTAAATAAATTGATTTGAAAATTTTTTAATATTTTATTCATCTTCACTCTTTATCATTGACATCTATGTTCTTTTAAATTTTTAAATTTTAAATATATCTAAAATAAAATAATAAAAAATAATAAATTAATAATAATAAGGTAATTTTATTTACACATAAATATCATGTTGAATATCTATATATTTTTATATTTTTTATTTTAAAAGGTGAATCGAGTCAGACCGATTCACCGGTCGAACTGCGATTTGTCCGGTTCATTCGATTTTTTAACATTAGATCGTATCGGTCTTAATTAGGTTGGTACCGGACTGATTCGTGGTTGGACCGATCCGATCGGCCGATCCAATCTAATTTCGATAACACTGAGTACCAGATAAAATAATAATTATGGTAACACTGAGTACCGGACAAAATAAAATAACTAACAAGGAATCAATCTTCAAATACTCCTAAGGGCATCAAAAGATTTTTGTATTGACCTCGTGCATTCCAAGGTTTGTCATCACGTAACCATGTCCTGTGTGTAAAATGAGGAATACGTTTATTCATGACTTTCGTGAATATACCCTTGCCTGCTAATGCTATGAAATTGACTAAATGAGAAAAGCCAAAGAACGTGGCCGCATCAAGTCACAATGATCATATATAGCCCCATAGCCCTAACCTAAGGGTATCTTCGTCATTTTAACAATAAGCCACAGAGCCACACTTCAATTATATTTTCATCATTATAACAATTAAGCCACACTTCAATTACTAATTATTTTGATTTATATACATGTTGTCTCGTTTTTATTTATTTCTTACAAGAAGTCTCATCGTCATTTTGAAATAACGAAGGTTTGTCGGTCTCAAACTAGGTTATCTCTGGTGCGGTCGCAAGAGACTTTCAACCAGGGTTTGTAATATCGACGGCCTGACCCGCATGACTTGACCCATCCTAGCTCGGGGACGGGACATGGGTCGTGATCAAGTCGCTTCATATATTTAATATTTTATTTTAAATATAAAATATTATATAGATAAGATGGTTAAGTGTCTTCGTTGGTTTGGATTCGAAACTCACCAATTACACGTGATATTTTGATTTTTTTTTAAGATTTTCATATAAAAAATTCAAAATCTTAAGGTTTAACCAGCTGAACTAAGAATTTTGTTATATTATTTAATATATATTATATATAAAGAGTTTTTTTTATTTTGACATTTTACGGGATAGATGGAGACAGAGTTTCGTCCTGTCCCGGGCCGTGACTGGGACGGCCGAGATGTCTGGGACGATAAACCCTACTTTCAACTCATTCTGCGCAAACAGAACATAACATTGTTACAACAATGATTTATAATTTTTTTATCCCCAGGTGTAACTATCTAAATTTTACCCTTTAAATATCCTTTTCAGGCTCACGATCATTTATGTCTTGGAGAGATCGTTTAGCTTACTCGGTGCCAAAGTAATTTATAAAAAGCAGGTAGAAATATGTGAAATTAATATATAAAGTATAAAATTTTATATAATTATATAAAATAAAATAAAATATTAATTATTAATATTTAATGTAAAAATGAATTTTATCACATTTCTATCATTGATCCACCTCGAGTGACCGAGCCCACTGTTAGCTTCGCAAATGCCCTAATTGATTTCATCAAAATAATAGATAACGTCTCTAATTATTTTATAGGTAGATTAACATCTTAATTTCAGTTTAGTACAATATATTAAAAAACCATCACATCCTACGTTTGCACACTAAACATAAATTTAGGTATGTACGAAGACTAAGATGTGCTACATCTATATATTTACCTTTTATTTATGGGTGAGGCATATGCACCGATAATGTTTTTTTATTATTATTTTTATATAAAATCATGCTACGTATCCGGAAAAATTACCTCTATTGAACTCTTTCTAAATAATATTTATATCCCTACTTTTATCTAATCTACTTTCCAATTCTTTGAGAATAATATCTCTACGTTACGTATATCCCACAAATCTAACTTTTAGGGATGTAATCACTCTGTTTAGTAGATTTTAGAGGTACGTACATAGATCAGATAAAGCTAGGAATATAAGGTTGAAGAATGTGTTGGGAACATATTGGCTTTTAATTGTACATTCCTCTTTTACTTTAATACAATAATGATATTATTCACTTTCAAAAAAAAAGAGTGAGTAATATAAGGTCATAATTTTAACTCGGGATGTTTTGGCTATCATTATTGACTAAATAGTAGTTGGAAGTTGTCTTCAACCCACTATGACTAATTCCTGAATTTTTAAATTACAATAATCTTAAATTTTATAAATACATTTTGATATCACAATTAAAAGAATATGGTACATTTTGAAAAAGACGTCCCGCATTTATGACACACATTTATTATATAATTGACACGTTCAGTATAATATGGTACAATATCATAATGTACCGTACTAGTAAAATATCGATACGATCAATACGACCAGGCCGTCAAACATTGGTCAAAACAAATTTGGATATATATTATCTGGATCGAGTCTCTATTCAATAAATAAAGTAGTAATGGGTCTTTAGGGCCGCTTAATTGATTAATCATATGAGAGACACCCACTGGCCACCACACACGTCAAAAATTATATTTTAAAATGACTTTGTGCATTGGATTCGGTGCACAAAGTATTACTCTAAATTTATAGGGTGTTTGAGAGCACTTTTTTAAAAAAAAATTATTTCTATCTAAAAAATTATACTATGTCCATTTTTAATTTAGTTTTTAAAAGTGATAAAAACAGATATATATTGTTTGGCAAAAGTATCATAAATTTTAAATTTGATGTCGACCTCTTTGGTTCCTCTAAATAAACCTCGTTGCCCTCGCGGCTCCTTCGACCCCTTCGACCTCCAGAGGGTGCGGCAGATACAAATACACTATTGGAGCCACAGAAGCCCACGAGGGAGAGAAAGGAGTCGCCCGGTGCCGACAACATCGATTACTGACAGGGAGGCGAATAGTGGCACAATGGGTGAGGAGCAGGGGCCGCCGGGGAGGGGAGCGGCAGGGGAGGGGGGCCAGCCGCCGGGGAGGGGAGGGGAGCCGGGGAGGGGAGCAGCGGGGGAGGGGGGCCAGCCACGGGGAAGGCCGCGGGGGAGGGGAGGGGAGCCGGCGAGGGGAGCAACGGGGGAGGGGGACCAGCCACGGGGAAGGCCGCGGGGGAGGGGAGCTGGCGGCCAGCCGCGGGGGAGGGGAGGAGAGCCGGCGGGAGGGAGATGAAGGGTGGAGGGAGAGCCGGCGGGAGGGAGAGGGAAGGGGGAGACGCGGGGGGGGGGGGGGGGGGGGGGGGGGGGGGAGGGGGGTCGCGAGTGGGAGGGGAGGGGAAGTTCTAAGGCGTCGTGAGTTTTTTTTAAAAAAAAAATTGGTCTGGACTTATTTTCTTTTTTAGGAAGATTTACACGGGATGAGATTCTCTCCCTAAAATTTAGGAGAGGAATACCAAACAGGGTTAGAGGATCTTTTACTCTCTTTTTTAAATTTGAGAGAAAAAAGAGGAAAAAAATAGCAACCAAACACTCCATTAATTTGTCAATATTGATCATAAGGATCGAAACTAAAGTTTGACGTAGCGGTCCGATACACTGAGTATCGCACGTACCAGAGCTTACCGATCGAACATCGGTATGATTGATGCATAGTACGGAACTGGTATGGTACTTATATTTGTTTAAATATTATATATTTTATTTTATGTACGATTGGTGTTGGTAGCTTTGTTGGTTGGGACTAGAATCCTAAATCTCACATCCATATGTGATAATATGCATTGCTCTCTAACTAATTAACTTACGCATGATTTTACTATAATAAATATTTATTATATACTTAACATATTCGATACAATATGATACAGTGTTGTATCATATCATACCAGTAATATATATCGGTGCAGTCGGACCGTCAAACCTTAGTCGAAACAAATTTGGATATATATTATCCCGATCGAGTCACTATTCAACAAATAAAGTATTAATGGGTCTTTAGGGCCGCTTAATTGATTAACCATACGGGAGAACCCCATTGGCCACCACACACACCCTTAATATATATATATATTCTCCTAATTAATTGTTATTCTTGCGTGATTACGTGTACAGCATATCAGGACGACGAAGTCCGTACACCGTAGTAGCCAGCCCCTCCGGTGAATCTTGCATGTTGGCCTTCGACATGCTTGATGAGGTCGAGCAAGACCAGCTCTTCACCTCTGCAACCGTAGTAGCCCCCCCCCCCCCCCCTCTCTCTCTCTCTTACCAAAAAAAATCACGATCCGGCCGTGATCTGATGACGTATCGTACCATGGTAGATCCTACATGATCGGAACCTACTCGGTGCAATACGCTGGTCTGGCAATCCCGTTAAGAATGTATATGACAATACAAAGAATATAGCTAGGGGTGTAAAATATAATATGTAAATGATATATATAGAGTATACATATAATTATTCCTGTAATTTATTCACATTTATTTGCTCAGCTATGTCGTTATGCACTATATAGAAAACTTAATTAACTGTGTATCCATTCTGAGTTTATATTTAAAAAATTATTTAAATTTATATTTATATTACATGTTGGTTTACAAAACTTGATCCTTGATTTAACTTTTGTGTCATATCAAAAGTTTTAATTAAGATGGCAGTTACAATTTTTTGGTGATGCCCAGATATTACGGGAACGGTATTGGTGGTATACGTGAAGGTGATCACACCCAAAGGAAATGGTGGTAGAGAGAGAGAGAGAGAGAGAGAGAGTATTTTCTCATAGGAGAGGGGAGTCTGCAGGGGTGAGGAGAGAGGGGGGGTCGTCGGCGGTGACCCTCTCTCTCTCTCTCTGCCAAAAAAAAAAATTTATCCATCCGATTGCGATCTAATGATGTACTGCACCATGTTGCATCCTACCTGGTCGGAACCGACATGTGCAATACGCCGGAGAGAGAGAGAGAGAGTATTTTCTCGTAGGAGAGGGGAGTCTACAGGGGTGAGGAGAGAGAGGGGGGGTCGTCGGCGATCTCTCTCTCTCTCTCTCTCTCTCCGCCAAAAAAAAAATTCTCCATGCGATTGCGTATTGTACCATGTCGCATCCTACCTAGCAAACCCTATTGGGAATATAAAAAGGTGAGCCTAGATGGTGATACCATTAAGAGAATTTTTATTTATAGGCAAATCTGTAAAATTTATATATATATATCATTTCAGTTATACCTCTCATATTCTATTACCATCAAAACTTAAAGAATTATCTATTCAACAAGTAACATATAAGGTTTTTACCTACCAAAAAAAACATATCAGGTTTTAGAGGGGTATACAAGATAATATGAAAAATTATAAGAGTATATACATCATTGTTTTAATTATACGAGAAGATTAAACCATGATCAATTAACCTTTTGTCATCTTAATCTTCCTAAAATTAAGTTAAAGGAGGTGTATATGGCAAATACAAATAATACAAGGGTATAAAATAGAATATGTAAATTATAGGGCATATATATAATTATTCCTGGAATTTATTCACATTTATTTGTTCGGCTCTGTCATTATGCACTATTTAGATAACTTAATTGTGTAATCATTTCAAGTTTTTATTTAAATTTATATCCATATTATATCTTGGCTTACAACTTGATCTTTGATTTATTATTTGTTTTATAACAAAAGTTTTAGTTAAGGATGTGGCAGTTACAAATTTTGGTGATGTCCATATATTGCGAGAACAGTATTGATATACGTGAAGGTTAATTTTTTTCAACACAAAACGCAATACACTAAATTTATTAAGAGAAGATGAAACTAGGTGATCAACGTCGTTACAAAAATTTGTTTGGCAAAGACCAAATGGCCAGCCCAAAGAAAGAAAGAAAGAAGAAGATCCTAACTTAGAGCATGCTAGGTCCTAATCCAGGGACAATAACCATAAAAAAATACATTGAGAAACAATCCCAAGGAGTCTTGTGACGAAGCATAGATCGTGGATGAAGACTCGGGCGACGGAGGCAACAGTCCTCTTCATCTTCTTCTTCCTCTTAATCGATATCATCAAAAGAGTATTGGTCTTGAAAATCTTGAGAGATAAACACCACCGTATTGGCATTGAGAGAGTGAATGCCAATAGGGCTCCTTATCAAGTGATTCCAAGAATTTGCAAAAAAATATGAGACATCACATCGGGTACCGAGAAAGCAGAAGCAGTAGAACAATGAGGACTGTGAACTCTAGGGAGTAAGCAAATAGATTCTAATTCCAACTTTGTGACTAAGGTGAGTGATATACTTTCGATGACTCAAAGAAATAGTCGAAGAAACAATCATCGTAGGTGAAAAGGTCAAAGGATTTAGAAGAGCCTTAGCCACGACAAAGTTAATATGGCCTTGCAACAAAGAGTCATCAGAATCCACCAAAATTGGCTCAGATCCAATAGATAAAGATAATAACTGACAATCAGTCGGGTTTAGCATAGAACCTGTAGGGGCAAGGGACCTTGAGCTCGTGACGGCATTAGAGATGGAGATACTTGCTGGACCCGTAGGAGGCAGGGCAAGGAGCACAAATGTTGCATTAACAGGAGGGCGCAGAGCTGGGACAGCTAATGTAGTGGGTAGCATAGGAGAAAGGGACTCATGTGCCCTATCCTATAGGGAGGGGGGTCATTTGCCACGTGCAGGATCATCAGTAAGGGTGATAGTGACTATAAGAGGGATGTTGGCAGTAGGGCCCTGAAGGCTTCCCCTACAAGAGTTGAGGATGGTGCAAGTGTCGGCGCTACTACTAGAACATTATCACCCTCGGCGTTTTCAGCCGGGGATGAGACAGGGAGATCCAGAACAAGAGAACTCAGCATGGACAAGGATGCCTCTGCATGCAAGGGCCAAGAGGCATCAATCTTGGGTGGAGGTCCATCAGGTTCCCATGACGACAAAGTGGCAACATGTTCTTGAGAAGCGTCATCGCATGGGGGTTCCACAACCGGTGGATGTTCGATGGCCGGGTGCATGGTGGGATTAGATGAAACAGGGAGCTATGGATGCACTTTCGGAACACTCTTTTTATTTGTTTGTTCATTTATTTAATTCATTTATTGAGTGCGTGGGCATGCCAGTCACATATGTGACGATTTATTCGGGTTGCGAGACTAGAGTGGTCCAGAACCCGGGGTGCGCTCGACATGACTAATCAGACCATTGTGCGTATCGTGTCGGGACAAAAACTCGTCGTGCCGTAAAGGCCACGACATTAATTATATCCCCTCGGAGAGGAAAAAACCCTTGATTAGTCATCAGGAAAAGGGGCCCTGCAGCCTAAAATTGACATTTGATGAAAATGAGATGGCAGAGGTCTCAAATTGCGTTTAGACATACCCCGCATTGGGGTGTAAACGTTCAAAATATGTTTGATGTGACACAACCTAGGACTTAAACAAACAAGCACAATCGCAATCAAACGGACCGATGTCGACGACTGCTCACCCGTTGCTCACTTGGCAATGCCAAGGTGAGGTTGAGGGGTTGGGCCCTTGCTGGTAGAGGGCCAGCAAGGCCAAGATTTGAATCCCAAAGGTTGTGGATGCCCAATTCAATGGGGCCGACAAAGTACCAAAGGCACCGGGTTACTCGCTCTTCCCACGGTGATCACTCAAAGTAACGGGGCTTGAGGATCGAGCTCTCACTCTCATGGCCAGCGGAACTATGAACTAATATTGAAAGAACAAGCATGAATTAGAGCAAGGTTATAGAGCACTTACTCGACCGGTTTGAAGAAACCGGTCCCGCTCGGAGACGAGGGCGAGCGGGGAAGCGTGGGTTCCCCACACGCCGCGCGGGGTAGCTTGACCTGATCAAACCAAATTACAACACTACACCTCTCGCAGGAGGGGGATCTTGGGGTGGGGGTTAATGGATTACAATCAAACTACCTCCACGCAGGGAGGGGCCTTCAGCCGGCCAAGCGGGGTGGGGAAAACTAGGGCTTAAACGATGATGAAGTGAAGATGCAGAATCTGCCATCTCTCAGAAATTGTGGATAGATAGTCGGTACTGTGACTGCAGAACTTGATCAGGAATTTTTTCGAGGGCGAGACCAGTGAGGAAATCTTCGTTACTGGAACTGGAGTGCCTCTGAATTTTTCCGAATTCTTCTGGGGTCGCTGCTGGCCTGGGCAGGAGCTCGAACAGGGTCGCTGATTCCCGGACTGACAGCAACTGGTTACTAACAGCAGGAAGAAGAGGTTGCCCCGGCCGCTCCCGAACTCCAAATCAGGTGCCGCCAGAACCGTTGGAACCGTGGACGGGTTCTATTTGCAGCAGAACAAACGGGAATGCCAAACAATACCGGAGAAGAACAGTGGATCCAGAAGAGTGAGGGGAGGTCGGTGCAGACTGTGGGGAAGTAGAGTCGCACTACTGAGGAATAAAATTGATAACTTCTGCTAACGGATGCCGAACGGCATTCCGCTTCTTGATTCCGAAAGTAGACAGGAAGGAGAAGAACTTTTTAGAAGAGCTCGTGGCCTGGTTCCTCTTGGGTTCGTCGTGGTGAAGCTTTTTTTCCGGCTCAGAACCTCTGCAGGGGGCAGATCGGCACAGTAACAGCAGGTTGCAGAGGATGTACCGGCAGCTCCCGAACTCGGAATCGAGCACCGTCAGAGTCGTTTGAATCGTGGATGAATCCTCTTCGCAGAAAAACTGACGGAGAGGCCAGACGATGCTGGAGAAGACCAGGGAACTCTGAACACTGTTGACTGGTCGAAGCAGACTGTGGGTAGCAGGACTGCGAAGCTGAGGGAGAAAATTGGTAACTCCTGCTACCGGATGCCAAACGGGGTTCTACTTTTTGATTCTGAAAGTAGACAGGGAGAGGTAGAACTTTGTAGAAGAACCCTTGGCCTGATTCCTCCGAGGTTTGGCGTGGTGAAGCTTCCTCTCCGACTCAGGACCTCTGCAGGGACACCTTTGCGCAGTCGGGGATGAATGGACCTCCAAAGCAGCACCGATCTCCGATGGGGATGAAACCACGACCGTTGCAAAGAGGACAGGCAGACGCTTCCGTGGATGCCTCTTGAGCCTTCAGATTCTCTGGGATGTGGTCGGGGTCGCCTCTGCAAACTGCTACTCTTCTACTGCCAGCGAACTGAAAACTGAAGGTTGAAGATGGTGGGGGAAATGGGGTATATGGGAGGGGAAATGGGGGTGGTTGAGTGTGGGAGTGACCTCTGGTTGTAAGGGGGTCTTGGAGGGGGTGTTCTAAGGTGTGGGAGGGGGAGAATAAGGTCTGGAAGGGGGTCCAACAGATGGTGGGAGTGGGGGCTGCGAATTTGGTTGGAATGGAGAGAGGGAAAGGATATTTGAAAATAGGTTTAAGGGTGGGGTTAATTTTTGGTCTTGGGGATGGGAAGAGGTGTGTGGGGAAGGTAATAGGTGCTTGGGGTAGTGGGAAGGGTGCTTGGAAAGTGGGAGGGGTAGTTGGGGGTTGGATGGTGAGGAGAGGATTGGTGGAGGGGGTCTTGGGAAGGGGTGGAGTATTGATGAGGGTTGTGGGGAATGGGAAGAGGCTTAAATGGGGTAGGTGGGGAGTGGAGGTGGTTGGGAAGGGAGGAGAGAGAAGAAAATTCGAATTTGGGTGTTGAGGAGAGAGAAAGTGGAGTGAAAAAGAGAGATTAAGAGAGGGAAGGGTGGGGAATCTCTCCCCTAGGGTTTCTCACCCAAAAAATGGAATCTCTCCACTAGATAAGAAGTGTAAACTCTCAAAATGGCAAGTTTTTCATTCATTGATTCATTAAGTTGAAATGGGGGGGAATGGGGTCCTATATATAGGAAACCCACATTTCTACAAAAGTCCCTGACAATTGACTCAATGACAAATAACCGAGGGGGTAGGGGAGAGCCCTTGGGCCAAGCCCAATGAATTGGGCCCAATAGCTAACTAGACAACCTAATGACACTCAAACTTAGGGAAATGAACACAAGACCTAGGAACATGACTCAAATAAAAGGGAAAATACATCAAATGACTCAAATAAAAATTACATAGGACTCAAAATTAAATGACTAGACCATGCCGGATGCAACCGGGGCGAGGAGACGAGCTGTGAACGTGGGCATGGGAGGTGATGTCCCCATCATACTCCCGGGGTGCGGAGAACTCGACTCCGTCGAGTAAGTGTCCTTCCCTCCTTGGAGGGTGTAGAAGTGGTACTGCCCTCAAGTCTTCCGAACGAGACCGATCCATCCACCTGCCGAGATAGCGCTCGTATACCTTGCTCCTGGTGGTAGTGACCTGTTCATCCAATATTCGTTCAATGCGCTCACGCTGGGATCTCTTGGCTGGTGGACTCTCCTCACGGGTGGGTGCTCTCTCAACGGAGGGAATAGGCTCAATATCCTCACTAGGTACCACAGTGGGTCCCTTGTATGGCACTAGGTCGGCGACACTGAATGTGGGACTTACCCCATATTCCTCGGGGAGATCTAACTCATAGGTATTTGCACCAATGCGCCTCAGGACCTGGAAGGGACCAGCCCCACGTGGCCTCAATTTGGAGATGGCTCCCGGGGAGAGCCTCTCCGTCCTTACCATCACAAAGTCACCCTTATGGAATTCTTGGTGACGTCGATGAGAGTCGGCTTGCCTTTTATAAGTCACATTCTTCTTGCTAATGTGCTTGCGGATCTCTTTATGCAATGTTGTGTATGCAGACATTCTGGGGGTGATGGGTGGACCTGGGCAACCAAAAGTAGACCTATCGTGTAATGATGCAGTGTAGACTTTGGTTAGCCTAGGTGGGCCGGGGCACCCGTAGGTGGCCCTATCATGCAAATTGGTGATAAATATTGGGAGACCCGGACATCCGTAGATGCCTTTGACATGCTTAAGACCCATGATGAATGAAGGTGGACCATGACATCCGAATATGGACCACTCATACTTTCTACTTGACATGTGGGTGATATGAATGAATGGACCCAACATAGTGTTCATGCCAAGGGGTATGGTAAGCCTAGACACATGCATGCTTTTCCCAAAGGTGACTTCCATGTGTATAGGTGTGGGACAACCTTTGAACTCCCATTGGAAAGGATCGAATGGATCTAAGAAGGTGGTCATCATGGGGTGGGGCACAACCTTATTACCTAGGGATATGTGGCCCAAGGTCATGGCTCCCAAGGTGTAACCCGGGTCTAGGATGGGGTGGATTGGATCAAACATGGTGGGTTGGGATAGGGAAAGGTGGGTGGTGGATAAGGTGGTTGGGTCCCATGGGTTCTTTGACCCCCATTGGAAGGGATCAAAGGGATCATAAAAAGGGTTATCGAGGGGGAGGGGCCCTATGTCCTCAAGATCCTCAAGTGGTGGTGGGTCATCCTCCTCTAATGAGACAATTGGGCCGAAGTTCTTTGTGAGTGGGTCGACCATGAGGGAAGGGCTTGACTTTCCACCCGATATAAGAAGCTCCAAATTGAGGAGAAGGTCGGGCTCCTCGGGTGTGGGGAGGAATAGAAGGAGGTCACTAGTGTAGCATCCAATGGTGCAAACTGAGGTGATAGATCCGACACAAAGGTGTAGGAGGTCAAGACTCCTAGATTGGTGGGCCATGGGGGTCAACAAGCCGGTCAACTCATATTGCCAAGCTAAGCCCTTGAGAAGGTCCTCTAAGGTTTCCACTTGGTAGGATGTTTGGATTATGGTGTGATAGGAGGAGATGTGCACTATGGGAAGGTTTTCCTTTATGGGAAGGCAATCGTGGGCCGTGATCTCTCTTATTGGGCTCTTCTTTAGCCAACTAATAAGGGGTTCCTCTAAGATGAGTTTGGCCCTAACTAGAGAGGGTGGTGTAACGTGAAGGTCACCATGTGATGCTTCTTCTTCTTCTTGGTCATGGGTTTCCTCCAAGGTAGGGAGTGGGTTTGGGGTGTTCACCACTATTAGATCGGGTATGGGTTCTTCTTCCAAGGAGGTGAGAGGGGCTTTTGAGGGTGTGGTGATGATTGGGGCATGGTGTATCCGGGGTGGTAGGTAGTGGGAAACTTGGGTTAGGATAGGTAAGGGTAGTAGTGGAGGCTTTGGTGGGAGTTGGATTGGGGTAGGGAGAGGAAGATGGGTGGGTTGAAGGGGTTTGGGTTGATTGGTTTTGGGAGGAGTGTCCCCTTTTGGGGGTGATGGAGAGGTAGTGGTGAGGGTTACCATGGGCCTAGGTGGAGAGTTGGTCATGGGGCCCAATTGGGTATGGGGACCTATGGTTGTGGTGTGGACTTGGAGGTGGGGTGTAAATGTAGTGGTTGGGGTAGGAGAGATGGGAAGTGGTGGGGAATGGGTGATTGGGGTCTTGGATTGACTGGGTGGGGATGATGGAGTTGAAGTGCTCCTTGGACTTTGGTGATTTGAGTAGGAGGGAGAGGGTTGGAGAGTGTAGGTTTTTCTAAGCTCGGTCTTCATCTCATCCCAAGTGCTAATTGGAGCCTCCCTACGGATCTTTCTCAAACCTTCCACAACTAACCAATGAGTTTTAGCTTGTTTGGAGAGGTGTGCCTTGGCTAGCCTCATTCTCCTTCCTTCGTTCAAGGGGCAACCTTTAAAGAATTGGTCTAGGGAAATCTCCCAATCTAGGTAAAGGCTTGGGCTGTTGGATCCATCAAAGGCGGGGGTTTTGATTTTCAAGTGTTCTAAAAATATGGTTTCTAGATTTCCCCAAAGGTCACTCTCATTCACTCTTGGTACACGGCTATTTCCTTCAAGTCGGTCGAGTCGAGACATGATATCTTCAAGCCGATTAAGGACATTAGGTAGGGCTTCTATGATAGAGGTGTTGCTACCCACTTTGTTGGCAATGGAGCTTCCATGAGGATTTGGGCTTATTGGGAAAGTTGATGAGGATGGATATGACGGGTATGAAGTGGCCATTCTAGTGGACATGGGAGATGCAACCGAGGATTCTAAATACATAAATATGCCCTAGGACCAACTTGTGGAGAGACAAGTTATGAACTTGCTCTGATACCAATTGATGTGACACAACCTAGGACTTAAACAAACAAGCACAATCGCAATCAAACGGACCGATGTCGACGACTGCTCACCCGTTGCTCACCAAGACCCAGGGTAACTTGGCAATGCCAAGGTGAGGTTGAGGGGTTGGGCCCTTGCTGGTAGAGGGCTAGCAAGGCCAAGATTTGAATCTCAAAGGTTGTGGATGCCCAATTCAATGGGGCCGACAAAGTGCCAAAGGCACCGGGTTACTCTCTCTTCCCACGGTGATCACTCAAAGCAACGGGGCTTGAGGATCGAGCTCTCACTCTCACGGCCAGCGGAACTATGAACTAATATTGAAAGAACAAGCATGAATTAGAGCAAGGTTATAGAGCACTTACTCGACCGGTTTGAAGAAACCGGTCCCGCTCGGAGACGAGGGCGAGCGGGGAAGCGTGGGTTCCCCACACGCCGCGCCGGGGTAGCTTGAACTGATCAAATCAAATTACAACACTACACCTCTCGCAGGAGGGGGATCTTGGGGTGGGGGTTAATGGATTACAATCAAACTACCTCCATGCAGGGAGGGCCTTCAGCCGGCCAAGCGGGGTGGGGAAAACTAGGGCTAAAACGATGATGAAGTGAAGATGCCGAATCTGCCTTCTCTCGGCAATTGTGGATAGACAGTCGGTACTGTGGCTGCAGAACTTGATCAAGAATTTTTTCGAGGGCGAGACCAGTGAGGAAATCTTCGTTACTGGAACTGGAGTGCCTCTGAATTTTTCCGAATTCTTCTGGGGTCGCTGCTGGCCTGGGCAGGAGCTCGAACAGGGTCGCTGATTCCCGGACTGACAGCAACTGGTTACTAACAGCAGGAAGAAGAGGTTGCCCCGGCCGCTCCCGAACTCCAAATCAGGTGCCGCTAGAACCGTTGGAACCGTGGACGGGTCCTCTTTGCAGCAGAACAAACGGGGATGCCAAACAATACCGGAGAAGAACAGTGGATCCAGAAGAGTGAGGGGAGGTTGGTGCAGACTGTGGGGAAGTAGAGTCGCACTACCGAGGAATAAAATTGATAACTTCTGCTAACGGATACCGAACGGCATTCCGCTTCTTGATTCCGAAAGTGGACAGGAAGGAGAAGAACTTTTTAGAAGAGCTCGTGGCCTGGTTCCTCTTGGGTTCGTCGTGGTGAAGCTTTTTTTCCGACTCAGAACCTCTGCAGGGGGTAGATCGGCGCAGTAATAGCAAGTTGCAGAGGATGTACCGGCAGCTCCCGAACTCGGAATCGAGCACCGTCAGAGTCTTTGGAATTGTGGACGAATGCTCTTCGCAGCAAAACTGACAGAGAGGCCAGACGATGCCGGAGAAGACCAGGGAACTCTGAACACTGTTGACTGGTCGGAGCAGACTGTGGGTAGCAGGACTGCAATACTGAGGGAGAAAATTGGTAACTCCTGCTACCGAATTCCAAACGGGGTTCTACTTTTTTATTCTGAAAGTAGACAGGGAGAGGTAGAACTTTGTAGAAGAACCCTTGGCATGATTCCTCCGAGGTTTGGCGTGGTGAAGCTTCCTCTCCGACTCAGGACCTCTGCAGGGACACCTTTGCGCAATCGGGGAAGAATGGACCTCCAAAGCAGCACGGATCTCCGATGGGGATGAAACCATGACCGTTGCGAAGAGGACAGGCAGACACTTCCGTGGATGCCTCTTGAGCCTTCAGATTCTCTGGGATGTGGTCGGGGTCGCCTCTGCAAACTGCTACTCTTCTGCTGCCAGCGAACTGAAACCTGAAGGTTGAAGATGGTGGGGGGAAATGGGATATATGGGAGGGGAAATGGGGGTGGTTGAGTGTGGGAGTGACCTCTGGTTGTAAGGGGGTCTTGGAGGGGGTGTTCTAAGGTGTGGGAGGGGGAGAATAAGGTCTGGAAGGGGGTCCAACAGATGGTGGGAGTGGGGGCTGCGAATTTGGTTGGAATGGAGAGAGGGAAAGGATATTTGAAAATAGGTTTAAGGGTGGGGTTAATTTTTGGTCTTGGGGGATGGGAAGAGGTGTGTGGGGAAGGTAATAGGTGCTTGGGGTAGTGGGAAGGGTGCTTGAGAAAGTGGGAGGGGTAGTTGGGGGTTGGATGGTGAGGAGAGGATTGGTGGAGGGGGTCTTGGGAAGGGGTGGAGTATTGATGAGGGTTGTGGGGAATGGGAAGAGGCTTAAATGGGGTAGGTGGGGAGTGGAGGTGGTTGGGAAGGGAGGAGAGAGAAGAAAATTCGAATTTGGGTGTTGAGGAGAGAGAAAGTGGAGTGAAAAAGAGAGATTAAGAGAGGGAAGGGTGGGGAATCTCTCCCCTAGGGTTTCTCACCCAAAAAAATGGAATCTCTCCACTAGATAAGAAGTGTAAACTCTCAAAATGGCAAGTTTTTTCATTCATTGATGGGGAATGGGGTCCTATATATAGGAAACCCACATTTCTACAAAAGTCTCTGACAATTGACTCAATGACAAATAACCGAGGGGGTAGGGGAGAGCCCTTGGGCCAAGCCCAATGAATTGGGCCCAATAGCTAACTAGACAACCTAATGACACTCAAACTTAGGGAAATGAACACAAGACCTTGGAACATGACTCAAATAAAAGGGAAAATACATCAAATGACTCAAATAAAAATTACATATGACTCAAAATTAAATGACTAGACCATGCCGGATGCAACCGGGGCGAGGAGACGAGCTGTGAACGTGGGCATGGGAGGTGATGTCCCCATCAATGTTGGTCGCTTATTGACCATTTTTTGTTCGGACGGCAGTTCGCATTGAAAGCATGATGAAGACGAATGCGAAACACGCACAAATGTATGCCAAGTATATGACAAATTTAGTAAAAGTACGGGGTAGATCCCGGCAGAGATGAGTCAGGTTTGTTGGGTTGTTGGCCCGAGGTAATATCGAGTCATGGCCATATTAGGGTGATCCCCGAAGCCCAAACCCGATTCACCGGGGGTTCATTGATATTCCTTTCACCGGGGCCGGGGAAGCGGGGTAAGGGCGACAAACCAATCACCATTAATTTCTTAAGGATGGTGTTTATGTTTATTATATTATCATTTCATTTTTTCATTTATCAATTTTTGTCATTCTTTTGTTTATTTATCTCATCATTTTTCTTTATTATTATTTTTTTGTGTTTCATTTCTTTATTATGTTTACTTCTTCTTCTTATTATTATTATTATTATTATTATATTGGCTTTCTTAAGTTTATTCGTTTTGTTTGTTTGTTTTTTTAACATTATTTTTGTTATTGTTTATCTATTTATTTAGCCATTTATTTATTTTGCTAAGTTGTCTTTATTGTTTTGACTTTGATGATTTTTTTTGAAGGTGAACAAAATACAAAGATAAAATAAACAAAGGGTTCAACTGAAAAGGGGGATTAATGCCCCGCCGCTTCATAGGTTTGATCGTTCGGGGTTTCTTGGCATCTTGTATTGATTATGTATAGAGTGTATATGTGAGTGTATTCCCTTTTTTTTAACCATGAGAAGGAATGGCAGGAGGAGTGTATGTGTGTGTTACTTATGTTTGTGAATGGGTATAACGGCGGGTGAATGGAGAGTGTGTGTGAGTGGGAAGTAAAACGGCGTGGGAGGATGAGAGTGTACGCGTGAATGGGTGGGAGATAAAACGGCGCGGGGGAGGTGATCCGGCGGCAGGTGGGAGTTAAAACGGCGCGGGGGGTGTGATTCGGTGGGTAAAGGCACCACTGGATAGGGTTGTCAATGGGTCGGGTCGGCCCGATAGGTCCGCGGGCTTGATCTGATTTCGGGCCGGGTCGCAAGATCATTTTTAGCCCGCGGTCTTTTAGTCGGGCCTAAAATCTCGGCCCGACTTGACCCGCGGGCCGGGCTCGGGCTTTGAGTTTGGCCCGCGGGCCGACTCGGCCTGTTCTTTTTTTTATTCCCACATCAAAATTTAAAAACTATTTAGTTAAAACTATGTTATTTTACTTAATGATAAATTTTAAAACTCTCTTTTTACACTAATTATGTAATTAATATCAAATTTTTAATTAATTTAGTGAGATTATATGTTTTATATTATTATTTTTATTATTTTATTTAAGCTGTCGGGACGGACCGGATCTTAGTCGGGCTTTAAAATTTTTACATAATGTCGGGCCCGACCCGACCCGGCCCGACATAAGTCGGGCCCGGGCTGGGCCAACCTAAGTCCGGCTCGCACCCGGCCCATTGACAACCCTACTGCCGGATCACCTCTCCTGCATATATATATATATATATATATATATACACATATATACGGGTGCATGAAAACGGCGTGAGAAGGAGGGTTGATCCGGCGCGCTCGGACTGACGCCGGATCACCCCGCTTCTCTTTTTTTTCCTACTTATTTTTTGTTTTAAGTGGTGCTTTTTTTTTACCATTGTAGATTGCAAGGGTGAATTTTTTATGTATAGGGGCATAGATGCTAAATATTGTTAACCCTTCGTTAATTCTTTGTTTTACAGTTTTCTTTTTGTTATCGTCTCACGTACCATCACCATCATGATCGGCTTGCATATTCTATCTTTTAATTAGTTCGAGTCTCGATAAAATCCGACAACATCTCCCCCGTATTCAGAGCGTTCGTCGTGTAAAATAAAGAGCCGTCCACGGAGTATTCCGAGACGGCCACCAAATTATGAGGTGAGCTAAAACTAAAAGTAACTATCCGGTGACCCAAGGTGGGTATGGAAGTCCTAGGACTAGACTTCAAAGGGTTTCGGTGGCCCACGGCCGCAGCTTCTGAACTTCGGGAACATAAATCTACCATGTTGCCAAGCATGAGCCCATTGCAATTCACCCTCAGGACGGGTCCCCTAGAAGCCATACTACAGAGAAGTGGGCTTCTCAAGGGCCTAGAGTGATCAAAAGATGGAGAGGAAAGAAAAGAAAAAATGTCGCCGACGAGGGAAACACGACTCATTGTAAGCCACTATGTGGGAGACACAATGCTCAGATAACAGAACGGAGAGTTTAGGCAAACAATCACAAGATATACATATTCCCATGACAATTTTAAAATTTCATCCCATTCCTTGTTAAAAGGTGCCAGAACGGAACGTGCATATGGGTTATATGAGGAGAGGGGTGAGACTAAGACAAAGGCACATGGCTACAGGAGGAAGAAAGGGAACTCCATCAAGAGGAAGAGGGAGACGGGATGGGAGCTACCGCCCGTATTACCATCAAAACCTTCCTTTTTATTCACTCACAAGAGCAAAGGGATACATGAGATTGATATGCATACATTGCATTGACTAAGAGAGAAGCGAATCAGACGGCAGGAAACCTTCAAGAGAGAAGAAAAAAAACACAATATTGAGGAGGGGAGACCGAGCATTATCTCCTCATCCCCTTGACCTCACCTCCTTCCTCCTACTCCCTCTCTCACTTTCCTTCGCTTCACAGGCGCAGGCCGCTTCTCTCTTTTTTTTGCTAACCTCTTCTCTTGCCAACCACTTCTTCAACGGGCCTTAGAGCCTTTTTATAAGGAGAGACGGTGGGATATCTTTTAACTCTCCCCACCTCTCTCTCCTTCCTCTCCTTGCTGCACCTGCAGCATTTAAAGATCCTATGCATAGAGGCCAGCAGGAGGGTAGGTGAGATGCTCGCCTGGGATTGGCCGACGGCGACCGTTGCGACCCTGGAGCCGTAGACGACGGCTCATAGGTTCTTAGTGTTTCCGTTTCTAGATGTTTGAGGTGACGGAGAGAAGCCTACTCGCCGGTCTGTTGGTGGAGCCAGGGGCTTGTCCGCTGGGCGACGAGGGGGGCTCATCCCTTTTAGGCAGAGGTTCCCCATTAACCTAAAGGCCGATATTAAGTGTTTGCCTTTTCTAAATGTTGATCTGGTGTGAGAAAACAGAGCTCCGGAACGGTGCAGGGACGTCTCCCACGGTGCCGTTTCAGTGGCCTTGGGGAGCTTCTCACGCCGGTTTTATGGCCATAAGGATGCTGTATCGGGTGGCATGGGAAGAGGGGCGCCGGTTGGAGTGGCCACAAGGGCCTTGGCGTTTCAAGGGCCCCCTTGCGCGCCGTATCAAGAGGGATGGCGCCGTATCAGGATGCCAAGAGAGAATGTGGAGGCCGCGCCGTTTCAAGGGCCCCCTTGCGCGCCGTATCAAGAGGGATGGCGCCGTATCAGGATGCCAAGAGAGAAGGCGGAGGCCGCGCTGTTTCAAGGGCCACTTTGCGTGCAGTATCAAGAGGGCCAAGAGGCTCATGCCGTGTGCATAAAATTTGTCGTTTAAAGTTATGTCATAATTTTAAAAATAACCGTATTCACTCATTAAAATGATATTACATCTAAGTAGAGTGATAAGAACGGGTCGATCTCACGGAGAAGAAAAATTCTTATTTAAATAGGTTGAAAAATCTTTATGTTTTGAAAACTGAATTTGAGTGAGTTTAAGTTAAATGAGAATAAAATTGTATGAACTTAAGACAAAATTAAACCTATCTAAAGAATATGAGAGGGTCGGAGAAGAGAAATTGGAAGAAGATAGAAAGAGAAAATAAAAGGAATAATTGCACAAAATCAACTTGTATTGCTAAGGAAAGAGTACAATATCTTATGAAAACTAAAAATTATAACTTCAATAAACTAAGGAACAAGGAACGAAAGGAGCTAAGATAGTGAAAAATAGTGTTGCCGTCTTCGTGCCGAGCCTTTGAGGAAGATCGCCCCGCCGTGAAAATAGATGCCGCCTTAAGAAGACCGATGTAGAGAATCTCCACCTTGAGATGTTTTGATGAATAGAGGAGGGGAAAGATAGAAGAAAAGAGTAGTTTTAAAACATTAAACAGTAAAAATGTGTGTGTTGTGTGTTTTTAAATAAGAGAAAACCGAGAGAGATAGAGAGAGAGAGAGAGAGAGAGAGAGAGAGAGAGAGAGAGAGATTAAAGGGTTTACGATGGAGAGAGGAAAAACAAAATAAAAACCAAATTGAAAATAGAGCTAAAGAAGAAGTAAAATAGTTTTAAATTTAAGAAGAGTTAGAAGATGTCGAAGAAGAGAAAGTTGAAGATCAGGAAAAGAGGAAGAAGATTGATGAAGAGTGCAGAGAGAGAAGAAGATTGGAGGAGGGTGAAAACTAGGGAAGAACAGAGTTGTGTTGCGTGGATGAACGGTAAATTGGAAAAAGATAGAGCTTTGAAAAACTGAGAAAAGCTTGAAAACGAGAGAGAATTAGAGGAAGAGGAAGAATAAGAAATTAAAGATCACTTAAAAATGAAGAACTTTGCATTAGACAGTAAATTGAAAAGACAAACAGAAAAGCATGTAAAGAGGCTAAGAAAGGCTAAGATCTCTGCCACGGTTGCTCTCGGGCAATTTTTATAGTGTGCAGGGGAACTCCAATCGACGTGGGAGTCTGGAGATCAATCCAAATCCATCTTTCCTTCAGTTTTTCGATCGAACTAAGCTTCTTGCCATCAAAAGAGTCCACCTTGCATGATATTTGGGAAGATATCCTTGTTTAGAGGCATCCGCTTCCATTTCTGGTTCAAACTGTAAATGGCGTCCACTGCACGGGCGTTCATTTATAAAGTGGCGACTTTTCAAACTGTCGTAAATTCTAATTGGCGCCCAACCTCCTGCCGTAGAATCTTTATTTTCTTATTTTATCATTTTCTTACTTTTCATGCAAAAGGATTTTGCGACTTCTCGAACAGTCGCCCATTCATTTTTCCATATTTTTTAAAATTTCTTTCTATTTTCGTACAGGGAATGGGCGGCTTCTCAAAGTGTCGCAGTTTCTTGAATGTGCGCCCTCTCAAAAGGGCGTTTATTAATTGGCGCCTGGAGCTTGGTCGCTCATTCCTACAATAACAAAAATCCCCCATAAATGTCAAAAATACATTATGCAATTTATCCCTTATGCAAGTTCATGTCTCATATAGTCATTATGGCTTCTAAACTATGATAATTTCATGCAAACTCAAATTAATTGTGAGAGTGATGTTAGTTATGCAAATTGTATAACTTTATTCTTTTAATGCCCAAAGATATATGTGATGCAAATTATGATATGAAATATGATACTCATCATCACACCGTTTCAAGGGCCATTGAAGGGGTATCTTGATAACTTCATACTCTTCGCCGCTTCGTCGACTCCGAACTGGCTCAGGTGAGTGCTCGACACACGGCGCTGCCTCAGTTTTAATGCACCGCTTCCGAAGTGTTTATTTCGAAGCTCCCGTGCTCCAGTTTGTAATTTCGAGTGGTTTCCGACACGTGCCGAACCCGCGTCAGATCACTTGAGTTTCATCCTGATTTGGCCTTCGACACTGTGAATTGTGCCCTTAAGCCCGCTCCTCGCCTATGGGGAGTGTCTTCATCGAGTGGGCAATCACTCAAAGTGTTTCCGCTCCCGACTGGGCAACTCATTGTCCCCCCCTGTGGACCTTTCTGGCATAATGTGTGCCCCGATTGGGTCACTCGGGTTTTATGTTGATATTGCCTTTGGCACCCTATTTTGAGGGACCAGGCACATTTCTTCGCCTCGGGAAACTTCCTTATCAGGTGGCGGACCACCGGGTGTGTTTTCTTCTAGATTGGATGAGCTGTGGTGTTTGTTCGGCCTTTTCGCCTTCGATTTGCTCTTGACTACTAGGGCGTACTTGCCGTGTAATAATTTTTAGATGCCAACAAATGCCCCCCACCCACAGGCGGCGCAAGCGAGGGACGAGTGCACGGGACCCGCGGGTGTAGAGTTCTTCAGCATATCATTTCATTCTCCAAGCCGGTAGATTGGCGGTACGGTATAAATTCACGGGAAGGCGCACCCCCTCAGCGAAGGGATGAGGAGTTCGCTTCACCGCAGAGAGCACGTCGGCCGAGAAGTTTAGCTCTAGAGGAGCTTAGTCATCGTAATGGGGTTAATGCCAAAACAAAGAGACAGGGTTTTATGCGTCGACCTAGATGGAAGGTCTAAGTCAACTAGGTGAAGCCAATCCCGCGGGGGGACTGGTGGCTCGTGTTGGGTTAAGGAGGGTTGTTTATTCGTTAGCTCGGACGGGAAGTCTAAGCCGAAGGCTTTGTAAGGGGCCTGATGGAACGGGCAGAGTTTGTGGGTTAGTTGATGTGTTCGGGTGGAAGGTCTGAGACATGGGTTTATTCGTCAGTGCCGAGAAAGCATCGGGGGCTAACGTGGGGGCCAAAGGAAGGATGTTTTTTTTATTCAATAACTTGAACAGAAGGTCTGAGCCAAAGCAAGGGATCTTTTCATTCATTGACTTAGATGGAGGGTCCGAGCCAAAGTAAGGGATCTTTTTGTTCATTGACTTGGAAGGAGGGTCCGAGCCAAAGCAAGGGATCTTTTATTCATTGACTTGGACGGAGGGTCTGAGCCAAGCAAGGGATGTAATGTCCCGGATTTTTTGGATTATGTATTGGTTATGGATCCATGGGTTTCGAATCGTCTTTGTGGGTCTCGGGTCGCGTGTTGGGTTTTACGTGTGTTTTTGGCTGTCGGACCTTCAGAATCCTGTGTAGGGTGAACCGTTACATTCTCCGACTCCGGGACGTTACCACGACGTTGTTCATCTTCCGAGGATCGTAGGGAGTATTTTTCCCTATTTTTTGTATTTTTTGGATTTTAAAATCCCAAACTATTTGCTTATAAAGAACCCCCGCCTCTTTTTCTCTCATTCTCTCTTCCTCGCTCTCTCTCTTCTCATGCTCTCCCTTTCTCTCCCTCTCTTCTCCGGTGGCCGACGGAGGTGGACGGGGACGGGGTGGCGATGTGCGTGGGGCAAGGAGCGGTGTGGATGGGACTAGGGACGAGGCGGTGGCGCGTGGCGAGCTCGGTCGCGTTCAGGTGCCCGGCGGGGCTTTCATGGCGTTTTCTTCGCGGATCAGCGTCATCGGGGCGCGAAATCTTCGGTGAAGGTAGGGAGATGGACCCCCAACTCACGTACTTCATTTCATGTGAGTTTGGTAGGCCGTGGCGAGCCGAGCGTGGGTTTATTACCATTTTGGGGAAAAGTATGATTTTGGGGTGTGAGCCCAATCTAGAGTTTTGACCACATTTTTGGGGTCTAATTGGGTCCTCTCAATGCTAGAGAGGTAGGGGACTAGTTTCCCCTTGTTTTCCCCTTCGTGTGGGCGTGAACGGGGCGTGGAATGGACTTTCCCGTGATTTTCGCCGTTTTCGGGCTCGGGACGCCTTAGCGGTCCTTCCAGAGACCGTTAGGCCATCTAGCGGTCCTCTGGAGACCGCCAAGGGTCCCCCTATGTCGGTTGGTTTCACGGTCGTGCGATAGACCGCCTGAGAGGTTTAGTGGGCTAGGTGTAGACCGCCAGGCTTGTGGTAGCGGTCAGGGCTAGACCGTTTTCCGTTTTGGGTCGATTAGAGGTCGGTGGGGTAGCGATCTTGCGATGCCCAGCGGTCAGGCAAAAGACCGCCACCTAGCCTAGCGCTCCGAGAGACGACCACTAGGGGTTCGTGTGTTCCAGGTGTTAGCGGTCTAGAGGTAGACCGCTAGCCAGTGTCTCGTGGTCGTGCGATAGACCGCTAGGTTCCTTAGCGGTCTAGGGGTAGACCGTTAGGCGATCCTTCGTGTCATCATGTTGGTCTCCTGTCGACCCAGTTGTGACCCAGTGGTCGACCTTCAGCCTCGTGAGTGTCCCGGACAGCCCGTAAGTTTTGTGTCCATGTTTCTGGGAGGGTGTTCGGAGGTGCCGCGTTGTCTCAATTAGCGTGCCCATGTGTTAAGAGGGTCTGGGTGACCCCGTGCGTGTGTTTCGAGTTTCCGTGGGGGCCAGGCATGAATGGCTTTGGACTGTGAGCCCAATTAACCACCCTAGGGCTGGCGGTTTTTCGTGTGTCCCTTGGGCGAGGGATTACCTTGGTGGCTTGTGAGTTACCTCGATATTCGTGCTACCGTGGTTTCTGACCTAGGCATAGGCCAGATTGACGGCATGGAGCCGTCTTGGTACGACGGTCTTGACCCCGAGTCATGTGACTCAAGGACCATTGGATTTAGTAGGTCTAATGCGCTATCCAGAGTCCGGTGGTGTCGAGCCACCTGTTACTCCGCGTTACTCGCGATGGGTGCGTGCGTGATTTTCTGTGTTCACGTTTAGTGACCTCCCACTGGTCGTAGCCTTCTTACGGCAGGCGTGTGCTGACCCACCCGGGAGTGGTGGAGTGGCTTACCCGAGAGAGACGGTTTTTAGGCTGGTTACCGTAGGGCCCCTCGCCTTTGCAGTCTGAGTACGGCTGGGAGGAAAACTAGCTAGAGGACACGACCTAAAGTGGACGGTCTGTGTGTGCACACTTAGTTGGGGGCTGTCGGACCCGCGCTGACGAGCGCGACCCCAGGTAGTCCTTGTTCGTGGTACTGGTTACTGTGTGTCTCTGTCTCTGCCTGGGGCATCGCAGTGAGACACCTGAGGCTGTGGACTAAGTCGTCAGTGGACGCATCCGGCCTTGCTTCTGGTGGGCAGTGCTCCCGTCACGTGACGTGAGTTTTCTCGAGAGTCGAGTTTCGCTTCACGTCTGTGAGACGTGATTTTGCGTGGTGTTTCGGGTGTTTTCCCGATGCCGAGGTCTAGGGGTTCCGGTGAGCATCACCGAGGGCTTTCCCCCTAGACAACGTCGAGTTCCTGACACCGTGGTCATTTTCCTAGTAGCGTGACTAGGGTGGGTTGTTGTCTGGTGGTTCCCCGACTGTGAGATCGGGACGTGTTTTCTGGTACAGTAGGAGTAGCTGTAGCGCCGAGTTTTTACCGGCCACCGGGTTTGCTGTTCCTATTGTTCCTTGTGTTCTAGATGTAGTTGTTGCTTTCCGTGCCACCATGTTTTCGGTTGAGATTCCGCGGGACTCCTATTGAGCCAGTGATAGGAGGCTCACCCCTACTTTTCAGGTGCGGCGGTTCTTCCTCGGGGTTCGAGGGCGTTGCGTGCAGGTTCTTAGTTGCCAGCTCGTAGGGCCGAGTGTTCACTCGGCATTTGGTACGTTTCTTGCCTTAGACTGTACTTTATGTTGGACTGGACTATGTTGTAGTTAGATTATTTATTTATGTTAATTGTTGAATTGTCCTACTTTATTTCCTATTTCTGTGTACACCACACCTATCCTTTAACCCTTCCAAGTCTTCTGGCTCATAGGTGGCGGGCTGGGGTTCGAGTCGCACCGGTTCCTTTCCGGTACTCAGATCCCAGGTTGTTACAGTTGGTATCACAGCGTGGTTGTGGACGTACATGGGAATTCGAGATATTGCAGTGATCAGAGTCCGTAAGGTCCAGTACAGTCGGTAGCTAGCATAGGGTTTTGCGTTCATTTTTCTGCTTGGTTTCTTGCGTAAGAGCTTGAGTGTGTGGCGTTGGCACTATGAATGTGGTTGTTGTTTCGTGGAGTGCCGGTGCGAGGCCCGAGGGACGTGATAGAGAGATTTCTTCCAGATGGGTGATGGCCCAGATCATGTTGCATTGGGCAAAGGTTGCTGGCAGGTGTGTTGCTGCAGTGGGGTGTTCGAGGAACCTACGGCGAGGTCAAGTGGCTGGCGAGAATTGTTTGTGATTAAGTGGCCGTGAGCGTGCTCTGAGGGAGCTGTTATAGAGTTTGGCCACTCCAGTCTTAGATTTATCCAGCACCTGAGGTGTTAAGGTCATGGTTTGAGGTGTTGGAGCGGGTGCCCTGGTCGAGAATTATGCTTGGGCGAGTGGAGGATCTTCTTGGTGAGCTGCTGATTTATCGAGCCTAATGTCCCTGTCATGTTCTGTGGCTTCCGAAATGATGTGTCGGTCTCGACTCTTCTTGTGGATTTCGAGGCATGATTGGGTGGAGGTGTCCCATTAAGTTCTTGATCCTGTGCTCTTGTGTGTGAATGGGTTGTATTCGCCCTTGGTTTGGCTTGACATGTGAAGGTTCCGCGGTGAGTTCGAGACTCGAGGATGAGCATTGGCGGTTGCTGATTATGGCTCATGTTGCGGCTCTTGGCGTGGCGTGTTGCAATTTGAGGAATTGTAGCGGAGGTGGATCGAGAGATATTGTGATTGTGGCCAGATGGAACACTTGGTGAGTGTCGTCGGAGGAGCTGACCTGACAAAAGTGGTGGTTTTCCTAGTGCTGGAAGGTGTTGTTCCCAACGTGTGCAAGGTTCGAGGTCAGGTCGAGCGTGGAGTTTTCCTTCTGTTGGTCGGAAGTGTATTGAGTTTTCGCGTTTTGCCAAGGTTCATCGTCTTGCATTGTGTACTCGGATTGGTTGGCCTTCGTGTGCCATGAAGTCTGCGCGAGACGCGTCCTGTGTTTTTGGCAAGGTGGTTGCCTGTGAGAAGTCGTGTCCATTTCTTTGGTGTGTAAGGGTGTTGGCGCTATTCCGGAAGGATGTTTGCCGTTGGGCGGTGTTCGTGAGAATTTGTGGTTGGTGTGGTGGTTTCCAATGTGATGAGGATCGGAGCTTGTGGAGTTGTAGAGGATTGTCAGGATGGAGGATCCCGAGTTGCCATTGTGTTGGCTGTGCGTGTAGACCAAAGTACGTGGATCGTAGCGTTGGTTGTCGCGGGTGGATTTCTAAGGATGTGTTGAGCATGGGAGGATTGGTTCCTTAATGTGAAACGTGTTGTTATTGTGCCGTAGCTCGAGACATTGTGGTAAATGGCACTGGCAGATGGAGAGTTGGGGAAATATGTTGGCGAGTGTGCCGCATGAGTATCATGTTTTGTGTAAGAAGCTGTGTCTGCGAATGAGGTTGTGTTTTTAGAAGAAGTGATCTCTGAGAGATTATGGGTCCCGGTTGGTAGCTGTGAGTGGCTAGTGAGGTTGACCGAGTGGTCGACCATGGTGAGATGCGTATTGTATAGGGACCCATGTGCATTGGTCGTGGAGTTGTCGACCAGCTTGCTGTGATGGCAGGTGGCATTTGTCTGTTCTGGAGATGTGTGCCGTGAATTGCTCAGGTCGTGTCCCGTGGCTCTATGATAAGCGCGGAACCAGGATGGGCAGGCGTCCACTTGGAGTAATTGAGATGAGATAGGATTTTATGAGACAGGACGGTGGATGATGCATGTGCATGGAGGTCCTGTGGACACCAAAATTGCGCACCCATGACATCCTACTTAGCCCAGTATCAACAACGGCCCGAGTAAATAAGCCCCGGGAGAGATTGTCGTGAAGCCACCTCCAGGAGTCACGACAGTGAAGAGAAATCAAGCACAAAGAGGCCCACAATCCGTGAGCCTCGAGAAAAGCCAAACAGGCCACGACTCGTGATAACGGGCTCAGAACGGGGTCAGAAACACGCCCCCAATGGCCTTCAGCGGTACGCCCAGCAGGCCTTCAGCGGCACGCCCAAATAGGCCCTCAGCGGCACGCCCAAAAAAGGGCCTTCAGCGGCACGCCCAAATAGGCCCTCAGCGGCACGCCCAAATGGGCCTCCAGCGGCACGCCCAATAGGCCCTCAGCGGCACGCCCCAAGGGCTTCAGCGGCACGCCCAAACGGGCTTCAGCGGTACGCCTTCAGAGGCTCCAGCGGCACGCCCTTTTGGCTCTCCTGCGGCACGCTTGTGTAGCCCGCCAACGGCACAGCGTAAGGTATTTTCAACGGCAAACGACGTGGTGCCCATGCCCTACGCATCTTCGGCGCGCAGTGGCCGATCTGAGGTGCCGACCAATGACTGGGCCACACAGGCTAGTCCCCTGACACCCAGGACGGAGCAGGTCAAATGCCATCATCACGGGCTGCTTCCCGCCTTCGATGGCTGTGGCCAAAGCCCCCGCCGGCGGGAGTATAAAAGACCCCCTGCTTTCAAGAAAAGAGGAAGAAAAGGTAAAAGAAGGAGGATGGACGGGAGCTCAGAGGAAGACTCAGAGAGAGACAGAAGAAGAGAAGAGAGAATAGAGAAGAGAAGAAGGGGCGTCCCGGCGTGAGCTCCCTCTGACGACCACCGGGAAGAAGCAAGAGTAAGAGAGAGAGAGCTCGATGTAATAGGGGAGAGGGTTGGGAACAGCTGGCTTTGCTCTTGTACTCCGTTCCTCCCCCTCCTGTCTTTCTTTCTTTGGGTCTCCCCCTGCCCACAGCCCCGTCTGGGGCACTTTCTTTTGTAATATGCATGTAGGGCCTCAGCCCTTTGCCTCTCATGAAGGAAAATCACCCTTTCCGGGTTTCTATATAATTTTTGTTGGCTTATGTTAGTTTTCACAGTTTTGACGGGTTGTTCGTTTTCCCTCTGTATTCCCATTCCTCTAGTGTTCTCGGAGTTTCCACGTCAATATGATCGCCCTCCTATGATCCTTGGTCTCATGGACTCTTCACTCCCTTCCATGGCCATCTACTGTGCCCACGGGCTTGAAGAGAGAGGGAGACTCTCACGCACTCCCCGAATACCCAGCCACCAGTAGCCCATGTTTGGCCTTAAACCTCCCCGGTTCTCCTGAATAGTCTGTAGGTCTCCTAGCCCACATGCCTAACCCCCTTTGACCCTCAACGATACACCTAATTAGCCATTGGCCGGCACACCTTTGGCCCTCAGCCCTTGGCCGGTACACACCCCCTTTGGCCCTCAGCGGCACACCCAGTGAGCCCTTGGCCGGCACCCCCTTTGGCCCTCAGCGGCACACCCAGTGAGCCCTTAGCCGGCACACCCTTCAGGCCCTCAGCGGCACACTTCTTGGCCCTATCCCCAAGCCCTTTCCTTCACGTTTTCCGAGGCTCTATAAAGGTGTTGTTGCCTCTAGGCGCCCACCTCCAGTTGCCGGGTTCCGCCACTCCGTGTGGGCGCGTTCCCTTTATCTCCCTTACGCCCGGGTCAAGGGGAGATGCTGCCGAAATTTTGTCAGAAAATAACAACATGGTAAATAAAGCAAAAGGATGCAACAAACAAATGGGATAATAAATACACATTGAAAGATAACAAAAGCAACAAATAAACAGAGCAACAACAGATTGCAAGAAGAAGGAGAAAATATTTGTATAAAAACTACCTGAAGATCAAGAAAAGAAGAAAAGAAAAGCCTTAAGAGAAACAGAGGGAGAGTGGACCCCCTCCCCCTAACATTTCCAACCCCAGACCGCCTTCAGCGGTACGCCCTTCCCAACCTCCAACGGCACGCTCCAGAGGGCCTTCAGCGATACACACTGCCCATCTTCAGCGGCACACTCTGATGGCCCTTCAACGACACAACCTCTTGGCCCTTTCAGCGGCACACTCCCTCCCTTCGCCTCTCTCCCTTCGCCGGCACACCCCCATCCACCGTCTCAATGGGATCCAGTGTACAGACTTGGCAGATGGAGGCACAAGCGCAGCAACAAGCAACGTATAGACTTCATGTTACAACATACAGACTTTGGGCTTGGCAATGTATAGACTTCGAGCTGCAGCCAAAGGGGCAATGTATAGACTTGGTATTGCAGCGTATAGACTTTGGGCCAGCCAATGTACAGACTTCATGTTACAACGTACAGACTTTGGGCCAGCCAATGTATAGACTTCATGCTGCAACGTACAGATTTTGTGCTGCAGCGTACAGATTTTGGGCCAGCCAACGTATAGACTTCATATTGCAACGTACAGACTCTGCTACAGTGCATAGACTTTGTGGCCAATGTGTAGACTTCATGTTACAACGTACAGACTTTGGGCTTGGCAACGTATAGACTTCGAGCTGCAGCCAAGGGGCAATGTATAGACTTGTGCTGCAGCGTATAGACTCTGGGCCAGCCAATGTACAGACTTTGAGCAGCCAATGTATAGACTTCGAGCTGCGGTCAATAGGCAATGTACAGACTTTAGACTAAAGGATGCATAGACTTTGTGTGCTGGTTCAATAGGCAATGTATAGACTTGAGACTGGGGAACGTACAGACTTTATATCGCTCCCCTCCTTCACCGACACACTCTCCAGCTATGGCCCCAGCGGTACACCCTCGCCGTTGCAGCCTTCAGCGGCACACCCCAAGCAGCCTTCAGCGGCACACTCCAAGTAGCCCCAAGCGGTACACCCTTTCAAACCTTCAGCAGTACACCCCCTTTTTGAGCCTCCTAGCGGTACACCCCTATTACCACCAGCGATACTCCCTCATTGGCTTCAGTGGTACACCCCTCTAAGCTCCAGCGGTACGCCCCTATTGTCCCCAGCGGTACGCCCCTCCGTCCCCCAGCGGCACACTCTTGTCTCCAGCAGTACACCCCTATTTCTCCTTCGCCGGCACACCACATACACACACAGATATATCATGATAAGAGCCTTAACAACAACAAATGAATTAATGAGAATTATGCTAGTTAAAGGACTTTGAATGCACAGCATTAATAATGACAAAAGAGGTGGGAGGGGTAATAAAAATTGTAAAGAAAATAATGATAGTAATAACGACATTGATGAATAAAAGAAGAGAAATCATCTCGGACAAAGGCACAAATAAACAATAAACATCAAATCGGAAATCAGAACATATAACTAAGAAAACCCCAAATAAAAGACGCTAGGGCCCACACTGCAGCCCCCCATCTCTCCCCGCGACCCAGGGTAAAAGGAACAATAATGCCGCCCTTTCAGGCCGGGCGCGGATCTTGGGAGTCATCCCGACATGGTCCGGTCTCGACCTAGCCTCGGGCCGACATCTTAATCAGATCGGGTTTGCTCCTCGTTCCGGACGCCCTCCGAGTCATCACTAAAATTGTCGGGTGTTCGGCAAACACTTGAACGGATTTGTCCCGGCTTTTCCCGTTGCGTTTCCATCACGGACCCGTGTCCGAATATGAAAAGGTCCACGAGTGACCGAGATGACCAGCGGTTTGTGGTCTGAATACAACCCTCAGTGTGATCCATTCCTATCTCTTTCTTGCACAATTAGTATTATTCTTTTCGGCCGCGGGGCCCCTAATTTCGGCAATTAATCAAGGGTATTCCCTCGTATGGGAGATGTAAATGACGTCGTGACCTTTATGGCGTGACGCGATTCGGTCTCGACACGAACCCCACAATCATCTGACGAAGTCAGATCGAGCGCACCATGGGCTCCTCGGAGTCCGAATAAATTATCACTCCGGTGACTGGCACGCCCACGCACTTAATAAACCTGCGCACCGCGCCAAGAAAGATAAAGAGAAAAATGAACCGAAAGTGTGTCCACAACTCTGGCACGCCCGGTGGGACCGATCCGCCCTTCATATCTTTGCCGAAATTAGGGGCCCCGCAGCCCCCTTCTTGTAATACTAATTGTGCTACTTTCTTAAATGCAGGAAGAGAGAGAGGCATCATGGAACCGACAATGGTTGTTGTTTGCGGCCCTCAAGTCGTGGAGAACCATGTCCGAGGCGGCTACCTGGCGGTGCCCCTCAACTTCGGGAGCTTCCCTCCCACCGTGGGCTTCCCCAACTTCTTGGGGGTAGCCTTCGCCAACATCCTCGAGGTGAAGGCGCCCGAAGAGTCCCAGGTCAACGCTCCCGCCCTGGGGGCCACTGAAGCTGCTGCCGGCCGAGCTATGGCCAAGAACAATACCAGCGTCCCGACAACGACGCTGAGCTGCAACGTGCACCACGTGCACCAAACCACCGGCCCGTCCCACCAAGGGTCGACATCCCACCAAAGAAGGCTCCGGAGGAACAACACCGGCACCGGCTCAGGGCGCCGCGCCTCCAACTCCGGGAAGTCCATGACTGTTGGGGCCCTCCGAGTCCGCCTAGACGAGCAGAGGTCCCAGGCGACGCCGGACCGCGTCATCCCGACCATCCCAGTCCGCAACTCCTTCCAAGGACTGGAGAAGCAGAAGGAAAGGGCAACGCCCGCATCCCTACACAGGCCGGCCAAACTGAAACAAGTTTGGGTACCCAAGGGGGCCCAGCCTACTACACCCGCCCAAGCGGGGCCTAGCACTTTCCGCCCGAGGAGGGCCCGACAAGATGACAGGGTCGAGGTGATGACCCCAACTTCCCGACCGGCACCCGTCATCCCGGCGCCGTCTGAGAATGCCCGTCGCCGTCGCCGAGGGCGCCGGCACAATGCCGCCCACCCGGCTCTCACGGCCTGCTCTCCTCCTGCCGCTGTCATCGACATGCAACCCCAGGCCGCTCTCCCTAACCAGGAGTGGGAAGGGATCGAGCAGGCTATGAGGAATTACCTCCGAGGCCCGGGTAGCACCCCCGCCGGCCGCCAGAGACTGCTGGGGGCAATGGCTTCCGCTTTTCAAGAGGAAGGCGCCCGACCTACACCTAGCGTAGAGTCGAGGACCCGTCCAGAGGAGCCGCGCCAGTCCCCTGTTCGGGAGGAAGCGCCGCCCCGACGATCGGTCTTTGACAGACTGGTGTTCCCGGGAAGATCGTCTAGGAGGGCGACAAGAAGAAACAAGAACAAGAGGTGGCAGACATTCACCTGTAGCATGGCAGGAGTTCACGGGCGGTATGGCGCCTTGCCTATCGATCTTGAAGAAATGGCCAGACTGGCCGCCAGACCGGGACCCCTCACTAGAAGAGGGAGAGCGGCAGGCAATGTAGCACCCCCAGGCGCCGAAGGGACCTTCCCCGAGGAATCCCTCGCGGCCAACGTGGTCACTACCGGCGACACGAGCGGCGGACCTTCGACATCATCCGAGGACGCCCCGGCCGAAGAGACAGGGGGCATGCCCAGTCTCCCCACAGCTGACCCTACAATGCTGCTCATGATACAACGATTCCAGCAGGAAATCGAGTCACTCAAGAAGCAGCTAAGTGAGCGGAACGCACCGCCCCCGATGTCCTGGCAGACCGAGGTTATACCCGAAGTACCCAGGGACAGGGGACAGTCTTCAGAGGCAGCTCTTCCAGCAACCCTCAACCCTCTCGGGGGCGCACCCCCACAGTAAACACATTACACAGTAGTGGCCCCGCCACAGGCTCCGTCTTCACAAGGGTCCCCTATGGCCCCCCGGGCGACCGTGGTAGCCACCCCGAGCGCGCAGCCCGCTCACTTTTACCCGAATCCGGTCGACTCGGCAACAGTTAGCCGGTTGATGCTGGAGCAGATGATAGATATGAAATTGGCCGAGAGGGGCGAAGGGGATCAGATGCCGTTTGACGTCTACCGGGTAGCCTACCCGGCCCACTATGCCGCAAGGAAGCTGTCGGTCGGCATCATCAAGCCGCCGAAGTTTGAAAAATTCAACGGGCAAGGGTCCCCCAGGGAGCACATTGCTTACTATGTGAACATCATGGGAGATCTAGCTGCTGATGAAGCCTATCTCCTGAAGTTCTTCGGCTCAACACTTACCGGACTCGCCTTCGAGGGGTACTCCAGCCTGCCACCCGGGTCCGTTGCTGACTGGCCTGACATGCAAAAGAAGTTCAAGGAAAGATTTTATGTTGCGGAACGGGAAGTCACTGTAGCAGAGCTCTATGCTACAAGACAGAAAAATGATGAGTCGGCCCTCGACTACATCAAGAGATGGAGGAACCTCAGTATGAGGTGCAGGCGTCCCCCGCACCAGGAGGACGCGGTGCAGATCTGCAAACAAAACTTGAAGAAAGAAATCCTGGAAAGGATGATCGGCACCGAGGTCAAGACATTCGACCGCCTGAACAACGTGGTAGCAGAGATCGAGGCATTTTTGGCCCGATACTCCTCCACCCCAGCCATGTCAAGCTAGAGGGCCAGACAGGCCGAGAAGAAGCCAGCTCCCCCTGAGGTGCACACATTAGACTTCCAGGCTTTTGAGAAGCAGAAAGAGAAAGCCAAGGCGGTTGCCAACCTTCCTCCGCCCAGAACTACAGAACGGCGGGAGGGCCCCTCACTAAGGGAGAAGATGAAAACAAGCTTTATTCCTTCTCCCGAGACAAGTCCAAGCTCCTGTTCGAATGGGCAACCAGCTATAACAAAATCACACTGCCAGAGCCGAAGAGGCCCGGTGACTTGAAGAAGAAAGATGATCCGCACTTCTGCTTATACCATCGGGTGCTCGGGCATACTATCGAAGACTGCTACGTCTTCAAGGATGTTATTGAAGCCCTAATCAAGAACGGGGAGCTAGACATGGGGGAGCATAAAGTAGACCCCCCGCAGCCGCATGAGCTGCCCAGCATAACCTCCTCCGTCAACATGGTCTCATTGTACCAAGAGCTGCCAGAGGAGTGGGCGGAGGCCTGCGCCCGCGTCACTTATGAGACCTTCATCGTGGCCCCAGCTCAGGACCAAGAAGGTTGGCAGACTGTGCCCGAAAAGAACAGAAAGGCGCGGACCCCTCGGCCTACCCTAGGAATTCACCCGAAGGAGGCAGCGCCCCTGCCTGCACCGCCCCCAGCAAGCCCAGTTTGCCATGACACGGCCCCTTGGCTGGTCATGAGGTGGCCCACTCATAATAAAAAGAGTTCTGTCCCACTGCGGATGCACAAGAAGACTAGCCCGGCGGTCGAAAGACTCCAAGCTATTATTGATGGGCTCGAAGATTATGAACAGCCCGAAATCCAGCCTATGGAGCTGAAGGAGTATGTCCCCTGGAAGGAGTTCGAATCACTCGAGCTGGCTCCGGGAACAGAAGCCGATGCAGACAAAGAGCCTCCTCTGTGGGGTGAACTTCCTCAAGAGCAGCCATCCGCTGCAGCAGGCAAGAAGAAGAAGAAGAGAAGACCCAGGGGCGAGAAGAAGAAGGAGGTCATCTTCACCTGCAACACCCTCTCGGCGTTGTTCGACACCGCTCTCTCCCTGGAAGAAAAAGAAGAAGAGCCACCCCAGGAACCGGCAGAGGTGAATCAAGCTGAGGAGCCCACCTCCCAACACGCCACCAGGTCCGGAAGGAAATGGGGGCGCCCTCCTCAAGACAACCTCAACATCATGCTCAGGGGAGAACAACCATACTAGATTCCCAACCCTAAGGTCCGAGGCGCCGAGATCCCTCCTCCATCGGGTCTCTATCCCGGTGGGGCCAGGAGTCAAGGCACCCCTTCATTCACCGAATTCCTGCCAGCCCGAGCAGGCAAGCAGGCGCACTCCCCAGTGCCTCCCTCCACCAGGAAAGCAAGCAGTCCCCGATCTCTACCGGCGGCTACTCCTCCTCAGCCAGAAGGAGAATTCGACGGCATCCCAAACCTCGCCGAATTCATGCGAGAAACAGAGGAAGCCCAGCAGGCCCCGCCGGCTCGGCAGGCTGCAACGGAGCCCACAAAGCTGGCGTCCCCTGACCTGACACCCCAACCCCAGGATGAGGGCAGGCGCAGCAAGCCCGAAGAGATGAAATTGCTCAAGGTGCAGGCGGCCGAGTGAATAGTCAGACACCTCAAGAAAATCCTGACCCGGTTTACGGTATGGGAGATGCTGTCCCTGAACGAAGAAACACGGCAAGCCATCATCGCCGCACTCCTGACGCCAGCACACCTTGAAGCCTGTTTGGCAGAAATATCACCTGAAGTAGCAGTGGATTTCACAGAAGATGACATGCTCCTGCCGACTTGCAGCCATAACAGGCCCCTCTACATGAAAGAGCAGCTGAACGGCCAGCCTATCAACAGGGTCTTGATCGACCCAGGCGCAGCAGTGAATATACTCCCGTACCGGGTGTACCAGAAGCACTACTTTGACGTACACCTGGTCGAGGTTAAAAATGTCAAGATTGCTGGTTTCAACCAGAAATGCGAGGTGCCCATGGGGGTCACAGAGTTCAACTTGACCTTTGACGACTTCACCTCCAAAGTCCAGTTCCACGTCATCAACTCCAACACTTCCTACAAGGCGTTGCTCGGCCGGCCTTGGCTACACCAGAATAGGGTGGTGCCCCCCACCTTGCATTAGTGCATCAAGTACCCCTACGAGGGGAAAGAAGTCAGAATCTTCGCCGACCTCCACCCGTTCGAGGTGTTCGAGTGTCACTTATCAGATGCTAATCTGTACCTGGAAAAGGCGAAGCAAACTCCTCAAGCTGCCCGAGACAAGGGAAAGAAGAAAATGGAGTCAAGTGGCTGGTTTCCTCCGCCACCCCCGGGCTATGTGGCTCCCCCGCATGTACCATTCATTGCACAACAAGAAGGGGTATTCAGGGCGGCTCCTCTCGCCATCTACCCTACACCGGGGGCGCCTTGCCTCGAAGACCTGCTACAAGATGTCAGGGTCCCCCCAGGGATCGTCAAGCCGGTAATAGAAATAGAATGCCAAGCAGCCGAGCAGCTGAGACCTTCGAGGTGCCTAACCCTGAAGGGCCGCCCACTATCTTCTATGTTGCGGGGGAAAAGCCAGTCAGGGAAGACGATGATTGCCGATTCCCTGACGATTTGCATGACCCGCACGTCCCTATTGCTCTCCTCACCTGGCTGACCGGGCAGCCGGGATGGTCAGAAAGTAGAAGATTCCTCCATACCTGCCCTCCAGCCGGAAGAAGATGTTTGAAAAGATGTGGAACCCGCCGAACCTGGATCGACGGTTGCTGCAAATTACCAAGCATCCCGGTCTGGGTTTTTCACTAGAAGATTACTACGAGGCTGATGTGATATCAGTTTCGGCCTTGTCCGGTGACGACCCTGCGGAAGCTGCAAATTTGAGGGAAGCCCACCAAGATGTATATCCCAGCTCTCCGACTGAGGAGGCACAAGATGAAGAAGTGTTCCTTTGGAACCCTATCCGCCGCTGCATGAGGAAGACCTCCTCTTTCTCCGAGGAACCGACCCCGGAGGGGCACACCGTCAAGGCACCTTCGCTCCGGCCGGTCGGCGAAGCAAGGAGCAGTAGCATGGGCCATGCTCCGAATTCCCCTCGATACGACCCCGTCATGTACGCCTTGTACCACAGGCAGCAACGGGAGATCGAGATGCTAAAAGTGCGGCTGGCTGAGTTAACCTCGCTGGTCGCCGACTTGATCCAGGTTTCTCTTCCCCCGTGGGGTGGCCATATGCCCCGGCCCTGAGGCACCAGTCTGGACACCTCCGCCCCGTTGAGAAGAGAAGCAAGAAGTGCCGCAAGCCCCTTTGCTGGGCAGCCAGCCCGGCGAGACGTGACACTCCAGGAGAAGTTGCAGAAGCCCTATTCCTTCCCAAAGGAGAAGACTCGGGGTATCTTTGACTAGGCTTGCTATTACGGTAAGGTTTCCCTCCCAAGGCCCAGGAGGCCGCAAGACGCCAGAAGGAGTGGGGACCCGCTGTTCTGTCCCTACCACCAGATGTTGGGCCACGCCATCGAAGACTGTTATGTCTTCAAAGACATTGCTCAAGGCCTCATCAACAGGGACGATCTCAGGATGGGAGACTATGTGGTAGCCCCGCCACGCCCCCACGTGGCGGACAGCCCTAGAGCAGGAGCCTATACCATATCCATCTAGTACCAGGCGTCTGAAGATGCGGCTACCCCGGCCCCCATCCAAGCTGTCCATGATGAGTACATAGAAGACCCCGAGGTGGCCCTGTGCCTTTCTGCACCAGCGGATCTCACAGACCCGGCGGCTACGGTCCAAGAGGACTGCATGGCAAATCCAGCCCCCACGCCCAGCCAGGAGGAGCAAGAAGACGAGGATGCCATCCTCGAGCCCGAAGACAATGAAGACCAAGACTTCGTCGATTTGTCGCCAGCCCCGCCAGAAATTGAAAATGGTGGCCAGGCCACAGTCGACGAATTGATTGAGATCAACCTCGGTACAGAAGGCGACCCTAGGCCGACCTTTCTAAGTGCTCTCATACCCCCTCGTGAGAGAGAACAATGCATAAAGCTACTGCAAGAGTTCCGGGATTATTTTGCCTGGAACTACAAAGAAATGCCCGGACTCAACCCCGAGGTGACTCAACACATCTTGTCCATCGATCCTAAGGTGGAGCCAGTGAAACAGTCCCCCCGGCGCATGAGGCCGGAATTGACCAGCCAGATCTGCAAGGAGGTAGACAAGCTCATAGATGTCGGTTTCGTGGCAGAAAACCAATATACCACATGGTTGGCCAACATTGTACCAGTGAAAAAGAAGAATGGACAGATCAGGATTTGCGTGGACTTCCGCGACCTGAACAAAGCCTGCCCAAAAGATGACTTCCCGGTGCCTATCACCGAAGTGATGATTGATGCAACTACCGGCCACGAGGCCCTGTCCTTCATGGACGGCTCGTCCGGCTATAACCAGATTTGGATAGCCGACCACGACCGGATTCACACAGCCTTCAGATCGCCCAAGGGGATATTCCACTACAAGAGGATGCCCTTCGGCCTCAAGAACGCTGGTGCCACATATCAGCGGGCGATGACCAAGATCTTCGATGAGCTGCTATACAACAAGGTCGAATGCTACATCGACGATCTGGTCGTCAAGACTAAGAAGAGAGATGAACATTTAAATGACCTCAGGGTCGTCTTCCAAAGGCTCCGGCTATACGGGCTAAAAATGAACCCCATGAAGTGCGCCTTTGGCGTGTCCAGTGGAAAGTTCCTCGGCTTCATTGTCCGGCACAGAGGGATCGAGATCGACCCCTTCAAGATAAAGGCCATCCAGGAGTTGCCCCCTCCGAAGAGTCTGGGAGAGCTGAGGTCCCTACAGGGCCGGTTAGCTTACATCCGCAGGTTCATCTCCAACCTGTCGGGGCGTTGCCAACCCTTCCACAGACTAATGATGAAGAATGCACCCTTCAGCTGGGGCCATGAATGCCAGCACGCGTTCGACCAGCTAAAGGAATACCTGAAGACCCCGCCTGTCCTGGGGGCACCTGTCAAAGGCAGACCGCTCATTCTCTACATAGCGGCTACCGAATACTCACTGGGGGCAATGCTTGCCCAGAACAATGATGAGGGGAAAGAGCGGGCTCTCTACTACCTCAGCCGGAGACTGGTGGGTGCGGAGGCCAAGTACACTCCGATAGAGAAAGTCTGCCTTGCTCTGGTCTTCGCAGTCAAGAAGATGAGGCACTACATGCTGTCCCATGAAGTGAGCTTAATATCTAGAGCTGACCCCATCAAGCACATTCTCCTCCAGCCAGTCCCAAAGGGGCGCCTTGGCAAGTGGGCCGTGCTACTCATGGAATTTGACATCACTTACGTGCCCCAGAAGGCCGTTAAGGGGCAAGCCGTCGCGGATTTCTTCGCAGCACACCCTGTGCCCGAAGACTCCCCGTTGGCCACAGAGCTGCCCGAGGATGAAACACTGGAGGTAGACCAAATACAACAAGCCATCTGGCAGCTTTACTTTGATGGAGCCTCGAGGACAGAAGCGACCCCGTCCGGGCGCGCCAAGGTACGAGCCGGAGCAGGCATCGTCCTCAAGTCGCCAGACGGAGAAGTGATGCACACTTCCTGCTGCATTAGCAAACCCTGCACCAATAATGAAGCAGAATATGAAGCTCTGATCATCGGCCTCCAGGTCGCCCTCCAAATGGAGATCAAAATGCTCCAAGTGTTCGGCGACTCGCTGCTGGTCGTCAAGCAAGTCCAGGGACAGTTTGATGTCCGAAAACCTGAGCTGCTCCCTTATCACACTAAGGCAAAGCGGCTCATGGAGCGGTTCTACCTCCTCGAGATAGGCCATGTCGCCAGAGGGGAGAACGCACAAGCCGACGCATTGGCAAAATTGGCAAGCTCACTGGCAGTGCCTCCAGATGGATCTCTCCATATCCAAGTAATAAACCAGCGCCAGATGCCCAGCATGATAGAAGAGGAGCCAGAAGAAGAAGAACTAGAGGTCACTGCAGCAGAAGCCGTCGGCCTACCTGACTGGAGAGCCTCCCTGATGCAGTGGTTCAAACACCAGCAATTACCTGACCGAAGAGAAGAAAGGATCAGGCTAGTCAGAACCAAAGACTCCTATGAGCTCCGAAACGGAATATTATTCCGAATTGTGGCGGATGCCAAACAGAAGCTACTCCTCCGATGCTTGTCCATTGAAGAAGCTTGGAGGGTTATGAAGGAGGTCCATGCCGGCACAGCTGGCGCACACCAGGCGGGGCCGAAGATGAAAATTGAAATCAAGAAACTTGGCTACTATTGGCCTGCAATGTTCAACGACTGCTGCGAGTACGCTAAGTCGTGTCAGAGATGCCAGGAGCATGCCACTATACCCAGGAGGCCTCCCGTGCAACTGCACCCAACCGCGCCCAGTTGGCCGTTTGCCCAATGGGGAACAGATGTTGTGGGCCCCTTACCCGCATCTTCCACAGGCTGCAAATACATTCTGGCGGCGACCGACTACTTCTCCCGCTGGGCAGAGGCTGTTGCCTTACGGGAGGTCACCGAGAAATCGTGGTCAGGTTTGTCCGCCGCAACATTATATTCCGGTTTGGCGTGCCCGACCGGATTGTGTCAGACAACGGCAGCCACTTCCGCAACCAGAAGGTTTACCGGCTAGCAGAAAAATATAAAATTGACTGGAGGACATCGACTCCTTACAATCCACAAGCCAATGGGCTGGCCGAAGCTTTCAATAAGACACTTTGCACTCTCCTGGCCAAAACTGTTAGCTCTAACAAAAGGGACTGGGAAGAAAAAATGTATGAAGCGCTTTGGGCGTATCGAACTGTATACAAGACCCCAACGGGCTGCTCGCCCTTCTCTCTCGTATACGGCTCGGAAGCAATCGTCCCCGTCGAACTGGAGATACCGTCCCTCAGGGTCGCCATTCAGCATGGGCTTGTCCCCGAAGGGCAGACCAACACCGAGCGAAGACTCGATGAACTCTCCAGTCTGGAAGGAAAGCGGCTTCAAGCCCAACAGAATATTCAGGTCTACCAGGCCCGAATTGTGCGCGCCTTTGACAAGCTGGTCAAGGAGCGTGAATTCAAGAAAGGTGACCTTATCATGGTCAAGAGAAGAGACCTAATGGCCGCCAACCCCAAGGGTAAGCTGAATGAGAACTGGCTCGGACCTTACGTAGTCTAAAAAGTCTACGAAGGTGGGGCCTATGTAATTGTCAACCATCGCGGGGAAGTTCAGTTCCCGCCTCTTAATGGAAGGCACTTGAGATTGTACCACGCTCCGGCGCCCCCATTCAGGTAATAATATTACTCTTCGCCCTATTTTTGGGCGGATTTGCCTGATTAATGTCCAAACAACTTGGCTACCATCCACGTTTTCAAAAAAAAGAGAAGAAAGAAGAGAAAAGTGAAAAAAAGAAAAGTTGAGAGAACAAAAAATATATGTATGAGAAAAAAAGAAAATTAATAAAAGAAAAAAAAGAGAAAAAAGAGAGAAGAGAAAAGAAAGGAAAAGAAAGAAAAAAAAGAAAGAAGAAAAAAAGAAGGGAAAGAAAAGAGCAAAAGAAGGATAAAAAAAAACCAGAAAAGGGGAATGTCCCCCAGTTCCAGTCAGCGCCCCGCATCAGCGGAGGTACTAAAAGTTGACTAAACAAACTCTTCTCTCTGTCCTCCCCGGGCGGTGAGTACTCCTTTGGCTTGGACCTCCCGTCCAGGTCATTGACTAAACAAATTCTTCTCTCCGTCCTCCCCGGGCGGTGAATACCCCTTTGGCTTGGACCTCCCGTCCGAGTCACTGACTAAACAAACCCTTCTCTCCATCCTCCCCGGGCGGTGAGTACTCCTTTGGCTTGGACCTCCCGTCTGAGTCATCGACTAAACAAACTCTTCTCTCCGTCCTCCCCGGGCGGCGAGTACTCCTTTGGCTTGGACCTCCCGTCTAAGTCACTGACTAAACAAATTCTTCTCTCCGTCCTCCCCGGGCGGTGAGTACCCCTTTGGCTCGGACCTCCCGTCTGGGTCATTGACTAAACAAACTCTTCTCTCCGTCCTCCCCGGGCGGTGAGTACCCCTTTGGCTCGGACTTCCCGTCCGGGTCATTGACTAAACAAACTCTTCTCTCCGTCCCCTCTGGACGACGAGAAGTCCGGTCTCTGACCGAGGCCCCCCGCTTGAGGCCAGCACACGCTTCCAGTATTGCGGCGAAACCAGGGAGTCGCCCGTTCGGTATGGTGGAGTGGTCCCCTCGTCCTCCCCCTGGGAAGGCGAGCACTCTCCTGTACCCTGACGTAGGTCCCCACCTGGTTCTCCCGAAGCAAATCTTCGCAAAGACCCATACCCTGCCAACGTGGTTCAGCACAAAAGAGGGGAAGGAGGGGAAGAAGAAAACAATGTACGCAGAAGAGAAAGAAGGGGAAGAAAGGTCCCTCTAGGACGAATGCACACGCAAAGAACATGAGAGACCATAAATGTTCTACTCTATTCAGAAAGAGGATTAAACTATATGTGCTTCGGGGCATACCCCTGTGTTACAAAAGGGGGAAAAGGAAAAGTAAGGGAGCGACGCCTAGTCAAGGCCCTTGAAGATGTCCTCGAGAGGGAGGATCCCAACGCAAGGGAAGTTCGTCATATCGCGCAGTCGGCCCCTCAATTCCTCAAGATGGGCGAGCTCCGCTTCGACGGACACCATTTCAATTTCGGCGATGGCGAAGGCTTCCCTCTCCTCTGCAACCGCCCTTTCTGCCTCGGCAAGGTCAAGCTTGGCTGCAGCGAGGTAGCCCTCCAGCTTCTCGATCCGGCTCTTGAAGGAACGAACGCTGCCCTCGCCTTCCTCTAAGGCCTTTCCGTGGCATTCTCTATCATGGCGTCGGGCCTCTAAGGTTTGCAGATACTCGTCCGCCTGAGCGTCAAGGGCGGCACGTTCGTCAGGAGCCTGGGTCGCCAGGAACTCGCGGTGCTTGACATACTTCAACAACAACAAAACCCGCCGCGACCACTCCCCCAGCGGGCAGCCAAGCACTTGCAACGCCCCAGTCAGCTGCGTCACTATGGTGTGCACCTCCCGATACGACAGAGAAGGGTCGGCGAGGAGCATCGTCCGTAGAGTGATCAGCATTTGACGGACTGGCGCTTCGGATGACGTGTGGCTGACTGAGGGTGTGATCGGAGGAGTAAATCCCACGGTGCTGTCCACCTCTGCCCATAGATCAGCGTCCACTGCCGCTGAAGGGGAAGGAAGGGCAAGGGTCAAGCCGCCTGGCCGGTGTAGCTCGACAAGAGACCCTTGGCCAGCCACTGCCGAGGGAGTGGACAAGACCATTACCGAAGCCTCCGGCACTCCCGTTATTTGGAGCTCCCCTGCCCCCTCTGCCTCCACCTGGCTCGCTTCTGCCACTACTTCAAGGGGAGGGGTACAGGTGCCGCTGCTTCAGCTAGAGGAGGAGCTTCGAGTAAGGCTAGGCCCGAAGTCATCACCCACGGACTCTTCCCTCGCGTGTGGGATCCCTCCAAATGTGCACGGAGCCCCGCGAATACTTGTCTCAAGAAAGGGTCCTCCATCTGGGCCGACAGCCTCGGAAGAGGTGGAAGTGGAACCAGTAGGTGAGGAACGCCTCTCGCCTGCACGAGCACGGCAAGAGTCTCCACCTCCGGAACAGATGCCAGGATCGGCGCCACCTATCCACATTGAATACGGTTAGCCACCCGTCGCCGGGAATAAATTACGCGAGGACGAGAAGTGGAAAGAGCCGTAAAACCCTACTTACCTCGGCCACCGTGAAGGCGCGGCCTTCGGGCGCAATCTCTCCTTCCTCCAGAGGCTCGGCCGCCGCTTCGGAAACACTTGAAGTCCCTGCGGCCGACTCTTGCTCAAGAGCCTCGAATAGAAGGGCTAGTTTGCCCGAGCCCACATCGACCCCTACCTGACGGTCGATCGGCACAACTGGGATACCCTTTTCCACAGCCTCCGGCAAGTCAAGCCCCTGAAACCCGGAATTGACAAGAAAAGATCATTAGGTAACCAAGAAGGAGAGGAAGGAGCCGGCCCAAGCAAGCTCACACTTACAGCAGTCTTCCCCACAAAGCTCGAGGAGCCAGCAAGTAAGGGGGCCCCGAAGACCGGCTCGGGTGGCCCCGATGCCCCGAGCACGCCTTCGTCAGGAGTCGCTTCATCGGAGAGTAATTGTAGTCTACCTCTTCGCCTGACGATGATTCGACCGTCGCAGGCTCTCCCCTTGTCGGCAAAGGGGCCTCCACTTCGAGGTCAATGGCTGGCGCACCCCTTTCTCAGGCTAGATGAGGCTGGTACGCCGGACTTCAGCCTCCTCCTCACATATAGACGCATCGTCGGGGGTTGCAGGCGGGGCCCAATAGCCCAGCGACCGCCTCTGCTGTGCCTGGCAAAAAAAAATGGGTTATACCAAGCCCAATTGGCCCCCAGGAAATAAAAAAAGAGAAGAAGCCGATTAAGCCGACAAAGGCAAATACCCTCTTCAGCTCCTGCGGCACGGGGTGACCCACGGGCTTCCTCAACAGGCAAGGCCTTCTCGGAGTCCCAGCCGTACCCTCGCCCTGGATCAGCACGGGCGCCGGCTCCTTCGTGCCGCCTGTAAGGAAGAAGCGCATGGTCGCCGTGCGCGCATGCGGGGGGCCAGCTCAGGAAGCAAGCCAATCCCAGAAGATGTTGGCGACTGTCGGACCTCGTCAGCATCGTGACCCGGTCCGGCCCAGGTGACTTCAAACTCCTCGAAAGACAAGATGGGGGCCACCGGAGAGACGGCCGTAGGAGTCGGGGATCCCTCGGCCCGTCTCCTCTTTGCCGCTTCCCGCTTGGCCACCTCGGCAGCAGCCAATGCCTTCTTAACATGCGACTTGGCCCGGGACCTCCCCTGTGCTACCGGTGAGGGAGTCGGGGTCGGTGCCGAAGTCTTCCTCGCCGCAGCCGCGACTTCACCCACATCTGGAAGGGGCGCAGGGACTAGCTCCTCCACAGCAGGAATAGGCGCAGGCGTGGGCTCCTCCATAGGGGCTGGAACGAAAGGAAACATTCAGGCGTCGAGACCTTGCTCCGAAATAAAGATAAAGAAAAGAGGCTTAAAAGGTATGCTAACAGTCGGAGGCGCTAACCGGCAGGTTGGCTCGGCTCGGTCCGGGCAACCTCGAACTCCTCAAAGGAAGGGACCCGTGGCGCCGGAGGAATGGCAGTCGGGGCCGTGGCCGCCTCCGTTTTTCTCCGCTTTGTGTCCCGCTGCTTAGCCACCTTTGCGGCATCCACTGCTTTCTTCACGGGAGATTTTGCCCGGGGCCTCTTCGCTGCCTTGGGCAGAGGAGCCGCAGTCGGGGCTAGTGGCGCGGCTTCAAAATATGCAGGCTTCTGCACAAGCCGAAGGAGATTCCGGTACGTGGCCATTTGCGCGCTATCGGGGTGGTCTGTCAGAAAGGAAAAGAGAAATAACAAACACGCATTCATGATTAGCATCCAACTATCTGCAAGGGCCGCAATGATAAGAGACGAAGACAAAAGAAGAAAAAGAGATCAAGTACCGTGAGGGCCAGTATACAGTCGCAGTGTAATCGGCCAGTAGCTCAGGGATGGCTCTTTATCCCGACGCGCCGCCTCTCGAACGAGCCAGCACACATCCTCGATCTTCTGGCACCGGTCCGTAAGACTGGCCAGATCCACGTGCTTCTTCAGGGAAAGGTGGCAGAAGAGGCTGAAGTGGTCTATGCCCCACCCGTCAGCATAATAGTACGGGATGTGCAGGCGCTTGCCCAGGATGGAGGCCCTCTGATCTTCGATCGTCAGTCCGTTCACTCGGAGAAGGACATATAGCCACGTGGTGTCCTTATTGTTTTCGGGCTTCCTCTCCTCCCGCCTCATGAATGTGCTGTATGGGCAGAGCATATCTCTCTCCGGACGCCAGCTCTTTGCGGGGGTGCCCTCCTCCTCTATAGGGAGCGAATAGTTAATGAGCTCCAGACAATCACTCCCTATCCGGCAAAGATCCCGCAATGTCTTCTTATAGCCGTCCTTCGCCACCGGAGGCAACTCCACTTTCGGCGTCGGCGTCGGCCTCGCATCCCGGGCTTCCCGACGAGCAGCCATGTATGCCGCTACCTCTCTCTCCTGCCTGTTCTTGAGCCGAAGAAGATGATCTGGCTCAATATCAAGTACTGGCACCGATTGCCGACTAAGGAACCTCCTCTCGGCCCCATCCCAGCAGTCGGTCTTGTGCAACCGATAGAAGGCCGTCCGGGCGTTCCACCACCTTATGTAGTCCTGGGTCACTCGAGGAATGCGACCCGGGGCTGGCACCCTGAAAGAGGCAGTGTCCGCCCAGTGGAAAAAGTCCCACCAGCTCTTAGCATGCTCAGCAACTGAACTTCCCCGGATGTTCCGCGAAGGCAGGCCGAATTGTGCATGATAGACAGGGATATGCTGGTCATACCCGAAGTTGCGACCAAACCGGAAGGGATAATACGGCTCCAGTAGGACATTATCCCCCTTCCTGAACACCAACACGCTCGGGCGAATGGATAGCACCCAGTCCCTCAGCTCCGGTTCTAGCAGCGGGCAGACCACATTCTCTTGGCTGATTGGGTGGACGTACTTCTCCACCTGGTCGTCTTCACATTCTCTCTTGTTATTCACAAGGGGGCTTGAATGTGCAGCCATCGTCCAGAAATGAATGGTACCGGCCGCATCCGGGGGACCGTTGTCAACCGGCCCCGGATATCGAACATCCCCATGGAAGTGGAAGCTGGCTCTGCACTCGCAAACTCCAGCATCCTCGGCGCTAGCCCCCAGTCCTGAAGGACTCGCGGGGCGAACTCGGGGAACAGCGAGTAAACCCACGCGTTGAAGAAATGTAGTGGGCACACATACCGGGCCCTGCCTCGGGAACTGA